>OY720678.1:44988468-45720968 GCA_963170755.1 Amphimallon solstitiale | reverse complement strand
AAATTATTTTTTTTTACTTGACTGCTTCCTGTATATGGGAACTAAAGTTTATATTATTTAAAGATTCTAAGGTATCGGGGAACTGTCTAAATTAACTACCTCTATTAGGATGACGTTACAAATCTTAATTGACTGTTAGAGAACTTTTCAAATCAAAGAGGAATTCAGCACTTCCGTCTTACACTGTGTTTGTCAATGAGAATGTGCAATTGGCGATGGATACAACTTCCTGCTTCTTAACGGGTTAGTCGGTCTAAATTAACGTGTGTAATCGATTTGGTCTCATCAAAATGGCCCGTAATTTGGGTTCAAATACCTTAAGAATACACAACTATACTTGTGATAAGCTTACGTCACTTGTGTCCTCTCCAGGTAGAACGTCTTTTCTCTTCGGATTGGGTCTGTGAAATAAATGTGTACGACCAAGCCGCAAGGATGTGGCTATATCGTTTCAGTTGATGGTGGTATCCGTACTGATATAAATAATAATAAACACTTAGGTAAGTATAAGTAATTAGTAATTTCAACGTACTTGAGTTTGCATATGAACACGTGTCACAGAGGTTAGCAAAATATAAATGTCTTAGATTCATAGGTCCTGAAGATGGAAAAAAAATGTTTCCGAAATATTGACCAATGAATAAATAGATTACTCTATTATTGTATTTCATTGACCGAACAATCCCAGTGAATAGTTATTCACATCTTACTTACGATGTGACGTGTCTACGGTTGCTCTACAGCGGAATTTACCCAATATTTTTTTCTCTTTCTTGTATTTCATGTATCCGCGACAATTCATTTTATTTATCTTTCCTGGGTTCTCGGATGGCACGCAGGTTGACATTGTCTTCCTCGTGGCGACGTTAGTTGTTGTCCTCAAAACTGAGGATCTTCTAACTGAAGCTACAAATGGTGGTCTGTCTCCTGATGGTCTTCCGTATAGCATACATCTCCAAGGTTATCCCACCTTATTCCTTGGCTACACCGTACCGATGACGACCAATGAGTCAGAAACACGTGTCTACGGTTGCTCTACAGCGGAATTTACCCAATATTTTTTTCTCTTTCTTGTATATATATATAAAAGGAATTATCGCGGATACATGAAATGCAAGAAAGAGAAAAAAATATTGGGCAAATTCCGCTGTAGAGCAACCGTAGACACGTGTTTCTGACTCATTGGTCGTCATCGGTACGGTGTAGCCAAGGAATAAGGTGGGATAACCTTGGAGATGTATGCTATACGGAAGACCATCAGGAGACAGACCACCATTTGTAGCTTCAGTTAGAAGATCCTCAGTTTTGAGGACAACAACTAACGTCGCCACGAGGAAGACAATGTCAACCTGCGTGCCATCCGAGAACCCAGGAAAGGACCAATGAGTCAGAAACACGTGTCTACGGTTGCTCTACAGCGGAATTTGCCCAATATTTTTTTCTCTTTCTTGCATTTCATGTATCCGCGATAATTCCTTTTATTTATCTTTCCTGGGTTCTCGGATGGCACGCAGGTTGACATTGTCTTCCTCGTGGCGACGTTAGTTGTTGTCCTCAAAACTGAGGATCTTCTAACTGAAGCTACAAATGGTGGTCTGTCTCCTGATGGTCTTCCGTATAGCATACATCTCCAAGGTTATCCCACCTTATTCCTTGGCTACACCGTACCGATGACGACCAATGAGTCAGAAACACGTGTCTACGGTTGCTCTACAGCGGAATTTGCCCAATAATTTTTTCTCTTTCTTGCATTTCATGTATCCGCGATAATTGCTTTTATTTATCTTTCCTGGGTTCTCGGATGGCACGCAGGTTGACATTGTCTTCCTCGTGGCGACGTTAGTTGTTGTCCTCAAAACTGAGGATCTTCTAACTGAAGCTACAAACGGTGGTCTGTCTCCTGATGGTCTTCCGTATAGCATACATCTCCAAGGTTATCCCACCTTATTCCTTGGCTACACCGTACCGATGACGACCAATGAGTCAGTAACACGTGTCTACGGTTGCTCTACAGCGGAATTTGCCCAATATTTATATATATATATATACAGTAATGTCCGGTTATTACGAACCCGGTTATAGCAAACTTTCGGTTATAACGAACCAGTTTGAAAAGTACGAACCAAGGTTCCATAAGAAACGTGTTAATTGTTTTCGCATATAACGAACCCGCTTATAACAAACTTTCGGATATAACGAACCTTATTTTCCATTTTGTATGTAAAAAGTTTTCGGTTATAACGAACTTATATTTAGAAAACAAGGGACTTCCCCGAGTATCTCGCCAAAAATGCAGTAGTAGATTCTAGCAGTTTGTGCAAGCAGTCGACGTCGAGTCATCAATCTGTGCTTACGCTGATTCTCAAACGTGATTTTAAGACCATGAGTGACGCAGTTGCGAAGAAAAAACGTAAATCTTTTACATTGAAAAGTAAACATGATATTGTGAAACGATTGCAACGAGGTGTCAAACAAAGCGAAATTTGTACTGAAATGGGACTAAGTAAATCAACGGTAATAAAAAACTAAATTCAGGATAATGCATGTATGTATTAAACAAAAACTTCATTGTAGGTTGCTACAATTTGGAAGCAAAGGCAAACCATATTGAAGAGTTTCGAACAAGTACGAAACTCAAATGTGAAAAAAATCAAAAAACCTACTAAGCACGAAGTTGATCAAGGACTTTTGAAATGGTTTTCTCAGCAAAGAAGTAAAAATGTAACTATAAGCGGTGCCGTGTTGCAATCTAAAGCTGAAGATCTTGGGAGTAAATTGTTGGAAGATCCTGAATTAAAATTTAGTAGAAGTTGGATCGAAAGGTTTAAACGAAGACACAACATCAGCAGCGGAAAAATTGTTGGAGAGGCAGCCTCAGTTAATATGGATGTTGTGAATGACTGGTTGGAAAATAAGTGGCCAATAATTAGAGAAAACTTTGGAGATGAGGACATTTTTAACGGCGATGAAACGGGGTTGTTTTATAAGCTCACACCAGACAAGACATTAAGATTCAAAGGGGAGACCTGTACAGGCGGAAAGTTATCTAGAGAAAGAATTACCGTCTTGGTTGTTGCAAATTTATTGGGGACAGAGAAAAGAAAATTATTGGTGATCGGAAAGGCCAAAAACCCCCGATGTTTCAAAAATGTGGTACGATTACCAGTCAATTATAAATGTAACAGAAGAGCTTGGATGACCTCCGAAATTTTTACAAACGAACTACGAGAATGGGATGATGAATTACGTCGTAAGAAACGAAAAATCTTATTACTAGTGGACAATTGCCCGGCTCATCCGGATGTAAAAAATTTGGAGTGCATTAAGTTGGTGTTTATGCCTGCGAATACAAGTTCGAAATTGCAGCCCATGGACCAGGGTGTTATCCATAGCTTAAAAAGCAATTACCGACGGTTCCTACTCTCGAAAACTATAAATTCTATTGATAATGATCAAACTAACTTCACTGTGAGTCTCTTGGATGCAATTAACTTCATCCATATGGCATGGCAAAAAGTGTCAAAGCAGACAATCGCTAATTGTTTTCGACACGGCGGATTTATCAGGCGTGAGGATGAATTTGACTCAGATGACAATCTACCATTAGTCGAATGGCTCACAAAAAATCAAGAAGAAAGTGTTAACGATGTTCAAGATGAACTCACTCTTGGTGAATATGATTTTAATGAATACGTTCACGTTGATGACAACCTTGTAAATGTGGAATTTTTGGATGATGATGCCATTGTAGCTTCTGTCTCTTCTGCAGCTAATCAGACTGACGATGAGAACGAAGAAGATGAGAACGAAGAGGAGGAAACCAAAAATAACGAAGTACCACTAGTTCCAACCACTTCAAATGCAATCCAAAATATTGAAGTCGTTCGTCATTTTCTTCAAACGCGGAATACTCCGCAACATATTCTTAATAAGCTAAGCGAAGTGGAAGTGCACATCAGAGAGATTAATCTTGCCAAAAAAAAAACAAACTAAAATAAATACGTTTTTTTAGTACATAATTAATATTTTCAAGTTGTTTCAGACATGTAATGTTGTAATGTATTTTGTTATATGAAAAAAGAATAAAAATTGACTCCCTCAAAATAGTGGTGTTTTTTCAAAATCATCACTTATAATGAACTTCGGTTATAACGAACCTTTTTTGCCGGTCCCTTGGAGTTCGCTATAACCGGACATTACTGTATATATATAAACTTGGAAAGAAGTCTCTGCTGTCTGAATGAAGAATTAAAAGGAATCGTTAGGGGATCCAGCATACTTTGTAACTGTAGATGTTTTTTATGCTGGATCCCCTAACGATTCCTTTTAATTTTTTATATATATATATATATATATATATATATATATATATTGTGATAGTGTGGATACACAACCACAATATAAAGGTATAAGTTGTTTTCATGTATTGACATTTCTTTGTTGAGTAATATTGTTAGAAAGTTTGTAAATGTATAATAACGGAGATAGAATCGTAAAATATAATATTTATTAGAAGGTAATTTATAGTTACAGTCATTTTATAAACAACCTATATATGGATTGTTGGCTAAGTTTCATTGTTCATCTATTTACAGGAAAAACTGAAAAATAGAGATTTTAATATTAGTTGTGTATTATGATACGTATTTTTATATTGTTAAAACTTTTTCAATTGACATTAATGAAGAGAAAAGGTATTAAGAATTTAATTTTTGGTAAAATGAATCGTTAAAATCGATTAAATTCTCCCGCTTAAATTTGAATATGGGAATTGACAGTTCATTTGACAATTTTACATTTAGTTGATATATTAGTGAGAAATAGTTAATATAATTCAAAAATACATAAAACTCTTACTAAATTCATGGATGGTTTTATTATAATATGTGTACTAAATTGTAAAAGGTATTTAAGGATAGAATACAGATCTAAAATCTATATTGATTATAATAATCGTGTGTTAATCGATAATTGAATGATTTAAAATTTCAAATATCACTAGGAAAATGAAAATAAATAAAACAAGAAGATGAAAATAATGTTCATACGGCGCGGTTGTGTTTATCGGTGAATAGAAAGAAATTCATCGATATTTTCAGGAATCTAGTACGTTTTGTGCATAAAAGTGTTAGAATTAAATAAACTAACGAAATCATATCGAATAACTTATATTAGAGTGAAGTGTTCGAATATAATCAATTATATACCTATAAACCGTAGATAGAACAATTTATAGTTAAAGAAAGCAATATTGGAACAGGTTTCATAATAATTTATCAAGAATACTTACATACATTGAAAATTATCCATCGACGAGGTCCCTAGTTTATTATCAAGATTATCCAGAGACGTGGACAGATAGATCAGAAGAGAATTTTCTGAGTCCGAACGTGCAGGAAACCCTTCTTCTAGAGTTGTAGTTCATACAGCAGGATTATTCCATCCAACGAAGTACATCACCTTGGAGGAGTCAATTATCTGTAGAAGCACTAGTCAAATTTATCCTGAAGGAGGATCCGATCGAAAGAGGTACATATCGAGGTTATCCAGTCAGTATATTTCACTCAACGAACAACAAGGAGCTGTTTCCATAGTAACAAGAAGTAATTCCAAGTTAAATCCAGTCCAACGCAGTCTACAAAGAAACAATTTTTAATAATAAAAATAATTCCAGGGACTAAAGAACAGTTATTTATAAAAAGGTCGTATAAAATTCATTAATAAAAGAAGATATTCTTGAAGAGATATAATTTATAATCCAATAATATGTTATTATGTATACCTAGGAAACATAATATAGTTTCCAATTCATAATCATATAATTGTTATTTAAAGTAATTTTTTAAAATTGTAAGAATCTGTATATTTTAGATCTCTATTTTCAAGGTTACATAAATATATCAGACTAAATAGAACCATAAATCCGTATACATGATTAAATAGAAGTATTTTAATGGCTAAATCAACATATTAATGCATTTAGTTCTTAAACATTATATATTTACAAATTAATGTCAATATAAAATTAGGTGCAACTTACCAAATGTTATTTAAGAGGTTAGAAATGAATAACATCTTTTATATCATCTGAAATGGATATTGAACAAGTTTACGTAGAGTTATTGTAATATATGTATTTGGTATTTTTCTCATTTCGTATAATAACATTGTATATTTGATAATACTGCAATATATTGATTGATATTGATCCATGATTATTTTACTATGTTACATACTAAATAATTCTTATTAGGTGACAGGTATAGTAGAATAATGCTAACCTAAAATAAGATGGATAACAATAAAATAATATAATTAATAGTGTAAAATTCATACAGCATAGGAATACTTACCTATATAAAATATTAAAAGAATAGTAAAGTCAATTTAACCATTTATTAAAGTTCATAGTACTTTATGAGTATATTTATTTGAGATAAATACATAATTAAATTAGTATATTCACACATGATTTTTCTATAATTCATGATTACCAACTATAACATAAATATCTTACTGACTAAAACTGTATCTCCAACCGATTTCGGACTATAACTGAAGATTCAAAAATATCAAATATCAATAATATTGTCCCATCTTCTTTTATTATTGTAAACATTGAGATTGAAGATGCATCTTCTACGTATTTTAAAGAATAACAAGGGATTCGGCGGTTAGCTTTTGTAGTGGCTAGACGTGTGTATTTGTTCTCTCTGTGATTAGAATTATTAAGTGCTGTTGTTTTGCTCAGGTGAGTGGCTACTCAGATAGATACTCATCAGCTTATTTTTACTTTTGTTTAACCTTATTTCTATATTTAATTTACCTCAGTTGAACATAACCTAATATATCCTTGTTAGGGTAAACATGTCCAATCATTCTCCAGGGGCAGAAGCCCCTGGAAATCACAATTCTAACGACTCAATAATTGTTAATGAGGAAACTGCCAAACAAATAATAAATTTATTACAAAATTCTCAACCAGCACATCCAAATATGGAAGCGGAAGATAACTTTACGCAACAAACGGTTGATCGAAATAAAAAAACATCTCCTATTCCAAAGGAATATAACAGCAATGCGTTAGGCCCCTTTGAAGTCTACGTGCAATATCAAGCTTCAAAAACAAATCCCGAACAAAAAAATATACATCCCATGTTAATAGGAAAAATTTTAAAAAAATCAAATATTTCTGGTGTCAAATCTATTACACAAAAAGGTAAAAACAGGTTAAGCATTTCCTTTAACTGTTCAAAAAGTGCGAATAACTTCCTTAAAAATCCCGAACTTGCGAAACAAAATTTAAACGCATTCATACCAGCTCATCTTGTGTCTTGCCAAGGGGTATTAAGAAAAGTACACAACTCTTTAAGTGAGGACGAAATCCTAGACAATTTGCAATCTTCAGCAAAAGTGTTAAGAGTGAGAAGACTTAACAGAAGATCTACCGAAGAAACAGAGATCAAATACGTTCCAACGAACTCAGTGGTAGTTACCTTTGAAGGGGTACTATTACCAAGAAAGGTTTTTCTGTTTTATAATCCAATAAAAGTTGAAGTGTATAAATACCCGGTCACCCAATGCTACAATTGCCTTCATTATGGACACACGTCAAAAATATGTAAAGGGAAAATAGCGTGCAGTAAATGCTCTGGAAACCACTTTAAACGAGAGTGTGAGAATGCGGAAAAAGTTTGTATACATTGTAAAGGACCTCATGAAGCTTTTGACAGAAATTGTCCGGAATATGTATGCCAATTAAAGATTAAAGAAATTATGGCACTGCAAAATTTAGCGTTTGTAGAAGCAGCCAAATTAATAAAACCCCAGAAACCTCGAATTTCAAACAAACCCCAAGAATTTCCGCTTCTGAATAGATCCCAACCCATCCAACCAACTGTTTTCAATAATCATAATTCTCCCTCCCATCAATCATTCACGCAGGTTACTTCACCAGCTAAAAGACCCAGAATTCCGTTTGTCAATAATTTTGAGAAAGCAGAACACAACAACAACCTGCTCTATGAAAATGGGAATGTCCCAGACCCAAGAGCTTCCTTCACCTGTCTATCTCATGTCAGGTAACTATAATACACAAAAGCAGACACAACTTCCTAACAAATCAATGACCCAGCTTGTTCAATCCAATAAAAGAGATAAAACCGATATTATGACACACCTAACTCAAATTAAAATAGCGATCGAAGAAGCCCTAAAAGATAACCCTATTCTTGATCCTATTCTCCAACTATTGCAATCAGCAATAGCCTTATGTGACCAAGCTCTAAAATTAAGGACGGAATAAAATTCAATTCTATTAATAATATACACCACAAAATCCTTCAATGGAATATCCATTCGGTACATAGTAATAAATCGGACCTATTATGGCTGCTAAACAATCAGAACATTACTATAGCTTGCATTGCAGAAACATGGTTAAAGGATAGCCAAAATTGCAACATTTCAAATTTTACTTCCATAAGAGACGACAGATATGATGGGTATGGGGGTAGTATGATTCTTATTAGAAAAGATATTCCCTTCCAAGCACTAGACATAACATCATCGGATCCGGATTTCCAAGTGGTAGCAGTCAAACTTCAGGAATTCAGTATTACCAGTGTATACATAACATCTGGAAGTAACATTGATAAGAACAAAATAAATGATGTCCTCAGGGAAATTCCTACTCCCTGTGTGATCTGTGGCGATTTCAATGCTACCCACTATTCATGGGACTTGGGGAAAAACAACAGATTAGGGAATATACTACATGAAATTATAACAGAGCTAGAGTTTAATATCTTAAATGATAATCGCCCCACAAGATTGGCTGGCATGAACCAAACTGCTAATAAGCTAGACCTGAGCCTATGTTCCTCTGAACTGGCTATCAAATGAGACTGGAATATATTGGATGACACCCACGGCAGCGATCATTTTCCTATTATTATAGAATCTCTTTTGTCATCCCATCGATTTTATTCAACATCTCCTACAAAATTGAACCTGTCACGTGGAAATTGGGATGGATACCATTCCGATGTTCATAAAGAAATACTCCACATGCCACAAAATATAAACTATCCTGAGGAGTTTCAAAGAATCGTGTCGGTGGCAGCTGAACACCACTTAATGAAAGAAAGAAGTCGTCTTACTTCTCCTTCACCACCTTGGTGGGATGAAGACTGCACTTTGGCTATCAATTCCAGAAAAATATCATTAAGACTTTTTAAAAGAAATCCAACTTTAGAAAATTATATTCAAGCTAAAAAGAAAATCGCAGAAACCAAGCGCTTCTTAAAAAAGAAAAAAAAGGAATCATTTCAGCTTTTTTGCAGCTCCTTAAACAGGGAATCTCCTATTAAGGAGATATGGAACAAAATCCGGAGATTCAGAGGTGCTTTTATCCCAAATAAAGAACTGCCATTGGACATTTCGTGGCTCCCTTCCTTCCTACAGTCACTAACTCCTGATTCAGTTCAACCTCCTCTATTGCTACCCCAAACAGAATATAACCCCTCCTCCTTTTTACTATCCCAATTTCGGCTGGAAGAATTGGAGAGCTGCTGCAATAGTTTTAAAGACTCATCTCCTGGTCCAGATGGTATTCATTATAAAATGATATCGAAACTTCCGATAAATGCCAAAGTGTTATTATTATTCTGTTTTAATTCTTTTTTGAACGGAACACGAGTCCCTTTATCATGGAAGGAATGCTGTTTCATTCCGATTTTAACACCAGCTAAACTAGCAAATGATATGTCTTCATACCGCCCTATTTGTTTATCATCCTGCTTGATAAAATGTCTGGAACATCTGGAATATAATAATAAATTGTCTAATAATCAATATGGATTTCGTAAGGGAAGAGGGACCAGAGATGGAATATCTTCTTTACTTTCGAGAATATATCAGTCCTTCCAAGAAAAGAGTACTTGGTGGCCTGCTTTGTGGATATAAAGGGTGCCTATGACAATGTGAATTGGAAAATTTTATGGAATTGCTTACAAACACTTGACATACCAAATTCATTTATCAACCTGTTAGTGGATGTCATTACGAACAGAAAATGTCATGTGAGGTATGGCTCGACAACTGCTGGTCCAAGACATACAACTAAAGGTCTTCCGCAAGGCTGTATACTAAGTCCGATACTCTATACGGTTTACACCTCCTCTATTGACGGTATTATTCCGGGCAACTGTTCGGTCCTGTAGTATGCAGATGATTTGGTAATCTTTACGAGTGACTCAAAGTTGGAGATAGCAATTGAAAATCTAAACCAGGGATTACAAGCACTGAATCTGTGGATGATGAACCATGACCTAGAAATCTCTGCAGAAGAATGTAATTCAACGATCTTTACCAGAAAAAGGATACCTGAGAACCTACAGGGAATTGTCATAGGAACAAAAAATATACCTATTTCTCCAGAATGTCGATTTTTGGGAATGACATTGGACACTAGGCTAAGCTTTAATGGTGAAGTAAAAAATCTGGCACGTAAATGTGCGAAGGGCCTCGACATAATTAAAGCACTCAGAAGAACCTGGTGGGGTGCAGATCCAGGTACCTTACTCACACTATTTAAATCCATAGTTTTGTCCCAGATTGACTATGTAGGGCCACTAATTTTCCCTTTAAATAAAACAAATACGGAGATTCTGGAGAGAATCCAATACCAAGCCATTCGACTTTGCATTGGAGCCATGAAGTCCACTCCAACAGGGGCACTACTAGTAGAAGCAGCTCTCCTCCCGATACATTTGAGATATAAATTGTTATCAACGAAGTTTGTGCTGAAAACGATGGGAATGAATAATGGCTTAATGGGAGACTTAGAAGAACTATCCAACATCACTATGATAAGGAAATATAATATTTGGAAGACATCGGCTCCTCCGTTCATGATTCAGGCATACAGAGAACTTTTCCCCTTTAAAAGAACTATTATATGTAACCCTCGTCCTCCTTGCTTCCGACATACTTTCCTTGATCAAATCCTCCACATTCCAGTATATCTAAATTTTGCGAAGATAAATAATTTTCAAAACATACCTGCTGTAATATAATGGTGCACTCTAAATGGCCAGAGCATACATTAATATTCACAGATGCGTCCAAATCGGTCGAGAAAGGTTGTGTTGGGATTGGTATTTTTTGTCAGCGAGGGAATATAACAGGCGGACAAAGATTATATGAAAAAATGAATATTTTCTCCGCGGAAACTATTGCTATTCTCGAAGCTATAAAAGCTATTGAAACTAACCATCTGCAAAAAGCTATTATTTTCTCAGACTCACAGAGTGCTCTGCAAGCATTGCTCCGTTCGGAAATCTCAGCAGCAACGAACAACTATATCCTGGAAATCAAACAGAAATACTTTGAACTGTCGAGGTTGGGATATGACATTAAATTTATATGGATCCCGGGACACAAGGGAATTCTAGGGAATGAAAAGGCCGACGAATTAGCAAAAAAAGCTTCAATTTCTGACTCTCAAGAAGCACATTATAGAGTTCCGTGGGTGGATATCCTGCCTATTTTTACTCGAGAGATATATCAGGATTGGCAAAGAGAATGGGACAATTTCACAAGAACAAAGGCTAAATAATATCATAAATTCAATAAAGAAGTCCATAGGTATCCTTGGTTCAAAAATACTTTCTTGCCAAGATCTTACATAGTGACCATGTGTAGAATAAGAATGAACCACACATGGGCACCCGCTCATCTATTCAAAATTAAAATTCTAGATTCCCCCAACTGCAACTGCGGCGAAATAGGCAACGTAATCCATTTACTTTTTGAATGTGAAATCACAGCTGGCCATTCTAATGAGTTATATAGAGAATTGATTAAATCAAAAGTGGAATCCCCTATATCTTGGCACTCCTTACTAAATGATTTAAATAGTGATAGAATTCAGGCAATAATGAACTATTTGAAAATAACAAAATTAAAACTTTAAATCTAGTAATTACACCTTATCCCTCCTTTCTATTATAACCTTGTGTTTTATGTTATCCGAAGCCCACTTCTGTGACGCTACAAAGGCCCTGTAGCAAGAAGTGTCTTAAGTTGTGTTTGTTTAGATATTAGCATGATTAATTTGCCTCACACATACTTATCGTTATCCTTAATACTTAATCCAACTAAATTGACGTAAGCTGATGAGGTTGAGTAACCA
This sequence comes from Amphimallon solstitiale, assembly GCA_963170755.1. Lineage (NCBI taxonomy): Eukaryota > Metazoa > Arthropoda > Insecta > Coleoptera > Scarabaeidae > Amphimallon > Amphimallon solstitiale. Next base: position 45,708,772 of record OY720678.1, on the reverse strand, counting down.
CAAAAAAAAATAGCTATTTAAGAATTATAGAAACGGCCAAACTGAGCCAAACTCTCGAGACTGGCAGAGATGGTGAAAGCCGAAAGCCAAATAATTTAAGGAAGAAGAAGAAGAAGAATAACAAACTGACACTATTGGCTATTTCTCTCTCTCAAAACAACGCCATCTAGTACGTGTCAGAGTAAAAGGTAAGATGTAATTTCGATAATTATTTGCTTTTGAAAAATACTAGAGGAAGGTACGTTTTTATTTTCAAGTCTACGTTTTTCCATGTTGTATATGAAAGTAAATACATTAATTCCATTGTCATTATGATATTGAATTTTTCTTTTTGATACATTCTGAATTGTATACGATATTTTAATTCCTTTTTAGTTCTTGATTGGACAGCTTATATAAAGATATAATTAAGAATGCTAAAAATAAATATACTGAACATTACAATTACAAATATTATTCTTATTGAAAGAAGTAACAATATGGCAATAGTTGCAATGACAGCTCTAATATTTTTCTCATCACTCTTGTAGATTAAGTAACAAATGCAATAGTGTTTCTTTTACTATTTTACTAATAAAGTGAATATAATAAACCTATATTTGATGTTATTTCTCTGAGTATGTTTTCTTATGTAAACTGTCAAGATATTTATACTATCATACAGGCAATTAAATGAGGCAGCAAATATAAAATACAGCTTAGCGTTATCATTAAAAATATGTCAATAACATTATTTAAGCGCGTGAACTGCACCACGCAAAGATATCGCAACAAAACCAGTGGCTATTTGAGCTACATCACTGACTTTTTTCATATAAGTAAAGATTACTCTTAAAAAGTAGTATTCCAAATTTAATTTATCAACTGTTGCACGTTCCCAAAATACGGGGATCCAAACATCACGATTTTAAGTACTCACTGACTGACTGACTCATAGATCATAAATTTCGTTTTTTTCCATTAAGGTACACCTTAGAAATGCCATCATACTGTCTAGGATGCTGACGAGAAAAATCAAAAATTAGTAAAAATCTAAGTAGTATCACAATTACTCTTATCCTTATTATACTTACTACGCAGCAATGACGCGGCACGCAACCTAAGCAAAAGAGGCGGTGCAAGGGCAAAGCTTTCATTAAAGCGTGTTGATAATTAGTTGCTATACTAAATTTGTTTAATTTAATAAATGGTTAAATGATTTGTTAAATAAATATTTTCCAATCAGCAACGGTACTGGATGCGAGAACAAAGTAATTAGCCCAGTAGCACAGTCTGCATCCAGTATCTCAGGGTCGTTTATTATCTATTATTGCAATAGAACCTTTATGATTAATAATTAAACTAACTAGGAGTGAATGCATATATTTAAGTTAATGACAAAACTCACATACCTTAACTGTATCGAGCCTTATGCTCGGTCAATCCAATCAGTGTTTCCCCGGGCAACAGGTGTTGGTCCTTTTCGATGGCTAATTTTTACTTGAATGATTTTGTGACTATTTATTAAGTTATTGTAGGGCGCCACCTACTTTGAATTATTTAAGAGCTTTGTTTTTATTATCACTAGAATCAGCACATCGTGGCTTTACGTTTATTAGTGAAAGAAAGTAAGAAACATTCACTGAGCCCGTCGAGTTACCACAAGGAACGAAGGATAATTAATTTATAACACAAGTGACGTAAACTTAACAATGTTTATTACATGAAATAATTTAAACAAAAGTACAATGAACATTCAATAATAATAAACAGATTTTTCTTTCAACATATCACATCAGATTACACAATACTTCAGTCAATAATCTGGCCAGACGGAGATATTATTATTACACAAATATTAATAGATATAAAGGATTACATATCATAGTTAAATATACAAATGATAAATTAAAAATCGAACCTTGAATTTGGAACAGAATACAACTACTAATGCATGTATTATTATGACAAAATGAATAATTATTATTGTAACTTCTAAAATATTAGCTTAATGTTATGATATTATAAGCAATAGTAACAAAGATTATGATGGCGAACTCCAGATTTTAGATCAATATCATTATTTAACAATACTATGCTTATCCAAATAGCATTATGACTAAAGAACTACAGATTAACCCTCAAAGTTAGTTTGGCGTTATCCGACGGAACTATTTAATACAATATTAAACGAATAAAACACTTGGTTATATTGTTTCACTTAAGGACAGATTTATTGTACTCTGACACGTGTTTCGACCTCTCGGTCATTAACGAAGAGTTTACAGACTTAAACTAAACTAAGAAAGTTACCAATACCTATTTATATGTGTGGGCTAGTGTCTTAAGTACAGTGTCAATAATGGGGGTGTTTATGAAGTCCAGTTGTGTGTTTGTGACATGTTTATTTGCTGTTGTAGCTTTTTTAATTTCTAGAATTTCTAATAAATCTAATTTCCTTCCTTTATAACTATTATGTAATAATGTATAATTATTGGTATCAAATACATGTACAAGGTCTATGCAATGTTCAGCAAAGCCTGTGTTTTTATTATTGTTTAAAATTGATTTTTTGTGTTCATTAATGCGATCTTGTACGGATCTGCCTGTTTGGCCAATGTAGATTGCGTCACAATCACTGCAACCTACCTCATAAACACCTGATTTGTCACACAATTTTGCTTTTTCTTTGTTATTGACTAAGATTTTTCCTAAATTTACTTTGTTCACTTGGATAATATTTAAACCTAACTTTTTTAATTCGTTAGAAACTCTGCTGGTCTTAGCAGCAGAGTTTCTCTGCTGCTAACTCAATACCGAACTACTTATCAAGCATCTAATGGGTACCAACCGGACCAACGGCTCACACTTGAAATTACTCAGATGTGTCGACTGTCACTATGCGGTTACTAATGAATTATAATTTTAAGCGTTCTTGCCTTTTTATCAGTACCGTTGGAGTGGGAATAAGGAAAAAGCTACGTCATTTCCACCCTTCCAGAATCTTCGAGAATTCTCTAAGAAGGAATTTTTGCACACGGCGCGCACGATGCAGTATATTCAATTGCTCGGTTCCCAGGGTATTTTAAAATAAAGGGCTATTGATAACACGAGCATATTCGTGGCGCCGAAATCTAGTTTTCATCGTGTCATACAAAGGGGTATTTGAGAAAAATTGTTGTACGTGACTATAATATTTACTTTATAAAAAGAATTTTACTTTAGATTATAAACGTTGTTATTCAGATGTTATTTTTAAGAAATAACTACGTATTTGAAAATAAGATATAACGAATAATTTCTTCAAGAATTTGAACAAGCTTGGCTGTGGTATTTATGACATATGTATATTTTTAAACTTTGAATATATTTTACGTATCAAGACTAATAATTGTGTACAGTAGGAGCCAAAAGAATGATATTATAATTGATTTGGAATTCTTAAGTAATTTAGTACTTGTTAATTTAAATAAACAGATATTATTTAACATTTTGAAATTAAATTAGTCAGAAGTGCCAAAAGCACGCAACAAGCGATTAACTTTATCAAACACTGAAAACTTGCCAAATTTGATCTCGAGGCTTATCAGTTTACACAGACTTTTCTGTGCTTATCAGGACAACCAAAGTAAGGTGCAGGCAAGTAATTTGGTGCAATTTTTATATTTGTTAAAGATAATAAAATGAATAAATTCTTGTTTTTTTGGTGAAATTTTTCTTTTATATGGTTTTTAAAAAAATTACAAACAACCTCTTTCTGCTAGGATTTCATTTTCAAAAAAAAAATATAACTTTATTTTCGTCATTATCATATATTTCCATTATTGAGATTTTCACATATTTATGTCAATATTTTTTATACATTTACCCTTATATTTGGCAGCATCATTAGAAACATACAAAATTATTACAATTATAAACTATTGCCACTACGTTAGAATCATGAAAAATTAGCCAAGTAAATTTCCTTTCAATTGCTTAAACATTGCAATACTTGTCAGTTTGAAACATTATTTCTGAAGTATATTGACAAATCTGAAAATATCAGAAGTCACTCTTTTAATGATGCAGAAATATTGAAGATATACGTGGGGTCGTTTTTATATACCCGGACTAGACATGAAAGAAAAGTTTCGAACAGCAATAAAAAAGTTATTTCACAATATAGCCACCTTGCATTTGGATGTAAGTATTACATCGTTTTAATAACATCTCTAATACATTATAAAAATTCTTTGATTTGTCTGCAAAATACCTTTCAGCCGCTATAAATCGTCAGCGTCCATAAATTTTGTTCCCCTTAGAGTTCTTTTGAGATTACGAAACCAAAAATAGTCGCACGGAGTGAGATCTGGACTATAAGGTGGATGGTCTATTTCTGTGAAGCCACATTCGGCAACGGCAGCTTTTGCAAGTCTTAATTTGTGGACTGGTGCGTTATCGTGAAGCAACAGGACACCTTGCGTCAGTTTTCCGCGCCTTTTCACTTTAATAGAATCTGTTAAGTGATGTATTAATCTTGCGTAATACTACCCTTACGTATATCAATCATCAGTATTCGTTGACAATCCTAAAAACTCGTTGCCATTATTTTTCCTACAGAAGAGATGACTTTAAACTTCTTGGGAGGGCTAGAATCCTTAACATGCCACTGCATTGATTCTTGTTTTGACTCAGGGTCAAAATGATGGACCCAGGTCTCATCTGCGGTGACAAGTCGATTGATAATTAAACCTTGAATTCTGAAAACCGTGCTTTCTGAAACTCCTAATGAAGCTGCTAATTGTCGCTTCTTTAATCTTGCATCCTCCAGTACCATACACTTGGTTTTTTCAATAACATCGGTGGTGATCACGTCAACAGGACCTGGATGGGGATCATCATGCAGTGATTCTACGGCTATATTAAAACAACTAGTATGTGCGGACTATCCATTTCAATTGAATGTCAGGTAACTGATCTATTTGCTAAATACTACTTTGTAAGAAACATGTATTTGTTAAATAAATATGGCACAAACTGATAACTGTGTTTGCTTTATTATAGTAGAAAAAAAATAATCCGTTTTCTCTATATATGTACATTACTTAACAATAAACATAGTGAAATCTGTTATGTAGGCGAATGTGCTTCTCAAAGATCTATGTAAAAATCATAAGGTAGAATTATATAATTGAACACATAGTAGTTTCGACAACGGCAACTAAGCTTAAAAAGTGTTTAATAAATTAACAGATAAGACTAATGTATAAACACACGAATTGTGGAGTATGTAACTATAGACCGGACTCAAGCGGTTGATGACTCATTGCCCATGGGCGCAGTAGTGAAAATTTCTATTTTTAGAGAGTTTTAATTTTATTTATATAATTGGATTTTGACTTTTCGCAAATAGTCGACCTTGAAAGACAATCTTCCCCGTATACAGCCAACATTTTTTCACGAATAATTTTTGGAGATTTTCCTTGTTTATCAAGAATTTTATAACTGTTCGATATTCAAGTTTGTGCATTTTGATAAGTTACAACACAAACTGACAGATATTAAAACTGATACTACTGCAATTGTTTTGTAAATTGTTAAAATCGTTACCGAGGCATGTATGATAATAAAACACTATTATTAAAATTGAAAAATGTCTAGTCCGGGAACAAAAAAACGACTCCTCGTATATATGTCGAAATTCTAGGTGCGGCACTGTCCTTTGTTATAAGTCATTTCCCACAGGATTCTATATATCTGGCGGGATTTCAACATCAACTTTTTAGAAGACTCTAGGCCCAGATCTATGCTGTTGGAGTTAGGGAGCTCCTTCAATCTGGGATTTGTAATGGAAGAAACGTCTAGGGAAAATAAAAACAGCGGTAGCTGTATTGATAACATATTCACAAATGACGAAAATATAATGAATGCTTTTACCTTGGAAGCACATATTTCTGATCACAAGGCTCAAATTCTGCAAACAGATATTAGTAAGCACGGCAAAAAAACGCGCGCTGTTAGAAATTCCTATAGGAGAGAGCTAAAAACAGAGAACTTCCACGCTTTGAAAATGTATGTGTCTCAGCAAAAGTAGGAAAACCTGCAATCTAGTGACGGACAGGAGATGTACAGCACGTTCCATAAATACTTTATGAACATCTTCAATTATTGCTTACCGCTAAAAGAAACAAGAATAAATATAAATAATGCGAACCGAATAAAATGGAATACCAAAGAGTTACAAAGAATGAAGGAAGAATTGGATGCATTAAATACCATTTATAAAGTAACAAAGGCGCCAAACATTTTGCAAATGTACAAGAGTATAAAACAAGATTATGTAGATCTAATTAACAATAGCAAGAAGAATAATTATGAGGAATACATTTCAAAATCAAGTAACAAACAGCGAGCAATTTGGAACATTATTAAGAGGGAAACTGGAAGGCAAAAAAATAATACAGATACTACCAGGATTAATATTGGTGAAGAGGAATTCAATGAATATTTCGTCACTATAGGGCAAAATCTAACAAGAGATCTTCCACAACAGGGCGTTAGTGTGGCCTCCCTGTTAAACATAAATGGACCAAGCTGCACCGCGTCATGCTTTTTCACGAACACATACCCTGAAGAAATAACTAAAATAATCAAGTCTCTAAAAAAAAAAGAACTACTGATATATATGGTATGTCGACAACCATACTGAAAGAACTGGCTGTAGAATTGTCTATCCCACTAACTTATATTATAAATGCGTGTCTGAATGGGGGAGTCTTTCCTGACGAACTAAAATTGGCTAAAGTTATCCCAATACACAAAAAAAATTGCAAAGAGGACGTGAATAACTATCGTCCTATTTCCATCTTACCAGTGTTCTCAAAAATCTTTGAGACTATAATAAAAAATAGAATCATGAACTTCTTCGAAAAGAACAACTTATTCTCGGACTCACAGCATGGATTTAGAAGCGGGAGATCCACGGTAACGGCCCTAACATCGATTGTTGATGGTGTATTGGGTGCAGTGGATGATGGGGATTCTGCTGAATTGTTGGCGTGCGACCTTAGCAAGGCTTTCGACTGCGTCTCGCATGAGATACTTCTTCAGAAGTTGTGGTTCTATGGTATCAGGGGAATTCCACATAGTTTGTTGCACTCTTATTTAAGGAATCGTAGACAAACAGTGCTGTGGCAGGAGAGGTTCTCTGCACAAAGAGAAATTGATACAGGGGTACCCCAGGGATCCATTTTAGGACCTCTACTTTTTATTATATATATAAATGACTTGCCGCAAAATATCGCAAGTAGCATCGCAAAGAGTAAGGTGTGTATATACGCGGATGATACATCCATACTTATAAGAGGTGCACAGGAAGAGGTTTCATCAAATAAAATAGCTGCTATGAGAACAGCAGAAAAGTGATTCGAGGTAAATAAACTCAAATTGAACACCGAGAAAACACAGTCAATGGTGTTTACTGCTAGATGCGGTCGAGACACTATTAGCTTGTTGGGTTTAATGGTTGACGGTGCTTTGAGTTGGTCTGAGAACATAAACTCCCTCTGTAATAAGCTTGGCAGATCCATATATTCTATTCGAAGAACAAAGGATATATCTACTCATCAAGCAGCTAAATGTGCTTACTATGCCAACTTTCACAGTGCAGCTACCTACGGAATCGCTTTGTGGGGGATGTCTGCCGAGGCCGAGAGGGTGCTGATCATGCAAAAAAAAGCTGTAAGAGTATTGTGTGGACTCGGGTTTCAGGACACTTGTCGAAGTGCTTTCAAGCGGGAGAAGATTCTTACAATCACGAGTGTATATATTTTAACAATATTAAAGTTTATGCATGGAAATTCATTACGTTTCACCAAGAACATGGATCTCCATAAATATGAAACAAGACACAAAGAAGAATTTGTTATTCCCCACCATAGGCTGAGGATGACACAACAGAGTATAAATTACTGGGGTGCTACACTCTATAATTGCCTCACAGACACTTACAAGCGGATGAGTCATCAAAAATTCAAGAGGGCTGTGAAGGAAATGTTGATGGAAGAAACTATTTACAGTGTACAGGAATTTCTAGCAAAAAAACTCTAGCATCTGCCAGCGATTGTTACATATATAATTTAGAAATTTTTCATAATAGATTCTACCTATTTTGATAAACTTTGTACGGTAAATTCTGAAATTTAATATTGTATTGAATGTCTATCCTTAAGTATTTTGTTCTATGTTGTTTGTCTTAATGTATCAGTGGCTTTGCAATGTTGTTTGATTTGTTATTTACTATCTTACTTTTTTACTGACATGTCATGTAAGCTTTTGATGACAAATAAATATGAAATATGAAATATGAAAATATGAAATATGAAATATGTTTTATATTCACGCAATAGTCAGATGAACGGAAAAAAACGACGATTTGCATACATATTTGTAAATGAAAAATGAAAAGTATTAATACAAAAACTACGAGAACTCTTTCCTCTTCTTACAAAAAAATATGTATCAAGAAAGACAAAATATCAGAAAATCATATCTCAGTAAATTCTTATTGGCTACGTATACCAGCCAGGATAATTCAAACGTGAAACGTCGGGTGTATGTTAATTAAATATAGTAATTTTCTCTACCTTTTTATATGCGATTTCTATTTCAGATATTTATATTAACGATTCAGATAAAAGAATATACTCCGAACATTCTATCGATTATAGAGCGTCCCCTAAGTTACCAAATTTAGTGGACGCTCTATGATTGGTAAACTATAGTAAACGTATATTAACCATAATATACTACATCAGCGCCGTCGGTGGTCAACTCCGTGAACCAGTAATATACACGTTTCCGACATTTTACTATTTTTAAGAGGAGCGTTTACCTATCGAAAGCCAAGGCATCGCCGTTTTGCGATTTTTAAATTTATTTTGTAATTTTAGAATGCCAAATTTGGGTTAGTGATGCAAAAGGCATAAATTTATAATGTCAAGGCCAGTTTTTGCATTAATTTATTTTCTTAAAAAAGTTATGCGTTTTAGAAATAACCTCAAAAATGCATAATTGTGATGAATGTCTACTAACTTAGGCTGGTACACAAAAGAAAAAAATGAGGTGTGGCCACTACACGACTTTCTTATACGTATGAGCGTTTCAAACTATACAATTTTAAGAATACTTTTATACAAAAATTATTCAAAATCCTATTCTAAGTACTTTCATTCTCTTAATAAATTGCTATAGAATGCATACCTTGCAAGATATTCGAAAAAAGTGCTACTCCCTAAGAGTAAAATTTTACTTCCGGTCCGAATTTTGAAACTTCATGTATACAAAAAATATTGAAAATCCAGCTCTAAATACTTTTGTACTCTTGATAAAAGTATATATTCGGTAAGAGTAAAAGTGGTACTTCCGAACCGAATTTTAATTTTTTTTTTATAGAAAAGATGTTGAAAATAAATATCTAAATACTCGTAACGTATCTGTCTAAAAGGCATGACTTGCGAAATATTCGCAAAAAACTGATTTTCGATAGGAGTAAAAGACCTACTTCCGGTAGGAATTTCGAAAAACTTTTTAAATAAAATTATTCTCAATTTTAATTTTAAGTACATATGAATTCTTTATAAATTTGTTTAAACTTAGTAGTTGACGAAATATTGGCAAAATTAGATTTTTTCACTGAAGTAAAGTACTACTTCCGGTCTACCGATTTTACCGAAAAACTAATCAGATCTCGAGAGGGAGATTGTACACGTAAATACACAATTTGGAATTGATATCAACAGCGCTTTGACCGCTATCGTAGTCAGAGAGAAAGAGAGAGAGATTTTTTAAAAACCAATTTTTTGGTATCAGGGAACATCAAAACGGTGGACATCTGCAAAAATCTCGAGATCGTCATCACAATACTTCCTTACACTACGTATAAGAAAGTAAAAACAACCTCTACGCACCAGATGCACATTTAATGAAGATAGAAAAAAAATTATGTAATTATTTTTGAAGATAAAAACATTGAATAGTAAACAATGTCACACACATTTCAAACGAGTGTTTTTCGAAGCTATTGCGTCGTCTATCCCCACTTTACGGTATCTCTATCGGCCCTAGCGAAGACGCAAATCTATCGGAATTGGTCGGCTATTCCAGACTTAAATCCGAATGACAGTTTGTAATTAAAAAGAAATGTCATATATACCTATAATACTCGAGTGTATAATAATATAACAGTTATGGGCAAGCAAAAATTGGCTTATTATAAAACATCAACAACATCAGCAGTTCCGTAAGTACTCATTATTTATACATTATGTTTCCCATCTATAGTATTCCTTTATCTATGACAGAATCTGTGAATAAAACCAAAGCGCTGTGATCGAAACCGAATATCATATATCTCCACCTACTCACACTCCCTTGCGTCTACCCGTCCCGAGGGGGAGTTGCATAAGTTTCTACTTGTTTGTAAACGCCCCTCTTAAGGCGTCCACCACGATTTTTGCCAAACACATATTCAAAGTGTATCGAATGCAATACACAAATTTTACATGGGTGTACAACAGAGCGTCCGTATACTAGGAAGTGATATAATGGAAAAAGTATAGATAAATAGGAAGTACGTCAGCAAACGCAAAATTAAATATGGTAACATAATAATTGATGTAAAATCGGATATATTTGGAAAAATGCTACAGAAAGAAAAAAATATTGTTGGATGGAAAAAATGCGATATATATGAATACATAAATACAATAAGGTGTTATAACTGTGCAGGTTATAATCATTTTGCGAGGGATTGCATAGTTACTAAAGCATGCGGCAGGTGTGCAAGTGAACACTGTATAATTGATTGTGTTAATGGTCTTTTTGAGGACGAGAAGTGTGTAAATTGTATGAGGATGGTAGTAGAATTAAAAATTAATTTGGATGTTAACCATAGAGCATTTGACAGAAACTGTCCCAGTTATCAACGAATTCTAGAAACACAAAAGTCGAAAATTAAGTATATTTAGCGCAATAGTCATAATTACAATATATTCTAGAAAAATAAGTATTTTTTATTTTTATTGGGTATATATAATTTAAAGTGGGATAATTAGTTAGTAAACGTTGCACAATTGGTATTTGTATTGAAGTTATTGTATGTATTAATAGACAAATGCTAACATTGGGGTAATATATGTCATGTAAGAATATTAGTCCATAAGTCTGTTTACTGTTATTTTTTTTATTAGGTTAGATTGTTTCATGTAAACAACAAAGTATTGTTATGTCAGAAGCTGTAAAATAATAGCAATTGGTAAATAAACGTATATTATTATTATTATTATTTTTTCTTTTTTCCGCATACCGCTGCCATGAAGTGAACGATACTTAATGAAGAGGTATAATATATTAACTAATTCACTGTATAGGTGGCGTACAAAAACAGAGGGAAAACTAAATTTAAAATTTTGCAAATTACACACTTATCTTAATAAATATCAAAAATATTTCTAATAATTAATATATGTAATAATATGTGTAAAATATTCTATTTCTTTAAGTATATATTTTTCTATTAATAAGAAATAAAAAAACTAAAAAGCAAAGTTTAAAAATAGCCAGTATTTTTTAAAATGTAACAATGCAACATCCCTAAGTTGCATTAATAATTTTAAGAATATTTAATCCTTTCTCATCCTGTATCTTCCAAACAAAGCATCTGTTTTGCAATCAATCAAGTACAAAAAACCCTTAAACTAGCCCAGGGAACGTTCCCCATAATTTTAGTATATGAATTATATATAATATTCCGTAAATTTGCGTTTTATTATTTGAGGAATGTAATTTGAACCTGGAGGCGGCGCGGCATGAATTTTAGATAATTCTGATATGGTTATGGATTGTATTCGCCCAGCGGCTGCATTACATAACTGCGAAAAATTGCAAGTATTATTCAAGCAATTATTTCAAACTGAAATAATTAAACTTTCCGCACCATGTGCTAACTAATAACTTCCAAGAATTGAAATTAATTTGAAAATGTAATATCATTTAGTATTAATTATTTGTATTACGGACTTTATTTTAATATTTCCTCCAATTCGGTCCACATATATCTCTAATTGTTGGAACTTCCATGCACTTTAATACACGCGTAACCAAGTGTGATAGTACCCCGTCGAATAATCGTGATTTGCAGAAAACGAGTATGCAGAACAATTAAGAAAAAACAAAATATATCAGGCAAATTCATTCGACCTTGATAGTTAACTCATCTAATTTTATGAAGTATAAAAAATCTCGTTTCATAAGGTCAGATTATTCCTTCTTTTAAACTTGAAGAGGATATCCAACTATATATATTCATCTCTCAATGTAATTTTTCACAGACATCATCAGTACCTTCTCTAATTAACACTAAAGATACTCCCCTGTTTCAAAATGAAATATTTTGTTTTAATTGCAGCTTTGTGCACGTTCGTTTTATGTGTAAGTGATATTAAATGTTTCTATTTTAAACATTCAAATTTATTTATATGGTTTATTGTTGCATTAATCTAGTCATAAACTTTGTTAAGTGGAAAAATCGTTGATTTGTATCTTTATCCATTTGAATTTTTTAAGGTATTGATTTTTAAAATGATTATACTACATATCCTTATATACTTTGATTGCAAATATACATACCTAAGACACTATCATTAATATGCTTACATATTCGAAAAACATATTTTCTTATTCCTTATTTAATCTAACGTCATTCTTCGTTTTCTAGGATACCCTCAAAGAGTATAGTCAGAAACTGACGGAAGGAATTTTGAATGCTAGTACAGAATGCTCTGAGAAGTTAGGTGCTACTCCAGGTAATTAGAAATAATATGCATACGTATCTAAAAGATCTACAAAGAGTTTATTTGAACTATTTTGTTTTACTCTTATCAAACTAAGCCTTAAATGTTGTTATTTATATAAAGAAAATATAATTATAACTTGAATATTTAGGGCCGCCGATACAACTAAAGTACGAACTATACAGGCGATCGATGCAATGCCACTTTCGATCCCCTTCAATCCGAACAATTTCAGAACAATAAAAAAAAATCTGCTGGAAAACTAATATTACATGAAGGCCAGTTACAAAAAAAAGTGTATGAATATTATTAATTATGACAGTTCTGAAATGGTTTTTGTACGTTATATTACTTGACAGGTAAAATTTTGGGACATTTGACATCATTTTAATTTATTGACGCATGTCGGTTGCAAAGCGATTCATAGCTTGTTTCGATTCATTTTATCAACGTTCAATGAAAGAAACGTAACGAGTATATATGACTTACTTACCAAATAAAGCGTTTATCATGGTTCCAAATATGTGTAACAGACAGATAAATCATTGCTAACATAACAGTAACATGGAAGATTCAGCTATGACCCCAATTTTCAGTTAAAACAGACTACGCATGTGCTTAGCACCTCGTATTTGCTTATTTTTAGTTTTCATATTTTATATAAACAATTAAAATACATTTCTTTTATTATAAGTATTGCCCGATCTAACGAACACATTAGATACAGACATACATATTTAAAATTTTCAGTTAAAGAAAAAAAGAATATGTTACTTGAAGAAAGTGCAAATTATTATAAAGGTTTTAATAATGTTGAATTACTAATGATATTTAAGCCACAAATTAGTAAAACGTGTGATGTTTTGAAATTATTTAACACTATGAATCTTTCTTTGGGTATATTTTTATAAGCTATTAATAAAGTTTTCTTTTCGCTTGGGAAAATTATAATTTTTAAATACGTCTAGGTACTATTTTTATGAAATTTATTATTACTTAAACGTATAAACTAGTATCGTGCATAAACCTCTATATTCTTGTTTGTTATTCTGACCACGAAACAATCAGCATTCAGCATCATAGTTATCAGGACAACCAATTCCTTTAATAACGACTACTTTAATGGATAGTTAGATAACCGAAGTTTTAATCAACCGGTCCCGACTTATTAAATATAAGTAAAGTACTTTTTTTTCAAATTGTATATTCATTACTTTTGTATGGTTTATACATATTAGTAATACTAATAGTTGAGAAATATTCCCAAGCACTCGTGTTTGAGTATCAAATATTCATGTAATATGTGCTTTCTTAGAAATTCATATAATAAAGTAAAATAAGTAGGCATAATATACATAATATAGATTATTTGCACCGTTTGCAATAAAGAGAAGCATTGCAATATATTTCATTTAAATTTATGTTCTTACATTTAAATAGTTTTGAATATTTTAGAACATTTATTAACGCCTTGATCATATTACAGAGGACATGGATAAAATATTGAAACGTCAATTGCCCAATAATAGAGCAGGATTATGTATGATATCTTGTTTAACCAAAAAATTTGGACTTGTAAGTTTGTTCGTTTTTCATTCACAAGACAATTTTTCAATCCATTATTTTAGCAAAATGCTGACGGAACAATCAACAAAACTGGTACAGTAGCCAATATTGAAGGAGTAAAAGATATCGATGAAGAAATGTACAAGAAGATGAGTTCCCTATGGAAAACCTGCCAAGCAAATAGTAAATATCGCAAGATATGACTTTTCCTATTTTTTATTTTACAATTTTTTTCTTTAGCTGCTAATGATAGCGATGAATGTAATACTGGCAGCAATTTGATGAAGTGCATGTGGGATGGAGTTACTAAGTACGGATTTACCAGAGAAGTTGTTGGTTTCTGAAACGTTAGTTAAAATGGAGCAGTTAATCTACATCATCGACGTATATTATTTTTTATGCACTTAATAATTATTGTTACTAAAATTTTGCTCTTTCTAGGCAATATGTTAAAAAAATAAATACAAAATGTTTGCAATATGTGTTATTGTTTTGTTGTTACTTAAAAACTTTACCTTCCCGCTCTTTGTAGTATTAAGTAATATGAGTAGGCATATTCTATTTGTCAGGGAACATAGACAAAAAAGTACTTGCACTGTATTAATATTAAATATATATTATATATTAGTTATAATAATACAATATTAATACATATTGTTGAGGAAACATAATTTTGTGTAGCTTGAAGAGGTTTCTAGTGAATTTTGATTCATTCTGATGACAGTATTTATTTAAGCACTAAACAGTACATCATTCAGCGGGAAATAAGCTAGTTGATAGTCACAATTAAACAAGAGCTATGAATTATCATTCCTAAGCTAATCTTGGAAATAACAAAATACGAAGTACTTGGTGCAGTACCGACATTAATTTATTTAACAGAACACCAACAACAAAAGAGCAGTACGCCAGCAAATACATAGTATGCAGATTGTCGCCATCACCAGTTGATGAAGTGTTCAAAATAAGCTTGTGACGGATTACAGATTAAACAGAACTTACAGCCTTGTTAGCTGTGAGAACATATGAAGAATATTTGTATTTTTAGAGATAAACTAGCATTGTCATTCGTAGAAGCTTAACGTACCTATTTATGTATTTATGCAAGTGTTCCACATTAGTATATTAAAGTCATTAAAACACGCGCGATTTTTCAAGCTGACGGCGGAGCCGGAGTGCTTGAAATAGAGCAAGTGTTTTAATGCTTAGTTATCCACGAATACTTTACATTTTTTTTTTTATTGGTACACTTTAAAACATAAGTTTTACTGGTTTTAATACTACAAATACAAATACGATCACAAAACGTAAAATTGTTGGATGTGATATTAAATAATGCACAATTGTAAGCTGCATTTATTTTTAATAATGCCAGTTTAAATTGTAGTCATTAAAAACAAACACTTCATTGTCATGTAAATAATGTGTTTATCCTTCCAAGTTATTTTCACAATCACATTGATGCATCATGGCATGAATTCCAATAACCGGTGAATCTATTCTTAAAATACTATATTTCAGGTACGTATTATCTCATATAATATAGGGTCTGTGGTGAACATAAAAAAATTTCTTAACTTTCTATGTTCCATGCATGTTCTATTAGACATATTGCTGTAGCTTCTACTTTTTAAATTTGAATAATAATAATATATTGTTAGACCTTAGCATAGCAGCATAGCTTGTGAATTCTTAGAGTTATTTACCCTTACTTACCTACCTTTCCTATCTGTGTGAGTATGTAATAATAATATTCACAAATATGGTTTATTCTTATATAAATCTTATTTATAATACTTCTATTTTTGCCTTTTTATTAATTTGAACAATGAAACAACAAACATAATTAATACTTATTTACTTTCTATATAAATGTAAGTAATTCCGTTTTAAATTATTCTTATTGCTTATTGCATTTCTAACACAATATTGGTTACTTTGTGACGTGACATTAATATAACAATATTTTCAATGTGCGTCCACATGATTCCATTTATTATTTGAAAAGAATGAAATTATTGATCACAGTGCATTCACTAGTCAGTCAGAGCAAACATTCTCACGTAGTACTCAGATAGCCTAGTCTCTTGCTATTAAGAATATTCCGAAGATAGTTCCCACTAATTGTCAAAAGCAAACATTTTCACGTAGTACTTAGACAACTTAGTATTCACCCGTCAAGAATACTCCCAAAATAGTGTCACTCTATTAAACTTATTATAATATTATCATATAAATTTTTAATGGTATCAACCAATCCATTTAAGATAAACATTGTCACATAGTACCTCAATTGGTTAGTTCCTCGCCATTGCAAATTTTTTCAAATTAGTATAAAATATTTAAAACTCAAAGTGAACGATCATTGAAACATCAATAAAAAAAAATTATTGTAATTCAATAAAACAATATTGTGTATTACGTACTTTGTTCATTCATATAAATCTTCAAACTCTTTACAATATATGGCTTTCTTTTTGTTTTAAAATTAATAGTAATGATATGAATTTAATAATATGCTTCTTAATATAAATGTTGAGAATGAACGTTGCTTATAGCCCCGCTATTCTTATACAAAAAAATGAGGTGTGGCCACCACACGACTTTCTTATACGTATGAGCGTTTGAAACTATACAATTTTAAGATTTTTTGTATACAAAACTTATTCAAAATCCTATTCTAAGTACTTTCATTCTCTTAATAAATCGCTATAGAATGCATACTTTGCAAGATATTCGAAAAAAAGTGCTACTCGCTAAGAGTAAAAGTGCTACTTCCGGTCCGAATTTTGAAATTTCATATATACAAAAAATATTGAAAATCCAGTTCTAAATACTTTTGTACTCTTGATAAATATATATAGAATGCATAATTTACGACATATTTGCAAAAAATCGCTATTCGATAAGAGTAAAAGTGGTACTTCCGGTCTGAATTTTGAAATTTTTTTTATACAAAAGATATTGAAAATTATGTTCTAAATACTTTTATACTCAGAACATACTTCTCTAAAAAGCATGACTTGCGAGATATTCGCAAAAAACTGATTTTCGATAAGAGTAAAAGACCTACTTCCGGTTGGAATTTCGAAAAACTCTTTTAAGACAATTTGTCTCAAACTTAATTTTAAGTACATATGAATTCTTTATAAATTTGTTTAAACTTAGTAGTTAACGAATAATTGGCGAAATTCGATTTTTTCACTGAAGTAAACTACTACTTCCGGTCTGCCGATTTTACTGAAAATCTAGTCAGATCTCAAGAGGGAGATTATATTTGTAAATATAAAATTTGGAATTGATACCTATAGCGGTTTGACCGCTATCGTGGTCACACACACACACACACAGAGAGAGAGAGAGAGAGAGAGAGAGAGAGAGAGAGAGAGAGAGAGAGAGAGAGAGAGAGAGAGAGAGACATTTTTTAAAAACCACTTTTTCGGTATCAGGGGACATCAAAACGTGGACATCTGCAAAAATCTCGAGGTCGAAAATTTTCATCATCACAATACTTCCTTATACTACGTATAAGAAAGTAAAAATAAATTCAATCTGGGTGCGATTCTAATTTTCTTAGAATTTTAAAATTTTAGCGCTACCGAGATTAATCTTCAACTCTCCTCCTGCCTTCGTGCGTCCTGTTTTATATGCTTAAACAATTGAAAGTTGTTGCTTCAGCGCCCCCTGGCTTAGTATCATGGGTTGTCACTGCCGTTGTTTCTTTAGTTGAATATAATTTTGTGCCAATTTATGGTGGTGCATCTACTTATTCATGTTGACAGCTACTATCTATCTCAAGTAAGTGTATTTGTATTGCTTACCTGATATTCATATTTACCTTTCTTTAACGTAAGCTTTTATTGTATTTATATATGAACTCATTACTTTTGTTATTGTTTGGTAAATATTTTCTCTCTCCATTTATTAATCTTATTTGTATTTTTGTTTTTCTAGTTTTCTTAATGGGAAATAGAGGAAAAACGTTGTATATGGATTATATTCTCTTTCCTGATGTTCTTCCACGAGACTCCGTTCTTTCCATCTCCTTATCTTCAAACCAACATATTGTCTCTGGTGAGTTTGTTAATTCTAGTGTTCTACAAATGAATTATTGACATTTTATATTCTAATGCTTTTTTGTTTCTTTATTTTGTAGGTGTTGAACCGTACATGATTGTTATTAAAGTGTCAAGAACATAAAGCTACTTGAACTATAGAATATATTTTAACTTCCTATGAATGTACAAAATGGATTTTTGTTTACAAAAGAACATTTAATATAATTAATATCATAACTATATCCTTTTCATCGACCTTAGTACGTATCTGTAGTTTTCTTTTTAAATTTTTAAGAACAGTTACCAATTTGTACTGCTTACATTAATGTCTAATTATATTTTAGATAATGTCGTTTTTCCTGCCACATCTAATTTTGTTATCTTCATATAGTTTTATAGCGTTTAGATGATTTACTCCTCTTACTGTCCCGTCTATCATCATTATTCTCAGCCTATTATTTATTTTTTAAGACTTTTTTATTCTTGAACAGTGGTTTATTGTTGAGTATGTTTAACGCTCTTTTTTCGAACAGTTTGAAATCTGGTTCTTTATTCGTATATTCAAATCACACTTCTGGTTTGTCGTTTCTAGAAATAAAAATTTATTCACATTTTTGTAATGTCTGCAACCCACATAACTCAAATTCTTTCTATTGCCATATCCTAAGATCTATTAACTAACTTATTTTAAATCATTCTAACGTCCTTATTTCTGGACCTATCTAATAAATTGTTTTAAATCTTTTTAACTTGATGAGTATTATAACCTGTACTATCTATACTTAAATAAATATTTAGTTAAACTGGAACATGTACACTACAACTAAAACTATTTCTTAACAACATATGTTTGTCTATTTTTCTATTTGTTTCTTCTTTTAAATAATCCATCTAATTATTTCTAGTTATATTTAAAATATAAGATTCACTGCAATATGTCAAAAAATTCGTATACGTCTCCTCTAAGAAGTTGAATGGATACCTTTTTATTATAACCAATTCAAATATTTTAATATGTAACATAATAATACAATTACCTATTCATGTAAAATTTAGTGTGTTGCTTCTGTACATTGCTTCGATGTAGATGACAGTTATTCTAGAATACAGGAATACCAGATTATCTAATTCATTATTATTAATTCAAGCATGTTGAGTTGATAACTTTTGTTGTTGTTCTTTGGTTGCTTGCCCGTAATATATATTATAGGGATTATTTAAATAAAACGCACCGTCTAGTACACATTTTTATTTGGTCAAAAATAAAATACATATCTGTGGAGTACCTAATACATACTATCTTCACTGTTCATATTGTGTAGTCAACTGTCGGGAGGGGGGGGGGGTCTATGCCTCTTTATGCACTTTACAATTAATATGTTACATTTCTCATCCCCTAGCCTACAATTATATGTAACTACAACAATATTTATATCCATAACACGTACATACATACATCTAATATTGCAATCTACTAGGCGGGTTAATTTTGGATCTGCGCCTTGAATCATAATTGCCAGATAAATTAGAAATGGAAAGTTGTTCTTCCACCCTCAATTGTACCTGATTCTCACTGCATTTTAATGAAATTCCATTCCTTATATCTAAAGGCTGTAGAGTTTTCCTAAGTTGATTTAAGTGACGTTTAACTACTGTTTTATGAGATGCAATTTCGACCAAGTATATACAATTTCCAATTTTCTTTACAATAATACCGTTTAACCAAGAATTATTATTTTCATTTCTATAATCTTTAGATAAATAATGTCTCCCATATTTATTAAAACTAATTTCTCTTTCTCCTTTGTAATAACTTCTTTGATTATATTGCTTAGTTTTAACTCTACTTTTACTTACATTAACTTGATCATTAGTCTCACGCACTACCGGCGTGAGAGTCTCACGCCGGTAGTGCAATGGGCGTATTTCTATAATAAAAAATGTATCTACAGATACTCAAATGTAAATCTGAATTTACATTTATTGCTTTTTTAAGCGACATTTTAACTGTCCTTGCAGCATTTTCGCCCACACCATTTGACTGTGGATGATATGGAGAAGATGTGATATGTTTAATACCATTTCTGTTTAGATAACATTGAAATTTATTTGAAGAAAAGCACTTGCATTTTCTGATATAACGTATTTTGGCAAACCGCATCTCGCAAACACAGTCCTCAAAGCTATAATTACTGCTGTAACGGACTTTTGTCCGTCACTGTATAAATTGTCGAATAAAATTGTATTAATGCTTTTTATGTGATTTTGGCATTAATGGGTTCGATAATTTAATACAAATATTCTAAAATATGTTTAATTTATCTAAAGTCAATTAGCAAAGAGAAAGATGATGTTTTTGTTAATTTTCTAAATGCATTTTTGCACGTGAGAATATCGTGCGTTTGAATACAGTTCTTGCTCTTTACGCGTGATACTTCGGAAAAACACTGTTTATTATTTGTGCAAGTCCGGGCCTATATAAGACGACGACTTTGTTAGTAAAATCAGAGTTCTCCTCGGCAGTCTGGGGAGATCTTCTCACAGAGAGTTATCCTGGCAGTCTAAGAGAATTCTCACCAAACTCTCTGGCAGTCTAGAGAGTACCTAGTACCTATCCCTTAGTCTTTGTGGAAGTCTAGAAAGGCGGTCCGTAAGATGTTTTGTTACCAGGCAGATCGTGGTAAGAAAACAATTCCGTCGTATAAGTCCCGAGTAAATCTTTATATGGTTATTCCGTTCATTTTAAATAATCACGTCAGATAGAATTTATTAATTTCAAATGACCAAAGTAAATTTTAGGTTCACGTAGGATTTCAAAGAAATATATTATTCTCGTCGAATATCTCTTCAATAATACGAGCATAAGCACCAGATGATGCATTCACGTTTTTGCTAGACTTGTGTAAAAATATCACCTTTCTAGAAGTAAATATCATGTATATAATATCTTAATTCACAAAATATTTATGACCGTATATTTTAATATTCAAAGTTTGAATATTCCGTTAAATGTTTGTTGACATATTGCGAATAATTTTTTTCAGTAAATGTAAAGTTATTTTTCAATATATGAATTATTGATGCTTTTGTATATAACAAATACTTTATGATCTTCTTGTATGTACTAAATTTGTGTAATTGAATTTCTGTTTTATATGTAAATAAAAAGATTGACATAGTAAGATTTCTTTTACTCTTAATGCTAGAAGGTAATGTAAAATGAATATTGAAGTAATAAACATGCTAAAACATACCGAACCAGAGTTTCCTTCTCCGTAAACCGAACTACCCGTATTTGAGCATTACTGTTGATTAAGTTCACATTCACTAGACACTTAAAACACGTGATTTTATCATTACACGTATTGTTTTAAGTTTAATATCTAATTATCTGTCAAATATGGACAGTGAAGGTGGACGAATACCAACTGTAGATTTAATAGACGACAATACCACTCTGATGTTAAATATCCCTAAGACAAGACGTTTAGTTATACGTTGATAGATGGGAGCACTTCAATTTGGCAATTAACATTATTAATTAAGTATTTAACAATTTAAAAAAGGTTTCACGTCGCACTGCGCTTGAAGATGTAGTGTTTCTCTTTGCCACCCCCAACCATTTACTGTGTGCACCTTACACAGTCAAATAATATTTTCCCTTGACAGGTCCAAAATAATCTATATGTAACTGTAACAGGCCACTCCTAATTTGAAAGATTACATTTAGTGGAAGATTCAGTTTAGCACTATGACAATTCTTAGTTACTTTTTCAATTTCTTTACCTAAACCGGGCCACTAAATATAAGATCTGGCTAACTTCTTCATTTTCGATATGCTCATGAGTATTATTAAGTTGCTTTAAGATATTTGGCCTTAATTGTTTAGGGATAACTATTCTATGATTCCAAAATAAAGCATCATTACTTATAAAAAATTTAAAACGTTTAGAAAAATATAGTTTAAGACGGGCGTTTACCAACAAATAGAAACTTATGCAACTTATATTACTCGCGGGACGGGTAGACGCAAGGGGGTGTGAGTAGGTGGAGGTAGACGATATTCGGTTCTGTCACAGCGCTTCGGTTTTATTCACAGATTTTGTCATAGATAAAGGAATACTATAGATGGGAAACATAATGTATAAAGAATGAGTACTTACGGAACTGTTGATGTTGTTGATGTTTTATAATAAGCCAATTTTCGCTTGTCCATAACTGTTATATTATTATTCACTCGAATATTATAGGTATATATGACATTTAAATGCGAGTAACAGATTGTAATTAAACTGTCACTCGCATTTAAGTCTGCAATAGCCTTAGTTAGTAGACATTAATCAAATTCATGCATTTTTGTGGTTATTTCTAAAACACATAACTTTCTTAAGAAAATAAATTAGTACAAAAACTGAAATTGACATTATAAATTTATGCCTTTTGCATCACTAACCGAAATTTGACATTCTAAAATTACAAAATAAATTTAAAAAACGCAAAACGGCGATGCCTTAATTTTCGATAGGGAAACGCCCCTCTTAATATCTTGATCATTACAATATGGAGGCCGTCCTTTTTTAACTAATTCCATTACCTTGGATAAATATAAACAGTTGGTGTCAATTTTTGCGGAGAAAAAAATTTTCAGCGAACAAGCTTATAAGTTAGGCTCTCTTTATAACAGATTATACGACATAAGATATGTGAATTCAAAGGAAAACTCTGCAGAATGTTTATCAAGAATGTTAGTAAGAAGTAATTGGTAGAATAATAGTACAAATATTTATATTGAATATTGTATTTTCTTTGAAGATAGTTTCACGTGTCTCAGATCTATAGCTTCCGTGGATGGGCACTTTCGGTGACGTCGATTGTTTGTAGACTGCTAATGAAAATAAGTTTGTGTTTATAAGTAATGATAATTACTTATATCTATAATGACAAATGTGAGCCTGCATATGAGTGAGAATTTTTTATTAGTGTCTGTTATTATTACTGTTATTTGCTATATATTATCACTATGGCTAGAGGCACGCGAGCGTGCCGCTTAGTTTGGAATTATAGGCACGTAGCTGACGTCACTGCTGTTATGACGATATCATTTAACGTGCCCTGAAATCTGAAATTAAAAGCACGTGGATAAAAAACGGGGAAAATATGCATTTTCTAGTTTGTGGTGCGGATTTCTGTTAGTTTTAGTGGATTACTGCAGTTGATAACGACATAAACTATTAAATATGGACGGTCTAACAGGTAAACGCTGTATTTAATAATTTCTATTTAATAATAGTTAAATCACTAAACAGAGCGTACTCTGATTTTAACACATAATGTTAATACAAAATTAATGCTTGAGGAATTGGGGTTAGACTAGACCGACTCGTGTTTTGTCAGCTCTCGAGGAAACCTAACTAAAGAAATATTTAGAAATCTATGAACAAGACAAAAACAAAAAATGTATAAAAAAAAAGTCGTACAATAAACTCCTCTCTTAAATACATACAAAGACCGTTGAAGTCCTCTCTTGAATTTTATAAACTTGAATATGCATGTATCCATGGTAAAGAACGTCCTAAAAGAGGAAATGGGTTACGACAGACCAGGTTACAATAGCTTTTAAATAACCGATAAAATTGTTTTGACTTCTGTAATAATTTTCAGCACGCTACGCTTAGGATGTATTGCGAATTTCAAACTACGTATTTGTCCAGCAGGCCAATATTTAAAAGTATATAGTTGTAATAGAACATACAAAACATGAACTTTTGATTGTAAGCAAATGGTTTTATTTTCTAGAAAGTTTTTGATCATTTCCCTCAAAATCGTATATTAAATGAAACAGACCCTAATAGGCTGCGAGAAGTTGAATATTTCTAAAGAGGATCGAGATTTATCTTTAGAATACCTTCAAAAATTAGTCTTTTGTAAGAATGAGGCTGAATATGATATCATATATACTCAATTTAAGGAATGCGTTCCTCAAAGCGTATGTGATTATTTTGATAAAAATTGGCATACTATTCGGAATGAATGGCTTGTATGTAACATAACAAAAGGCAATTTAAATAATACAACAAATAACTGTATGGACTCAATTAACCATAAAATCAAACAAGTAGTACCTAACAATTCAACTTTAACCGACTTTGTTAAATATTTTTTCATTGTTTTAGATAGGTAGCCATAATCAATCGATAATCGACAATCAAGCAGCTAAACACATTTTGAAGCGACCACTGCACCTATTTCAAAACCATGAAAAAGATTTATTGCAGTGTGTGAATATTTTAACAGGTTACAATTTCAAGTACATATATCCAGAAACGGATAGATTTAATCACTAAAGTAAAAATATTAAAGGAATATAATGACGGTATGTTTCAAACTACTTGTGTCACATACGATGGACAAAAAATTATTATTTATCAAAACATAGAATTGCAACAACCAAGTCAGATATTGTGGCAAAAGCAAAACATGTAGTAAGCGAAAAGCCTAACGTGATGACGTTAACCGAAAAACAAAAATCAGCCACTTTAATTACGAATTCTTTAATCAACTTAATTAGCATTTCCAGCAATAGCGAAATCAACTATAGATTAGATTTATTGAAGAAAATGGAACACTACTGGAGAACTAGAAACGAAGTGGCAATTATTAAGTGGGAATTATATTACAACAGGTGAGGCAAATTGTGATCTGATCGATACAAAAACAAGTACTGAGGCATACGATAATAATTAAGAAACGATCTCACAACAAAATAGTGTTCGAATAGTATTGTCTGATGGAAATATTAGTGAATTGACAGATAATACAAGTAATTTAGCAAACATGCCACACATTACATTTGTTGATGAACCCTTTGGTGATAATGAAGATAACAGTAATAACAATAATAATAATGAAAATATTGAAACTGATTTATTAAAATCATTAGTGTTGCCCTCAAAAATTAAGAAAAGGGGCGACCCGAGGGACATGATTCTACGACAGTAATAAATCTTAATAAACGCAATAAAAATAGTAAAAGCAAGACATTTATTTTAAATAATCAACTAGACGCTATAAGCAAAGCATCCTTTGATACAGAATGTTCTACTAAAACTTTCCAATAATATTTTACTTATCCTTTGTAAGAGTTTTGTTAATTTGATGTTTTGAATTTTGTAATAAAAAGACTTATTTTGACTCTAATTGTTATTTATTCCTTAAAAAAAATTAATAATGAAAACTATTATTAATTATTCTCATAACTTATAGATTGGCGCAGAATAAACTAATGATTTGACGTACCTCTAATTTCAAATTTAGGTGCACGTTAAATGATAATGTCATAACAGCAGTGACGTCAGCCACGTGCCTATAATTCCAAATTAATCGGCACGCTCGCGTGCCCCTAGCCACATATTATATATACTTGGATTTTATGGACCTGATCCTTGTTGCACGATTACATGTAATATTTTGTTTATTTACTAGGGAATCTTCGATATAACCTTTAGCTACAAAGTGGCTCCATTATTACAAACTTTTGAGACGTACCATTTTTGCTATTGTGGATGTGAATAATAATTAAATTATTTCTCATGATGACATCAGAAATTAATAAATTACACAGCTCATCACTTCGGCATGCACCAGTAACACCAATTACAAGAGCAGTCTACAGAGATAAATAATTATCAATAATTTCAATGTATTAATATATAAACATACTACCTTATTTGCAATGTAACATGTGTCGGGTGCCTCAGTAAGGAATTTTATAACTTCCTTGAGTAAATACTAATGATTTTTTGGGCTTATAATTTTCATTTTTTCTTTTTAAAAAGGCAACTAATTTAAAATATTTTGATATGTTAATATCCTCTTTTAGGCAAAATGTAGCTTTCAACATTGAATATTGTGCCCATAAAGTCGAGGCTTTTTTATTTTTTGAATATTATTGAAAATTAGCCAGAAGTACGTTTTCAGAAGTTACTACTCTATATTTGGAATTATACCATTTTTTAAATTCTGTATATGTTTTCATGTACAAGTGATTAGATTTATGCGGAAGCAAGTTCTCAGCTGCCTGTTCTGCAATCTCGCGTATTAGGGTGGTGCACATCTGAACTCTTCGGACATAAATGGAATGAAAAATAAGCTAATAAATACTTGACTTTTAGTTTCAGCATTTATGTCAAAACTTATTTGTCGAATTTGTCAACATCAAAATATAGCCTACTTATTTGTTTACATGAAGTTTTATTACAAGGGCATTCTTACATATATGAGTAAATTTATTCATAAGTATTAAGGTTTTAAGGTGCAATTAGACTACTGGTACAAAAAATAGTATACATACTACGGTTGAGAAGACTATTATTGCCCTTGTGGCTTAAATTTCTCGGCGCTGCGCGCCTCGGAATTTAATCTCGCCACTCGGGCAATAATAGTCATCTTCTCAACCTTGGTATGTAATATACTATTATGTACCTAAATAACTAGTAAAACAGTTACATAACAATTATAATAGTGAAATTTTAATTAGCTTCGGTACATATACATGAGCATATATATGTGTCACATTTTAAAATATACCAAATTGTTAATAGGTAAATATATTTACAACAAAATACAGTGTCTTCTTATAAATTAATACATGAAATTCTATGAGAATGACACATTTCTTCCGTTTTCCGCATACCCCGGCCATGAATATATAATAAATACCAAAAATATTTCTAATAATATTTGCAATGAAATTTTATATATCCCTGGGCGTTTTATCAATATTCTATTTTTTTAAGTATATATTTCTTTATTAATAAGAAATGAAAAAACCAAAAAGCAAAGTTTAAAAATAGCCAGTAGTTTATTAAAATGTAACAATACAACATCCCTAAGGTGCATTAATAATTTTAAGAATATCCAAACCTTTCTCATCCTGTATCTTCCTAACAAAGCATCTTTTTTGTAATCATTCAAGTACAAAAAAATCTTAAACATGGCCATGAAACGTTTCCCATAATGTTAGTAAAGGAATTATATATTATATTCCGTAAATTGGCCTTCTATTATTTGAAAAATGTAATTTGAACCTGGGAGCGGCGCGGTATGAATTTTAGATAATTCTGGTATGGTTATGGATTGTATTCGCTCAACGACTGCATTACATAACTGCGAAAATTGCAAGTATTAGTCAAACAATAATTTCAAACTAAAATAATTAAACTTTCCACACTATGTGCTAACTTATAACTTCCAAGAATTGAAATTAATTTGAAAATGTAATATCATTTAATATTAATTATTTGTATTACGTACCTTATTTTAATATTACCTCCTATTCGATCCAAATGTATTTCTAATTGTTGGAACTTCCATGCACTTTAATACTCGATTAAGCAAGAGTGATAGTACCTCGTCGAATAATCGTGATTTGCAGAAAACGTATGCAGAACAACTAAGGAACAACAAAATATTTCACGCAAATTCATTCGACGTTAATGGTTAACTCATTTAATTACTGTATGCCTACTACAATGATTAGGATAAAACGAATCACATTATATAGTAAAGCTTACAAAATCGATTTAACATATATAAAAAAAATCCCCTTTTATAAAGTCAGATTATGCCTTCTTTTAAACTTGAAGAGGTTATCCAACTATATATATTCATCTCTCAAAGTAATTTTTCACAGACATCATCAGTACCTTCTCTAGTTAACACTAAACATACTCCTCTGTCTCAAAATGAAATATTTTGTTTTAATTGCAGCTTTGTGCACGTTCGTTTTATGTGTAAGTGATTTTAAATGTTTCTAGTTTTTACATTAAAATTTATTTATATTGTTTATTAAGTGGAAAAATCGTTGATTTGTATCTTTATATATTTGTATTTTGGAATGTATTGGTTTTTAAAATGATTCTACTACATATTCCTACTTTGACTGCAAATATACATACCTTGGAGTTATCATAAACATGCTTACATATTCGAGAAACATATTTCCTTTTTCCTTATTTAATCTAATGTAATTCTTCTTTTTCTAGGATACGCTTGAAGAGTATAGTCAAAAGCTAACGGAAGGAATTTTAAATGCTAGTACAGAATGCTCTGAGAAGTTAGGTGCTACTCCAGGTAATTAGAAAAAGAGTTTATTTGAGCTATTTTGTTTTACTCTTATCAAGCTAAGCCTAAAATGTTGTCATTTATATAAAGAAAATATAATTATAATTGAATCCTTTGGGCCACCGATACAACTAAAGTACAAACTACAGACAACCGATTCAATGCCACTACGGAATCCCTTCAATTCGAACAATTTCAGAACAATAAGAAAAAAATGTCTTCTGGAAAACTGAATGCCAGTTACAAAAAAAGTTTATGAATATTATTAATTATGACAGTTCTGAAATGACTTTTGTACGTTATATTACTTGACAGATAAAATGTTGGAACATTTGACGCCATTTTAATTTATTGACGCATGTCGATTGCCAAAGCGATTCATAGCTTATTTCGATTCATTTTATCAACGTTCGATAAAAGAAACGTAACGAATAGATATGAGTACTTACCAAATAAAGAGGTTCAAAGGCATGGTTCCAAATATGTGTAACAGACAGATAAATCATTGCTAACATAACAGTAACATGAAAGATTCAGCTATGACCCTAATTTTCAGTTAAAACAGACTACGCATATGCTTAGCACCTCCTACTTGCTTCTTTTTAGTTTTCATATTTTATATAAACAGTTAAATTATAAATTTTTCAGTTAAGGAAAAAAGAATATGTTACTTGAAGAAAGTACAACTTATTATAAAGGTTTTAATAATGTTGACTTACTAATGATATTTAAGCCACAAATTAGTAAAACGTGTGTTGTTTTGAAATTATTTAACACTATGAATCTTTCTTTGGGTATATTTTCATAAACTATTGATAAAGTTTTAACGGATTTTTTCTTTTCGCTTGGGAAAATTATAATCTTTAAATACGCCTAGGTACTATTTTTATGAAATTTATTATTACTTAGACGTATAAACTAGTATCGTGCAAAAACCGCTGTATTTTTGTTTATCTGACCACGAAACAATCAGCATTCAGCATCATAGTTATCAGGACAACCAATTCCTTTAATAACGACTACTTTAATTAATGGATGGTTAGATAACCGAAGCTTTAATTAACCGGTCCCGACTTTTTAAATATAAGTTAAGTATTTTTTTTAAAATTGTATTTCATTACTTTTGTATGGTTTATACATATTAGTATAAGTTCGTTTCAAGAAATATGAGCGACTTGTATAAGGTGATAATCCGGATTAAAGAGAAACCCTTTCCTGGAGCTGCAGCGGGTAATTAAGAAGAACATGAAAAATATCAGGTACGGTCTACAGATAATTAGAAAGCAGCTCGAGGAAAGGGTTTCTCTTTAATCCGGATTATCACCTTATACAAGTTGCTCATATTTCGTGAAACGAATTATAATACTAATAGCCGAGAAATATTCCCAAGCACTCGTGATTGAGTATCAAACATTCATGTAATATGTGCTTTCTTAGAAATTCATATAATAAAATAAAATAAGTAGACGTAATATGCATATTATAGATTATTTGCACCGTTTGCAATAAAGAGAAGCATTGCAATATATTTCATTTGAATTTATGTTCTCATTTAAATAGTTTTGAATATTTTAGAATATTTATTAACACCTTGAACATATTACAGAGGACATGGATAAAATATTGAAACGCCAATTGCCCAATAATAGAGCAGGATTATGTATGATATCTTGCTTAACCAAAAAATTTGGACTTGTAAGTTTGTTCGTTTTTCATTCATAAGACAATTTTTCAATCCATTATTTTAGCAAAATGCTGACGGAACAATCAACAAAAGTGGTACAGTAGCCAATATTGAAGGAGTAAAAGATATCGATGAAGAAATGTACAAGAAGATGAGTTCCCTTTGGAAAACCTGCCAAGCAAATAGTAAATATAGCAAGACATGACTGTTCCTATTTTTTATTTGATAATTTTTTTCTTTAGCTGCTAATGATAGCGATGAATGTAATACTGGCAGCAATTTGATGAAGTGCATGTGGGATGGAGTTAATAAGTTGGGATTTACCAGGGAAGTCGTTGGTTTCTGAAACGTTAGATAAAGTAGAGCAGTTAATCTACATGATTGACGTATATTATTTTTTATACACTTAATAATTATTGTTACTAAAATTTTGCTTTTTCTAGGCAATATCTTACAAAAATAAATACAAAATGTTTGCAATACGTGTTATTGTTTTATTTATATTTAAAAACTTTACCTTCCCGCTCTTTGTAATATAAAGTAACCTGAGTAGGCATATTCTATTTGTCAGGGAACATATACAAAAAAAGACTTGCAAAGTAATATATAATATATATTAAATATTATTAGTTATAATAATACATAATATAATATTAATACATATTGCTGAAGAAACATAATGTTGTATATCTTGAAGAGCTTTCTAGTGAATTTTTATTCAATCTGATGCCAGTATTTATTTAAGCACCAAACAGTACATCATTAAGCTGGAAATCAGCTAGCTGATGGTCACAATTAAACAAGAGCTATAAAATACGAAGTGCTTGGTGCAGTACCGACATTAATTTATTTAACGGGACACTAACAACAAAAGAGGAGTGCGCTAGCAAATACATAGTATGCAAAGTGTCACCATCACCAGTTGATGAAGTGTTCATAGTAAGCTGAAAACGAATTAGAGATTAAACAGAACTTCCTGTTCTGTTAGTGAGAACATATGAAGAATAATTGTATTTTTAGATATAAACTAGCATTGTCATTCGAAGAAGCTTAATTTTGTGTTTATTTAATTATGCTAGTGTTCCAGCATATAACTTCGGGTGAGGCTCTTGCTTATTATAAAATATGCAGTTTTCCTTAAAACACGAATTATTTATGAATCAAGAAATAAAAACATATTAACCTTATGTAAATTTATATAGATGTAGGGAATATTATCTGCTACTATTAGTGTTGTTCTTATTATTATTAAAAGTGGCATAACGTCATCCTACCTTGCAATTTTATATCAAATACTAATTTCATTCACGTTATTCTTTACCAAAATACTGTGATACATCAGCTTTCAATCTTGACAATTTTCATCAAGATTGATAACAGTGCGTTTTTACTCATTTTTATAATGATTATTTTGTTAAATATAAATTAATACACTTTCAACTTTGAAAGTAAGAACGAAATCATATATTTAACACATGTATTTCGTTTTAACTATACCTATTTCTTCATAGACTTACATGTGAAAGTGAAGATATTTTCTTTCTTGCGTCGTCTAAAACATACATTTCACTTTTAGTAAGTAAAGTAAACTTTACCAAATAAAGTAAACCCACTCAACAAAGTCCACAAATATATACCATGTGCTTGGCGGCGACCTGCGGATACAGCTTACTATAAGATAAAACGACGACACCGAGAGTTTGTATGAGTTAGTACGAGAAAGCAATAAACAAACTGCTTTTTGGTCAAGTGTAGTGTGGAAAAGAGGGGATTCGAGTACATTTACGCTGAGGCTAGACGGGCTAGACTGACTCTCGTTTAATCAGGGCAACAAGGATAGATAGCAGCTGTACTGCAGTTTGAATATTGCTTTCTCGTACTAACTCATACAAACTCTCGGTGTCGTCGTTTTATCTTATAGTAAGCTGTATCCGCAGGTCGCCGGCAAGCACATGGTATAAGAATTTCTTTAATCCGGAAAAATATTATAAATAAAGGAAACGTTTCGACAGTGCTAAAGATATCAACATGCAATGAGAACTTTTGCTCTCACAACTAGTATAATCGGGAAGCAATAAATATGTCGAACACTAAATGTCATCATAAAAAATTATAGCTTATAAAAGTGAAGTCACAGGAATAAAATGTATTCCTACGTAATAACTGAGATAGTCGCTATATGATATTTTTTTTGCTATGTTGGTGTGGATTATATTGAAAGATGACTGCAAATGTTAATGAAGAATTTTGAATTAAGATATGAGTGGTTGTAAGTAGCAAGAAAAAGGCTATACAGGGTGTCTAGACCATGCGAGGACGGAAGATTACGGCTTTATTATTAAAGTTAAAGAAAAGTGTTTTAGACAAAAGTTGTAGCCACTCCTAAAATACATATTCTAAAATTATTTTCAGCTATATAGAGTATTGCGTAAGTGAGTGACGATACAAACTTTTGTCTTTTTAAATGGAAAAAATATTAGTTAATAGACATAATATGCATTATTATGCAACAGAAAATCCCCATTGGGTCAGACAAATTGACTTTCAACATCAATGGTCAATTAATGTATGGGATAGCATAATTAATTTACAAGTTGGTGGTCCTTATTTCTTTGAAGGAACGGTAACAGGAGCCATATACGAAATTTTTTTAAGACATCAGTTACCTAATTTATTGGAAAATGTCGATCTCCACACACAAAGAATAATGTGGTATCAGCATGATGGAGCTCCAGCACATTTTCATAGAGGTGTAAAAAGTTTTTTTAATTAACTGGTGTGAAGAACGATGGATTGGTCGGGAGGGTCCTATAGCTTGGCTTTCAAGATCTCCTGATTTAACTCCTATTGATTTTTTTCTTTAGGGACATGTTAAAGAACAGGTTTATCGAACATACCAACTACACCGAATGACATGAAACAACGTATCATGGCCATTTTTGAAAATATTGGACAGCAAACGCTTACTAATGTTAAAAACAATTTTCGCCGCTCCCTCGAATTGTGCATTCAACAAGACGGTGGAATTTTTGAGCATCTGCTATAAATATGTTATACTTTTGCATTTTATTTATTTATTTAAGATTTTGCCTTAATCTAATAAATATTATTTTTTGTTTTTCAGTATGATGTACTAATTTGTTATTATTAATAATTATCTCTGACAGCAACTTACATTCTTTTTTTTTCGTTTAAATTTAGAATCTATTAATAATAAGAGTTAATAAGTTATAAAATACTAAGTGTGGATAGGGAAAACATGGTATCATTAAAAAGCTTATAAAAAATACTGTACTTTAGAAAAAAGATATACAGGCTGTTCTATTTAAAAAAAAAGCGTAAATGTTAATTTTGCGTTTGTTATTCTTGCAAATTCATTTATTTAAAAATAAATAAATTGATTATAGATTATTAAACTTGACGAAAGTGGAAAACTTCCTGCCTATACAGATCTCAAAAATTCTTTCAGGTTTCGTCTCGGAGTCTCTACAGTTAGACATGCTGAGACACAAAATTGCGAATAAAGCTACAACGGTAAGAGATACCCCTACACATGTTTATAACCATGTCTTTCTTTTTAAGAGTAGCATCTAAATATGCCAGAATATATGGGGTGTTCCATTTAAAAAAATACAAGTTTGTATCGTTACTCACTTACGCAACACTCTGTATAGTTGAAAATACAATTTTTGTCTAAAACACTTTTCTTTAACTTTAATAATAAAGCCGTAATCTTCCGTCCTCGCAGGGTCTGGACATCCTGTATACGTTTAGTTCCTGTACAATGTTAACTTTCCACTTATTGAACTATATCCTTCGCAGACATTAAAAGTATCGCCGAGCTGTCTGACTATTATATTATATCACTCACTTGGTGAGCGTATTCTGTACGCATGCGCCATTAACGCTTTCCAACACCAACGTAACATACAATTTTGAAGAAAGTTACTAGAAAAGTAAGGTAAGCAAAGTAATGATATTGTGCGGAAATAAATGTATTATATATAATATTGGGGTTAACCGAGTATTTTAATTGGCGTTGGAGAAACCGACTCTTACTCTAAAAACTGTGTCAAACTTAATGCAGAAAAACATTTGTTATTATTGTTCATTCAGTTTAATCTGTATAATTCTAACATATGGCAGTAGTAAAAACTACCAAATGGAAGGTTATCACATAAAGGTGAGTAGTCCTGTCCAGCGAACACACAACTGTTGTCAACTGAACAGTTGGAGCGGGAACGGACACAAGCCGTCTGCTGAATGCGACCACTGAAACAGATCATGTGTTCCGAATACACGGCTATAAGGTAAACCGTAGCTAAAGCACGGTCTTAATCTGTAACAGCATGTTACATAATTCATTATCTAGGTGGCTTACTAAATTAGTATCTTCACAAAATAAATTCAAAATTTTGCAAAATTCAAATTTACCTTTATGAATACTAAAAGAAGGTTACTAGAAATTAATATTAACAGTCAAATTTTACATGGCCCTACGCATTTGATTTGTTAATATTCCATTTTTTTAAATATATTCTTGTAATAATAGGAAATAAAAAACCAAAAAGCAAGTTTAAAAGTAGCCCGTGGTTTATAAAAATCTGAAAAGATACCTATAGAGAAGACGCGTTATATTCAAATGTACGTCACTGATGACGTTTATATGTTGTCATAACTGTATTAGAGAAACTAAAAAGTTACTCAAATTTTCCTGTTTATTTTTGCCTTGATTATGTTATGAAAGACCGAAGTTGAGAAAGACTGAACTCTTAGAGCATTTCAATTACTAAATATGTTAAGTTATAGTTACTGTATTGTGAATAATTTTTTTGGGTTATATCAAATGTCACTGACAGAAACAAAAATAGATCCGGCAACATAAACAAGACGAGTCGTCATGGATCGGATATGACGTGTAATTGAATGTAACCTTTTTCTCTATATATAAGGAGTAAGGAGCATTAATAATTTTAAGAATATGAAAACAATTCTCGTCCTATATCTTCCAATAAAAGCATCTTTTTCAAAATTATCGAAGTACAAGGAAATCTTAAATTAGTCTAGGGAATAATTCACATATTTTTTTCCGGGCGTTTTCTAAACAAATTGTACATTATACTTTTCTAAATTTGCGTTTTATTATTTGAAAAACTGATGTGTGGGCACCACACGACTTTCCTATACGTATGAGCGTTTCAAATTATACAAAATTGTTCTAAATTGTTTTAAATAGTTTTATATTAGAAAATAAGCCAAATTGAATATTTTTTTTATATAAAAATTATTCAAAATCCTATTATAAATACTTCTATTCTCATAATAAAGTTCTATAAAATGCATACTTTGGGAGATATTCGAACGAAAGTTCTACTTACTAAGAGTAAAAGTGTACCTTCCGGACCGAATATTGAATTTTTTTTATACAAAAAGTATTGAAACTTGCGTTTTAAATACTTTCATACCAGTGGAAGTACCTGCGTTGAAAGCATGACTTGCGAGACATTCGCAAAAAACTGATTTTTGATAAGAGTAAAAGACCTCTGGTAGGAATTGCGAAAAGCTACGTATAAAAAAGTAAAAGTATTGTGATGATGAAAATGTTCGACCTCGAGATTTTTGCAGAGATCAATAGACCAGAAGTAGTAGTTTTCTTCAGTGAAAAATCGAATTTTGCCAATATTTCGTCAACTACTAAGTATAAACAAATTTGTAAAGAATTCATATGTACTCAAAATTAAATTTGAGAAGAATTTTATTATGAAAGTTTTTCAAAATTCCTACCGGAAGTAGGTCTTTTACTCTTATAGAAAATGAGTCTTGCTTTTTATGCAGGTAAGTTACGAGTTTAAAAATATTTAGAACTTATTTTTCAATACCTTTTAATAGTTCAAAATTCGAACCAGAAGTATTACTTTTACTCTAATCGAATAGCGATTTTTTGCAAAAATGTTGTAAATTATGCATTCTAAATATATTTATCAAGAGTACAAACGTATTTAGAGCTGGATTTGGAATATTTTTTGTATAAATGTAACACTTTTACTCTAAGTAAGTAGAACTTTCTTTGGAATATCTCGCAAAGTATGTATTCTATGGAAATATATTGAGAGAATATAGTGGTACATATAATAGGATTTTAAATAATTTTTATACAAAAAAATTCTTAAAATTAGGCTTATTTTTCTAAGAAGATAAAACTATTTAAAACAATTTGGAACAATTTTGTATAATTTGAAACGCTGATGCGTATAAGAAAGTTATATAGTGGCCACACCTCATTTTTTTTCTACGAATAAGAAAGTAAAAAATTAGGTGTGGCCACAACCCAACTTTCTTATACGTATGAGCGTTTCAAACCATACAACTTTAAGAATTTTTTTATACAAAAATTATTCAAAATCCTATTCTAAGTAATTCCATTCTCTTAATAAATCGCTATAGAATTGCATACTTTGCAAGATATTCGAAAAAAAAGTGCTACTCCCAAAGAGTAAAAGTGTTACTTCCGGTCCGAATTTTGAAATTTCATGTATACAAAAATTATTGCAAATCCAGCTCTAAATACTTTTGTACTCTTGATAAATATATATAGAATGCTCAATTTACGACATTAAGCAAAAAATCGCTATTCGATAAGAGTAAAAGTGTTTGTTCTGGTCCAAATTTTGAATTTTTTGAATTGTAAACTTCTTTGGGCGCGTTGCGTTGATTGTGGGCACTGAGCAAGACTGAGCCGTCACGCTCGGCTGTGTAACGCTCGTTCGGCTCGAGTCGACTAAGGGAACGAGAGAAATATATCATATAGAGGTATTTAATTTCAATTAAATTGAAATTTGAATGAATAAATAAATTTATGTCCCCGAGCAGATTCGATCCCGAGCCGCATGGGTGAGAAGCCAGAACGTTAGCATCAGACAAGCGCGGGATTCGTAAGCGAGTATTCCTATTGTCTATTTATATATATACACGCGATTATATATCGCGGCCGCTGCCATAGCAACGGCCGCGAAATTGTATTTCGCGGACTGTGTTGCGTTCGCTGACGGTTAACCAAAAAATTTGTTGTGTGTGTATGAGACATCTCTATAATAATATAATATAATATTTCGCGCTCAGGTAAGTTTTAGCATGTTTATTAAAATGCTATAGATGACTCGGAAACTGATCAGTATATTCCGGGTGTTAAATAACGTCCACACGCATTTACTATAATTTGTATACCAATGCAAAACAGAAACGTTGAGAATAGAGCATTGCTTTAATTGCTCATTATATACGAATTTATTAGCATTTAATTCTTTTCTGTTACACAGGATGGATGAAGAAAATCAAATCGATGACAAATTAAAACGAAAAAGGGAATTCTCTAATGCGCGCGTGAAGAAAGAAGCACAGTAAATCTCAGCAACTGAATTCGTCGATGCAGGATGACCCTAATGTGATATAGAACGAAAAAAAAAATTATTAACCTCACCTTGATGAAGTTTTCACTTCTACCGTGTGGTTTTAAGCACACCCATTTTCTTGTTTTTATACAAAAGGTATTGAAAATTAAGTTCTAAAAACTTTTAGACTCGTAACGTACCTGTCTAAGAAGCATGCCTTGCAAAATTTTGGCAAAAAACTGATTTTCAATAAGAGTAAAAGACCTACTTCCGGTAGGAATTTCGAAAAATTTTTTAATAAAATTCTTCTCAATTTTAATTTTGAGGACATATAAGTTCTTTATAAATTTGTTTAAACTTAGTAGTTAACGAAGTATTGGCAAAATTCGATTCTTTTACTGAAGTAAAAACTACTACTTCCGGTCTGTCAATTTTTCTGAAAATCTAATCAGATCGCAAGAGGGAGATTATACTCGTAAATACAGAATTTGAAATTGATACCTATAGCGGTTTGACCGCTATCGTGGTCAGAGAGAGAGAGAGAGAGAGAAAGAGAGAGGTTTTTTATAAACCACCTTTTTGCTATCAGGGGACTTCAAAACGTGGACATCTGCAAAAATCTCGAGGTCGAAAATTTTCGTCATCACAATACTTTCTTATAGGTACTACGTATAAGAAAGTAATGTACATACATACCTCTAAACCGGCGAGCAGCGCGGCTGCAGTTGAGATTCTAGCGGATTAGCTTATGGATTGCATTCGGTCAGTGGCAGCAGTTAGAATGTTTAACACGGCTGCATTACATAATGCAAAAATTGCAATTATTAGTCAAACAGTAATTTGAAACTAAAACAATTAAGCTGTCCACACTTTGTGCTAACTAATAACTTCCAAGAATTGAAATTACTTTGCAAAATGTAACTTCATTTAGTATTAATTACTTATGTTACTTACCTTCTTTTAATATTTTCTCCATTTCGATCAACTTGGAACTTCCAATGCATTTTAATACTGGCGTAAGCAAATGTGATAATACCCCGTCGAATACACGTGATAATGCAAAAAAAACGAGTATGCAGAACAATTAACGCACAAACAAATATTTCACGCAAATTCATTCGACATTGGTGGTTAATTTATTTAATTACGGTAAGCGTGCTGCAATGATTGGGATAAAACGGATTAGCTTATATTGTAAACCTTATGCAACTGATTTATGATATATAAAAAAATCTCTTTCTGTAAACTAAGATTATGCCTTTTTTAAACTTGAGAGAGAATATATTCATCTCTCAAAGTCATATGTCACAGGTATTATCTGTGTTTTCCCTAGTTAACACATAATATATGTATCCCCTGTTTAAAAATGAAATATTTTGTTTTAATTGCAGCTTTGTGCACTTTCGTTTTATGTGTAAGTGATTTTAAATGTTTGTATTATATGTGTTCAGGTTTATTTATTGTGTTCATTGTTATATTAATCTCGTATAAGAAATTTTTATGATGAAAAACAGTTGTTTCGTATTTTTACATAATTGAATTTTTGAAGGTATATATGTAATTAGAAAATATAACATAGTCAGTCAATAAGTAAATGTTATAACTTCCAATACTGCTTACTAACTACTGAAAGTATTAACTATTTAACAGAAATCCGTCATATAGACGAAATATTTGGAGTTGTCAATATCCAAGAAAAACATTTAATAAGAACAACGAATTACATAATTCTAATAAAAATTTAAATTATCACTTCAGCATTCTATTTTTTTGAATGTGTTTCTTAAAAACATTTTATTGTATTTATTTGACGTATTTAATAGTAATATTGTAACTTTTTAATGTAATCTTAGAGGTAGATTTCTAAAACCAATGTTTTAATTTTATAATTAAACTATAAAAATGTTTTTAATCTGAACTGTTAACGTTTCTGATATACATATCTATAGTTCTTCATAGAGCAAACATATACAGCAGACTACATTTTTCCAAATTAAATTTTAAATGATTTTATATATAATACATCTATGCAGTATGCACAATATGCCAGATATATGTGAAGAACTATTTACAGTTAAGAATATAAGTGATACGTCTTGTATGAATGTTGAGAACTTCTTTAAAAAAAATGCGCTTTTCACAAAACTTCGACCAGACATTTCCAAAATATTTTTTCCGCACTGAAATAAATTACTTCTTCTGGTTTAATCAGTTTAGTCAGAATATTGAAATTTCCTTTCCAATATGGCTGAAATTTGTCGGATGTTTCCACATCTGTCATATAAGTGATGGTTTTCATCTAATCTATACTACTATTTATTTCATGCCCATTAATTACTCTTCTGTCATTCTTTTCTTGATATACCAAATTTTTGAAGGAATCCTTTAAAAGCATGATATCACCTCCTTTGGATAGACTGGTTTTTTACCAGCGACCATTCACTTACATGATTTATCAGTAGGGCGCGGACACGTACGGTTGATGACCATTGGCCCACTGTTTAAATGGTGTATTTTTAAAGAGTTTTTAATTTTATTTATATAATTGGATAACAAGTGGCTGGTGATCTATAAAATTCAAAATACCTTATTATTTGTTCATTTTCTCTTCTTTAAGACTTGTTCTCTTTGAATTAAGTACATCCTTGTAGATAGAAAACGTCCTTTCTACATCGCAATTGGTTATAGGTGCGTACTGGAAATATTCTTTTATTTCAGCGTATTTAGCATACACAATTGCCGCAATGTTATTAAATCTGGATTTCTATTAAAAACCGCGTCTAACTTTTGCAGAAGGCCACGTCCGAAGTCACTTGGAATACTTTTGAAATTATTAATAGCCCACGTCTAATGTGGTTAATTCATCTTTTAATTTGAGATTTCGATTTTCAAAATATGTGATTAGTTTGGGCAATTGTCCAAAGTATTCCTGAAGGAATAACTGATTTTTTAAATTTGTGATTTGTTTAGTTCCTTGCACTCAGAAATACTTCGAACATCGTCATTTAAACATGTAACGAAATATTGTAAACTATCGAAATTCTCTGCATAAAAACTATTGCTGTGTATGCTTTAGCAAAGCTAAGTGACGAACGTGCGATATTTTGGCATTCTGTAATGATATTTTACAGACTTTGTAATAAATTTCGGAATCACTGATAATTTATTTTCATATCAGAAAAAGTAACATAAACAACGTTCTAGATCTAAATAAATGATAACTTAAAATGTACGCGTATGTTATTAAAACGAAACTAAATCCAGTGCACACTTACGTCTAGATAATTGGGAGAAGTCGATTCAATAAACCGATATTAAACAGACTATTACAAAAATTACGAAGTGCGTAATTAACAGTCAAAACTATGAAAAACCGAAACTAACGTAAGTATGAATGAAAATTTTATTTCTCTTGCGAAATATAAGGTAAACATAATAAATTTTAAAAACCCCTCACGCTCCTATCTACGCCGATGAAAAAACGATTTTACTCATAAATTCCTTAGTTTATGGGCATTTTTTGCTCTCATTCTCGGGCGTAAACAGATGTTGCAGTTCACCATATGAATTAGTGCAATTCAGTAAGCGTGTGTTGTTTACATTATTTCTTTGCTCCGTTGTAACTTCGTCGTAGTTTAAACCGGTCATGTCCGCGCCCTATTTATCAGTATTATAACGGAATTCCTTCGGAACTGAAGTTGTTTGCGCTACCGGGATTTAAATGTCAACATAAGATTTATATGCTGTCTAAGTAGATAGTTAGATTATTTATTCCCTTCATGACTTTTTGCGAAACCATGGAATTTTAGGTTAGGATTTAGTTTAGACATTGTCTAATTAATAAATATGTGCAATTCTATTTTGCAAGGTTAATTAAACAATTTCACTGAGATTCGCCTCGAAGTTGGATTATGTGGTTTCCATTACTCTGTACTTATATTACTAACATTGTTATTACTTATTGTATTATACGTGTATAGCATCACGGTATCCAATAAAGACGTATTGTGAATACTATATTGTTAATTATTTTAATGTACATCAAGTCAGTATTCACTTTTTGCTCTTTGATCGAGCATCAATTTCTTCCTACATTTGCTGCACGATACTTTGCGCGCCTGTCCACTATATTTTCATTGCTATCATGTTCTTCCATAACTTGTGTACACCTCAAATTTCTAGCATTAAATAGAAACCATGAATACATCTAGAAATGTGATCATGTCAAATGTTCTCTGTGGAAAATCTATTACAGAAACAGTGTTTGTGTTTCGTTTGAGATCAAAGTAAAAGGAATAAGTTTTAATTTTGTTTTGATATCGCGTTGCAATCATCATTTTCAATTTGAGCATAACATACCGGGTGTCCACACGAAAACTTTATATTGAATTATTTCTGGTGTTTTTGAAGACAAAAACTTGAAATTTTGGGTGGTTGTTCAGGATATAGGGGGACAATGAATAGTGTATTTCATACCGCCCCATCGGGTCACCCACCGCCGCCGGCCACCCCCACTCCAATATTTTAAATGACACCCTGTATTTTTTTTTGGTGGTTTTGAAAGAACACAATTTTCTTGATATTCCTATGTGAAAAAACTAGTAACACACATTATGACATTTATGAGATATTTGAATTTAAAAGTTTCAGATATCAGAAATTATTAACTCCGAAAAATCATAAGTTAGTCATGGAAATACTTAAAACAAGATTTATTCACAACATTTTAGTTAAATTAAATGCTCAAATTGTTCACCGTTTACATTTAAACATAAATAAAGTCTATTTTCAAAAGCATTTCTAACATTTTCGAACACTTGTGGCGTTAAATTTCGACATTCCTCTGTTATTCTATTACGTAAATCAGCTATTGATTGTGGCGGTGTCTTATAAACAACAGACTTCAAATGTCCCCACAAAAAGAAATCTAGGGGAGTTAAATCGGGGGAGCGAGCTGGCCATTCAATAGAGCCCCTACGTCCAATCCAATGTCCTGGGAAAATATTATTCAAATAATTCCTAACGTCTAAACAGTAATGTGGCCCAGCTCCATCTTGTTGAAAATATAATTGCTCCTCCTCTATTTCATTCAAGTTTTCTTCTAGACACTGTATGATAAGAGGATGTATTAGCTCTTCCAAAAATTGTAAGTACTTAGGTCCATTTAA
This sequence comes from Amphimallon solstitiale, assembly GCA_963170755.1. Classification (NCBI taxonomy): domain Eukaryota; kingdom Metazoa; phylum Arthropoda; class Insecta; order Coleoptera; family Scarabaeidae; genus Amphimallon; species Amphimallon solstitiale. The sequence goes on along the minus strand of OY720678.1, from coordinate 45,665,974 downwards.
CGACTCTTCTGTCGAAATCACCGTCGCCCAGCTCTTGGTGAAGTTGAATTTTATAAGGGTGCATTTTGTTTAATTTTGATATCTTATGGCAGGTTGATTTTGGCACTCCCGAAACTTCGGATAATTTTCTCAACGAAAGCTCTGGGTCTAAATTAATATGCCCAAGAACTGCTAGTTGCATAGCTTCATTTAGTACACCACAATTATTCGTATTCCGTTTTTTATTATTTACAGATCCAGTTTGCAAAAATTTTTCTATTAGCGTTCTGACATAAGCAACAGATACGTTTCTGTTTGGATGGTTTTCATTGAATAACGTCGCCGCTTGGGAATAATTTTTGTTTGCAATCCCATACAAAATCACTATTTCAGTTCTCTCTTCAAAAGTATAAACCAAAAAAAAAAAAAAAAAAAAAAAAAAGTCACAATTTTGACAATTCTAATTTAAAGCAAACTATTTCCATGACTAACTTATGATTTTTCGGAGTTAATAATTTCTGATATCTAAAACTTTTAAATTTAAATATCTCATAAATGTCATAATGTGTGTTACTAGTTTTTTCACATAGGAATATCAAGAAAATTGTGTTCTTTCAAAACCACCAAAAAAAAATACAGGGTGTCATTTAAAATATTGGAGTGGGAGTGGTCGGCGGCGGCGGGTGACCCGATGGGGCGGTATGAAATACACTATTCATTGTCCCCCTATATCCTGAACAACCACCCAAAATTTCAAGTTTTTGTCTTCAAAAACACCAGAAATAATTCAATATAAAGTTTTCGTGTGGACACCCGGTATATTTACTTTTTTTGTCAAACGACTTGATACCGCCTTTTATATGTAAAATTCACTTAAAAAAAACAAACTAACGTAGACAATTAATTTATTACTAAATACCAGCTGTGGGATATGAAAATACTGTAGATTGAGAGTAGTGTAGGTATCTACATTAATATAGAAGACCACATTTTTAAGTAGAAATCTCTTATTCTGGACAACTCTATATTATTATTATGACAGTTCTAAAATTGCATTTGTAGCATTACTTGCGAAGTAGAAACTTGCAAGATGTCAAATTTGCACCATTTTAATTTATTGGCACATATCTGCTTCTAAAACGATTCTATTACGTGTACTTAGTTTGATAAGCCAAAAAAAGTTTTATTTCTTAACACAGTCCCTTTGGGCTCAATACACTTCGTCCAAAGTGTATCCAATTTTCTTATTCCAAATAATAAGATTTATTAAGGCTCTTAAAATATGAGAGCTTGTTTGATCGATGATGTAGCCAAATCGCGTTCCGCCTAGTCCATTGATTATGTATAAGAAGATATACCAAGTCCATTGACAATCAAAATAATTCGAAATGTTAGCGGAAGATGTCGCCTAACTATCCAAAATATGAAAAATTGCATTTTCGCGCGTGACTGCATTCAAGTTTAAAACCACCACCACGCTATCTACGAAGGAATAGTTCGTGTGGCTCTTTATAAACTCTTGCCTAAATAAACCAAATGCAGAGAGCAAAGTAACCAACATATATTTTGCTTTTTTACAGATATTTAAAAATATATACCTGTCATATATCCATATACATAATATACGAACACGCGAATGAAGGGATGTATTGTATGAAGTCGGATTATTTATTACTTCTTTCTATATTTCTTTCTAATATTTGAGTAAAGAATCTCAAGTTTTCTTTTTAATGTATTTAAAATGTAATAAAATGCTATACAAAAATAGTCAGGAAAAATAACACTTCCCATAAAAGGATACTGAAGACATAATCTTATATTTACCTTGAACGTAACATCTTTAATAATTTTTCTATAAATATACTAGGAAGCCTTTTAAAGTCATTTTACATGATGTAACAGCTTTATTTCTTATATTAATAAACAGTAATTTCAAAGTATGGCAAAAATTATAAATAATATGAACAAAAATTGTTCCTAGATTTATTTAACATGAATTTGACAAACAAAGAATATGTTTACTGTCAGGAAATGAATTAGGTAGTAATTGTAGAGGAATGATAATACCGTATTTTTTGTTATCTCGGACACAATAACGGTCAAACCGCTGTAGTAATCAACTCCAAATTTTGTATTTACGTGTGTAATCTCCCTCATGAGATCTGATTAGATTTTCAGTAAATTCCGCAGATCGGAAGTAGAAGTTTACTTCAGTGAAAAAATCGAATTTCGCCAATATTTCATCAACTACTAAGTTTAAACAAATTTATAAGGAATTCATATGTACTCAGACTTAAATTTGAGAAAAATTTTATTATGAAAGTTTTTTGAAATCCCTACTGGAAGTAGGTAGGTCTTTTACTCTTATCGAAAAACATATTTTTGCAAATATTTCGCAAGTCATGCTTTTGAGACGGGTATAGTACGAGTATAAAAATGAGGTGTGGCCACCACACGACTTTCTTATACGTATGAGCGTTTCAAATCATACAATTTTAAAAATTATTTTATACAAAAATTATTCAAAATCCTATTCTAAGTACTTCCAGTCTCTTAATAAATCTCTATAGGATACATACTTTGTGAGATATTTGCAAAAAAATGCTACTCGCTAAGAGTAAAAGTATTACTTCCGGTCCGAATTTTGAATTTTCATGTATACAAAAAATATTCCAAATTCAACTCAAAATACTTTTTTACTCTTGACAAATATATATAGAATGCATAATTTACGAAATATTTGCAAAAATCGCTATTCAATAAGAGTAAGTGTTACTTCCGATTCGAATTTTGAAATTTTATTTATACAAAAAATATTTCAAATTCAACTCTAAATGCTTTTGTTCTCTTGACAAATATATATAAAATGCATAATTTACGAAATATTTGCAAAAATTGCTAATCGATAAGTCCCTCCGGTCCGAATAAGTACTTCCGGTCCGAATTTTGAAAATTTTTTTATACAAAAGGTATTGAAAATTAAGTTCTAAATTCTTTTATACTCGTAACATACCTGTCTAAAAAGCATGACTTGCGAAATATTCGCAAAAAACTGATTTTCGATAAAAGTAAAAAACCTACTTCCGGTAGGGATTTCAAAAAACTTTTTTAGGACAATTTGTCTCAAATTTAATTTTGAGTACATTTGAATTATTTATAAATTTGTTTAAACTTAGTAATTGACGAAATATTTACAAAATTCGATTTTTTCACTGAAGCAAACTACTACTTCCGGTCTACCGAGTTTACTGAAAAACTAATCAGATCTCAAGAGGGAGATTATATACGAAAATACAAAATTTGGAATAGATATCTACAGCGGTTTGAGCACAAATATATTTAGAACTACATTTGAAATATTTTATGCATAAAAGAAATTTTAAAATTGGGACAGGAAGTAACACTTTTACTCTTAGGGAGTAGCACTCTCTTTCGAATATTTCGCCAAGTATGCATTCTATAGAAATTTATTAAGAGAATAGAAGTAGTACAGTAGCATTTTGTTTATTTTTTCAGAAGATAAAAGTATTTAACTCTTAATTTAGAACAACTTTTGTATAATTTGAAACACACACACACACACACACGTATAAGAAAGTCGTGTGGTGACCACACCTCATTTTTTGCATAATGAAAAGCCACATTATATTTACGTCAAATATGTTCGTTCCTGTCAATATTTTTTGACGTATCTGGACAATTTTTTTGTGATAGATTATGTTAAAAATAATTTAATAGACATTTTTATCTTTAAACGATAATTTTTTAATTAATAATTTAATTTTTTAAACATTTATAAGCGCTCAAAATTGCATTCAGACATAAACCCAAAATGTGATAAAAGGAGAAAGGATCAATTTTGGAAATAATGTTGGTTCTATATATTACGCAGATCGATGTTACTATATACAAAAAAATATTGAGGTGTGTCCACCACACGACTTTCTTATACGTATGAGAGTTTCAAATTATAGAATTTTACGAATTTTTTTATATAATAATTATTCAAAATCCTATTATAAATACTACTATTCTCTTAATACAGTCTTTTTCCTTTGGTTTTCCCCTTTTGTCGATTGTGTTTCACAATTTGTCAAATGACTTTCCCATTTATTATAATATGGCGGCGATGTGTCAAATAATTTCCTTATTTTTGTCAAATGTGTTTCACTATATGTCAATTGACTTTCACGAAGCGTGTTAATCATTTTATATTCATCTATTATGGAGAATCATCGAATTAATAGTAAAATAAATAATGATTTAAGAGCTTTAATAATTCGTTCTATGAACAACGGGCTCACGGCAAATAATATTGGAGAGCAATTTGGAATTTTACCCAATACAGTAAGAAAGATTTATTCTACATACCGGAGATCCGCTAATATTCATAAAAGAAGTGCTGGTCACCGACTAAAAAAATTATCTGTGTTACAGATAAATGAAATTTGCAATTGGATTGATGAAGATTGCAGTTTATCACTTCGTCAGTTAAAAGAAAGATGTTTGACGCAGTGGCCACTTCATCAAATATCGCCATCGACGATTAACAGAGCACTTAAAACTTTCCATTATTCGTTTAAGAGAATCTCTTTCGTTCCCGAAAGAAGAAATACACCACAAATCATAGAGACTCGCTTTGAATATGCTATCCGGTACAATAGAATCATGTTCGAAAGGAAAAGATTTTTTTCATTGATGAATATGGAATTCAAGTTAATTCTCGAACTTCATATGGAAGATCAGTTAAAAATACTTGAGCAACGAAAATAAAAGCTCAACTAAGAGGGCGTAATTATTCTGTGGCTGCAGCAATGAATATAAATTCACTATATTTGTTCCAAATCCAAGATAGGCCATTCAATACAGTTCATTTCTGTGAATTTATTACAACTCTAATAAATCATTTACATAATGATAACATACAAGGCGCCTTTTTTGTTATGGATAATGTTAGATTTCATACAAATGAAGAAGTTGTCAATCTCATTAGAAGTCATGAGCATTTTGAAGTTTTTTTATCTGCTCACAGTCCATTTTTAAATCCTATAGAGGAATTATTTAATCAATGGAAACACATAATAAAGAGAACTCAGCCGACAAATGAGGATGAATTATATGCAGCAATACACAATGCTTCTGAACAAATAACTGCAGATAATTGTCTTCATTATGTTCAGCATATGGAAACATATCTGGGTGATTGTTTAGAACAAAATGAAATATTAAATTAATTGTTTCTTCATTTATATATTTCGATAGTTTGTACTGTGCATATTTGTGATATTTAAGAATAAATTAGATAACTTAAAATTTCAAATGTATACTTTATTTTGAAGGGTACGTCAATAACTAGGTAAATGAAAATGATGCACAGCTTGGTAAGTAGTTATTAAGCAAAACATATAATTTACATACATGGGAAAAGTAATTGATATAAAGTGAAAGAGATTTGACAAAAAAAGAATTTAATTTGACATATATGTCAATATGACAGGAATTGGGAAAGTCATTTGACAAATTGTGAAACGCAATTGACAAAAGGGGAAAACCAAAAGAAAAAGACTGTAAATCTCTATAGGATGAATACTTTGCGAGATATTCAAAAGAAAGTACTACTCGTTAAGAATAAAAGTGTTACTCCCGGTGCGAATTTTAAAATTTCATTTATACAAAAAATATTCCAAATCCAACTCTAAATACTTTTGTACTCTTGATAAATATACATATACCGGGTCGTCCAAAAGTCTGGATTCACGTGGATTTTGAGTAAACTATTCACTTTTTTGGAAAACTGAATTCTGTATCTTGAATGGGAATAAAATTGCAACTCAATAGTATTTTTTATTTCAAAAAAATTGTTTATAATTTTGAGATAAAGTTAATAACAATGTTTTTTTAAATGGAAACCTACCGTGATTTTTATTTCAGAGAGAGTACTTTCGATAAGAATTGCATTGGCATAGAAATTTTGGCTATAAACCTTACGATTATTGTTTAAATTAATATTAAATTTTCGATCCGAACACTCGTTCGCGCTTGTTCGGAAAATACCCGAACGTGTCTTCTCTTACCACGTTTCCAACTGTAGGCATGGGTCCACCCCCTAATAAAGCATTCTATTGAAGGCGTTACGTTTATCTTGAATGAAAGCATTTTTTTTTTATAAAATGGAGATCTACCGCTTTTTGTCGCCGTATCCCACCATAATTAGAATTTCTATCCGTTCTCTCTCTACCAGTTCCATATTTACGCAAATTGTTCAAAATCACAGATCACAAAAATAATAGATAAAGTCAATACCAAAACAACACAATTAACAACAAACAAAACGTTCAAGAAAACAGAAAATAAAAATTCAAATTCGCTCCGTAAACGTACACTAGTAATACCAAAAACAGAATGAGATAAGATTTGGACCTTCCAAGTGTCTAAAAACGGAAAAAGACCATAAAATTATTTTTTATTAAACTACGTTGTACTTTCTCATAACGTTTAAATATCGTAATCGCGGTAGATCTCCATTTTATAAAAAAAAAATGCTTTCATTCAAGATAAACGTAACGCCTTCAATAGAATGCTTTATTAGGGGGTGGACCCATGCCTACAGTTGGAAACGTGGTAAGAGAAGACACGTTCGTGTATTTTCCGAACAAGCGCGAACGAGTGTTCGGATCGAAAATTTAATATTAATTTAAACAATAATCGTAAGGTTTATAGCCAAAATTTCTATGCCAATGCAATTCTTATCGAAAGTACTCTCTCTGAAATAAAAATCACGGTAGGTTTCCATTTAAAAAAACATTGTTATTAACTTTATCTCAAAATTATAAACAATTTTTTTGAAATAAAAAATACTATTGAGTTGCAATTTTATTCCCATTCAAGATACAGAATTCAGTTTTCCAAAAAAGTGAATAGTTTACTCAAAATCCACGTGAATCCAGACTTTTGGACGACCCGGTATAGAATGCTCAATTTACGACATTTAGCAAAAAATCGCTATTCGATAAGAGTAAAAGTGTTAGTTCCGGTCCGAATTTTGAATTTTTTTATACAAAAAGTAATGAGAATTAAGTTCTAAATACTTTTATACTTGTAACGTACCTATCTAAAACGCATGACTTGCAAAATATTTGCAAAAAACTGATTTTAGATAACAGTAAAATACCTACTTCCGGTAGAAATTTAGAAAAAGTTTTTTACTAAAATTGTTCTTAATTTAAATTTTAAGTACATATGAATTCTTTATAAATTGTTTAAACTTAGTAGTTGACGAAATATTGGCAAACTTCGATTTTTTCACTGAAGTAAACTACTACTTCCGATCTGCCGATTTGACTGAAAATTTAGTCAGTTCTCAAGAGGGAGATTATACTAGTAAATGCAAAATTGGGAATCGATAGCTATAGCGGTTTGACCGCTATCCTGGTCACACACAGACACACTGACACACAACGCACACACACAGACATTTTTTAAAAACCACTTTTTCGGTATCGGGGGACTTCAAAACGTGGGCATCTGCAAAAATCTTGAGGTCCAAAATTTTCATCATCACAATACTTCCTTATACTACATATAAGAAAGTATTATGTGTATTATTGAGAACGATTAATTTTTAAAGGAAACAAATACAATTAATTTCAGTACTTTTAATACGCCTATAAAAAAATATGAATTACTTTCAATAATTTATTTTAGTCTGTAAAACAAATAGATGCAAAGAGGCTTGCGGTAAAATTCAGAGATTTTACATGCATAGGTATTTAAGTAAACTTGCTTTTATATCCATAAAGGAATGAATGAATTACCTGTTCATTCAAATGCCTTGTGTACTATATCACTCACACTATATGATTTATATGTCTGTTATATTTTAAAACCCCTGTTTTCTTTCCTTGCCTGTAAAGCCTACAGTGAATCAGTTTGGCGTCATGCAATAAACAAAAAAAACATACAAATAAAAGGATTATAATATTCATGCCTTCTTCCTTCGGCAAAGCTGAACGTTTTTATATAGGTATACATAAGTATGTATATTCATTATGTGTATAAATGCTTTTTTCGTAGAGTGGAACGTAAATAAAATATTTTTTAATACTATTAGTATATACACATTTTATTAATGACTCTGCGCAGTTTATGATCAGAATTATTATTATTACCTATATAAGAATTAAATTAAATTTATTTACTTTATTTTACAGCGTCATCTGTTTACTGAAAAGCCAAAACTAGGAATTTATTATGTTGGTTAACGGTTTAAATCTCAACTACCTTGAAAATTACCCCCACCACATGTGGACACTTTGACGACTAGCGCCCCACTGGTGGTGACATCCAAAATGTTGATTTTAGGCGCAACCTTTTTCTTATGGACTTGGACTATCTTCTTATACATAATCAATGGCCTAGTCATTTCTTCAAGTCTGTAAACAGCAAATAATTACTGGCGGTTAAATGTTCACTACTTACAATGGGCGTCAAATTTTGACTAAAGGACATATTTTCTTCAAACCTTGACACTGGTCTAATGACAGATGAGAGTTGACAGGAGCAGTGTTGCTTTTTAATTTACTACGCTGAAAATTCAAAAAGTCACAGACATAATAATTTAACCTCGTACCTAAAATATTATCATTATAATGCTTACAGGTGTATATTTGAGAACTTATTTTCTACTTACTTATAAATTTAACGCCATTCTTCTTTTTGCAGGATACTCTTAAAGATTATAGACAGAAACTGACGATAGGACTGACAAGTGCTAGTACAGAATGCGCTCAGAAGTTAGATACCACTCCAGGTAGCTATAAATAATATAGATACGTAATTAAAAAATCTATATAGAGTTTTTTTGAAAACGAAAATGAAAAGTATAAACACATGAATGTTAAAAACTAACATCAAGCAGTAAATAAATACTATAAATACTGTAAATACTGTCACTGTATTTATTTATTAATTGATGTTTTAACATTCATGTGTTTATACTTTTCATTTTCGTTTTGATTGGTGACGCCACATAAGGCTAAATTACACGGGATACACTATTAACATACAGGCCTCTGTATAGCAGAACATGCCATCAGAAGCCATCGCTTCTTTCTGTGTCGTCTTTTGGGTGTTAGATGTCACTGTGATACTCTCACTGCATTTGACACGCAAAAATGACATAATTAGCGTTTTAAGTTTTAAAGCCATTGTCGACAGTCTCCACGTACACTGATGAGACCTCAAAGGTCGAAACACCGGTGCCTGTGCGTTCGATTGTCGGCAATGGCACTTGTTGTATGTGTGCATCCCAAACACATGCATATATACATATACGTTTTACGTATAAATGTATATATGTAAGTCACAGTATTTAGAGTTTTTTGTGCTATTTTGTTTCACTGTTGTCAAACTGAACCTCGAATTTAGTTATTTATATAATAAAGAACCTAGAAGAAGCTTAATTTGATCCGTTTTATCAACGCTCCGTGAACTAAACGTGATTAGCAGATAAGGTTTTTGAAAGTTGTAGTTACCATCCCAATTTTCAGTTAAAGCAAACTAAGTATGCGTATTAGCGTCTAGCAATTGCTTTTTTGTAGTTGTGGGCATTTTATATTGTTTGCCGACATAATTTACGTAAACAATTAATATATTCCTTTTATTATAAGCATTACCGAATGCTTTCGGAAAAAACTATATGATTTTTATGACTCACTTAACAGTCTAAAATTTTAGTATTTTGCATTGTTTTAAACATAAAAACTGTATTCTAACATAAGAGTGTCAAGTCACATTTGAAAAATTAAATTTTTATCTGTTTTCACTAAGATTAACGTAAAATTTAAAATTAAAACAGTATTGTAACAAGCTCGAGCATGTTCGCGGCTATACCGTGAAGGGCAACAGCAACTACAAAGGATACGACATCACGCATTCCAGAGAGAAATAGAGAATTCTAATATATTAGTTAACGCGGAATATACTATAATGGAAACTTCTGAAATCGATACCTGCATATATGAAGGTTGCAGACGGCGTAGTGTATATGATACAAAATTGCAAAAGAAGCCTTTAAATGAATGAATTCAAAGATGTTATGAACATTTTGGCTTCAAAATTTAAAATCAAGACAAAACATGGATACCTACCACATATTTGCTGTATGTCGGGTTAAGTCAAATTAACTCAATGGAACAAAAACAAGAATTCTTCTAAAGTCCTGCCAGAAAGGCTGATTTGGCGTGGACCAGCAGATCACGTCACGGACTGTTACTTCTCTTTGTAAAAATTGAAGGGTTTTTAAAAAGAAATAAACTCCAAGTAATGTACAGACATTGCATCTGTAAGCAAACCGTTGAAAAGAACTGATTCTGAGCTTCCAACTCCAATGCATTCAAATTCTTCTGCAAATTCCACGGACGAGGAACATATAAACGATGTTTTGAATATGTAATTTTTAAGTGATCTGACGTATGTTCCTTCTGATCTTCTTATTACTCAATCAGATCTGAATGATTTGATACGAGATTTGGGTTTAATCAAGAAAATCTACACATTTTGGGATCTCGATTAGAAGAATGGAATATTTTACATTTCACTACATAAATCTCTTTATTGAAGAATCGTCACGAACAATTCAGTTCATTTTACAAAGTTGAAAGAAATGTCTGTGATCGTACTGATGTTAAACAACTTTTGTATGAAATGAGTATTGAATACAACCCTGCAGTATGGCGATTGTTTATCGACTCGTCGAAAACAAGCCTCAAAGCCGTTTTACTTTATAATGGTAACTCGGAACCATCAATTCCAATGGTTCATTCTACAAACACAAAAGAAACGTATGAGTGTATGTCAACTATATTAAATCTCAGTCAATATCAAATCATTTTTGGAAAATCTGTGGTTAGCTGAAGGTTATTTCCTTATTATTTGGAATGCATGAAGGGTTTGCCAAATATTGTTGTTTCTTGTGTCTGTAGGATAGTCGAGCAGTACAGAGTCATTACTAAATAAAAGAATGGCACCCAAGCACCAACATTGTTTCTGGAGAATTTAATATAAAATTTTAGCCGTGAGTGGATTCTGATATGGAGATTTTAAATCCTCTACACATTAAATTAGGATTGATTAAACAGTCAAAGCACTAGTAAAAAGGCAACTGTTTTAAATACTTAAGGGATAAGTTTCCAAAGTTGTCTGACGCGAAAGTTCGCGAAGGAATATTTGTTGGTCCACAAGTTAGGAAGCTGTTCAAAGATGAAAATTTTGAACGTACAATGAATGATTTAGAGCTGGCAGCATGGACTTCTTTTAAAAATGTTTGCAAATATTTTCTGGAAAATCAAAGAAGTGAAAACTACCAAGATATCGTGGATTTCTCTATTGCTAATTTAGGAAAAACGAGTGATGATCAGGTAAAAGGTTCCATCAAGAAATTGCAGAAATGGGGAAACGGTATCAAGGTAGGTGCATGGGATCCCGTCATGATGGGAGATTTTTGGTGGTTTCTCGTTAGTTAAGGCAACAGGCAACATAAAAAAAAGAAATAACACTATGCCAAAATTTGATGTATCTGGAATTTTCCTTTGTATGCGGTTAAGTGTTTTTGTATTCCTGATACTAATTAAACATTCAAGTATTTGCTATGTCAAGGTTTATGTACTTATATATTTTTTTTATAACTCATGTATAACAAATTTTCTAAATACAATATTATTGTTTATCTACCAGCGGACAAGCTAGTAGATAAACTCTATAACCAGACGTGGTGCAATGATTTTGTTTTTGGTTATGCCTTCAGTTAAAGACTGGAAGAACTGTACACCGATTTTTACAACAGTTATTAAAAAAAATTAAAATTGTCGGCTAATTTAATTTTTGTTATTAAAGTTTTAAAAAAATGAATTATCAATAATATTTACGCTGAAGATTAATAAAACGTATGTAATATGACCTTTGTTGGTTATTCTTAACCATTCGAAGGCTTATTGCTAAACTGTGGTAATCCACAAAAACTATATAAATCGGTAAATTTCATTTAAATCAGTAAAATATTAAGGAATATTTTCATAGTAATGAAATACTCAGATCAAATGAAATGTTCCATGACGACATTTTTCTTACTAAACAGTGAAATAATAAGAAGATTCTAGAAAAAAGAACACTTTATTTATAAAAAAAAGTTGCTTATCATGTTGTTGTTCCGGGCTAAACTTCTTTATTTTTAATACCAGGTAAGTGCTTGGGACAAAAATGAACATATTTTGGAAAATCTGAAAGTGAAAAGAAAAAAGAAAATTCTATGTTGATTGAAATCCCTAACCCAATATTTCTGCTTGTTCTTCATTTTCGTCCTCTTCATATGATGAACTGGAGGAATAAATGGCAATAATATCTAACATTATCAATTTTCTTCTTTGGGATGTTCAGTGGTTCTGTGAATTAGTTCTTCAAACTAGATAAGGATGTTGACAGGGCGCCCCTTTTGATGATACTCTTTATATTCACCAGTAACTGTATTTTTCACAAAGAATACTTTGAAATTCTTGAATTTGAAATGAAAGCTAAACACTCCAGAAAAATCCGCATTCTCACCATCATTAGTACATACAGTTTTCTTAATGTTTCGTAGAATAGGCTCAAAACTCAGGAAATGCAATTGTTGCATTACAGTTACCTTCTTGATTTCCCTAATAATTATGTGCCATTCCTTCGGTGAATAAATTATGGTTGCATACTTCCTGTGGCGCTTCTCTATCAAAGCGAAATCTCTGTTGGATGGTAAACGTGTGTAACCACTATTAAGAAAATGCTGGGTAATAGTATTGAATTTTTTCTCTTTGACCAACTGTAACCAAAGATATATCAACAACCAGTTTCTATTCTGTCCAGGACAGTTATCGGTAAAGGTGTATCAGTTTTGGAGCCTAAAAATGTCATAAGTACACAAGTCACCTCTTCACGCTCTCTTTTTGCCTCATCTTCCGTCTATAATAACCTATTACCTCGACCTACAGTACAATCATGGATACCTAAGATGTATAGCCAAATTTTTCTACAATAAACTGCAGTACCCGTAGTTGCTTTATGCATACTTCGGTATGGGCATGATCTGTTGAAGATCAACCGTTTTGGAATATTCTTTGATTGTTCGGATTTTGAAACCATTAGGTTTCTCATGGCATCTGTTTTGGTCTTGTGTAATCTGAGTTGTGTAGTTAACTCAGTTACTACGACATTGTGTTTCTCTTGAGTAGCGGATAATCTATTCTTATCTTTAGTTGATCATTTATCTTGCATGTGTCCGACTTGGGGATTTTAAAACCGATATTGTATTCTGTACAAAATATCTTACGATATGCATATTCCACAACTGAAGCTATGCATCCTTCCACACACCAAAGAATGTACAGCTCTGTGTATAAGCGAGAAATAGTCACAGTCTAAGTAAGGGAGAGTTGGCCATAACGAGATATTAAACAAAGCATTTATTATATCTTTTTTAATAATTGACGAACATTAACGAATATTTGTACACGACAACATCGGCTTCATAGTATTAATTTAATGTAGTTTAATTTTCATATAATATTCAAAATTAAAAAAGAACTTAATTTTTCTAAAATGATGTCATTAAGTATCCCGTTTTGACCACCTAGTTGGACAAAACAGGAGAGTAATATTAAAAGACTAAGAATTAACAATAATTAAGAAAACGTTTATAATAGAGTAAATCTTTTTACTAAAAACCATAAAGTTCTTTTATTTTACGAAATATAAATGTAAAAAAACATTTAAAAAACGCGTTTATCCACAAAACTCGCAGGAGAATTCCTCACAATCACCTCTCTCGATGCCTGCACATGCTTCGTGGGCCCAACCATTACAATGCTGACATCTTATCCATCCTTCTTCTGATTTTGAATTTGATACGGTTCATTACTATATATGCAGTTTACGTCTTCGAATTCTTCTTCAGAGCTATCAACTGACTTCTTTGATTGCTTCACTTTTTGCCCGACCTTTCGTTTGTTAATTCTTTTGCTTTTTTTCCCTTATCGAGCTGCTTCTTATAAGGTGTTGATGTGAGTATCGCTGTTTTCCCCTCCTTTTGTCATTAGGATTGCACTTTCTTTCGCCACGAGGAAGTGGAATAATAGCTTGGAGAGTAACTGAAAATGTTTCTTGTACATGTTGTGAGGAAGACGGAGTTGCATTTTTATAAAACTGTTCAGTAGAAATGGAAGCAGGAAAATGTTGTTACACGTGTAGAGGTGTTTTAGGTGTTGGATAATGTATGTATCATTGTGAATTAAACCCAATTGAAATGATGTGGGCACAAGTTAAGCACTACGTTGAAATGCACAATACGACATTCAAACAAAGAGATATTGAACAATTAATTGTGGAGGGTTATCAGAATGTAACAGTGAACAACTGGCAGAATTACATTGGCCACGTAAAAGACATCGGGCAAAATGTGGATAGTAGATAACTTGCAAAACGATATCGAAGAATTTATAATTAACGTCACACATTCATCATCTGATCAAGATTCTTTGTATGGTCGTGGTTAGGTTTTTCATAAATGTTATCATGTATTATTAACTAGTTCTTATAAATGGGAAAGTATGTTTTTGCAAAATGAATTTGTGAGGAATTTGTGTCTTTAAATGTGTATAACGGAATGTAGATTAACATATTAATATTCAATAAGACTATATAAGTCATGTAACATATTAAAAAATAATAGTATATTACATACCAAGGTTGAGAAGATGACTATTATTGCCCGAGTGGCGAGATTAAATTCCGAGGCGCAAAGCGCCGAGGAATTTAAGCCACAAGGGCAATAATAGTCTTCTCAACCGTAGTATGTATACTATTTTTTGTACCAGTAGTCTAATTGGACCTTAAAACCTTAATAATTATGAATAAATTTACTCATATATGTAAGAATGCCCTTGTAATAAAACCTCATGTAAACAAATAAGTAGGCTATATTTTGATGTTTACAAATAAGTTTTGACGTAAATGCTGAAACTAAAAGTCAAGTATTTTTTAGATTATTTTTCATTCCATTTATAATGTCTAAAGAGTTTAGATGTACACCACCTGAAATGCGCGAGATTGCAGAACAGGCAGCTGAGAACTTGCTTCCGCATAAATCTAATCACAATCACTTATACATGAAAACATTTACAGAATTTAAAAAATGGTATAATTCCAAATATACAGTAGTAACTTCTGAAAACGTACTTCTGGCTTATTTTCATGAATATTCAAAAAATAAAAAAGCCTCGACTTTATGGGCGCAATATTCAATGTTGAAAGCTACACTTGGCCTAAAAGAGAATATTAACATATCAAAATATTTTAAATTAGTTGCCTTTTTAAAAAGAAAAACTTAAAATTATAAGCCCAAAAAATCATTAGTATTTACTCGAGGAAATTATAAAATTCTTTACTGAGGTACCCGACATATGTTACATTGCAACTAAGATAGTATGTTTATATATTAATACTTTGAAATTATTGATAATTTATATCTCTGTAGACTGGTCTTGTAATTGGTGTTGCTGGTGCATGCCGAAGGATGATTTGTGTAATTTATTAATTTCTGATGTCATCATGAGAGATAATTTAATTGTTATTCACATCCACAATAGCAAAAATGGTACGTCTCAAAAGTTTGTAATAATGGAACCACTTTGTAGCTAAAGGTTATATCGAAGATTCCCTAGTAAATAAAAAAAATATAGAATGTATGTTACAAGATCTACCTACATCTACTTACGCAACCACACCTGCAATATATACAGGAATTTTCAATATGAATTAAATAATTATTTGCATCTGTAATAGTTAGGTGATATATTGATTCCATATTATACTATCATACATATTTTATGTATTAATAGACAAATGCTTTTTTTTTTTCATGTAAACAACAAAGTATAGTTAGAAAATATAAAATTAATAGCAATTGCTAAATAAACGTATATTATAATTCTGGTATTGTTAACCTAAAATTGTGCCTAAAATAGAGTTATTTATTTTGACGGTTCACAACTTGACATACTACTACTACTACAAGCATGAGTGCATGGTTGCGGCATTCGTTTTATTTGTTTTCATTATTTCCCTAGGTCAATAATGGCCTCATTATTTACCTCTTATTAGTTCCAGGTCGTGAAATGTCATTTCGTGGCGCTTTGTTACGTGTAAAAATGCTATGATTTTTTACTACTGGTACAAAAAAGTATATATGTATGTGTGGTTATGGTTATTCTCTTCATAAATATGTATTATTTAAGTTGTTTTTATAAATGGAGAAGTCTTTTTATGAAAAATAAATTTGTGATTAACTTTGTCTTTGTCTGAATTTATAGTGGATAGTAGATTAAGATGTCAATATTCAGTAACGAAGAAAATTGTATACCTTAAGTATTTCTTTGAAATATTAAT
Source organism: Amphimallon solstitiale (assembly GCA_963170755.1). NCBI lineage: Eukaryota > Metazoa > Arthropoda > Insecta > Coleoptera > Scarabaeidae > Amphimallon > Amphimallon solstitiale. The sequence continues at coordinate 45,649,525 of OY720678.1, read as the reverse complement.
TTATTTACTCTAGCTTACTATATTCAGTTAGATCTTAAATAATTTTCTACAGAACAATCCCAAAGGATTATATTATTACAAATATTTTAACTAATCCATCTTCCCATATATTTTCCCCTTTTAGTGTTTCATATTACTATTAATTTTTTGTATGCATCAATTGAATGACAAACAGTCGTATAGGTGATGTTTTGATTACAAAAAATGTCAGTTATTGAACCGGAACTGTAACGACATTAAACAATGAGACGATTTGGCAACCATGAAATCAATTGCCATAAGACCTGTACTGCATAATGGCGTTGAGACGGACTATAGACTATTATTGATGTACAATAATTTTCATATGACTTATCATACCGCGAGATCAAAAATTATATTGATAAAGGTTTGCCATGGAATTTAAAACGTCTGTTTAAAGTTAGATCATTAAGTGTCACATCTACTGTACTGATAAAATTTTCAAATCATTTTTTCTTTTCTTTTGAAAAGATTATAATTTTGAAGTTACTACTATATACATTTAAATAGTAATAGTAACTAAAAATATATTTCAATCTTTGTTTATCGGACCATGGACCAGCACCATAGCTATCAGAACAACAAACATTGCATAAGTTTTGATTACCTAACTTACAATAAATGGATAAATAAAAATATTTTGCATCGCAACTACTTTGATGGTGAGATAAATGAAGCTTTTAACAGGGCATTGATTAACTAGTCCCAAATTTGAAATAAAATTTGTTCCAAATTATATTTTGAATAATATTCTTTTGCATCTTTTAAAAATGTTAATAAAACTAATGGTTGAGAGATATTCCCAAGGATTCGAATTTGAACTCCAATCATGAATGTAATATGTGCTTTCTTATAACTCAGTGTAATAAAGTAAAATGAATAAACATAAAACAGATTCTTTGCGCCTTTGTTAAAATAAGTAGACGCACTGCAATATACCTCGTTTAAATTTATTAGTCTTACAATTAAATAATTTTGATTGATGTAAAATAACCCTTAATTATATTTCAGAGGACATGGTTAAATTATTGAAACGTCAACTGCCCAATAATAGAGCCGGATTATGCATGGTAACCTGCTTAAACAAAAAATTTGGACTTGTAAGTTTGATCGTTTTTGATTCATTCGAGATAATTTATCAATCCAATCTTTTAGCAAAATGTTGACGGAGAAATCAACAAAGGTAGTACAGTCGCTAATATTGAAAGATTAAAAGATATTGATGAAGATACGTACAGGAAAATGAATGCCGTTTGGAAAACCTGTAGCGAAAATAGTAAATATAACAAAACATGTCTTTTCTTATTTTTTTTATTTGGTCACTTTTTCTTTAGCTGCAAATGATAGCGACGAATGTAATACAGGTGTCAATTTGATAACATGCATTTGGAATGAAGGTGATAAATTGGGATTAACCAGACAAGCCGTTGGTTTCTGAAATATTATTTAAAGTGAGGCAGCTACATCTACATAATGGACGTTTCCTTTTTTTACATAGTAGTTAATGTTATCGAAATTTTACCTTTTCTAGACACTATGTTAAAAAATAAATATAAAACGTTTGTAATATGCCCTTTCTTGTTGTTTTGTTCTTATTCAAAAACATTACTTTCCCGTCCATTTTAGTATTACGTAATTTGAGTAACGTTCCATAGGAAAGCTTTCCGATAGCAAAAGGTTTCATTGATTTCTATAGACCGGACGCTAGAGGTTGATGACTCATCGCCCATGGGCGCACTATTGAAATTTTCTATTTTTAAAGAGTTTTAATTTTATTTATATAAATGGATAACAAGTGGGTGGTGATCTATAAAATACAAAATACTTTATTATTTGTTCATTTTCTAGTTCAAGTCGAGTAAGGGAGTATTATTATTTACCAGCAATACTTTCTCAAGGTTCTCCTCTGTAAGGTTTGTTCTCTTTGAATGAAGTATTTATCAGTTAGATTTTGTGTCATTGTCCCCATAAACAAATTGCCGTATTGGTATTAAATCTGCGTTTCTATTAAAAACTGCGTCTAACTTTTGCCGAAATCCGAAGTCACTTGGAATACTTTTGAAATTATTAATAGCCACATCTAATGTGGTTAATCCATCTTTTAATTTGAGATTTCGATTTTCAAAATATGTGATTAGTTTAGGCAAATTTCCAAAGTGTTCCTGAAGGAATAACAACTGATTTCTACACATCTGTTAGTATAGAAATCGGGCAAAAGGTTTCTTCTGGAACGCGCAGTGTGCAATTAACAACCGCTATATAGAAGTTTTCATTCATAAATTTGCAGTCCGTAAGAGTTAGTTAGAGGGAGGTTCACAGATATACCAGAAACAATAAATTAGAAGAAAGAGTAGAAAATACAAAATAAGAATCAAGTCTGTCAAATAGTTAGCCCTAATTTAGGTTTTGTATAGTCCAATAATATTGCATATTTTTAGCGCGTAATTTTGAAGGTGGTCCAAAAAAACAAAAACAGAGTATCTGTGAACTAATTATGAAAACACTTGTAGAGAAAAATACCAAAATATAATGTTCAGTAAATAATAGAAAGAACAAACCTACAAATCATCTTCTTTCCATCAGCGTGTAGATCCCTATTTCCTGGTGGCCTAACCACATCCGTAATTTTTATTTTAATATTTTGACAATTCCCGAAATGTGAAGCAAAAACTATAATTATTAGCCGAACAATTAGTTTATACTAAAGTAATTACGTTAAACTCTACATAATATGCGCTAACTAATAGCTTTCAATAATTATAGTTAAATCGTAAAAAGCAGTTTTATTTACTATATATTCATTATTTGGGTTACGTACTTTATTTTAATATTTTCTCGAGTTCGATCCAAATTATCTAATTGTTGGAACTTCCAAGCACTTTATCACTCGCGTAAACAAATATGATAATACCTCGTTGAAAAATCGTGATGCTGCATAAAACAAGTATGCAGAACAATTAACAAACAAAAAAAAGATAATTCAAGCAAATTCATTCGACATCATAATGACAGTACACGAGCGCATAGATTTGTGAAATGAATGATTTGTAAACGGTTCTATGTGCGTATTGTTTTTGTAACGAAGAGTTTCGATTTAAAATTCACGGTCAGAGGAGAGCAAATTATACACTAATTGATGGATAATTCATTTAATTACGGTAGCCGTGCAGGAATGATTTGGGCAAAATAGGTAACCTTACAACGTACACGTTATGCAACTGATTGATGATTTACAAAAAATCGTAAGAATAGGATTTCGCCATTTTTAAACTTGACGAGGATGTCCAGTATATATACATTCATCACTCAGAGTAATTTATCGCAGATATTATCAGTATTTTCTCTACTTAACACTTACAGACAATCTTCTGCTTCAAGATGAAATATTTCGTTGTAATCGCAGCTTTGTGTTCGTACGTGTCGTGCGTAAGTGATTTTAAATATTTGTATTAAATGTATTCAGGTTTATTTATACTCTTTGTTATTGTATTAACCTTAATCTAGAAATTTTCAAGAAGGCAATTGATACACTTTTTGAATGTGGCATACTTCATAATAAATCCCTGATAACATGGCTTTCGAGTCAGTAAGCTACTATAGCCACGTATATTTCATGTTCGACCAATGGAGAATATAGAAACACGGAATGTGTGGTATTATATGGTATTGTATCATATTAAACATGTTAATATCTGCATTCATGGTAATGGTGGTAATCATAAATCCAGATTATTGCCAGTCGCCATGGGAATTCTTCTTCTCTTTTCACTTACCTAAATGATAATGTTACTTCTTCATTACACTTTTTCATTATCATGTATAAATGGTTCTCGGGTAATAATTAAATTTAAGTCCTCAGAAACTGTACCTCTTCTTTTTTATACAGGACAGAGAGAAGATATTCTATTCTAAATCTTAGTTACTACTTTTATTCTTGGAATTTCATAAATTAAACAAAGTTACGCTCGTACTTTATCTTGAAATTCACATTGTGAAAACCTATTTCAGAAGTTAAACCACATCATTTTTCATATTTGTTTATTATAGTCCCTGCAGATATACTTAAGAATTTATATTTTATTTACATGCACACTCTAGGATAACCTATGCTATATTTTTTTTGAGACTGCTTCTCGTTTCTTTAGAAATCAAAAGTGAACTTTATTATTTTGTGTAGGTAGTGCTACTCTAAGAAATTTATGCAGGCCTGTCTTTGAGCAATTAAAATTGTCATATAGCGCGCTTTCCCATTCTACAAATGTCATCGCTAGGACAAACATTTAGCTCATCATTTTAAGAGGATCAAATCCTATTACCAAAGGGAAAAATGAGGTGTGGCCACCACACGACTTTCTTATACGTATGAAAGTGTTACTTCCGGTCCGAATTTTGAAATTTCATTTATACAAAAAATATTCCAAATCCAACTCTAAATACTTTTGTACTCTTCATAAATATATATAGAATGCATAATTTACGACATATTTGCAAAAAATCGCTATTCGATAAGAGTAAAAGTGGTACTTCCGGTCTGAATTTTGAAATTTTTTTTATACAAAAGATATTTAAAAGTATGTTCTAAATACTTTTATACTCTTAATGTACTTGCCTAGAAAGCATGACTTGCGAGATATTCGCAAAAAACTGATTTTCGATAAGAGTAAAAGACCTACTTCCGGTAGGAATTTCGAAAAACTTTATTAAAACAATTTTTCTCAAATTTAATTTTGAGTACATTTGAATTCTTTATAAATTTGTTTAAACTTAGTAATTGACGAAACATTTGCAAAATTCGATTTTTTCACTGAAGTAAACTACTACTTCCGGTCTGCCGATTTTGCTCAAAATCTAATCAGTTCTCAAGAGGGAGATTATATTCATAAATACAAAATTTGGAATTGATATCTGCAGCGGTTTGACCGCTATCGTGGTCACACACAGACACACACACACACACACACACACACAGACACACAGACACACAGACATTTTTTAAAAACCACTTTTTTGGTATCAGGGGACCTCAAAACGTGGACATCTGCAAAAATCTCGAGGTCGAAAATTTTCATCATCACAATACTTCCTTATACTACGTATAAGAAAGTAAAAAATGAAGATGTCTGGAAAAATCTTTATTTAACTGTTGGAGTATATAATATGATAAGTGATCAGTTCATATCTTATACCGTTACGAAGTATTGTCATTTTTAACGAACCTGTATGATCTAGAACTCGTATTTTAAACAAAGGCAGACTTAGTTCCATTCTTATTGTATCATTTTTTTCTGAATGCATTTCCGGGCGAATTTGTAAAATGTTAATTATTTTCTTCAAACAATTTGAAACGTATTAACAATTATATTGAAATATTTAAATGTTCATCCGTAAGTAGCTGAAATTAGGGTGGATGTTTCCGTATGATGTTCACCGAATCCTTATCTACCTCTATTTATTTCATGTACATTAAACTTCTGCTATTCTGTTCCTATAACACATGCCAAATTGTTAATTATATTAATATTGTTTCTATGAAAAATTGCTTATAACTCTTCAATATGTGTTCTTTTTACACTACCTTGTCTTCAATTGCACTAAGTTTTCAATCTAAGGGCAGATATTAGGCAAAAATTAATTCATAAATTATATAAAGTTTTATATAAAGGTAAAATGCTGTCTACTGTCTAAATTCGATATAAAAAAGAGAATTACGGAAATGCGGTCTGTATTAATACATATAGACCGAATTTCCGTAAGTTCCTTATAGATATTCATATAATTAAAATACTTTTTTGGTCCTGGCCTTAATAGTTAATAACAATAACATTTTTTTTCCTGGTGTAATTTATTTACCATTCCCTAATTGTCGCTAATCCCAGGGAAAAAAATGTTATTGTTATATTCATATACAGGCTGCCCCACCGAAAACGAAACAGATTGACTATCTCGAAGGAGAAAACTTTTTTGAAAATACGAAAAAACAGGTCGATTTTCGATCCAAGGGGGACACCCGTCCATCATATCTTCAACTGTGATACGTCATTCCCCTCCCCTCCACCACTCGAACCATTTCAATTTAAATAGGGAAAGTACTAAATACGATACATCATTGAAAAGGTAATTGTACGAAGAATTCAAGCAAAGTGATTTTTGGTTGCGCTATTTTTGATTTTAGCGCCCTCTAGCGGGAAAAAAACGGTTACGTATTCCACAATGTGACACATCATTTCAAAGCTAATTTTATTAGCAATTTAATGCACAATTGAAAAAAAATTAAATAAATGAAAAACCTTGCAGAGCTCTAATATTAGAAACTACGAACTTATTGGTTTACAAAAGACGCTGCCAGTCTGTACTTGACAATGATGACAAATAAATATCAAAAATATTACGTATTTAGTTGCTAATAAAATTAGCTTTGAAATGATGTGTCACATTGTGGAATACGTAACCGTTTTTTTTTTCGCTAGAGGGCGCTAAAATCAAAAATAGCGCAACCAAAAATCACTTTGCTGAATTCTCCGTACAATTACCTTTTCAATGATGTATCGTATTTAGTACTTTCCCTATTTAAATTGTAATGGTTTGAGTGATGGAGGGGAGGGGAATGACGTATCACAGTTGAAGATATGATGGAAGGGTGTCCCCCATGGATCAAAAATCGACCTGTTTTTTTCGTTTTTTCAAAAAAGTTTTCTCCTTCGAAATATTCAATCTGTTTCGTTTTCGGTGGGGCACCCTGTATGTACATGAATACAAAATTCTGGGTGATATCGGCTGTTACTGAAGGTGCTGTTAAATAAAAATCATTTTACGTTTCGACATTATTTAGAAAGTCCTCATTAGAAAAAATGGAAGTTAAAATTTAGAAAAATAATGTATCTTGGTTCTTAAAGATATATGAAGATTTATAAAATAACGTTTTTGTATATTCAAAAGTGAACATCGAACACATAAAGAGATAGACATCTTCATATAGTTACAATATTGTTTTTAACACGTTTTTTCATTCATATAAATATTGAGCATATTTGTATTTCTAGTTAGATTAAATTATTAATTTACAAACTATATACAGGGTGAGTCATCTCCACGGGTGAAGCCGATTATGCCTTTATGAGTACGGATATTTCGAAGCGGTTTTTTTCTTGTGATAGCTGCTCACTAGGAGCACATTTTAAAAATAGTTTGTATTATACAGAGTGTTCCATAACTTGGTGGCTAACCATAGTTATAGTTTTTTAAATGGGACAGCCTATATATTATTACATTTTTGTATTCCCTGTATAATTTTTAGTCAAAAAGTAATAAGAGTGTACCTATAGGCCTAAAATCTAAAGTTTTAGACTTATTCCCATTTTTCTGAAAAATTCAATGTTTGTATAAAATTATATTTCTCGAAAACGACGTATTAGATGGACAAAATCTTTTGCAGTATTGTTTACTATAAGAGTCCTAATAGAAGCATGTTTTATTTTTTACAGTACTAACTGCATGTGCAGAAAACTGGATTAAAATTACATGACACGTTTTTGTATATTTTTTTTTAAATGGAACACCCTGTATATCAGTTCATTTTTGTATTGTTTATTAAATTTCACATCAAAAACATGTAAGATGTTAATACTTTAAAAATGACTATTACTGGGGTACTGTTCTTTTTTGATATAATTTTGTTAGTTTTTGTATAAAAGCCAATTTTTTCAAATGAAACACCCTGTATATCAGTTAATTTTTTAATTTCTTATTAAATTTCACATCAAAAACATGTAAGACGTGAATACTTTAAACGTGTCTATTACTGAGCTATTGTCGGTTTTTGATATAATTTTGTCAGTTTTATGGTTTTAATTAATATAGTATAGTACTCACAAAATTATATCAAAAAGCGACAATAGCTCAGTAATACTCACTTTTAAAGTTTTAGCGTCTTACATGTTTTTGATGAGAAATTAAATAAGAAATTCAAAAATGAACTGATATACAAGGTGTTCCATTTGAAAAAATTGACTTTTATACAAAAACTAACAAAATTATATCAAAAAACAATAGTAGCTCAGTAATAGTCATTTTTAAAGTATTAACATCTTACATGTTTTTGATGTGAAATTTAATAAACAATACAAAATGAACTGATATACAGGCTGTTCCATTTCAAAAATTTATTTTTATACAAAAACGTGTCATGTAATTTTTATCCAGTTTTCTGCAAATGCAGTTAGTAACTGTAAAAAATAAAACATGCTTCTATTAGGACGTCTTATTCTAAACAATACAGCAAAAAATTTTGTCCATCTAATACGTCGTTTTCGCGAAATATAATTTTATACAAACATTGAATTTTTCAGAAAAATGGGAATAAGTCAAAAACTTTAGATTTTAGGCCTATACTATCTTATTACTTTTTGACTAAAAATTATACGGGGAATAAAAATAGCAATAATATATGGGGTGTTCCATTTAAAAAACTATAACTATGGTTAGCCGCCCAGTTATGGAACACTCTGTTTAATATAAAATATTTTTAAAACGTGCTCCTAATGAGCAGCTATCACAAGAAAAAACCGCTTCGAAATATCTCTACTCATAAAGGCATAATCGGCCTTTCGCGCGGAGAAGACTCACCCTTTATTGCTTTATGCATCCTTAGAACAATAGCTTTTCAGGTGTTTATGTTTCGTCTCTATCACTTGGAAAAATTCTCGACAGAAATACAAATATGCTCAATATGTATATGAATTTTTAAAATCTATACAGTTCCTACAAAACAAAAAACTTGCTGTTGTTTGTGTGTCTGTGTATGTGTATATATAAACTATAGTGTATTTTCTTTACATTTATTTAATTTAATGTCATTCTTCATTGTCTAGGTTACTTTTAAAGAACATAGCGAGAAGGCATTGGAACGAATTGCAAATACTGCTGTAGAATGCGCTGAGAAGTTGGGTGCGACTCCAGGTAATAAGAAGCATGTATACCGCATGTGTCAAATAACATTAGCCATAGAGAATCTGTGTATACGTATGTATGTATGTACGATGTATAGACACCGCGCTGCGACGTATTACATACATACGTATACATCGTGCATACATACGTATAAGTTGATTCCCTATGGCTAATGGTATTTGACACAACCGGTATGTATATTACGAGATAAGATTCTTATAGTATCTACCAATTTATAAAATAAAAGAAAGCGTATGATCCGTTAACGGTCATATGTGTATTGTGATGATAAAAATATTCGAACTCGAGATTTTTGCAGATATCCACGTTTTGAGGTACTATGATACCAAAAACTCCCCCTCTCTCTTTCTCTCACTATGTGTGTGACCACTGTCCTTTGTGGGCCTACTGCATAGATTATTGTTTTTTCAGTAGATTCCGGTATACAGTGTGCACGCGGTCTACCTGCGGATGAATATACTAGACAACCTGGTCGACTATAAGTGGGAGAATAAGAGGGTAACCTCTGTTACTAACATTAGAGCTACGTTAAAGTCGACACCGCAGAAATCGTTACTGCGTTAATCCGTATAAATTGCTACTGTAACTGTTAATAACAATTTTTTTAACGAAGAATAAAGTCATTTACTGTACTGCTTTAGAGAAGATGGAAATAATATTAATCAATAAAAAATCACTACCTGGATAATTTATAAGTAGAAACTTGTTGAAGCATCAAATAATCGCAGTAAACAATTTTAGTAACGGATTTCATCACGCTTCCCAAATTGTCTCACTACACTCGACCAATAGAACAGTTTGTATATTGCTTTCTCGTACTAACTCATACAAACTCTCGTTGTCGTCGTTTTATCACATAGTAAACTGTATCCGCAGTTTGTCGGCAAGCACTTGGTATAAAATTTCCATCATCTGTTACAATTTTCGAAAAAAGCTCTATTTTGTCAGCCTAAGACACCAAGGTTTTTTCCCAAATGTGTTGCCGGCAAAATGTTTCGTCATGAGAAAGTAAGTTTGGATCCCAGGTGCTGAAAACTTACGTATTCATAAATCTTCGAACAACATTTTTTATACTGTAGCTTCCAATACCATTACTTTATCGACATCATCATCGAACTTTTTTGTTGTTGTCCTTGGCCTTTCGCATCGTCCTTTAATTGATTTTTGCTTTTCTAGGAACTTGTTAGTTAAATCTACACAAAAACAGTAAAACCATTTGGATGTAAACAAAATTTCATCAGTAAACATGAAAATGTCACAGCATTTGACAAGAAAAACATTCAACCCTCCCTTGTTTTCTCATGGCTAGGTGGATAATATAAAAATCTCCACTCGTGTAAACTGTTTCAAAATAATTATATTTTAAAATAGTGATTATTATTTAAAGAAAGAGATATTGACAATTAGAAGAGAAGAAATATTTAAAATTGCCTTGTCATATTCTTTCTTCTTTTACAATAACGAAATTTTGTTTCATCACTTAAATCATACCTCTTAGATATACATGTCGTTTGTAGTCTCTTAAAAGGAACAGAAGCAATAAAATGTATCTCCTTCAATACAATTTATCTCACGGTACTTAGAATTAGTTTGGTCTTTTCAATATACTTACCAACCTTGAACACATTTCAGAGGACCTGGATAAACTAATGAAACGTCAAATACCTGAAAATAGGGCAGGATTATGCGTGGTATCCTGCTCGAACAAAGTACTTGGACTTGTAAGTTTAATCGTTTGTTGATATTTGAGGATATTTTTTCAATCACATATTTTAGCAAAATGCCGATGGAACAGTCAACAAAGGTAGTAAATTAGCTAATATCGAAGCCGTAAAAGATATCGATGAAGATTTGTACAAGAAAATGGCATCCGTTTGGGATACCTGCAATGCAAACAGTATGTATTTCAAAATACCACCTTTCCTTTTGTATCATAATCATTTTTTCTGTTAGCTGTAAACGATAGTGACGAATGTATTACTGGTGTCAAGTTGGTAAAGTGCATGAAGGAAGAAGGTGAGAAGTTAGGATTAGCCAAAGATGCCATCGGTTTTTGAAACATTAATTAAAATAGAGCAGATACACCTAACAATCTTTATTAGAGCATATAATAATATGTATATTTTAATGATCGATGTTTATTATACCTAAAAATTATTGTTGTAAAAATTTTGGCTTGTCCAGTCAGTATGTTAAAATATATGTTTATATAAAATGTTTACAATATGTTTCTATCTGTTTATTAACTTTCTAAAACGCCATTTAGACGAGTTGGAATCCGATTCAAGAATGTGTTTACAGTTTCGTTCGTTGTTAAAATTTATAAATTTAAAAGGACATTCTATTTGTAAAAGTTATAAAGCACCATAGATTAGATCTGACTAATGTAGCAACAAGTTAGTGCCAATACAGAATTCAATTAAAATAGTAAATGTTTCACAATCCGTAATTTATCTTTATTTTGTTGCCTTGATGTTTTCTCAATATATTTATATTTATGAATAATTTTGCAACCAAGAAATGTTTCATTTACAATCAGTTGAAGGTGCTGTAAAACCATTTTTAGACTCTAAATTAGTGTTACTATAACTACTGTGCAAAAGATATAACTGAGCCGGGCCATTCTATTGTAACTGTGCTGTTGAAAATAGTTTAGACGGCTGAACACTGAACACTGAAATTATTCCAGTATTTTTTGACATAATTCCCAAAGTAAACAAGAGAGAATACTTTTAAACCTTTGTTACTAGCCGTTCGTGTTAGTGTTTCATTTGTATTTTGCAATAAAGTCATTTATTATTACTATTGCCTCAACTGGTAACGATGGCAGAGAAGAAGCAGAAACTGAAGCAGTACTCTGTCGTTTTATTTTTCAATAATAATAAATAATCCGTAATATATTAATAATTATTTTACAATTATAAGTACAATATTGACAATTTAAAAAATAACTAACCTTAAAGTATGTGTGCAAGGTGTTAAATGTACGAGGTGTGGCAGAAAAGTAATGAGACTGGCAACACTGCAAGCTATCTGGCAACGCTGCGCTGTTGTTCTTGATAGAGCACGTATATCAGTACCAGTACCCTCCTATCGCTCAGTGCGAGTTTCAACTCTGTCCGTGAAGCACGTGATTTTTGTGACTGCTATTAGCGAAGTTGTGTTGTGGTTGTTCGTCACGGAAAATGGAACAGCGGAATTTGGAACAACGGTGTTCCATTAAATTTTGTGTTAAGCTTGGAGAATCGGCAAGTGTGACGTTTGAAAAGCTAAAACAGGCCCACGGGCATTCTTTATCCCGAGCTCAAGTTTTTCGCTGGCACAAATCATTTTTGGAAGGCAGAAACCACATTGAAGATGAACACCGTTCAAGGAGGCCTTGAACTTCGAAAACCAATGAAAACTTCGAACGTGTGAACACTCTTGTGATATCAGACCGTCGTTTAACAATAAGAATGTTGAGTGAACAATTAAAAAGGGTCATTCGCGTGAGACCAGGCATTGCAAACAAATGGATGCTCCATCATGACAACGCCCCATGTCAAACTGCGCTCTCCTTAACAGAATTTTTGACCCCAAAAGGCATTCCTGTGGTTCCCCAGCCCCCTTATTCACCTGACCTCAGTCCGTGTGACTTTTTCCTTTTTCCTAAACTGAAAAATGTCCTCAAAGGACGTCATTTCGGAACTTTAGAAAACATCCAAAAGAGTGTAACGGACATGCTGAAGACCATACCGATTGAAGACTTCCAGCGCTGCTACCAACAGTGGGAACAACGTCTCCATCGGTGTGTAGCTGCCCAAGAGAACTACTTTACTAATATCCTTAAATTTCTTTCTATGTCTCCATATAATATCGAATTTTATACTTTTTATATTATTACTATATATAACACTTTCAATTATATACTTATAAAAGCTATCCTTTTTTGAACTTCTATGTACTGTTCTCTCAACAATAAGGTTGCCAATCTAAAGTATAAATTCTGTCTAATATTTGTCGCTGGAGCTATAACTTTATTATGAATGAAATAGTCAGTCTTTTCAAGGACAGAGTTCCACGTAAAATATAGAGAGAATAGGTATATACTAGGGCGCGGACATGACCGGTTTAAACTACGACGAAGTTACAACGGAGAAAAGAAATAATGTAAACAACACACGCTTACTGAATAGCACTAATTCATATGGTGAACTGCAACATCTGTTTACGCCCGAGAAGTGCCCGAGAATGAGAGAAAAAAATGCCCATAAATTAAGGAATTTATGAGTAAAATCCTTTTTTCATCGACGTAGATAGGAGCGTGAGGGGTTTTTAAAATTTATTATATTTACCTTATATTTCGCATGATAAATAATGTAAATATGTATATACTTATTGTTATTTAGTTTCAATAACATACGCGTACATTTTTAGTTATCATTTATTTAGATCTAGAACGTTGTTTATGTTACTTTTTCTGATACGAAAATGAATTGTCAGTGAGTCCCAAATTTATTACAAAGTCTGTAAAATATCGTTACAGAATGCCAAAATATCGCACGTTCGTCACTTAGCTTTACTAAAACATACACACGCATAGTTTTTATGCAGCGAATTTCGATAGTTTACAAAATTTCGTTACATGTGTAAATGACGATGCTCGAAGTATTTCTGAGTGCAAGGAACTAACACAAATCCAAAATTTAAAAAATCAGTTATTCCTTCAGGAACACTTTGGAAATTTGCCCAAACTAATCACATATTTTGAAAATCGAATATCAAATTAAAAAATGGATTAACCACATTAGATGTGGCTATTAATAATTTCAAAAGTATTCCAAGTGACATCGGATGTGGCCTTCGGCTAAAGTTAGACGCAGTTTTTAATAGAAATCCAGATTTAATAACATTGCGGCAATTGTGTATGCTAAATACTCTGATATAAAAGAATATTTCCAGTCCGCACATATAACCAGTTGCGATGTAGAAAGGACGTTTTCTGTCTACAAGGATGTACTTAATTCAAAGAGAACAAGTCTTACAGAAGAGAAAATAAACAAATAATAAGGTATTTTGTATTTTATAGATCACCAGCCACTTGTTATCCAATTATATAAATAAAATTAAAACCTGTTTAAAAATACAAAATTTCAATAGTGGTGGGCCCATGGGCGATGAGTCATCAACCGCTCGTGTCCGACCCCTAGGGTACAGGTAATTTGCACGCTACTAAATCCGTTAAAGCTTTACTTATAAATACGGTGCCCTAATCCCACAGGTAAAATGCACTGCTTGTTATCAAAGAAGTATATTTTGGCAAATGTAAAATGACTCTCGAATCCCAAGAAAGTTGTATCTGACTTTGAAATTGCGATTCGTGTTGCTATAAAAGCAATTTAGCAGGATGCTGAAATAATTGGCTGCAGATTTCATATGGGTCAAGCACGGCATAGAAAAATACAGCAATTGGGATTAGGTGGTCATTATAACAATAAAGAAATGAACGAGATGCAAAACTGGTTCAAACAATATTCGCTTTGACATATTTATCTCCAGAAGAGATTGACGATGCATTTGCGATGGATCTGTTTGCAGAAATTCCTAACAACGCCGAAGTTCATACGTACGTGGGTTATTTTTTAGAAAATCATATTTTTGATGACGACGACTTTCCACTACGCATATGGGGAATCATTCCATGGACGTGTTAAAGATTCATTTTATGCCCCCCGACAATAAATATCTTTCTGGAAAAACTTAAAGAGTTTTAAACAGACACATACCTAAAACTACATATTTTAGCAAATAATCGCTAAAATACCTTAACAACAAAGTTAATCGCCATCAAGAGTTCATCAACAGTATGATATTAAAATTAAAAAGCGGAGAGATACAAAGACATACCTTTTTGAAAGTTATATCTAAACATAATGCTCCCTTAACTATATGTATAGAAATAAAATATGATAGAATTTTTTTTATTTTAGAGTGCAATTTACCGGTTAGATAAACAGGTAATGAAGAAGCAGGAGTGCAAAATACCTGTAGGATTACATTGACCTGGGGATTTGACGTGCTATTTACCTATACCCGTCCCCTAGTATATACATTCATGTAGATACACTTAATGTAAACATAATAAATCATCCGGTTTTATTTGGGATGTTTTTGCAATTTTCTGTCGGCTTTTTACTCGCATTCGAGATAGATGTGAAATACCCTCTAACAATTTTAGAGTTTGCTATAATTATGATCAAGACACCAATACGGATACAATAATAAAGAATTACATATTTTGGAAAAACGTAAAATATTGATGGTTCCTCTTTTATTCTTTAGAATATTTATTATATTTACTCTAGGTACTAGTTTCGACAATTTATGTCATCTTCAGCCCAGAATCTAAGCAAAATAACAATACATTGTTATAAAATATTCTTACTAACAAGTCCTTACAAAAAAACAAATAAATACATACTTCATTGTAACACATGCATATAGGATACTCACAGCCTTGTTTATTAATACTATAGTTATACAACTGAAGGTTAGTTCGGGTAGGTAGTCAACAGAGGGGTTGGGCAGTAGGATGTGCCCATTCATAAATTTCTCCCGCTAAATTTATTATAGTAAAAGCCGTCTTCTCGTAGTAGTAAAGAGAAGCCAATGGGAGCTTAAAGGAAGTGACGCAATTATCCAATTACACCAATCGTGTTTGTTACAATTTTATAGGCGTTTTGCTTTAGATTTAAATATCTTAAAATATTTTGAATTACGAGATATGATAAGGCTACTGACACTAATTTTTTAAATTCCAAAAATAAGTGATGATGTGATTGTGGATGTTAAATGTTATTCTGAAATACATATTGCAAGACGATATAACGAAGAAATGTCATTTTTCCTATATATTCTATCTTATAATTGACAATGATATTACAGTACAAGCTGAAAAATGTTCAAACTACTAACCTTTAAAAAAATCTTTGCTTGGTTAGGAATCAGTTTGTTTGTATAAGTTGTCCTGAATAAAATAAAAATAACTAGAACCATAATAAAATAAGTAATGTCAAAGCCGAGTATATTTAAGTGTGTATCTAATTAACTTTTACGAAGTGATATACCTCACTTCAACCAGTATGAAGGCTATAATTCTACATATATAACACAATAAAATCCATGAAGATTTCAAACAATTGCAATTAAACGTGAGTGAAAGAAAAATTAAATATTAGAAATATAAGTAAACTAGTTTGATAATGACATGTAATGTCGAAACTGCAGTCACATAGTGATTAAAATAAAGTGAAGTTATTCAAAGTTTAATTGGGTGTTTTATTTTATTTATATCCAGTATCATGAATCTTTACAAAGTAACAGCCGAATGTGTTACATATTTTAAACTAGTTTTGTTTGATAACCCCAACGTAACTTTAATTATTAGGAATTACTATTATTGAAAGCAATTTTTAAAATCGCAGGTAAATACAAATTGAAGAAACGTCCATATACACACCACGTGTAGGCAGTACTTACTATATTGATAATTACCAAGAATGTAAATGTATAATGAAAGTTGCTGCGACTTCCCTGATGAGATGAAGTATTGTGGGTGTAAAAGCAGGATTAATTATAACACTTCTACAGTAAGAAGGATAGTGTTTCTATTATAATAATAAATTTATTATATCAATAATAAGATATACATACAGTTTACACAATAGCACATCAAGCAAAAATGTGATGATAACGTCAACACAGGGCTAATTTATGTCATTGACATTGTAGAATGATTCTTGAAGGAGAATGTCCTTTATTTTCTCTTTAGAAACGAAAGTAGAAAGATGTCTACATATAACTTTGATTTTGTTAAATAATTACCAGTGACGTGTTGTACTGAAGTGGGTTTTGTCCTATGTAATGCGGGGTGTGCAGCAAATGGTTATGAAGGGTGGAGACTTCTGTAATCTCACCCCTAGTCATTAGGTGTGACAGCTTTTTCAAAGCCCTCCTTAGTTGTTGCAGAATATGTGTCTAGGCTAATGGACTTATCATAAGCTCTCTGAAGAGAGGTTTGCAGCGGATAGTTTGTGAAACACAGACAATTGCTCGAACAGCCTTCTTCTGCAGGATAAACACCTTTTCTACATAGGCCTACTTACCCCATATTGGTTAAACATTGTTGATATGTGATTTGATAGTCCATAGTATGTCGTTATTCCAGTAGACTATCAGTTATAAAATCTGATACGTTTAATTGCATAAGTAGCAGAAGACAAGTGTTTGATTAATTCATCTATATGCGGCTTCCATGTTAATCTTGTGTCTAGTCTAATATCAAGGAATTTTCAATTCGTAGAATATATGTTTGATCTATGTTTACTAGTAAAGTAAATTGTCTTACATTTATCCTGGTTAAGTGATAAACTATTGGCTGTGAACCATTTAAATGTCTAAATTCTGAAGATACCAAAACCTTAAAATAATGTGGTGTTTATAATGCATTTTCTTTGTAAAACGTACTCCATTATTGGTTTGAATTCCTCACATAAACCAGTCAAGTTGATAAAACTATGCAAAAAACTTAATAAATGCTGTGGTTCGGATAGCTTTTAATTACTTTTTCTTCTTTTACATAATATATTTAGTCATACGAAATATATAGAAGACTGTTTAAGACATACCTGTTGAACACATAGAAAAAAATTAGAATAACCCAAACTCTGAACCCGAAACAGACTGACATTTCATGTAGGTAAGTATTTAATAAAAATGCTGACTTTTTAATACCGTTTTCTTGTTTAGATTTATTTCTTTAAAAAACATGAATACGTTTTTTAAAAAGCCTTTTATATGTTTTTTTTTATTATGTTATAAAAGGGTAATTGTGAGTATAATAAAGAAAAGAAATAGTAATCCTACGATTCTTCAATAAAACATTTACTTAAATCTACTTTATCATAGTTATAGCTATATAGGTTATGTTGATATGTAATTCAAGGCCACACCATGTGAAAAGCAAATCAAACAAAATATACTCTTATGTAAAATTTAATAGAAAATATCAAAATATATTTACATTTTTTATAAACTTCCGGATTAAATTATGAGAGTAGGGTTGAGAATATTTCATTTGCTGGGCACTTTCATTTATTCATATTAATCCATTTGAAAGATATCAGAGGACGACACTTTACTACATAAGAAATATTTACAGTTTTCTCTAGGTTGTATAACTATAGTATTCATAAACAAGGCTCACAGTCAAATAGCATTCCAAGTATCTCATGTCAGAAGAAGATGTATTTATATGTAAAGGTTTTACTGAATCCTTTAAAAATATTTGATAGATAGTTATCATATTAAAATATACAATGAACAGAGGTAGACATCCGTAAAACATCATTATCACAGGCAATGTAAATGGAGACAAATACAGTGTACAAACGTAACAAGAAAATAACTAAGACGCAAAGTCATGAAAAATATCACTAAAACTTAACAACAAGAAAATCACCAAAATATTTATAAATTGTATAAGCCACCGTAAATGCAATGGCGGTTAGGCAGCCAAAGCGGCAGGACGAGGTAGCAGTCATAGTTATAGAGTTATAGAGTTTCTAAGAATGAAAAGAGTGATTTGTCGTGTGTGTATATTTCATCGTTTAATAGATTAAAATGATGTTTGTGTCTTTCAATTTTCAAAGTTTCAAGTAAATTGAGTTTTAAGCTTTTTGATTGTCTATGTAATATTGAAATATTCTGGAAATTGTGTAATAATGTATTGTAGTTGGCAATAATGCAACACTAAGTCATGTGATGACGCTAGATGCATGATATACAAAATGTCGAATAAAGATGTTGTTACGTTTAAAAAGCAGCGGCGAACATTTTATTCATTTACCCCTGTATATTACATGTTAAATATTTTTAGTTCCGTATTAATTCAAATTGTATTTTATATTCCAAATAAATTACGTCTATTCTAAATAAATTACATCCTAAAATTCTCAACATTGATATCTGCGTCGTATATATTTCATCTCGAATATTCGATTCAAAATATTCAGTTTATAAACAGTGCTTTGTTCAATTTCAGAGACGCAATATTTACATTTTAGTTTTCTTATCTAAACAATTCCCACCGTCTCCTATTGCATGAAACTGCGTACCTTGCTTATATAACGGCGTCTTAGTATCGTCAATTTCTTCCGAGAATACCCCTCTACACGCCCGAGTCTTTAAATAGGGGCAAGCGCGTCCAAAATGATTATTCGTCTATCATTTATTATTAGTACATCATTCATTGATATATACAACATAGTAAGTGGTGGTAAAACAGTGACAAATAGCGGTCCCCTTCGTCTAATGGTTCGTTAGGCAGCGGTAACAATTTATATATCCCTGATAGATCGAGGTCTAAATATCCAGAAGTTTATGGATACGCTGTTATGCGATCTGCCTCTTTCTATAAATAAATAATTGTGGAGCACGTAGTGTCTTCTAATTTACGGAATTAATCCGGATCTGAGGGATAATTGCTGACCGCTATCCACCATCTAAAGCCCGAGACGGCGGACCAAACCGACGAGTGGGGGCCATCCGTCGGAACTCTGCAGATTAGACAATTCCACCTACCAGGTACTTACATGTTCTATCTTCTGTTGTGCCGTGAAATTAGTTAAAACTGTCTAATTTCTTTGTATATATTAACGTAAAATTTAGTCAAGTACGACGACAAAGCACGTCACCAAGTTTTTTTGTGTTTATCTATATAGGTATATCATATCTTGTGTTCAATATTTATAGTTTATATTTTTGTTTTCTTGTACACTCTATTAACTTATTTTAATCGATTATTTAATCAAGTAGTGTTTAATATATATAATAATATTGAGTTTATGAATCTTTCTAAGTTAATTGGTGCACCAACCGTAATCAATTAGATTATTAGTTAAGTCAAAACCTATTGTTTTCTTTTACGTACCGTCTCTAGAATTCAGTGTTTCGTTGTTTTGTAAATAACGACAATTATTAATCGCCGATCAAATAACTTTAGTAATTTCTTTCTTTTTACAACAACAAAAGTTAATAATTATTATAATCATATCTTTGCTATAATATTTTTGTGACATAATTATTTCAATTTGATAACAACATCTCTACGATACCGAATTTTATATTTCACATTTACCAGTGTTATTTTAGTTAATAAATTGTTATTGTTTTAATAACTTGTGTGTTTTTCTTGAAGATAGGCCTATATAATATTATTGTAGTGCAAAGTTTCCCATTTTTATTTTGCTATACAGCAACAACAGTGACCTCGCCTCTATAATAATAATAAAATGGGTGGCGCAAACGGGCATTAACACCTTTTAGTAGTAGTCTCAAGCTCTGAGCTAGATATATAGGGTGGGTCACAAATATCAAAAACATCAATCGTCTACTTCAAGGGTAACAACTAGAATTGGAAACAATAATATTAATCATAAGGGATTAATAATTATTTTTAAGGTAAGTGAATGTACTGTTCCAACACACACTCCTCATGCACCCTGAATTTTAGTTTATTTATATTAGGGGTTTTTCCCTTAAGTAACATTATTAAGTAACATTCCACTAAGTAACATTTCACTAAGTAACATTGGCGCCCAACTTAAAGATAGCAAATTTTAATTGCTTTTGTGTGTTCGGTGCATTCACTTTCTATTTTTATTGATCATTTAAGTCGTTTGTTTATAATAAAAATTTATTTGTAAATTTTTATCACATTGATGAGAGGGAAGAGGTACGCTTTGCTTTGTTTCTGATTACTTTATTTAGTAATTCACTATTTTAATTTTTATTGTTTATTATTGGATTCTTTTTAAATTTTTTTTGTATATACGGGGTGATTAGAAATTGTATGGTCCTGTTTTAATTTAAATTTATTTTAATTTGGGGAATATTTCGAGAAACAGGTCACTGTTGTTTAAGTATAAATATTTGATTATTTTATAATGGCATCATTGACAATAAATGTTAGTTATCTCCGAAAGGATGAATTGATCTATGAATTGAAATATAGAGGCCTATCTGCAGGAGACGATGATACTGTAGATGAGTTAAGAAAATTTTTAAGACCTTTGTTAAGATTAGAAAAACACAAAGAAGCATTATCTTATCCAGAATATAAATTAGATATTGACAGTGAACTTACAATTTTAGGTAATAAACTTGATGAAATTAAACCTTTGATAGAAAAATTCAGTTTAACTCCGGGTGATAGCTCTGTACTAATACGAACTAGGTTACATCATTGCATTAATAGAGTCAATAGGATATCATTAGATCAATTAACACCTGAACAGATTCAAAGACGTAATGAATTCTTATTAAATTTCTTACAATATTTAGATACTATTGATGTTGACGAAATTACAAATGATATACAGAGTGTTTCAATAAACAATCCCGAACCATCGGTTAATGTTAATAATACTTCATCACAAGTGTCAAATCCGGTTAATATTACTACTACTACAGCACAAGCATCAGGCCCTGTTCTTGTTTCGCGCACTTCGCGTAATTTTTCACCTGTCAGAAAGTGGAATTTAAAGTTTAATGGAGATTCGAGACACTTTTCCGTGCATCAGTTTTTAGAAAGAGTAGATGAGTTACGGGTTGCACGTGGTATTTCAGAAAGTGATTTGTTCGAATCTGCCATCGATTTATTTGAAGGCAAGGCTTTGTTGTGGTTTAGATCAAATCGTCATAGGTTTAATGACTGGCCATCATTATCTGCGCTTCTTTGTAAACACTATGAACCACCAGACTACCAATCGAGATTATTCCAAGATATTTTATCCCGAACTCAAGATCCCTCAGAATCATTTATAGATTATTTCTCATGTATGTTGTCAATGTTCAGACGCTATGGAGAGGCTTCCGAAGATGTTCAATTAGGCATCATTTCTCGAAACTTATCACCTTTTTATGTCATGCAATTACCTAGCGTTTCCACACTCGCTGAGCTTGAAGATGAGTGTCTCAAGCTTGAGAAAAAGAAATTTAGAACTGATAATTTTCGTCCACCAACACGCAAACGTAATACTTTCGTGGAACCAGATTTTGCTTTTGTGTCCACCTCTTCTAGTGGTGAACAAGAACAAACTAATAAATCTTCAGTTACCAACAAACCTTCAGTCAGTGAAATAAAAGCTCCTTCAGAAAACAATAGTAAGGTTTTACGTTGTTACAATTGTGGCAAAGGAGGCCATAAATTTAATGCATGTACTAAAGCTAGAAAGAAATTTTGTTATAGATGTGGACATCCAGATGTCATTGTGGGCTCGTGCCCTAAGTGTTCGGAAAACCCGAGGGGGAGACGATCGTAGGTCGAGAGGTCCCTCCCACTCAGGTAGCCTCGACCATAAATCCTGTTTCAAATACTAGTAAAATATTTCTCGATTATGTAATATCGCGGGTATCCGGCGATCAACGCCCATACTTAGAGGTTAAAGTTAAAGGGTATCCCATAGTAGGTTTATTAGATTCTGGAGCCTCACGAACATTGGTTGGCTCAATAGGTTATCAAATACTATGTCGCGTAGGTCTTACTTTAAAACCAAAAACTGTAGAATGTACTGTTGCAAATGGCCAAGTGTGCTTAAGTTCAGGAGTGGTTACCGTACCTTTTTGTCTTGAAGGCAAAGTTTGTCTAGTCGACGTTTTAGTTTTGCCTGACTTACCACACACGTTAATATTAGGTGTAGACTTTTGGATGGCCATGAATATTGTGCCTGACCTGCGACAAAATATTTGGCATTTTAGTAATAGGGACCCTGTAATTGAAATAAATAGTATTGCTAGTACTACCTCTTTGAGCGATGATCAAAGGAAACTTCTAGATGAATTAGTTTCTGAGAAAACTGCACTTATGAGCAAATCATTAGGAAAAACCCATTTAGTGTCACATGAAATAAAATTGCTACCAAATACAACACCTATTAAACAACGTTATTATCCTGTATCTCCTATTAAACAACAGGCTATTGATCAGGAAATTAAGAAAATGTTAGATCAGGGAATAATCGAACCTAGTAATAGTCCTTGGGCTTCACCCGTTTGTTTAGTTCAAAAGAAAGACAATAGTTATCGTTTCTGTGTGGACTATCGTAAGTTAAACGCTGTCACACAAAAAGATTCTTATCCTTTGCCTTACATCTCCACAATTTTAGATCAGTTGAGAGATGCGAAATATTTGAGTTCCTTAGACATCAAAAGTGCTTATTGGCAAATTCCAGTAGCTGAAAATTCCCGAGACTGTACTGCTTTTTGTGTGAGGGGCGGGTTGTATCGTTTTATAAGGTGCCCATATGGACTCACTGGTGCTCCTGCTACTTGGCAGCGGCTAATGGATTCAGTTCTAGGAGCAGACCTCCAGCCTTCAGTATTTGTTTATTTGGATGATATAGTCATCATTTCACAGACCTTTGAATCCCATTTGGCCACATTACGTGAAGTTTTTGATAGATTGCACAATGCAGGACTCACAGTTAATTTTGCTAAAAGTCAATTTTGTAGACCACAGTTAAAATATCTTGGTTATGTTGTCGATGAGCTAGGATTACGCCCTGATCCTGACAAAGTCCAAGCAATTTTAGATATTCCTCCACCAAAGAATGTGAAAGAGGTTCGAAGATTCATAGGAACTGCTTCTTGGTACAGACGTTTCGTACCACAATTCTCCACCATCATTGCTCCTTTAACAAATCTAACTAGAAAGAAAACCGTTTGGTCTTGGACCACTGAATGTGATACCGCTTTCAAACAACTTAAAGAATGTCTTATTTCATCTCCCTTACTAGTATGTCCTGACTTTTCTAAAACATTTATTCTGCAAACAGACGCTTCAGCTTTTGGCCTTGGGGCCGTGCTCACTCAACAATATGATGAGGGTGAGAAGGTCATCTGTTATATGTCTCGTTCTTTGACAGCTCAAGAACGGAAATTCAGTGCTACAGAACGCGAATGTCTGGCTGTTATTTGGGCCGTGGAACATATCCGCCATTACGTAGAGGGTTATCATTTTAAGGTGATCACGGATTGCCATTCTTTGTTATGGTTACACAATTTGAAGGACCCTCATGGACGGCTGGCCAGGTGGTCATTGCGTCTGCAGCCATATGATTTTGAGATTATTCATCGAAAAGGCTCGGAACATGCCGTGCCTGATTTTTTGTCCCGTTCTGTAAACACATCTGTAGATACCATCCAAGCTGAAGATTCTTCAACCCCAATAGATCGTTGGTATTTGAAAATGATTGATGAAATTCAGAAAAATCCTAAACGTTATCCGTTGTGGCGAGTGGAAGGAAATAAACTATTTAAATATATTAAACCACGCTATTCCGAACTTAGCTCTCCTACTCTTGAGTGGAAATTGGTTCCTCCACGCGAGCGTCGTTCATCAATTATTAGATCTTGCCATGATGATCCTACTTGTGGGCATCCAGGAATTTCAAAAACTATTTCTAGAGTCGCGCAAAGATATTTCTGGCCAAAAATGGCATGCGACATTGTTAAGTTTGTTAGAAATTGTAAAGTATGTCTCAGTATTAAATCCGAAAACAAACCACCTTCAGGACATTTACGAAGTAAGGCACCAACTGCCACCAGACCTTGGCAAATTGTTTCTGCCGACCTTATGGGGCCTTTGCCTCGTTCTACTAAAGGCTTCTCGTATATTTTAGCGGTATGCGACATCTTCAGTAAAGCTACTTTGGTGTTTCCTTTGCGCACAGCCACCGGCGCTGCTGTAACTAAACTTATTGAGGAAAACGTAATACTTCTTTTTGGAGCTCCTTCACAGCTAATAGTGGACAATGGTGTTCAGTTCAAAAGTAAAATATTTCAGGACATGGCCAAAAATTATAACATCAAAATTGCCTATACTGCTTTATATCATGCACAGGCCAACCCCACCGAGAGGGTTAACCGAATAATTAAAACTATGCTAACTGCCTATGTTAAAACTAATCACAGAACATGGGATCAATATTTGGCTAAAATCGGTTATGCTATTCGATCTTCTGAACACGAAGTCACCAAAGTAACTCCAAATTTTATTAATTTCGGCAGGGAAATTACCTTGAATGGCAATGATGAGAATTTCGTTCCTTGTGAATCTGACACTCCTGTTATTAGTATTGAAAATAAGAAGTTAGCTTTTGCCACTCTGTATAAAGACATACAAAATCGTATTAAAAAAGCTCATATTCGAAGTGCAAATGTTTATAATCTCAGACGACGACCCGCGAAATTTGTTGTTGGACAAGAGGTTTGGAGAAAAAATAAAGTACTTTCTGATGCTAGTAAGCATTTTGCGTCCAAACTCGCTCCAAAGTATTCCGGACCATACGAAATTACCCGAATTGTATCACCCTGGACATACGAACTTCTTGACGATCAAGGTAGAACTTCTGTTTGGCATATTCAGGACCTGAAGGCGCATCCACCAGATTAGTTTCGTTAGGTTAATATGGCCTGTTGGTTGGGCTGGAAGAATTCGCCAACAGTGTAATCAGCTTGGGGTAAAAGTCCCCTAAATGAGTCAGTATAGTATATTGTACAACAATCATCTTAGTACAATCCCATCTTCGGATGTAATATATGGCCTGTTGGTTGGGCCGAAAGAATTCGCCAACAGTGTAATCAGCTTGGGGTAAAAGTCCCCTAAATGAATCAATATATTGCGCAACCACCATCTTAATGCAATCTTTGAATACCTTTTTTTTTTTGGTCATACGAACTTAGTTTTTCATCTGAAATTGACCTGTCTGGTGAAGTGCCTTGCTTATGGGTTTTGTTGTTTAGATTTTTTTTGGGTTATTTAATTAACATTTGTTTGCAGGCTTTTAGTTTGAAGTTTTCTTTATTATTGTCGCTATTCGTTGTCTGTGTTTGTGTGACTTGTGTTCAAGAGCCTTGTTGTTGGCATAGCATTGTTGTAGCTTTTAGAGCTCTGTAGTTTGTCATTTAAGATGACAGTTTTTTTTAAGCATTGTTGTTGGGGTATCAAGTCCCTTTCCGGCTTAGTTTATGTACGCTGATGCCATCTTCTTGACACTTTGTCTGTATTAGTCTTTTGGTAGCATAGCTACCGTTTTTGGTGGATAACGACAATAATTGGTTTGGTTATTGTTTGCCTGTTTACATCTTTTTAGTATGGTGTCATGACTCTTTCTGGTTTTATTGGTTTTATATTTTAGTGTTTCATATTTTGAAAATTTAACTTTTGATTTCTTCGCGCCTTAGTATCTTCATCTTAATCGGAAATTTACTGAAGTAAATTTCCTGGAGGACTTAGAGGGGGATTTGTTACGTTTAAAAAGCAGCGGCGAACATTTTATTCATTTACCCCTGTATATTACATGTTAAATATTTTTAGTTCCGTATTAATTCAAATTGTATTTTATATTCCAAATAAATTACGTCTATTCTAAATAAATTACATCCTAAAATTCTCAACATTGATATCTGCGTCGTATATATTTCATCTCGAATATTCGATTCAAAATATTCAGTTTATAAACAGTGCTTTGTTCAATTTCAGAGACGCAATATTTACATTTTAGTTTTCTTATCTAAACAATTCCCACCGTCTCCTATTGCATGAAACTGCGTACCTTGCTTATATAACGGCGTCTTAGTATCGTCAATTTCTTCCGAGAATACCCCTCTACACGCCCGAGTCTTTAAATAGGGGCAAGCGCGTCCAAAATGATTATTCGTCTATCATTTATTATTAGTACATCATTCATTGATATATACAACATAGTAAGTGGTGGTAAAACAGTGACAAATAGCGGTCCCCTTCGTCTAATGGTTCGTTAGGCAGCGGTAACAATTTATATATCCCTGATAGATCGAGGTCTAAATATCCAGAAGTTTATGGATACGCTGTTATGCGATCTGCCTCTTTCTATAAATAAATAATTGTGGAGCACGTAGTGTCTTCTAATTTACGGAATTAATCCGGATCTGAGGGATAATTGCTGACCGCTATCCACCATCTAAAGCCCGAGACGGCGGACCAAACCGACGAGTGGGGGCCATCCGTCGGAACTCTGCAGATTAGACAATTCCACCTACCAGGTACTTACATGTTCTATCTTCTGTTGTGCCGTGAAATTAGTTAAAACTGTCTAATTTCTTTGTATATATTAACGTAAAATTTAGTCAAGTACGACGACAAAGCACGTCACCAAGTTTTTTTGTGTTTATCTATATAGGTATATCATATCTTGTGTTCAATATTTATAGTTTATATTTTTGTTTTCTTGTACACTCTATTAACTTATTTTAATCGATTATTTAATCAAGTAGTGTTTAATATATATAATAATATTGAGTTTATGAATCTTTCTAAGTTAATTGGTGCACCAACCGTAATCAATTAGATTATTAGTTAAGTCAAAACCTATTGTTTTCTTTTACGTACCGTCTCTAGAATTCAGTGTTTCGTTGTTTTGTAAATAACGACAATTATTAATCGCCGATCAAATAACTTTAGTAATTTCTTTCTTTTTACAACAACAAAA
Source organism: Amphimallon solstitiale (assembly GCA_963170755.1). Lineage (NCBI taxonomy): Eukaryota > Metazoa > Arthropoda > Insecta > Coleoptera > Scarabaeidae > Amphimallon > Amphimallon solstitiale. The sequence goes on along the minus strand of OY720678.1, from coordinate 45,621,968 downwards.
GTTAATAATTATTATAATCATATCTTTGCTATAATATTTTTGTGACATAATTATTTCAATTTGATAACAACATCTCTACGATACCGAATTTTATATTTCACATTTACCAGTGTTATTTTAGTTAATAAATTGTTATTGTTTTAATAACTTGTGTGTTTTTCTTGAAGATAGGCCTATATAATATTATTGTAGTGCAAAGTTTCCCATTTTTATTTTGCTATACAGCAACAACAGTGACCTCGCCTCTATAATAATAATAAAATGGGTGGCGCAAACGGGCATTAACACCTTTTAGTAGTAGTCTCAAGCTCTGAGCTAGATATATAGGGTGGGTCACAAATATCAAAAACATCAATCGTCTACTTCAAGGGTAACAACTAGAATTGGAAACAATAATATTAATCATAAGGGATTAATAATTATTTTTAAGGTAAGTGAATGTACTGTTCCAACACACACTCCTCATGCACCCTGAATTTTAGTTTATTTATATTAGGGGTTTTTCCCTTAAGTAACATTATTAAGTAACATTCCACTAAGTAACATTTCACTAAGTAACAATGTACACAAAGTACATTGTGGATTTTATTTTGTATTTATATTTATTTGGTATTAAATAACACATGGTGTCAGGTGAAACAAAGAAAATATTTGATTAATACAAATATCAAGAAAATGGATGCTGTGTTTAAACCTCCGGAGCCTATGATATTAGACGGCAATTTAGCTGATCAATGGAAGAAGTTTAAGCAACGTTTTGAATTGTTTATGACAGCAAATGATCTGTATGAGAAAACAGAAGAAAGGAAGGTAGCCATATTACTGAGTTTAATTGGAGAAGATGGCTTGGAATTATTCAATTCATTTGCACTGACGCCAGAGGAAAAAAAGAACTTGGATAGCATAATTAAAAAGTTTGATGATCACTGTGGCCCGAAGAAAAATGTGATTTTTGAACGGTTTAGATTCAATTCAATTATTCAAAAAGAAGGACAAGGATTTGATAGTTTTCTAACAGAGTTAAGAAAAGCTGTGAAGTCAACTGAATATAAAGATGAAGAGGACATGGTACGAGATCGAATTGTCATGGGTATTTTGGATAAGGCAACTCAAGAAAGATTGTTACGGGAGTCAGGATTAACCTTAAGTAAAGCTGTAGAATACTGCAGAACAGTTGAAGCGAGCAAGTTACAGTCGAAAGCATTACAGAATGAAGTAGTTGTGAATGCAGTAAAAAAGTGGGAAAGGCGAAGTAAAGAGAAAATGAAAGATGATCAAGTCCATCGTCAATGTGGATATTGTGGCTATAAACATTCAAAAGGTAAATGCCCTGCATATGGAAAGAATTGTGACGAGTGCAGTGCGAAGAATCATTTTGCATCAGTTTGCAGAAAAAAGAATAATGTGTCTAGCAAAAATGACCAAGTGAAAACTGACACGTTGAATAAACGGAGAATGAAAAGAGTTAATGAGGTGTCAACAGAAGAAGGATTGGCTGAAAGTGATAAAGAAGATGAGTTCTACATAAGCTCTGTGGTAAAGAATGTGAGTGATACTAATAAAGGAAACGAGTGTATGTGGACAAAAAATATAGACGTAGAAGGTAAGGAAATAAACTTTAAATTGGACACTGGAGCTGAAGTGAGTGTATTACCACTTTCATTCTTAGATAAAACTAAACATTATAGAAAAATAGTAGCTTCTAACATAATATTAATGTCATATGGTGATTCTAATTTTAGAATTAAGCCCATAGGTGAAGTAGTGTTAAGATGTTGTGTTAATCAGTATGTAGCAGATGTTTCATTTGTTATTGTTCAGAATGACCAAATGCCTCTTTTAGGCTTGCCAGGTTGTTTAAGCCTTAATTTAGTTAAGCGGGTAGATACTATTAACAAAAGTTTCAAATGTTTAGATGATGTTATTGTTTCATATCCTAATGTATTTAAAGGTCTAGGTCAGTTTCCTAAGGAACACAGAATTGTTCTTAAAGAAAATTCTGTACCACATGTAGCAGCTTTGAGACGCATTCCGCAAGCGTTGAACAACAGAGTCAAATGCAAGCTAGATGAGCTTGAACAGGAAGGTATAATCCGAAGAGTTGAAAAGCCAACAGAATGGTTGAACCCCTTGGTTATAGTCGAGAAGAAAAATGGAGATTTAAGGCTGTGTTTGGATCCTATGTTTTTGAATGAGGCTATACAACGGGAACATTTTTTGATTCCGACAGCAGAAGAAATATCTAGCAGATTATGTAACAAAGAGTTTTTTACTGTTTTAGATATGAAAGATGGTTACTTCCAGGTAAAAATAGATGATGAATCAGCGGATTTATGTACTTTCGGAACTCCTTTTGGAAGGTACCAATTTCTGAGGCTTCCATTTGGCATCACGTCGGCTCCTGAAGTATTTCAAATGAAGAATTTTGAACTATTTGGTGATATAGATGGAGTGGGAATATATTTTGATGATTTAATCATCACAGGTGAGACAGAGTCAGAACATGATAAGAATTTGCAATTAGTACTAGAACGCGCGTTAAAATATAATATTAAATTTAACAAGGAAAAAATTCAATTTAAGTCAAAACAAGTCAAATTTTTAGGACAAGTATTTTCTAAAGAAGGAATTAATACTAATGAATCTTATGTTAAGGCTATAGTTGACATGCAAAAACCAATGAATAAAAGTGATTTATTGAGACTGCTGGGCATGGCTAAGTATTTGGGAAAATTTGTACCAAACATGTCCAAGGTGACAGCTCCTTTAAGACATTTAACACGTAATGATGTTGACTAGAGTTGGGATCAGTCTCAAGACAGTGCGCTTGTACGGTTGAAACACTTACTGACAAATGCACCAGTTTTATCATTTTTTAACCCATCACTAGACATAGAAATAGAAACAGATGCTTCTAAAGATGGCCTGGGAGCATGTATTTTACAAAATGGTCATCCGGTCGCATTTGCTTCTCGTACGTTGACAAAAAGCGAAATTAGGTACGCGCAAATAGAAAAAGAGCTCCTCGCTATTGTATTTAGTTGTGAAAAGTTTCATTATTTTATATATGGCATGAAGAATGTTAAGGTTTGCTCAGATCACAAACCATTAGAATCCATTTTTAAAAAGAGTCTAGCAAATGTACCTCCGCGACTACAACGAATGTTGCTGAAAGTATTACATTATGATTTAAAGGTAACATATAAACCTGGAAAATATCTGTATATTGCAGATACCTTATCACGTGCGTTTGTGAATGAACATGTACATGATGATCCAGAAATAGTATTTGCTGTACATTCACTAGCTAGATACCTACCAATGTCTGACGAAAAGAAGTCGTCATTTAAAGAAGCAACTGCAAAAGACCCTGAGCTTCAAACAATAATTAATTTTGTGGAGTCTGAATGGCCTAGAAATAAAAACCACATTCCAATATTCGCACGTCATTTTTACAAGTTGAAGGATTGTCTTTTCATTTCAGATGGCCTCTTGTTTTACAACAATAAACTAGTTGTACCACTTGAGCTAAGAAATGATATGTTAATCAAGTTACATGAGGGTCATATGGGTATGGAAAAAATGAAATGCCGTGCTAGACAAATTTTTTATTGGCCATTACTGAATCAAGATATCGAGGATTTTGTTAAGAGGTGTCGTATATGCGAGCGTTTCGCTAGAAGGAATCCCAAAGAGACGTTATTACCATACTTGATTCCAGAGAGACCATGGGAAAGAATAGCCGCAGATATATTTACATATGCAGCTCGTTCGTACCTTGTGGTAATGGATTCATACTCAAATTGGCTCGAATTTGTTTCCTTGCGTAACAAGTCAGCTGTAGAAATTATTATTAAGTTAAAATCTATCTTTTCTAAGTATGGCTGTCCAGATACTTTAATTTGTGATAATATTCCTTTTAGTAGCTTTTCATTTAAAGAATTTGCCAGGGAATGGAATTTCAATATTACAACACGAAGCCCTAACTATCCAAAATCGAATGGTTTAGCTGAAAAAGCGGTGGGTATTGCTAAAAATTTACTTAAAAAATCATTAGAGGAGGGTAAAGAGATATTTGAGGCATTGTTGCAGTATCGAAATTCTCCTTTAAAATATATAGGTTATTCACCAGCACAGTTACTTATGGGTCGAATTTGTAAGACCAAAATACCAATCTGTGCAGATCTATTAAAGCCCATGTTATGTGAAAATGTATCAGAAAAGTTAAAATTTAGACAAAGTCAATATAAGCATTACTATAATAAGCCTGCATCAGATCTGAAACATTTAGAGCCTGAACAAAATGTTACTGTTTATAATCATGTTGAAAATGTATGGGAACCCGCAAAGGTTTTAAATCTTGACAGAACGCCTAGATCTTATAAAGTTTTAAATAAGTCTGGTAATATTATAAGACGAAACCGAGTGGATTTGAGGGAATCTCTGAATCAGCCTAATGTAGAGCATAATATTAGTTGTGACAAGTTTGCGTTTGAGAGTGACACTTGTCATGAAAAAGTTATAAGTAACAAAACTCATACTGAGTTGGAGAACTCCCTTAAATGTTCTCAGCCTAGTATAGAAACTAGTAATGTATCCGATGATGTGTGTGTGACTTCATCTAGATCCAGATATGGACGGTTGGTTAAGAAACCAATTAAATTAAATTTGTAAGTTTTATGTTAGAAGGGGGGATGTGTAATAATGTATTGTAGTTGGCAATAATGCAACACTAAGTCATGTGATGACGCTAGATGCATGATATACAAAATGTCGAATAAAGATGTACACAAAGTACATTGTGGATTTTATTTTGTATTTATATTTATTTGGTATTAAATAACACAGAAATCAATGTTATGTCCAGTTTCAGGTCTGTGTTTATAAATGTTTGAAGATAATTGATTTTTGTGTTCATACACCCTCTTACTTAGTTGTCGTCCAGTTTGACCTATATAAATAGAGTTACATTCAGAACATCTCAAAGAGTAAACTCCACTTTCTTCAAAGAAGTTTTGTTTGGGTTTGATATAATTTAAAATGTTATAAAGCTGGCTATTTGTTTTGAATGAAAGTTGAATGTAAAATTTATCAAAAATTGGTTTTATTCTAGTGGTAATAATATTATAGGGTAGAGATCTATATTGTGTTTCATGTGAAATAGTCTTATTTTTACTGTAAAGGGGGTTTTGTTTAAGAATATTATGTTTAAGAAGTTTATTGATTGTATGAATTGGGAATTTAAATTTATTAGCTAGGTCATAAATATAATTAATTTTTTTAATTTTAGATGTTTGGTCTAGTGGATAAGTGATCGCTCTGTTTATGTAATATTGACAGACAGATGTTTTTGTGATACACAATGAAAAGAGTTTATATGGAATTATGGTGGTTATTTATGTTGGTTTTCTATAAATGTCTATGGAAATGTTATTTTTGCACCTTGTTAGGGTGATAACGAGAACATTTAAAAATTTTTTTATAAGGACTTGTTAGTAAGAATATTTTATAACAATATATTGTTATTTTACTTAGATTCTGGGCTGAAGATGACATAAATTGTCGAAACTAGTACCTAGAGTAAATATAATAAATATTGTAAAGAATATAAGAGGAACCATCAACATTTTACGTTTTTCCATTCATACCTTTACAAAAATGTACATTTGTTACTTAAAGAATTATTTTATCATAAACCAAAATATATTTAAGGTTTTTATTACATATGTATATACACTCTAACACATAATGTATTAATACCAGTAAAATAAATTATTTTTGTTATGAGCCAATTTTTTTGCTTTAGCAGAACCCGGTGCGCATAGTAAAATTGTATTTAATTACAGGTGCCCATTTTCTATCTCGCCCATATAAATTTTCTTAATATTGATGATACAGGATCAGTTAAATTAGTAAAGTTGTTAAGAAATTTGAGGAGTATTTAATAGCATTTTCAAATTCATATTTAACATTTTTGGTCAACTTTTGAAGATATTTAAAAAAAATTGAAAATTTTCAATTATACATATCTTCGTAACCGTTAGAAATAGAACAAAACTAAAATTGGCGTCTTGTAGTATTTTCTACGTAGAATTTAATAATCTTAATTAAAAATTTATGGCCAACTTAATAATCAAGATATCATATAATAAATTTTTGTAAAAGTTTATCATACCAAACCTCATATCTATGAAATCAAAAAAAAATCATATTTATAAAGTCATGATCAACTATGATTGCTATTTAAAAAAATGAGGTGTGGCCACCACACGACTTTCTTATACGTATGAGCGTTTCAAATTATAGAATTTTAAGAATTTTTTTTACAAAAATTATTCAAAATCCTATTCTAAGTACTTCTATTCTCTTAATAAATCTATATAGAATGCATACTTTGCAAGATATTATCAAAAAAGTGCTCCTCGCTAAGAGTAAAACTGCTACTTCCGGTCCGAATTTTGAAATTTCATTTATACAAAAAATATTGCAAATCCAGTTTTAAATACTTTTGTACTCTTGATAAATATATATAGAATGCATAACTTACGACATATTTGCAAAAAATCGTTATTCGATAAGAGTAAATGTGGCACTTCCGGTCTGAATTTTGAAATCTTTTTTATACAAAAGATATTGAAAATTATGTTTTAAATACTTTTGTACTCATAACGTACTTGTCTAAAAGGCATGACTTGCGATATATTTGCAAAAAACTGATTTTCGATAAGAGTAAAAGACCTACTTCCGGTAGAAATTTCGAAAAACTTTTTAAATAAAATTATTCTCAATTTTAATTTTAAGTATATATGAATTCTTTATAAATTTGTTTAAACTTAGTAGTTGACGAAATATTGGCAAAATTCGATTTTTTCGCTGAAGTAAACTGCTACTTCCGGTCTACCGATTTTACTGAAAAACTAATCAGATCTCAAGAGGGAGATTATACACGTAAATACAAAATTTGAAATTTATATCTACAGCGGTTTGGCCGCTATCGTGGTCACACACACACACACACAGACAGACACACAGACACACAGACATTTTTTAAAAACCACTTTTTCGGTATCAGGGGACTTCAAAACGTGGACATCTGCAAAAATCTCGAGGTCGAAAATTTTCATCATCACAATACTTCCTTATACTACGTATAAGAAAGTAAAATGAGGTGTGGCCACCGGACGACTTTCTTATATGTATGAAAGTGTTACTTCCGGTCCGAATTTTGAAATTTCATTTATACAATAAATATTCCAAATGCAACTCTAAATACTTTTGTACTCTTCATAAATATATATAGATTGCATAATTTACGACATATTTGCAAAAAATCGTTATTCGGTAAGAGTAAAAGTGTTAGTTCCGGTCCGAATTTTGAATTTTTCTTTATACAAAAGGTATTGAAAATTAAGTTCTAAATACCTTTATACTCGTAACGTACCTGTCTAAAAAGCATGACTTGCAAAATATTTACAAAAAACTGATTTTCGATAAGAGTAAAAGACCTACTTCCGGTAGGAATTTCGAAAAACTTTTTTAATAAAATTGTTCGCAATTTCAATTTTAAGTACATATGAATTCTTTATAAATTTGTCTAAACTTAGTAGTTGACAAAATTGGCAAAAGTCGATTTTTTCACTGAAGTAAACTACTACTTCCGGTCGGCCGATTTTGCTGAAAATCTAATCAGTTCTCAAGAGGATGATTATACTACTAAATGCAAAATTTGGAATTGATACCTGCAGCGGTTTGAGCGCTATCGTGGTCACACACACACGGACACACACAGAGAGACACACAGAGACACAGACATTTTTTAAAAACCACTTTTTTGGAACAGGAGACTTCAAAACGTGGACATCTGCAAAAATCTCGAGGTCGAAAATTTTCATCATCACAATACTTCCTTATACTACGTATAAGAAAGTAAAAACATAATTTTATATTTTGATAATTTAGTTGGACACGAATTTTTGATTTAGATTATTAAATTCTACGTAAAATTACTACAAGCTGCCGTTTCTAGTTTTGTTCTATCTTTAATGGTTACAAAGATATTGTATGATAGAAATTTAGAATAGAATAGAAATTTTGGTGATTTTCAATTTTTTCAGTATCTTCAAAAGTTGACAACAAATGTTAAATCTGAAAATACTATCAAATACTGCTCAAATTTCTTAACAATCTTGCTACTTTAACAGATCTTATAGCTACAATATTAACAAAGTTACTCATATCTGATACACCAAGTAAAATTGGTAAAAACAGACTATAACACAAAAAAAATGAAATATAATAAAATATGGAGCATAATTGACAGATTGCTTCTTCATTGTCGATTGGCCCTTAAACGCGTAAGTGTTATCAATAATTTTATCAGTTCATTTTATACCCCATTTAATTTGCATTTTAAATTATTAAAATCGTCATTTTTATTATAAGACACCTAAATACAGGCTGAGTCATCTCCGTGGGTAAGGCCGATTGTGCCTATATAGGAGCACATATTAAAAATATTTTGTATTATACAAAGTGGTCCATAACTTGGTGGCTGACCATAGTCATAGTTTTTTAAATGGAACAGGCTATATATTATTACAATTTTGTATTCCCCATACAATTCTCAGGCAAAAAGTTATAAGATAGTATAGGCCAAAAATTTTTAAGTTTTCGAGTTATTACCATTTTTCTGAAACATTCATGTTTTTATAAAATTATATTTCTCGAAAACGACGTATAGATGGACACAATTTTTGGTAGAGTTGTTCATAATAGAAGGGCCTAATACAAGCATATTTTATTTTTTTGCAATTACTAATTGAATTTGCAGAAAACTGGATTAAAATTACATGATATATTTTTGTCTAAAAGTGATTTTTCAAATGGAACAGCCTGTATATCGGTTCATTTTTGGATTGCTTACTAAATTTTGTACCAAATACATGTAGAACGTTATTATTTTAAAACTGACAATTACTGAGCTGTTTTGTCTGATGTAATTTTGCCAACCTTAAGTTTTTTATTTGAAAACGATATAGTGAGCCATGATATTTGCCACGAAATTGACAATTGAATGGATGACATTTAATAAGTTGCTTTTCAGTTGTCGAGCCTTATTTTTAATGAATTTTTCTAAAAATGAGCGTAGTGATGCTATTTTTAAATGTATTGGGGTAATCTTATATACAATACAATAACATGATTCAAAATATATGTAGAATATGGCACAATAAACAAATTTTAAAACCAAACAAAAAAACTAATAACTTGAATTTAGTAGGTGTAGAAACAGAAACTGTTACGTGAATGGATGAGTAATTAGTGGAACAGAAATTATAAAATAACAATAAATATAAACATTAAAATATGTAGAAATTAAAAGTGTTAAAATTCACTTTTAAAAGTTTCTGAACATGCTTCCGAAATGATAAATCTATATTGATAAAGCTTGGAGCACTTATATTTCTGAATATGTTCCCTCATAACTTCTTTTGTGGTTACTTTGAATACTGTATATTTGCTCTTTTACGGATCCTTATAAAAAGAAATTCATTTTGTGATGTCCGAAGACCCAGCAGGCTAGGCTATATAGTGAACAGGACCTCCACGGGATGCATTTATACATTCTGCCTATGTTTTTGGCACCAGCGGAGTTTTGATTGGTCAATTCAAAATAATTCACCAATAAGTAGCTCCGTGCCAAATGCGGGTATATAGTGGAATTCGGTGAGAAACTCATATGCGGAATGGAAGTTTGAAAATAGTGTCAGATACTTTTTGTCCAATATTTTAATTCGAGTTTAGATTCATAGTAGTCAATAGATTCTGTAATGTAAGATTGTAACCACATATTGCAATTATTGCATTAACGATAATGTGCAAAACAACCAAATGCGCGCCCTATTATTTCTGATACAGTATTTATTGCATAAAATGGGTGTGATTTATTGCACAAAATGAATTTGCCTATTTGTTTTAAACATATTTCGGTCACGACTAAAAAGTTCAATGTGAATGTTGCTATTTATAGAGCAAATTTGTAGAATGAATGTGATGTTATCAAGTGGATAGAAGAGTACAGGCATCATAATTTCAACAAGTTGGCGGCATAAAGCAAGTAAACAAAATTCACCGCATTTTGTATGCGGGTAAAGCATTCTTACATAGGGTAAAGATATATCATTAAAAGTCGAAAATGCAGTAAAGAATATATCTGCCACCATGCAAGCTATCGTAGAGTTGCTCCAAAGTTTAATAAAAAAAAAAGAGAAATAAAAAAGTGTGATTGTAAGACAAACATTAACATTTCCATCAAACACACAACGAATAACACTTCGAAAAAAGATGAATACGTAAAAGTAATGGCGTATTTACTGTTTTTGATAGTAGAGAATTTTAGCATGACCAAAACATGACGTGCGGCAATGACTCCATCAACGTTAAATATACTTCTGTCTTTATCTCTCACATCTCAAAAGAAAATGACAATACAAATAACGTTACCGAGTCAATAACGGAAGGGTGCTAAAATTCTCTATTATCTATTTCACTATTAAAATTCTACTTAGGTTGCCTGTCTACTTCAATACACTTTAAATTTCAATTTCAATCAATCATAATTAAAACGTGGGTGAGAGCCTTTCACATTTACGTCCTTTGCAAGATACCCGAAAACAGTTTGAAATTAATTTTAATAGTGGATTTGGTATCAAAGAATCTATTGACTACTATGAATCTAAACTCGAATTAAAGTATTGTACAAAAAGTATCTGACACTATTTTCAAACTTCCATTCCGCATATGAGTTTCGCGCCGAATTCCATTATGCACCCGCATCTGGCACTAAGCTACTTTATTGGTGAATTATTTTGAATTGGCCAATCAAAACTCAGCTGGTGCCAAATACATAGGCGGAATATATAAATGCCCACGGGATAGATACTTCACTGGAAACGTGTCATTGAAGTATTTCGTGGCTGTAGCATAGAATGTAGAGATTCGCCGTCTTGTTGCATCTACATCCCTTCGTAAATTTAGCAGGACATCTTCCAATAATTCCACTAAATACTTGATAGAAATTACTCATAAGCTTCTCCGTTAATACTGCCTTTAAATAAATGCGGGCCTATCATCCAATCACCACGAATGCCTCCACATTGCTGATGATCTATTTATTAGTGAGTAGGAGTTTTCATTTGAATAGTAATGAAAATTGTGTTTGTTAACAGTTCAGTTTCTACACTTCACACTCACAAAAAGAATGGCCCGGGCATTCATTTTAATTACTGCTTGCCCATTGGCAGATCACTCTTCTGGCTATGAAATAATTGGGTTCGTAACTCAATATGTAAATGTATTTATTACGTATGCTATTTATTTCTTTTTAAGATGATTGCAACGATGGTTTGGCTAATATCCAGCAAATGACTTCTATCATGGGTACTGACGTGTGGATTATCTGTATATTTAGGTTTTCTTGTTTTTGAATTAGCAATACTACAAGTAGTAATGAAAGCATTTTGGGACATCTTCTCTCAGAGTAACGCTGCTGGTAAACTCTTTTGGCTGATAAATATTTTTTTACGCTTCTTCAGTACAAAAATACCGTATTAAAATCAAAAACACAAAGTTGGCAAAATTATATAAAAAAACGACAATAGCTCAGGAGTGGTTACTTTTAAAATAATAACGTCTTATATGTGGCTGGTGCAAAATTTAGTAAGCAATTCAAAAATAAACCGATATACAGGGTGTAAAAAAATCACTTTTAGCGAAAAATATGTCATGTGACTTTAATCCAGTTTTCTGTAAATTTAATCAGTAATTGAGAAAAAAATATGTATATATAAGGCCCTTTCATTATGAAAAACTCCACCAAAACTTTTAAATTATTAACGTCTTACATGTTTCTGACATGAAATTTAATAAACAATTCAAAAATGAGGTGATATATTTAAAAAAAATTGACTTTTATACAAAAACGTGTCATGTAATTTTAATCCAGTTTTGCTACCCTCTTGTATTTAAATTTAAATGGCCGAGGCCCTAAACAAATCGGTACCCAAAAATTCCAAGAAGGTAGTGAGTTAGGCACCACCACGGTATTTAACCTTCTATTATACTTTAGGAGGACGCTTGTCTATTAATTTATCACCAACTTATAACACTCTAGTCTTACCTCTTACTTCCCCAAGGGTCGATGTTAAAGATGGGAGTCAGCACTGCCTCCAGCTACAGTCAGAGAAGGGCGAGTTCGAACACCGTACTAAGTCGAAGGTTAAGATGTCAGGGCGCCTATCCGTAATAATATGCTAAGCCCAACAGATATTCAGACCCCGGACCAGGTCCAATGTAAAACTCCCCAGGTGATAAGTAAATAAGACCAATACACACTCATTCAATTTAACAACAGTTTATTGAAATTTAACTAGACCTCAACAGTGTATTCCAGTTATGAACATAGCCGGCTATTTTAATAGTCTTGAATTCAAGAGATATTTACAACAAGAGAAAACAATGATAGTGAAACACATGCGCAACTCGGTTGCCAGTAACAAAAAAAAAAGGTCTGTAGGACTGTTCAAAACTTAAAAGATCACCCAAGGTGATCCACAATTCAAATTTCAGTGACGTGACATTACCAAAATTTTAAAAGTTCAAAAGAAACAGGTGAACACAAGGATAAACTTAAATCTAACATTGATTCACCAACAATATTCTTACAAGTACACAATTATAAGGCAACTTGCCAGAAGTCCCTCCAAAGTCGAACAGTTTGATCGTATAATGCAACGCGACACCCAAAAATAAACACCTTGTATACCAGAGGCATCTGACAATCTATTCGACGTTAGAGAACAGACTCTAAGTTGTAAGATATCTAATTCTATATAAGAAATAGCGCTAGTTAACTATGCTTTACAGGAAGAATATATGATTAAATTAAATTCATTAATTTCTTACGAGATTATACCAAAAATAAATTACAATCATAGACTAAAATGCATTAAATAACATCTAAGAATTTACACAAGTCCGATGAGAGGCTACACTGCCATACATATCCCAAAATTTAGTTCAATTCCTAAGTCCAAAATTAAAATGGCTACGTAACGTCTCCAAAAATGTCAAAGTAACCTCCAAAATGGGGTCACTATTGTTAATAAAACTACGTTAAATTAAATTAATTCAAAACATTAAGGCTCACAGGCCACAAGAAGTTAAATTAGGAAATTACGATTACTTGTTTAATTATTTAGCCCGGAAAATTGAAAATCACTGTTCAAATTACACGATACTGACACAAAATTAGCCAAACTGTCTAGTCAATTAAACTCTACCCTCTGGATAATGTCAGAGAAAATTTACACAGTCACAATACCTTAAGAAAGTCACATCCAAAGCTTCCAACACGACACCTCCTACGGATCCACACGTTACATGGAATATGCTCTCCTATCCTCGGTTAACGACACCTCAAGAAATAGCGTTTGAAGGCTACAGTATTCCAATAATCTGCACCTTAAATATGCCCTCACCGCAGGATATAACAACAATTCCTTGGCACCGTAAGACTACAAGCACGTGGTTCTCACGTCTTAACCCCAAACCAAAAATGCTCGAATGAGGTTTATGTCAGGCCCAACACCAGCAGCTAAATTTGAATATAGAAACACACAAATTAAGATCGATTAGACACGTGGAAAACTATACTTACAGCAGCTTAAACAATTCCCAAGCCCAGAAGAAAATATCCTCGCAAGAATGAAATAAAACGCCAAAATTCACCAATAATACTTGAGAAGCACCATAACATCCGCTTTTGTAAGCGATTACCGACGATAAAACTCAACTCTCCACCATTCTCAAGTAAAGCTGAGGGAAATGATTCTGCTCTGTGATGTCTAACCTTTCTCGACGACCGTTAAAATCAAAAGAGGAAGACTCTAACATGTCAAGCCCGATCATCAAACGCACACGACAATTGTTCTAAAAGATCGAACGACCCAACTAATACTTTAAACGTACGACAAAAATACAGGTTCAAATAACCATAGGAAAATGGAAAATAATTATTAATAATTTGTTGCATAACTCTAGGCCGAAAAGAAGTTTGAAAAACGAAATTAACAATAACTAAAGAAAACAAATTAATTAAATGAAACGACATACGCCATCTACCCGACAATGCCTGTATACGTTACACACACCTATGGCAAGGCAGAACGCGTGCAATAGGAATCTAAAGCACTTCTACACCAGATGGCAGTAGTAGTAGGAAGACGACATAAATTTAATCAAAACGAATTACGTATTCCGACAATTAAAATAAACCATTAAAGGATAAAATACAACCAAAAAAAAAAACGTAACAGTTTTCTGCACATGCAGTTAGTAACTGTAAAAAAAATAATACATGCTTCTATTAGGACCTCTTATTGTAAACAATACTGGAAAAAATTTTGTCCATCTAATACGTCGTTTTCGCGAAATATAATTTTATAGAAACACTGAATTTTCAGGAAAATGGTAATAAGTCGAAAACCTTAAATTTTAGGCCTATACTATCTTAAAACTTTTTGACTAAGAATTATACGGGGAATACGAAAAATGTAATAATATATAGGGTGTTCCATTTAAAAAACTATAAGTATTGTCAGCCACCAAGTTATGGAACATACTGTATAATACAAAATATTTTTAAAATATGCTCCTAATGAGCAGCTATCACAAGAAAAGAACCGCTTCGAAATATCTTTACTCGTAAAGGCACAATCGACGTTACCCGCGGAGATGACTCACTCTGTATATTTTTGATATGTTTTAGTTGTCACTCATAAGCCCATGTTAGTTTTTAAAACAGTTTGATTATATTCAGGAGATTTGCATTCAAAACACATATGGGGTTTGATTTAACTCATTTTTATTAATATTTTTAACAGAAAGAGAATAGTTATTTGTAATCGTATTGTAAAGAAAAAGGAAAGATTATTCCAACCAACAAAAAGTTGTAGGAAATTATATGGTAAATAATACAGTTTAACCTATTTATTAAACTAGGAAAATGGCCATAATTTATTTATTTTTAAAAATAACTATATCAAGTAGCACCACATCATGTGAATCGTTGAGAAAACACCTTCTTTTATAGTCATGGCCAACTATAGTTTGCATTAGAAAAACACAAGTTTGTGTCTCATAACTCAAAAAATAAAGCTAGAATAAAGAAATAGGTTATAGTGTATTATTTACCGCATAATTTCTTACAACATTTTCCTTTACACATTTTTTCTAAATCGAACAAAATAACAACAAAAAAAGTCAGCAAGATATCTAGTAAGCCATGCACTTTTTTCAACAAACAAAACTCTAATTAAATAGAGCTCTTAAAACTGCAATTCTTTTCGCATTTTACCGAATCTCTATCTGTTGTAGTTTCCGAGATCGTGGTACTAAACATTGGAAAAACTAACATATATAAAAAATAATACTGGAAGCCTTTACTTTGTGATATTCCCGACCACAAATTAAATAAAACAACTTTTATACTTTTTATACCACAATAATTCGATGTATGAGTGTTTTATTCGAACTCTGCATTTCAAGAGGAATTTATATATACACAGAAAATTGCATATCGTAATTTTTTTTATACATTTCATTTTTGGTCTTGGAGCACACAGATTGTTTATTCTTTATGTATTTGATAGTAGTTTAACAAACAGGCTTTGTATGCATTTGTAACGTGCCTTACAAGTGTCTTTGACACATGAATTTATGAATGAATATGATGCATGGGAGTTCAAGTTAGAGTCCGTCCTAAATGAGCTCGGGTCATGTAGAATGGCAATCTTTTTGTTGAGATGACTGTACATCTCATGACATGTGTAAATTTTCTGTTCAACGTACTTCCCCAACGTTTCTTCTGCTTCGCAATTCCTTCGCGGAAATGAGTTTCTGCGAGGCTTTCAAAATACCAGTTAGCTTCCTGCATGACCTCTTCTTTTGACCCAAATTTTCGTCCTGCCAGAAATGTTTTCAGTATCGGGAATAGACGATAGCCTGATGGAACTAGATCTAGAGAATACGCAGGATGCGGAAGCAGTTCAAATCGTAACTCGGCCAATTTTTGCTTAGCGACATGGCATGAACGCACGAGGGCATTGTCATTGTGAAACAGAAATTTTTTGGCTATTCCCCGAGGTTTTCATTACTGCCGCCTTTAAACAGTCCAAAAGTGATGCATAAGTATGCTCCGGTAATGGTATTTTCCTTTTCGACATAGTCAATTAGGAGAATTTCTTTTGCGTTCCAAAAAATTTTATAGAAAGGTAACTTTATAACTACGTATACAGTAAAGTTACAAAATAGATTAAGTACCGCAATCGTCATCCATTTTGTGGCAAAATAAAGGCGCCAAATTTAAACGGTTTGTTTTCTGAAACCCTAATTGTGGTTGTATTAATTTCTGTTTTAGATAGTTTTCAAGATATGAAAAACTAATTTAAATAAATAAAAATAAATAGGATAATTGAATCCGTGACATATTGCCATTGTATCTCGCAAGTTTATAAAATAAGAATAGCTTTAAGAATTAGTTTAAGTTTTGAAATGAAATAAAAATGACAAAAATCGTATTTGGATGTGAAGAACAATATTTGCAACAAATTACATGAATGTATATAAAGTTGCATACACATAGTCAAATAAAAACACATAATTTAAAATTCATTATTATTCAATTGAATAGTGAGTGAATGTAGAATAAAAATATTAAATAAGTATGAAATAAAAGACAAGATAAATATAAGCAATCTATTTCTTTTGTAGAAAAGATACACAAGATGTATGGTTTACATATCATGAAAAAGAACCTAATTTTATACAATGCGTAAAGATTGCATTAAACATTCTAAATAATGGACCGCTGTTTAAGACCAAAAGGGTAATGAAAGCAAATAATCGAGAAAGGGTTATGTTAATGGACGGAACAGTCAAGAGAATTAATCATGTAAAAGCAATAGAATTATATGAAAAAGATCAAATACGATATGCAAGAAAGATAAATATGGCTGAATAAATTATTATGATTTACATGCATAAAGTAATAAAACTTTATGAAAGAGTTTAAAAACTAAATTATATTAAAAGATAGAAATTACCTTAGCTTATGACTAGAGACTAAAAAAGGATATAAATATATATAAAACGTAAACCCGATCAGCAATAACATTTTGTATAAGAAGGTAGCTGATAACATAAATAAAAAAGGTGTGTTTATGATTTGTTTGTAACACAATGCTTCAGAGACTGGAAACAGACGTGTACAGTTTCATGACCTACAAAAGATAACAAAATATAAAACTTGTGTAAAGTTTATTGCAGATAGACATATCACCGATGGAAAGATCATGGATAGAGAACAGAGATGGAATGGAGAAACAAACGTGTCTTCCAGGTGCAGGCAGTGTTATATTCGTTCTTTCCAGCGCATTTCCAATCCTACCGAGTCACAATCCAGCTACAAGGAAAGTGAGGATAACATTAATAAATGGGAAAAGAAAATATGTATTGAACAATGAACAAGGCAATAGGTTCATTAATAAATACAAAGAAGGATTGTATTAACAACAATAATAAACCTATCGTCGGAAATGCAGTACGAGGCAGTGAAAAAGACTTTTAAATAAGAAAACAATTTTCGATGTGTTGACATTTGGTGAATAAGAACTGTCAGAACAATATGTGCGTGTGTGCGTGTGTGTATCACGGCGGCAACATGTGGGCAGCGATTTCACTGGAAGATATACTCCAATGCCAACCTAAAAGATGGACTAGAGGGCGCACTAGTCAACGTTACATTTTTTTTGTCGGTATAAAAATTCGTAACAAGATTCGACAAGGAGAACTTCTTATTACGACTTCGGGAGAATAAGACGCTTTCAAAATAATATGATTGCGATTGATATTTTTGTTAATTGTTACATAGTAGAATAGTAATTTCATTATCTTTTTATCACGTTCATTCATAATAATTTTCTTTTATCAATACATTTAAATTCATTTTGAATGGTTCAAGATGGACATTCAAAATAAACAATTTGATGAAATGTTTAAAGATAGCAAGTAAGTTTTCTTTGAAAAAGAGTTATCTAAACTGTTAAATAAATATTGGTTTTGCGTGCAAATGATTACTCAATATAACGTTGAACAGTATAGATACGCAAATATTATCCTGTAAGGTTTTTAATTCATTAAGTTGTAATTACAACAAAAATAGGACTAATGGTGTTGGGCAATTGGAGAAATGCTGCGTGCGAATGAATGAGTACTTTCTTCAATACTTTGTCCAGGCATCATTAATCTTTTTCAAGTCATGTTAATACATAATTAAACGTTTTACACGGCAAAGATTAAAAGCTAGAAACAACGCGTGCAAATGGTTGTCTAAAGCAATTAATTGAAGCCAATATCAAAACAATTACGTTGATAAATAAAATTATCAATGGACAATAAAAGTTTTCATTTATTTAAATACAGGATAAGTATTTTTTTTGTTTAGCATCATAAATGCATAATAAAAAGATTTACATACATTATAACCGGCATCTGGTATAAATGATATATATTTTCAATTATGTATTTGTATAGAGCATTAAGGTGTATATAAAATATAAAATAAAAAAAAAAGGTATTTGAATTTACAAATGATTAAATAAAAGTATATGATCATGTTATATAGACATTCCGTTTTTTTTTCTTTAAACAAAACTATTACCTCGTCCCTATCATAAGTAAGAGAAAGGTTTCCAGCGAAGGAGAAGGAACTACATACACTGCCAGAACCCACAATAGTTATTCGGTACATGTTATTACAATATAAATTAAATACAAAACCAATTATAAGCTTTTGGTGTAAAAAGGATAATTTTTAGAGCACAGCATATACAGATGACTATACCCGCAACATATAGTGCGGCATGTTCTCATATTTTTATAAGAGGGCACTGCAATATGTTATATTAAACAAATATTTTATTTATATTACAGCGTTCGATTGTCGGCAATGGCACTTAATGTATGTGTGTATCTCAAACACATGCATATATGCATATACGTTTTACGTATTAATTTACATATTTTATGTAAGTCACAGTATTTATTTATATTTCTTTATTATTTTTTCACATGAGCGCGCATAGCTACGCTCCTACTACTGTTTGTATCAGCACAATTATCAAATTCTTTCGACTTAACCTTTAAAATAAAATATAACTTACTTTTTAGAAAGATTTTAACAATTTTGGGAACTATTTTATGACATTGTGGTATGCCTTCTAAAGGAGGATATTTCGTTAAAGCTTTCTTTACAAAATCATCAAGACTTAAAGTATTGTTTACAATTGTATCTTGGAAATTTCTAAAATATATCTCGATACTATACATATAATTATAAAAATCGGTTTTGGGAAACTCCAAAACATTTTCCTTAAATTCCTTCAATTTTGAAAATAAGTTGAGAGATGTAATGTTATTTGAAGTACACTCGATTACACTCCCGTAACACTTGGAACAAATCGATCGATTCTTCTTCAGTTTATAAATAATGGAACCAACTAAGTAAAATAAGCTAGCTTGCAGTGTAACATCTAAATGTTCAAAGTTCAACTCCTCACGTAAATCTTCCAGTTCGAAGATAACTTTGTCATCAGTACCTTCTTTTTCCACTGTATGGGTTATTTTACAATACTTAACGAGATGGTTCGAATTGTCATTGGTGTAGCTGGATCCTTTAACTTGTGTTTCAAACTGTGACAAACAAATTAGTCTCAATGAAACTCTAAACATATGGGCACTTGGTACCTGCTGCCTACATCTTACTGAAGAAAATGCATTTTCTAACGCGTCCTGTGTTAACCGACCGAGCATAATGTAATGGAAATGTTCTTGTTCCAAATAAATCTTTTGTACATCGAGGGCGGTTTCTGTGGACAATATAATGCCTGTCTGGAAAAGTTTCCATATCTCGTTTATGGTCAAATTATATGCAAGCTCTTGTACAGATTTCAAAAATTCAATATTATCATCATACTTCTCCGCGTTTTTCAAAGATAAAGCTAACGCTGCATAGCAACTTGTCAATAATTTAAACCACCGATGCATAACTTTCACAAACCAAGCAGTTGTTCTATGTTTTTCCTCTATTTTATTTTTCGAAATGCCATACAAAAGTCCTGCTGCGACATCGTTATTGATTATCGCCACACTTGCTCTGGCATTAATTTTGTGAAAATGTGATGGATTTATGTTGCCGTCTTTCAATCGTGGACACGTTTGTCAATTTCATGCAATACTTTTATTGGCTCTATTGATATTTCATTTGATGGTAAATCGTACTTTTGCCCAGACTTTCATGTAAAATAAATTTGTAGCCTTTCGTGAGCGCTGCAGTAAGATTCTTAAACACATGCACTGGGTCTGGCATAAAAAATAATTTTTCATTAGCCAGACATGGATGCTGAATGGAGTTTTGAATTTTGGTATATCTTCCAGCATCAATATTTAAAATTTTCCATAAACTTCGGTTTTGAGGACCCATATCAGAGATTACAACTCTAATAGAAATCCCAATATTATGACTTTCTCTATGATTTTAAGAAGTCTGTCATAAAGATCACTGGGATCAATAGAGTTCGCTGTGAAATCATATCCCACAATTTGTTTCCATTTGGTCGAGATTCCTCTTAACATGTATACCATACCATGCGTTGCAATTGGGTTACCGTCATCTTTAGCCTTCGAAATATTCAGAGTAGGTTTGCCCACAACTGCGCTCAAAGAATTATTAAACTGCAAGCCAGGTGTTGTAGCCATTTCATCAAAAATTAGAGCTGCATGCCTTTCTTCTGGTCGAAAGCTCTTCATCTGTAAACAGTACAAAAGTTTTGATCTAGAAACATTAAAGTAAAAATATTATATGTACTAACTTTAAATTTTAACAGGTCAAAAACTTCTTGTAGAATATCTGCATTAAATTTTAATGTGCTGATGCGGTGTTGAAGGGTCCTTATACTAGGATAAGGTAGATTCTGGCGAAGCATTTCTTCATATCCTTTAGTCCCGCAGGCCATGTATAATTTTAAACCTCTGGTTATGGTATCTTCTGACCACATTCCACCTCTACATGTACCATGTTTTAAAACGTACAGCTGATCTTCATTAAAAATAGTCTCTAGATTGCTGTTTGTTTGCTGCTTTAATGTTTTCTCATACAGTCTACACTTTTGCAAAGCAGCTTTTAATTTTAGTTTCAATTTTTCCTCGAATTCTCCTTCATGTAACATTTCGACATCCGACTTTTCATTTTCACTATTTTCATGTTGAAAAATAGATTCATCTGTATCCTGTGATCTGCTAGTTTTTCCCTCAATTTCTACATCGCATGGTCTCGAAAAAAGGTCGCCTTCACTGCATTTTCGTATTGCACTACTTTCGCCGCAATCTAAATGTTTTTTCAACAAATCAGGGACAGCACAGGGCCGGATCTCTTTCCCCATCTTGCCTTCCATTTTCAAATTGTTTTTCCGAAAAATGCACCTACAATAGCTTTTGATAAATAACTACACTTTGGCATGCTTTTTATCGGTACTTATTTCGCAAATTCTAAAGTTTGCATTAAAATCAGACCTGTTGAGTAAACTTAACCACACTTCTCTTCTGACGCAATTTCTTTCACCGCTTGGGAAGGGAAATAATCTGAAGTCTTTTGCGGCGCAGTTTTTACAGTTTAAAACACAACAACCAGGCATTATTACCGTTGATTTACAATCATACAACTATTTTTTCTTGAAAAACACCCCGTGGTACGTGTGATAACTGACGTTAGTGTCGTTTCAGACTTCAGAAATATTTAGTGAAACATAAAAGTCACCTAGATCGCCGCCATTAAATGGCAAAAATGTAACATCCTTGTCTAACCCATTGGCCTAACGGATTGCGGTACTTAATCTATTTCGTGACTTTAAATATTTCTACATTCATACGCCATCTTTTGGAATAAATTAAGGTTAGTTTTTGTGTTGCCAATCTCTCCATATACACCGGCTATTTGTAATCTTCCTTATCTGTGACACTACATTCCAGCTGAACAGTCGCCTTTTTGTTGTGCTGTATCACGTTCTGACAAACAATTTAACTGAACGTGCAATAATACTAGACTATTATTGATGTACAAAGTTGGCATCTTTAGGAATATAACAACAATAATTTTCATGACTTATCATACTATTGCTCGCTATGAAATGGCAAATGACTCAATTACCAAAAAGTGTAGCTTCTAATATTCTAACAATAAGCCCTTCATTTGTTTCTATATTTTTTATGAAAAGTAAACCTGCTGTACTGATAAAATGTTCAATGCATTTTTTCTTTTCTTTTGAAAAGATTATAATTTTGAAGTTACTACTATATACATTTAAATAGTAATAGTAACTAAAAACATATTTCAACCTTTGTTTATCGGACCATGAACCAATTAACATTCAGCACGATAGCTATCAGAACAACAAACATTGCATAAGCTTTGATTACCTAACTTACATTTAATGGATAAATAAAAAGTTTTTGCATCGCAACTACTTTGATGGTGAGTAAAATGTAGCTTTGATTAACTGGCCCCAAATTTGAAATAAAATTTGTTCCAAATTATATTTTGAATATTATCCTTTTGCATCCTTTATAAATTTTAATAAACCCAATGGTTATGAAATATTCCCAAGGATTCGAGTTTGAATCATGAATGTAATATGTGCTTTCTTATAACTCCGTTTAATAAAGTAAAATGAATAAACTTAAACATAAGATAGATTATTAGCACTTTTGTTAAAATAATAGGACATGGTTTAATTATTGAACCGTCAACTGCCCTATAATAGAGCCGGATTATGCATGGTAACCTGCTTTAACAAAAAATTTGGACTTGTAAGTTTGATCGTTTTTGATTCATTCAAGATAATTTTTCAATTCAATCTTCTAGCAAAATGTTGACGGAGAAATCAACAAAGGTAGTACAGTCGCTAATATTGAAAGATTAAAAGATATTGATGAAGATACGTAGAAGAAAGTGAATTCCGTTTGGAAAACCTGTAGCGAAAATAGTAAGTATAACAAGACATGTCTTTTCTTATTTCTTTTATTTGCTCATTTTTTCTTTAGCTGCAAATGATAGCGACGAATGTAATACAGGTGTCAATTTGATAACATGCATGTGGAATGAAGGTGATAAATTGGGATTAACCAGACAAACCGTAGGTTTATGAAATATTACTTAAAGTGGGGCAGCTACATCTACATGATGGATGTCTACTTTTTTTACTTATTAGTTATTGTTATCGAAATGTTGCCTTTTCTATGCACTATGTTTAAAAATAAATATAAAATGTTTGTAATATGCCCTTTCTTGTTTTGTTCTTATTCAAAAGCATTACTTACCCGTCCATTGTAATATTACGTAATCTGACTAACGTTCCATGGGAAACCTTTCCTATATCAAAAGGTTTCACTGATTTCTATAGACCGGACGCAAGAGGCTGATGACTCATCGCCCATGGGCGCACCATTGAAATTTTCTATTTTTCAAGAATTTTAATTTTATTTATATAATTGGATAACAAGTGGATGGTGATCTACAAAATTCAAAATACCTTATTATTTGTTCATTTTGTAGTTCAAGTCGAATAAAAGAGTATTAATATTTACTAGCAATATTTTCTTAAGGTTCTCTTCTTTAAGATTTGTTCTCCTTGAATGAAGAATTTAGCAGTTAGATTTTGTGTCATTGTCCCCATACACAATTGCCGCATTGTTATTAAATCTGGATTTCTATTAAAAACTGTGCCTAACTTTTGCCGAACGCCACATCCGAAGTCACTAATTGAATTTGCAGAAAACTGGATTAAAATTACATGATATATTTTTGTCTAAAAGTGATTTTTCAAATGGAACAGCCTGTATATCGGTTCATTTTTGGATTGCTTACTAAATTTTGTACCAAATACATGTAGAACGTTATTATTTTAAAACTGACAATTACTGAGCTGTTTTGTCTGATGTAATTTTGCCAACCTTAAGTTTTTTATTTGAAAACGATATAGTGAGCCATGATATTTGCCACGAAATTGACAATTGAATGGATGACATTTAATAAGTTGCTTTTCAGTTGTCGAGCCTTATTTTTAATGAATTTTTCTAAAAATGAGCGTAGTGATGCTATTTTTAAATGTATTGGGGTAATCTTATATACAATACAATAACATGATTCAAAATATATGTAGAATATGGCACAATAAACAAATTTTAAAACCAAACAAAAAAACTAATAACTTGAATTTAGTAGGTGTAGAAACAGAAACTGTTACGTGAATGGATGAGTAATTAGTGGAACAGAAATTATAAAATAACAATAAATATAAACATTAAAATATGTAGAAATTAAAAGTGTTAAAATTCACTTTTAAAAGTTTCTGAACATGCTTCCGAAATGATAAATCTATATTGATAAAGCTTGGAGCACTTATATTTCTGAATATGTTCCCTCATAACTTCTTTTGTGGTTACTTTGAATACTGTATATTTGCTCTTTTACGGATCCTTATAAAAAGAAATTCATTTTGTGATGTCCGAAGACCCAGCAGGCTAGGCTATATAGTGAACAGGACCTCCACGGGATGCATTTATACATTCTGCCTATGTTTTTGGCACCAGCGGAGTTTTGATTGGTCAATTCAAAATAATTCACCAATAAGTAGCTCCGTGCCAAATGCGGGTATATAGTGGAATTCGGTGAGAAACTCATATGCGGAATGGAAGTTTGAAAATAGTGTCAGATACTTTTTGTCCAATATTTTAATTCGAGTTTAGATTCATAGTAGTCAATAGATTCTGTAATGTAAGATTGTAACCACATATTGCAATTATTGCATTAACGATAATGTGCAAAACAACCAAATGCGCGCCCTATTATTTCTGATACAGTATTTATTGCATAAAATGGGTGTGATTTATTGCACAAAATGAATTTGCCTATTTGTTTTAAACATATTTCGGTCACGACTAAAAAGTTCAATGTGAATGTTGCTATTTATAGAGCAAATTTGTAGAATGAATGTGATGTTATCAAGTGGATAGAAGAGTACAGGCATCATAATTTCAACAAGTTGGCGGCATAAAGCAAGTAAACAAAATTCACCGCATTTTGTATGCGGGTAAAGCATTCTTACATAGGGTAAAGATATATCATTAAAAGTCGAAAATGCAGTAAAGAATATATCTGCCACCATGCAAGCTATCGTAGAGTTGCTCCAAAGTTTAATAAAAAAAAAAGAGAAATAAAAAAGTGTGATTGTAAGACAAACATTAACATTTCCATCAAACACACAACGAATAACACTTCGAAAAAAGATGAATACGTAAAAGTAATGGCGTATTTACTGTTTTTGATAGTAGAGAATTTTAGCATGACCAAAACATGACGTGCGGCAATGACTCCATCAACGTTAAATATACTTCTGTCTTTATCTCTCACATCTCAAAAGAAAATGACAATACAAATAACGTTACCGAGTCAATAACGGAAGGGTGCTAAAATTCTCTATTATCTATTTCACTATTAAAATTCTACTTAGGTTGCCTGTCTACTTCAATACACTTTAAATTTCAATTTCAATCAATCATAATTAAAACGTGGGTGAGAGCCTTTCACATTTACGTCCTTTGCAAGATACCCGAAAACAGTTTGAAATTAATTTTAATAGTGGATTTGGTATCAAAGAATCTATTGACTACTATGAATCTAAACTCGAATTAAAGTATTGTACAAAAAGTATCTGACACTATTTTCAAACTTCCATTCCGCATATGAGTTTCGCGCCGAATTCCATTATGCACCCGCATCTGGCACTAAGCTACTTTATTGGTGAATTATTTTGAATTGGCCAATCAAAACTCAGCTGGTGCCAAATACATAGGCGGAATATATAAATGCCCACGGGATAGATACTTCACTGGAAACGTGTCATTGAAGTATTTCGTGGCTGTAGCATAGAATGTAGAGATTCGCCGTCTTGTTGCATCTACATCCCTTCGTAAATTTAGCAGGACATCTTCCAATAATTCCACTAAATACTTGATAGAAATTACTCATAAGCTTCTCCGTTAATACTGCCTTTAAATAAATGCGGGCCTATCATCCAATCACCACGAATGCCTCCACATTGCTGATGATCTATTTATTAGTGAGTAGGAGTTTTCATTTGAATAGTAATGAAAATTGTGTTTGTTAACAGTTCAGTTTCTACACTTCACACTCACAAAAAGAATGGCCCGGGCATTCATTTTAATTACTGCTTGCCCATTGGCAGATCACTCTTCTGGCTATGAAATAATTGGGTTCGTAACTCAATATGTAAATGTATTTATTACGTATGCTATTTATTTCTTTTTAAGATGATTGCAACGATGGTTTGGCTAATATCCAGCAAATGACTTCTATCATGGGTACTGACGTGTGGATTATCTGTATATTTAGGTTTTCTTGTTTTTGAATTAGCAATACTACAAGTAGTAATGAAAGCATTTTGGGACATCTTCTCTCAGAGTAACGCTGCTGGTAAACTCTTTTGGCTGATAAATATTTTTTTACGCTTCTTCAGTACAAAAATACCGTATTAAAATCAAAAACACAAAGTTGGCAAAATTATATAAAAAAACGACAATAGCTCAGGAGTGGTTACTTTTAAAATAATAACGTCTTATATGTGGCTGGTGCAAAATTTAGTAAGCAATTCAAAAATAAACCGATATACAGGGTGTAAAAAAATCACTTTTAGCGAAAAATATGTCATGTGACTTTAATCCAGTTTTCTGTAAATTTAATCAGTAATTGAGAAAAAAATATGTATATATAAGGCCCTTTCATTATGAAAAACTCCACCAAAACTTTTAAATTATTAACGTCTTACATGTTTCTGACATGAAATTTAATAAACAATTCAAAAATGAGGTGATATATTTAAAAAAAATTGACTTTTATACAAAAACGTGTCATGTAATTTTAATCCAGTTTTGCTACCCTCTTGTATTTAAATTTAAATGGCCGAGGCCCTAAACAAATCGGTACCCAAAAATTCCAAGAAGGTAGTGAGTTAGGCACCACCACGGTATTTAACCTTCTATTATACTTTAGGAGGACGCTTGTCTATTAATTTATCACCAACTTATAACACTCTAGTCTTACCTCTTACTTCCCCAAGGGTCGATGTTAAAGATGGGAGTCAGCACTGCCTCCAGCTACAGTCAGAGAAGGGCGAGTTCGAACACCGTACTAAGTCGAAGGTTAAGATGTCAGGGCGCCTATCCGTAATAATATGCTAAGCCCAACAGATATTCAGACCCCGGACCAGGTCCAATGTAAAACTCCCCAGGTGATAAGTAAATAAGACCAATACACACTCATTCAATTTAACAACAGTTTATTGAAATTTAACTAGACCTCAACAGTGTATTCCAGTTATGAACATAGCCGGCTATTTTAATAGTCTTGAATTCAAGAGATATTTACAACAAGAGAAAACAATGATAGTGAAACACATGCGCAACTCGGTTGCCAGTAACAAAAAAAAAAGGTCTGTAGGACTGTTCAAAACTTAAAAGATCACCCAAGGTGATCCACAATTCAAATTTCAGTGACGTGACATTACCAAAATTTTAAAAGTTCAAAAGAAACAGGTGAACACAAGGATAAACTTAAATCTAACATTGATTCACCAACAATATTCTTACAAGTACACAATTATAAGGCAACTTGCCAGAAGTCCCTCCAAAGTCGAACAGTTTGATCGTATAATGCAACGCGACACCCAAAAATAAACACCTTGTATACCAGAGGCATCTGACAATCTATTCGACGTTAGAGAACAGACTCTAAGTTGTAAGATATCTAATTCTATATAAGAAATAGCGCTAGTTAACTATGCTTTACAGGAAGAATATATGATTAAATTAAATTCATTAATTTCTTACGAGATTATACCAAAAATAAATTACAATCATAGACTAAAATGCATTAAATAACATCTAAGAATTTACACAAGTCCGATGAGAGGCTACACTGCCATACATATCCCAAAATTTAGTTCAATTCCTAAGTCCAAAATTAAAATGGCTACGTAACGTCTCCAAAAATGTCAAAGTAACCTCCAAAATGGGGTCACTATTGTTAATAAAACTACGTTAAATTAAATTAATTCAAAACATTAAGGCTCACAGGCCACAAGAAGTTAAATTAGGAAATTACGATTACTTGTTTAATTATTTAGCCCGGAAAATTGAAAATCACTGTTCAAATTACACGATACTGACACAAAATTAGCCAAACTGTCTAGTCAATTAAACTCTACCCTCTGGATAATGTCAGAGAAAATTTACACAGTCACAATACCTTAAGAAAGTCACATCCAAAGCTTCCAACACGACACCTCCTACGGATCCACACGTTACATGGAATATGCTCTCCTATCCTCGGTTAACGACACCTCAAGAAATAGCGTTTGAAGGCTACAGTATTCCAATAATCTGCACCTTAAATATGCCCTCACCGCAGGATATAACAACAATTCCTTGGCACCGTAAGACTACAAGCACGTGGTTCTCACGTCTTAACCCCAAACCAAAAATGCTCGAATGAGGTTTATGTCAGGCCCAACACCAGCAGCTAAATTTGAATATAGAAACACACAAATTAAGATCGATTAGACACGTGGAAAACTATACTTACAGCAGCTTAAACAATTCCCAAGCCCAGAAGAAAATATCCTCGCAAGAATGAAATAAAACGCCAAAATTCACCAATAATACTTGAGAAGCACCATAACATCCGCTTTTGTAAGCGATTACCGACGATAAAACTCAACTCTCCACCATTCTCAAGTAAAGCTGAGGGAAATGATTCTGCTCTGTGATGTCTAACCTTTCTCGACGACCGTTAAAATCAAAAGAGGAAGACTCTAACATGTCAAGCCCGATCATCAAACGCACACGACAATTGTTCTAAAAGATCGAACGACCCAACTAATACTTTAAACGTACGACAAAAATACAGGTTCAAATAACCATAGGAAAATGGAAAATAATTATTAATAATTTGTTGCATAACTCTAGGCCGAAAAGAAGTTTGAAAAACGAAATTAACAATAACTAAAGAAAACAAATTAATTAAATGAAACGACATACGCCATCTACCCGACAATGCCTGTATACGTTACACACACCTATGGCAAGGCAGAACGCGTGCAATAGGAATCTAAAGCACTTCTACACCAGATGGCAGTAGTAGTAGGAAGACGACATAAATTTAATCAAAACGAATTACGTATTCCGACAATTAAAATAAACCATTAAAGGATAAAATACAACCAAAAAAAAAAACGTAACAGTTTTCTGCACATGCAGTTAGTAACTGTAAAAAAAATAATACATGCTTCTATTAGGACCTCTTATTGTAAACAATACTGGAAAAAATTTTGTCCATCTAATACGTCGTTTTCGCGAAATATAATTTTATAGAAACACTGAATTTTCAGGAAAATGGTAATAAGTCGAAAACCTTAAATTTTAGGCCTATACTATCTTAAAACTTTTTGACTAAGAATTATACGGGGAATACGAAAAATGTAATAATATATAGGGTGTTCCATTTAAAAAACTATAAGTATTGTCAGCCACCAAGTTATGGAACATACTGTATAATACAAAATATTTTTAAAATATGCTCCTAATGAGCAGCTATCACAAGAAAAGAACCGCTTCGAAATATCTTTACTCGTAAAGGCACAATCGACGTTACCCGCGGAGATGACTCACTCTGTATATTTTTGATATGTTTTAGTTGTCACTCATAAGCCCATGTTAGTTTTTAAAACAGTTTGATTATATTCAGGAGATTTGCATTCAAAACACATATGGGGTTTGATTTAACTCATTTTTATTAATATTTTTAACAGAAAGAGAATAGTTATTTGTAATCGTATTGTAAAGAAAAAGGAAAGATTATTCCAACCAACAAAAAGTTGTAGGAAATTATATGGTAAATAATACAGTTTAACCTATTTATTAAACTAGGAAAATGGCCATAATTTATTTATTTTTAAAAATAACTATATCAAGTAGCACCACATCATGTGAATCGTTGAGAAAACACCTTCTTTTATAGTCATGGCCAACTATAGTTTGCATTAGAAAAACACAAGTTTGTGTCTCATAACTCAAAAAATAAAGCTAGAATAAAGAAATAGGTTATAGTGTATTATTTACCGCATAATTTCTTACAACATTTTCCTTTACACATTTTTTCTAAATCGAACAAAATAACAACAAAAAAAGTCAGCAAGATATCTAGTAAGCCATGCACTTTTTTCAACAAACAAAACTCTAATTAAATAGAGCTCTTAAAACTGCAATTCTTTTCGCATTTTACCGAATCTCTATCTGTTGTAGTTTCCGAGATCGTGGTACTAAACATTGGAAAAACTAACATATATAAAAAATAATACTGGAAGCCTTTACTTTGTGATATTCCCGACCACAAATTAAATAAAACAACTTTTATACTTTTTATACCACAATAATTCGATGTATGAGTGTTTTATTCGAACTCTGCATTTCAAGAGGAATTTATATATACACAGAAAATTGCATATCGTAATTTTTTTTATACATTTCATTTTTGGTCTTGGAGCACACAGATTGTTTATTCTTTATGTATTTGATAGTAGTTTAACAAACAGGCTTTGTATGCATTTGTAACGTGCCTTACAAGTGTCTTTGACACATGAATTTATGAATGAATATGATGCATGGGAGTTCAAGTTAGAGTCCGTCCTAAATGAGCTCGGGTCATGTAGAATGGCAATCTTTTTGTTGAGATGACTGTACATCTCATGACATGTGTAAATTTTCTGTTCAACGTACTTCCCCAACGTTTCTTCTGCTTCGCAATTCCTTCGCGGAAATGAGTTTCTGCGAGGCTTTCAAAATACCAGTTAGCTTCCTGCATGACCTCTTCTTTTGACCCAAATTTTCGTCCTGCCAGAAATGTTTTCAGTATCGGGAATAGACGATAGCCTGATGGAACTAGATCTAGAGAATACGCAGGATGCGGAAGCAGTTCAAATCGTAACTCGGCCAATTTTTGCTTAGCGACATGGCATGAACGCACGAGGGCATTGTCATTGTGAAACAGAAATTTTTTGGCTATTCCCCGAGGTTTTCATTACTGCCGCCTTTAAACAGTCCAAAAGTGATGCATAAGTATGCTCCGGTAATGGTATTTTCCTTTTCGACATAGTCAATTAGGAGAATTTCTTTTGCGTTCCAAAAAATTTTATAGAAAGGTAACTTTATAACTACGTATACAGTAAAGTTACAAAATAGATTAAGTACCGCAATCGTCATCCATTTTGTGGCAAAATAAAGGCGCCAAATTTAAACGGTTTGTTTTCTGAAACCCTAATTGTGGTTGTATTAATTTCTGTTTTAGATAGTTTTCAAGATATGAAAAACTAATTTAAATAAATAAAAATAAATAGGATAATTGAATCCGTGACATATTGCCATTGTATCTCGCAAGTTTATAAAATAAGAATAGCTTTAAGAATTAGTTTAAGTTTTGAAATGAAATAAAAATGACAAAAATCGTATTTGGATGTGAAGAACAATATTTGCAACAAATTACATGAATGTATATAAAGTTGCATACACATAGTCAAATAAAAACACATAATTTAAAATTCATTATTATTCAATTGAATAGTGAGTGAATGTAGAATAAAAATATTAAATAAGTATGAAATAAAAGACAAGATAAATATAAGCAATCTATTTCTTTTGTAGAAAAGATACACAAGATGTATGGTTTACATATCATGAAAAAGAACCTAATTTTATACAATGCGTAAAGATTGCATTAAACATTCTAAATAATGGACCGCTGTTTAAGACCAAAAGGGTAATGAAAGCAAATAATCGAGAAAGGGTTATGTTAATGGACGGAACAGTCAAGAGAATTAATCATGTAAAAGCAATAGAATTATATGAAAAAGATCAAATACGATATGCAAGAAAGATAAATATGGCTGAATAAATTATTATGATTTACATGCATAAAGTAATAAAACTTTATGAAAGAGTTTAAAAACTAAATTATATTAAAAGATAGAAATTACCTTAGCTTATGACTAGAGACTAAAAAAGGATATAAATATATATAAAACGTAAACCCGATCAGCAATAACATTTTGTATAAGAAGGTAGCTGATAACATAAATAAAAAAGGTGTGTTTATGATTTGTTTGTAACACAATGCTTCAGAGACTGGAAACAGACGTGTACAGTTTCATGACCTACAAAAGATAACAAAATATAAAACTTGTGTAAAGTTTATTGCAGATAGACATATCACCGATGGAAAGATCATGGATAGAGAACAGAGATGGAATGGAGAAACAAACGTGTCTTCCAGGTGCAGGCAGTGTTATATTCGTTCTTTCCAGCGCATTTCCAATCCTACCGAGTCACAATCCAGCTACAAGGAAAGTGAGGATAACATTAATAAATGGGAAAAGAAAATATGTATTGAACAATGAACAAGGCAATAGGTTCATTAATAAATACAAAGAAGGATTGTATTAACAACAATAATAAACCTATCGTCGGAAATGCAGTACGAGGCAGTGAAAAAGACTTTTAAATAAGAAAACAATTTTCGATGTGTTGACATTTGGTGAATAAGAACTGTCAGAACAATATGTGCGTGTGTGCGTGTGTGTATCACGGCGGCAACATGTGGGCAGCGATTTCACTGGAAGATATACTCCAATGCCAACCTAAAAGATGGACTAGAGGGCGCACTAGTCAACGTTACATTTTTTTTGTCGGTATAAAAATTCGTAACAAGATTCGACAAGGAGAACTTCTTATTACGACTTCGGGAGAATAAGACGCTTTCAAAATAATATGATTGCGATTGATATTTTTGTTAATTGTTACATAGTAGAATAGTAATTTCATTATCTTTTTATCACGTTCATTCATAATAATTTTCTTTTATCAATACATTTAAATTCATTTTGAATGGTTCAAGATGGACATTCAAAATAAACAATTTGATGAAATGTTTAAAGATAGCAAGTAAGTTTTCTTTGAAAAAGAGTTATCTAAACTGTTAAATAAATATTGGTTTTGCGTGCAAATGATTACTCAATATAACGTTGAACAGTATAGATACGCAAATATTATCCTGTAAGGTTTTTAATTCATTAAGTTGTAATTACAACAAAAATAGGACTAATGGTGTTGGGCAATTGGAGAAATGCTGCGTGCGAATGAATGAGTACTTTCTTCAATACTTTGTCCAGGCATCATTAATCTTTTTCAAGTCATGTTAATACATAATTAAACGTTTTACACGGCAAAGATTAAAAGCTAGAAACAACGCGTGCAAATGGTTGTCTAAAGCAATTAATTGAAGCCAATATCAAAACAATTACGTTGATAAATAAAATTATCAATGGACAATAAAAGTTTTCATTTATTTAAATACAGGATAAGTATTTTTTTTGTTTAGCATCATAAATGCATAATAAAAAGATTTACATACATTATAACCGGCATCTGGTATAAATGATATATATTTTCAATTATGTATTTGTATAGAGCATTAAGGTGTATATAAAATATAAAATAAAAAAAAAAGGTATTTGAATTTACAAATGATTAAATAAAAGTATATGATCATGTTATATAGACATTCCGTTTTTTTTTCTTTAAACAAAACTATTACCTCGTCCCTATCATAAGTAAGAGAAAGGTTTCCAGCGAAGGAGAAGGAACTACATACACTGCCAGAACCCACAATAGTTATTCGGTACATGTTATTACAATATAAATTAAATACAAAACCAATTATAAGCTTTTGGTGTAAAAAGGATAATTTTTAGAGCACAGCATATACAGATGACTATACCCGCAACATATAGTGCGGCATGTTCTCATATTTTTATAAGAGGGCACTGCAATATGTTATATTAAACAAATATTTTATTTATATTACAGCGTTCGATTGTCGGCAATGGCACTTAATGTATGTGTGTATCTCAAACACATGCATATATGCATATACGTTTTACGTATTAATTTACATATTTTATGTAAGTCACAGTATTTATTTATATTTCTTTATTATTTTTTCACATGAGCGCGCATAGCTACGCTCCTACTACTGTTTGTATCAGCACAATTATCAAATTCTTTCGACTTAACCTTTAAAATAAAATATAACTTACTTTTTAGAAAGATTTTAACAATTTTGGGAACTATTTTATGACATTGTGGTATGCCTTCTAAAGGAGGATATTTCGTTAAAGCTTTCTTTACAAAATCATCAAGACTTAAAGTATTGTTTACAATTGTATCTTGGAAATTTCTAAAATATATCTCGATACTATACATATAATTATAAAAATCGGTTTTGGGAAACTCCAAAACATTTTCCTTAAATTCCTTCAATTTTGAAAATAAGTTGAGAGATGTAATGTTATTTGAAGTACACTCGATTACACTCCCGTAACACTTGGAACAAATCGATCGATTCTTCTTCAGTTTATAAATAATGGAACCAACTAAGTAAAATAAGCTAGCTTGCAGTGTAACATCTAAATGTTCAAAGTTCAACTCCTCACGTAAATCTTCCAGTTCGAAGATAACTTTGTCATCAGTACCTTCTTTTTCCACTGTATGGGTTATTTTACAATACTTAACGAGATGGTTCGAATTGTCATTGGTGTAGCTGGATCCTTTAACTTGTGTTTCAAACTGTGACAAACAAATTAGTCTCAATGAAACTCTAAACATATGGGCACTTGGTACCTGCTGCCTACATCTTACTGAAGAAAATGCATTTTCTAACGCGTCCTGTGTTAACCGACCGAGCATAATGTAATGGAAATGTTCTTGTTCCAAATAAATCTTTTGTACATCGAGGGCGGTTTCTGTGGACAATATAATGCCTGTCTGGAAAAGTTTCCATATCTCGTTTATGGTCAAATTATATGCAAGCTCTTGTACAGATTTCAAAAATTCAATATTATCATCATACTTCTCCGCGTTTTTCAAAGATAAAGCTAACGCTGCATAGCAACTTGTCAATAATTTAAACCACCGATGCATAACTTTCACAAACCAAGCAGTTGTTCTATGTTTTTCCTCTATTTTATTTTTCGAAATGCCATACAAAAGTCCTGCTGCGACATCGTTATTGATTATCGCCACACTTGCTCTGGCATTAATTTTGTGAAAATGTGATGGATTTATGTTGCCGTCTTTCAATCGTGGACACGTTTGTCAATTTCATGCAATACTTTTATTGGCTCTATTGATATTTCATTTGATGGTAAATCGTACTTTTGCCCAGACTTTCATGTAAAATAAATTTGTAGCCTTTCGTGAGCGCTGCAGTAAGATTCTTAAACACATGCACTGGGTCTGGCATAAAAAATAATTTTTCATTAGCCAGACATGGATGCTGAATGGAGTTTTGAATTTTGGTATATCTTCCAGCATCAATATTTAAAATTTTCCATAAACTTCGGTTTTGAGGACCCATATCAGAGATTACAACTCTAATAGAAATCCCAATATTATGACTTTCTCTATGATTTTAAGAAGTCTGTCATAAAGATCACTGGGATCAATAGAGTTCGCTGTGAAATCATATCCCACAATTTGTTTCCATTTGGTCGAGATTCCTCTTAACATGTATACCATACCATGCGTTGCAATTGGGTTACCGTCATCTTTAGCCTTCGAAATATTCAGAGTAGGTTTGCCCACAACTGCGCTCAAAGAATTATTAAACTGCAAGCCAGGTGTTGTAGCCATTTCATCAAAAATTAGAGCTGCATGCCTTTCTTCTGGTCGAAAGCTCTTCATCTGTAAACAGTACAAAAGTTTTGATCTAGAAACATTAAAGTAAAAATATTATATGTACTAACTTTAAATTTTAACAGGTCAAAAACTTCTTGTAGAATATCTGCATTAAATTTTAATGTGCTGATGCGGTGTTGAAGGGTCCTTATACTAGGATAAGGTAGATTCTGGCGAAGCATTTCTTCATATCCTTTAGTCCCGCAGGCCATGTATAATTTTAAACCTCTGGTTATGGTATCTTCTGACCACATTCCACCTCTACATGTACCATGTTTTAAAACGTACAGCTGATCTTCATTAAAAATAGTCTCTAGATTGCTGTTTGTTTGCTGCTTTAATGTTTTCTCATACAGTCTACACTTTTGCAAAGCAGCTTTTAATTTTAGTTTCAATTTTTCCTCGAATTCTCCTTCATGTAACATTTCGACATCCGACTTTTCATTTTCACTATTTTCATGTTGAAAAATAGATTCATCTGTATCCTGTGATCTGCTAGTTTTTCCCTCAATTTCTACATCGCATGGTCTCGAAAAAAGGTCGCCTTCACTGCATTTTCGTATTGCACTACTTTCGCCGCAATCTAAATGTTTTTTCAACAAATCAGGGACAGCACAGGGCCGGATCTCTTTCCCCATCTTGCCTTCCATTTTCAAATTGTTTTTCCGAAAAATGCACCTACAATAGCTTTTGATAAATAACTACACTTTGGCATGCTTTTTATCGGTACTTATTTCGCAAATTCTAAAGTTTGCATTAAAATCAGACCTGTTGAGTAAACTTAACCACACTTCTCTTCTGACGCAATTTCTTTCACCGCTTGGGAAGGGAAATAATCTGAAGTCTTTTGCGGCGCAGTTTTTACAGTTTAAAACACAACAACCAGGCATTATTACCGTTGATTTACAATCATACAACTATTTTTTCTTGAAAAACACCCCGTGGTACGTGTGATAACTGACGTTAGTGTCGTTTCAGACTTCAGAAATATTTAGTGAAACATAAAAGTCACCTAGATCGCCGCCATTAAATGGCAAAAATGTAACATCCTTGTCTAACCCATTGGCCTAACGGATTGCGGTACTTAATCTATTTCGTGACTTTAAATATTTCTACATTCATACGCCATCTTTTGGAATAAATTAAGGTTAGTTTTTGTGTTGCCAATCTCTCCATATACACCGGCTATTTGTAATCTTCCTTATCTGTGACACTACATTCCAGCTGAACAGTCGCCTTTTTGTTGTGCTGTATCACGTTCTGACAAACAATTTAACTGAACGTGCAATAATACTAGACTATTATTGATGTACAAAGTTGGCATCTTTAGGAATATAACAACAATAATTTTCATGACTTATCATACTATTGCTCGCTATGAAATGGCAAATGACTCAATTACCAAAAAGTGTAGCTTCTAATATTCTAACAATAAGCCCTTCATTTGTTTCTATATTTTTTATGAAAAGTAAACCTGCTGTACTGATAAAATGTTCAATGCATTTTTTCTTTTCTTTTGAAAAGATTATAATTTTGAAGTTACTACTATATACATTTAAATAGTAATAGTAACTAAAAACATATTTCAACCTTTGTTTATCGGACCATGAACCAATTAACATTCAGCACGATAGCTATCAGAACAACAAACATTGCATAAGCTTTGATTACCTAACTTACATTTAATGGATAAATAAAAAGTTTTTGCATCGCAACTACTTTGATGGTGAGTAAAATGTAGCTTTGATTAACTGGCCCCAAATTTGAAATAAAATTTGTTCCAAATTATATTTTGAATATTATCCTTTTGCATCCTTTATAAATTTTAATAAACCCAATGGTTATGAAATATTCCCAAGGATTCGAGTTTGAATCATGAATGTAATATGTGCTTTCTTATAACTCCGTTTAATAAAGTAAAATGAATAAACTTAAACATAAGATAGATTATTAGCACTTTTGTTAAAATAATAGGACATGGTTTAATTATTGAACCGTCAACTGCCCTATAATAGAGCCGGATTATGCATGGTAACCTGCTTTAACAAAAAATTTGGACTTGTAAGTTTGATCGTTTTTGATTCATTCAAGATAATTTTTCAATTCAATCTTCTAGCAAAATGTTGACGGAGAAATCAACAAAGGTAGTACAGTCGCTAATATTGAAAGATTAAAAGATATTGATGAAGATACGTAGAAGAAAGTGAATTCCGTTTGGAAAACCTGTAGCGAAAATAGTAAGTATAACAAGACATGTCTTTTCTTATTTCTTTTATTTGCTCATTTTTTCTTTAGCTGCAAATGATAGCGACGAATGTAATACAGGTGTCAATTTGATAACATGCATGTGGAATGAAGGTGATAAATTGGGATTAACCAGACAAACCGTAGGTTTATGAAATATTACTTAAAGTGGGGCAGCTACATCTACATGATGGATGTCTACTTTTTTTACTTATTAGTTATTGTTATCGAAATGTTGCCTTTTCTATGCACTATGTTTAAAAATAAATATAAAATGTTTGTAATATGCCCTTTCTTGTTTTGTTCTTATTCAAAAGCATTACTTACCCGTCCATTGTAATATTACGTAATCTGACTAACGTTCCATGGGAAACCTTTCCTATATCAAAAGGTTTCACTGATTTCTATAGACCGGACGCAAGAGGCTGATGACTCATCGCCCATGGGCGCACCATTGAAATTTTCTATTTTTCAAGAATTTTAATTTTATTTATATAATTGGATAACAAGTGGATGGTGATCTACAAAATTCAAAATACCTTATTATTTGTTCATTTTGTAGTTCAAGTCGAATAAAAGAGTATTAATATTTACTAGCAATATTTTCTTAAGGTTCTCTTCTTTAAGATTTGTTCTCCTTGAATGAAGAATTTAGCAGTTAGATTTTGTGTCATTGTCCCCATACACAATTGCCGCATTGTTATTAAATCTGGATTTCTATTAAAAACTGTGCCTAACTTTTGCCGAACGCCACATCCGAAGTCACTTGGAATACTTTTTAAATCATTAATAGCCACATCTTCATCCTGAAGGAATTCTAAATTTGAGATTTGTGTTAGTGCCTTGCACTCAGAAATATTTCGAGTTCATTTAAACATGTAACGAAATTTTGTAAACTATCGAAATTCTCTGCATAAAAGCTAGTAGCTTCCAACCATGTTCCCCATCTAGTTATTACTGGCGAGGAAGGCAGTGACAAAGATGGAAGTTTTTCCCTGTAAAGAGCTACTTTCTTTGGTGCTTTTCTGAAAACCTTTTTAAAAGCGGATACAAGTCTATCAACTTCAGGGTAGGTGTCACTGATATATTCACAGATTCTGTGGAGAGCATGTGCTACACAAGTAATATGCAGCATATAAGGATATGTTTCCTTTAATAGTTTGCCTGTTTTTAATATATATGCGACACTGTCACTAAAAACAAAAGTATTTTTTCCCTGTACCTGTCGTCCGAATTAGCATTTTGTGCAAATTCTCGTCAATTATTTTAGCAACTGTTTACATAGGTACTAATTTGAAAGATGTCTTCTAATGTATTCTACTGTTTTCGTAAAGCACTTAGAAACACAATATTTGCGTAAGTTGGATTCATCAAGAACATTTCGACCAGTATATTATTGGAGAAATGTTTTGAAAGTGGGGTTGTCAAGTTTATTTAATGAGGATATTAGCCGCCACTAAACCTTCACAGAATTCTTCGTTAAAATTGTCAGCTTCCAACGGGCCCAATTTCTGTGTATGTTTTAGCGATGCTAAGTGACGTTGTATGTGCGATTTTTGGGCATTCTATAAGGATATTTTACAGACTTTGTAATAAATTTCGGAATCACAAGCAATGGACATGCAATGACCCTTAATAAACCTTATTGCATATTATTAACGCGTAA
The DNA here is from genome assembly GCA_963170755.1 of Amphimallon solstitiale. Classification (NCBI taxonomy): domain Eukaryota; kingdom Metazoa; phylum Arthropoda; class Insecta; order Coleoptera; family Scarabaeidae; genus Amphimallon; species Amphimallon solstitiale. The sequence goes on along the minus strand of OY720678.1, from coordinate 45,582,025 downwards.
TTTTGAAGGTGGTTCTCAGAAACAAAAACAGAGTATCTGTTAACTGATTACAAAAACACTTGTGGAGAAAAATACCAAAATATAATGTTCAGTAAATAATAGAAAGAACAAACCTACTAATTCTCTTCTTGCAATCAGCGTGTGGATCCCTATTTCCTGGTGGCCTAACCACATCCGAATTTTTATTTCAGCATTTTGACAAGTCCCGACTTGTGAAGCAAAAGCTATAATTATTAGTCGAACAATTTAGTTTATACTAAAATAATTACGTTAAACTTTGCATAATATGCGCTAACTAATAGCTTCCAATAATAGTTAAATCGTAAAATACTATTTTATTTACTATTCATTATTTGGGTTACGTACTTTATTTTAATATTTTCTCAAATTCGATCCAAATTATCCATTTGTTGGAACATCCAAGCACTTTATCACTCGCGTAAACAAATATGATAATACCTCGTTGAAGAATCGTGATGCTGCATAAAACAAGCATGCAGAACAATTAACAAACAAAAAAAAAAGATAATTCAAGCAAAATCATTCGACATCATAATGACAGTACACGAGCGCATAGATCTGTGAAACGAACGCTTTGTAAACGGTTCTCTATGCGTATTGTCTTTGTAACGAAGAGTTTCGATTTAAAATTCACGGTCAGAGGAGAGCAAATGATACTCTAATTGGTGGATAATACATTTAATTACGGTAGCCGTGCAGGAATGATTTGGGCAAAATAGATAACCTTATTGTACACGTTATGCAACTGATTGATGATTTACAAAAATTCGTAAAAATAGTATTTCGCCATTTTTAAACTTGACGAGGATGTCCAGTATATATATATTCATCACTCAAAATAATTTGTCGCAGATATTATCAGTATTTTCTCTACTTAACACTGCAGACAGTCTTCTTCTTCAAGATGAAATATTTCGTTGTAATCGCAGCTTTGTGTTCGTACGTTTTGTGCGTAAGTGATTTTAAATATTTGTATTAAATGTATTCAGGTTTATTTATACTCTGTGTTCTTATATTTACTTTATCCTAGAATTTTTCAAGAAAAACCTGCAGTTTATATGTGTTTTTGTATCTTTGAATTTCAATATATAATTGGAAAAAAGCGAAGCAACTAACTTAACTAATTAAAGAAACAGGAAATTTCTCTTACATTGGCAATTGCTAAAATTTTGAAAACGGCATTCTTTTTAATGAATCCTTGATAACATGTCAGTAAGCAACTATAGCCATGAGTACTTCTGTCATATATTATTGTCTCCTATAATGTAATCTTAAGTGATCGATAACCGTTATCATATTGGTATTTTGTGCGACGTTAGTCGCTTTTAACTGTATTTCTCATGTTCGACCAATGGAGAATATAGAAACATACACAGAGAAAACTCTCTAATACAATCTAGATTATAGAAAAAATATAATACCGTTTATAATAAGTTTTATTAATACTTATTAATCCAGTTAATTGCCTCTATAATACAAATATAATACGCTGTGTACAGTGGCGTAGATAAAAAAATTAATTAGGCCCCCCCGCAAAATTTTTATGGGGGCCCTTCCAAAATACTTGTTTAGAGATAGTAGCATAGAATGTGAATATCGGAGTAATTATAATAAATTTATTTTATAATAAAAAAATCTAAATTATATTTAATTATTTATTTTATAATAATACATTTGAAAACACAAAAAAAGCTAATTAGAAGACAAAATGCCGAAACGTCTTTTTTTCAATAGTAGGTAATTTTCAACTAACTCTTCCAAATCATGTTGTTCATGTTCAATACTTATAACAGCCAAGGCACTTAACCGAACTTGTTTAATGGTGCTACGTAAATAGGTTTTAATTAATTTTAATTTCGGAAACGATCTTTCTGCTGTTGCTGATGTTACCGGTAGTGTTAAATATAACTGAAATAGTGTACATAGATCTGGAAGACTAGTTGCTAAACATGCATTTTCCACTATTAATAAATTGGCTAATTCCTTAATAGAGGATTTTTGTTTAATTTCATTAAACAAAACAGTCTTAAGATTAATTAATTGAATCGGCAAATCTTCTGAAAAATCAATTCCATATTTGCTCAGAATATGTTTTCCGTATTCCACTATTTCTTCATTCGTTAACTTAACAAATTTTGAGGGATTAAGAAACGAGAAAAGGTTTACTACTTCACTTATGGAGTAAAATCTTCTAGATAATTGGTTGATAATAATATCAAGTGACGCATTAAAAACTTCTACTTGAAATTTTTTTATCGGGTTAGGCATTACACAGTCGTTTTTACATTCATCAAAAAACTTTTTAATTCTCTTCTGGCGTTTATATTTTATCATAGGCTGAATATTCCAAGATTCTGCTAGATTTTTAGCTTCTTCTTCTAATTTATCAAAACTTTGTCACAGTTCTGTCAAGTTTTCTTGACCATTATTGAGCAATTTGCACGTCTCTTCTAAATCACATGAAGTGCTCTGAAGTTGCTTTGAAATTAAATTTACAGTTTCGGGGATTTTACTCTGGAAAACTAGCAATAGAATAAACTCATAATTATCCATTTTATTCTGCAGAGACTTTGCTTCATTTTGTCATTTTGTTTTTTGCACACCAGGATAAAATTTGACAAACATTGCACTACAGACTGATAATTATATTTTATTGACAATTAGCATTCAAATCTAGAAGACCATCATGTTACGCACAGCTTTTTCAGTGTGTACTTAATTTTACTTCCATGTGGTGCAGCTTGATGAAGGACTTGCCATCGTAGCAAGCTTTCACTAAAAAACACATAAATGCTTTGCAAGAGATCATAAAAACTCTGTAGTTTAATGATGTTTTTGACAGAATCATTTAAGACTAGGTTCAAATTATGAGCTGAACAATGAATATAATCAGCTGTAGGAACTCGATTCTTAATTCTGGCTTGTAAACCATTATATTTTCCAGACATATTAGCAGCCCCGTCGTATCCTTGCCCTCGACAATTTTCTATTTTAATTTGAAAATTTTCTGAAGTAGTTAGAACAACAGCTTCTAAACTCTGTGAATCTTGTTCGGTTAGCTCTATAAATCCAATAAATGATTCCTTTATTTCTAGAGTGTTTTGTTTATTTGAATTTTTCTTCATACTTGTATACCTTATAACGAGACTTAGTTGGTCCTTCTTGGATATGTCTTGCGTTGTATCAATTGTAAGGGAAAAAAAAGGAGCTTTATTAATATTTTTCGTTAATTCTTTTAAAACGGTTTTAACCAAATGTACAATTATTTCATTTTGAATATCGGGGCTTAAGTATTTGTTTCGAATATTAGTGCTTGACAAATGAGCTTTTAGAACAGGGTCATAACGTGCTATCAAGTCAATAAAATTTAAAAAGTTACCACTAGTTGCTCCAATTTCTTTAAAATTTTCTCGATGTCCTCGTAATGCGTATTGCAAATTAATAATGTTCTTATCACATCACATATTCTTATTAAAACTTCTTTAATTTTTTCATGGCCACTTATTTGACTATCAATGGTTTTGTTTTTTTCCCAAGTACTATAAACTATGCATGCTTGCAAATGAGCATCACTTCCCTCGTGGATTTTAATTTTTTTACTTAAACCCTTCCAGTCATTAATTGTGCCCTTACACCAATTTACTGATGCTTCATTACTAGAGAACATCTAACACGGTTGACAGTAAACACTATTCAACTTTTGGGAATAACATAACCAAAAGCGATCGATTTTTTGACCAGTTTTTGTTTTAATGGTATAATAATCACTACTGAACGCTCTATTATCGTCTTTATTCCTTGGAAACGGTCCCATAGGCTTATTTGGCCCTGCAGTAATAATTTTTCGTTTTAATTCGTCGGAAAGTGATTCCGAAAATAAGGCTCTGTCGGTGTTAAAATATGTTGAATCCTCCTGATTGCAATCGATTTCATTTTTTTCCAGAACTATATCTAATTTTTGTTCGATTATAACATTTTCGTATGGTTCAACATTTTCATCTGATGCAGATGTACTAGCTGTTGAAGCACTTTCAAAAAAACTGCTAATCTTCGGTAATTTACGCAATTTTACAACATTTTCTTGTTTCAATTTTCGTTTTTGTGCACCACTCATATATTTTGAATACCTCGAATTATACACTTTAGTACACGTTAATTTACTTTATTAAATTTTGATAAAATTAAATTAGTATACGTACATATGCTAATCACTAATTCGTCACAAAAGTTAATGCACTAATACAAATAGAATTTATTTTCACAATTCAAACAAACTCGCTGTTAAAATAAAACTGAAGGAATGGAAATAATTTTTCGTATTTATTCAGTAAAATATTTTTGTACAACGAGGTCATTAAACCAAATGTGCAAATGCAGTTTTATGAAATAAACTTGCCTTTTCATAATTTCGTAATTTCATGTTTTATGTATTAGTTTATCTACCTACAATCTATATGCATAACATAGTCATATAACTTCATAGTACATGTAAAATGCAAAATTATTATATTTAGTTGTCTGTCTCTAATGAATTTGCAATTTTTTTTAGCTCATAAAAGCATGGTATTTTATACGGACTATATATTATCTACTTGTTAGAAAGCATTTGTGACATCTGTTGTAAAACTGTAAGACTGTGCAGGCCAAAAGTTAGGTAAAAACATGAACCTTTTTTTATATGGACCTGTGTTAAGGCAAAAAATGTAGTCATACTGTGGGTTTCTATATAAGTAGAGATATTTCATTTCTTTTTAAGAAAGAGCAAATTGTCAATACCAGATGTGATATTTTCTTGGAACTGAAAGAGAAATACGAACAATAAAAAAATAAAACTGGACGAACGTTATCAGAGTAAAAAATACAAATACACGTACTGTTATAATTTTTAATACTAGAAAACAAGTACATATAAAATAACATACACATTTTTTATACATGAATGATAAAACAGAAATAGTTTTGTAAATTTCATTACTAGTGCGGGGCCCTGAATTTTTGGGGGCCCCCCGCATTGCGGGTTCTGCGGGCGCCTTATCTACGCCACTGGGTGTGTTTAATATAAATATAATACAATGTCTTTAACTTTACTAAACAATAAAGTTTTGGCCTGTATAAAAATATAAGTGCTTTTAAATTTCAAATATATTGAAAAAGACAATAATCCATACAACGAAAAGGAATAGCTACAGAAAAATAACACCTCAAAAATTGCGTTAAACATTAACCTTCCCACAAATAGTGACGGTTCGAACGCAGCTCTCTTTGTGATGTTGAAAGTTTGGATATGACAATCGAAATATGATGTGGTACACCTGTAATTTCCAAAATTGTTTTGTTTTGTGGATGACCACTCAATATTCGTTTATTTTGTATATACATACATAACTTTGCTGATGTTAACACGATGGCGATTAAATCAATCTGCAGATGATAACGGCGTAATTCAAGAAAATCGGGTAATTTTCTAATATTGTGAAGAATTTTTTTGTATATAGGCTGAACCAATCGAGACAACTATACAGACTGTGCTAATTGTCTTACTTCCTGTTAATTTAATTCAAAAATATTTCAAGTAAAAAAGAAGACGAATAATTAATAGTATTATACATTATAATAATCTGCGTTAACAGATTGATATTAAATTTGTGTAATACTGTGTATTAATTTTTTTTGCTGTCACTATACGTAATACAAAATTTAATACCTACTATTATATTTCTAATAGCCTGTATTATACAGTTTTCTCTGTGTATGGAATCCGTGGTAATGTTGGACAATGGTGTTCAATTCTACCTTACCGATCATATTCAACATGTTAAAATCTGCATTCATGGTAATGGTGGTAATCATAAATGCATTCACGGTAATGGTGGTCATCATAAATCCAGATTATTTCCTGTCACCATGGTCAAGTACTGCCTTCTCTTCTCTTTTCACTTCATCTAAATAATAATGTTACTTATTTATTAGACTTTTTCATTATCATGTACCCATACGATTCATCTGTAATCGCAAATGGCTAGTCTGAGTGAATGCTATAAAACCTGGTAATATTTAAATGGTTCTCGGGTAATAATTAAATTTAAGTCCTCAAAAACTGTACCTTTTCTTTTTTATACAGGACAGAGAGGAGTGATTCTTTTCTAAAACTTAGTTACTACTTCACACATAATTTTGTTTTGTTTGTATTTTTTATTTTATATTCTATTAAAACATAACATGGTACTGGTACATGCCTAGATTAAAAGTCAAAAGAAGCGGAATAATTATAAGATACTACAATTAAAGTCATAATTTGTGCAAACAAAACGTGACATCCACCCACTAGATTTTTTCGATTTCATTCACAGAAGATACGTCCATGCGCGATATTGTATTTTATTTTTTTATTAAGAAACTATTGCTTTTACGGAAAAAACATAAGGGTTAAAAAAGTTTAGCACTAAATCATTCTTTTCACCGGATATTTTTAAATCAAGATATTTTATTTTGTTAAAAAGGTCGGGTAAAAAAGGTAATACGCCCACAAAATGCCATTTCTTTAACTCTTCGGCAGTTTTAAGAAAAAATAAAAAACAATTTTTTTATTTCATTTTTGGAAGAGTGTCACTTTTCAAGGAGAAGCCTAAGAGCTTTTGTTTACATGAAAGACCCAGCTTTAATTTTTGACAAGGAATCACCCTCTGAAAACTTTCGCACTTATTTGGAAACACCCTGTATATTGCTTTATGCACATCCTTAAAATAATCTTTTAAGGTATTTATGTTTCGTTTCTATACAGTATTTTTCCAAGTAAAATTTAATCTAACCAGAAACACAAATATGTCCAATATGTATATGAATTTTGAAAATATGTACAGTTAATACCACGCGATCATTTAAATTCTAAATTATGGCAGGCGGGATTTTTTTTATTAGGTTGTCCAGAATGTCAATTATTGATTAATTGAAATTTGCGGTTATGTTATACTTTGTGACATTTGTGAATCTTATGTGTAATCGATTTAAATTTAATGGAAATGAAAGCATTACAAGATAAATTAGTTTTATTGTAAATTACAAAAGGTGTTCAAAGTGTTCTCCCCCTGTTGCAATGCAACTGTTAACCCTCCGTTTCATATTTTCAAAAGCATTTGCCAACATCTGAACGGTTATAGCGTTACATGCATTAGAAATTGCCTCTTGTAGTTCTTCAAGATTTTGTGGGTTATTTTTGTAAACCGTGTTTTTCAGATACGGATAAATGAAATAATCCAGAATCGTTAAGTCCGGACTGCGAGGCGGAAATTCAATGACTCGATTATCATAAAACTCGCGAATTCGAGCCATACTTTCCCATGTTTTGTGAGCTGTTGCATTGTCCTGTTGGAAATACCCTTGTAAAAGTTCGTCATCATGAAGATTTTGTAAAAACGGTTCAAGTAAATTATTTCGATATCTCTCAGCATTTATCGTTCCTTCAAAAAACACAGGTCCAAATATACGCCTTCTAGAAACCGCTAGCCAAACACCAATTTTCTGCGGATGGAGAGGCGATTGAATAAACTCATGAGGATTCTCCGAAGACCAAATACGAATATTTTGTTTGTTTATATAGCCGGATAGGTGAAACCATGCTTCGTCAGAAAAAAATGTTAAATCCAAAGTGTTGTTGTTATTTAAATTATTCAAAAACCACTGACAGTATTCTATTCGTACAGGAAAATCTCGAGGGAATAGCTCTTGAACGACGTTAATCTTATAGGGATAAAGATTTAAATTTTCTTTTAAAATTTTTTGACAAGCTCCATATGAAAGGTTTATTTCTTGGGCTAATCTGCGAAGAGATTTTTTGGGAGACTGTTCCATTCTTTCTGCAACATCTGCCACAATCTCAGGAGTCCCTTTTTTGGGCGCGCCACTACCAGCTTTCCTACCTACAGTTCCAACATTACGAAATTTCGCCACACATGTGTAAATTTCTTGGACTAATTTTTGATAATCCGGAGGAAAATTAGGGAAGGCATTTTGAAAATCATTGATGAAGTGCGGTACTGAATATGTCCATTCACCATTCTCTTGTCGTTCGGCGTTTTTAAAATAACTTTCAGTAAGAAAAATCTTATGTTCTAAATCAAACATTTTGAAACGTCACTTTGACCATTCAAATTGTAAATTAGTACTTATATACCAACTTAATTTAAATTTCACAAACTGCTCTAATTTAGAATTTAAATGATCGCGCGGTACGAAACAAAAAACTTTGGAACACACTATATATTATTGCATTTTTGTATTCCCCGTATAATTTTTAGTCAAAAAGTAATAAGATAGTATGGGCCTAAAATCTAAAGTTTTTGACTTATTCCCATTTTTCTGAAAAATTCAATGTTTGTATAAAATTATATTTCTCGAAAATGACGTATTAGACGGACAAAATTTTTTGCAGTATTGTTTACAATAAGAAGTCTTAATAGAAGCATGTTTTATTTTTTTTAGAGTTACTAACTGCATGTACAGGAAACTGGATTAAAATTACATGACACGTTTTTGTACAAAAGTATTTTTTTTAGAATGGAACACCTATAATATATCAGTTCGTTTTTGAATTCTTTATTAAATTTCATAACAGAAACATGTAAGACGTTGATACTTTAAAAGTGGCTACTACTGAGCTACTTTCGTTTTTTGATATGCTTTTGTTAGTTTTTGCAAAAAAGTCAATTTTTTCAAATGGAACACTTGTATATTATTATTTCATGTTTGAATTTCTTATTAATTTTCACATCAAAAACATGTAAGATGTTAATACTTTAAAAGTGACTATTGTCTCTTTTTGATATAATTTTGTCAGTTTTGTGGTTTTAATTAATATAGTATAGTACTGACAAAAATATATCAAAAAGAGACAATAGCTCAGTAATAGTCACTTTTAAAGTATTAACGTCTTAGATGTTTCTGACATGAAATTTAATAAACAATTCAAAAATGAACTGCTATACAGGCTGTTCCATTTAAAAAAATTGGTTTTTATACAAAAACGTGTCATGTAATTTTAATCCAGTTTCCTGCACATGCAGTTAGTAACTGTAAAAAAAAATAAAATATGCTTCTATTAGGACCTCTTATTGTAAACAATATTGCAAAAAATTTTGTCCGTCTAATACGTCGTTTTCGAGAAATATAATTGTATACAAACATTGAATTTTTCAGAAAAATGGGAATAAGTCAAAAACTTTAGATTTTAGGCCTATACTATCTTATTACTTTTTGACTAAAAATTATACGGGGAATACAAAAATGTAATAATATATAGGGTGTTCCACTTAAAAAACTATAACTATGGTTAGCCACCAAGTTAAGGAACACTCTATATAATACAAAATATTTTTAAAATGTGCTCCTAATGAACACCTATCACAAGGAAAAAAACCGCTTCGAAATATCTTTACTCATAAAGGCATAATCGGCCTTACCCGCTCAGATGACTCACCCTGTATATGTATATATACTATAATGTACTTTCTTTACATTTATTTAATTTAATGTCATTCTTCATTGTCTAGGAAACTATTACAGAACATGCCCAGAAGGTAATGGAACAAATTGTAAATGCAGGTGCAGAATGCGCTGAGAAATTGGGTGCGACTCCAGGTAATAAGAAGCATGTATATTTATATTACGAGAGAAGATTTGTATAGTAGGTATCCATCAAGTTATAAAGTAAAAGAAAAGCGTATGATCCGTTAATGGTCATATGTGTATTGTGATGACGAAAATGTTTGTACTCGAGATTTTTGCAGATGTCCACGTTTTGAAGTACACTGATACCAAAAAAATAGTTTTTCTCCCTTTCCTCCCCCTCTCCCTCTTCCTCTCTCTCTCTGTGTGACCATGGTCCTTTGTGGGCCTACTGCTTGGATTCTTGTTTTTTCGGTAGATTCCAGTACATACAATTTCCATCATCTGTTACAATTTTCAAAAAAAGCTCTTTTTTATCAGCCTAAGACACCAAGGTTTCTTTCCAAATGTGTTGCCCAGGTGCTGAAAACTTACGTATTCATAAATCTTCAAACAACATTTTTTATACTGTAGTTTCCAATACCCTAACTTTATCGACATCATCATCGAACTTTTATTCTTTGATATGCTACGACAAAAGCCTAAGCTTTCTAGTTGTTGTCCTTGGATTTTGATTCAACAAGGCTTCCGCATCGTCCTTTAATTGTTTTTGTTATTGCTTTTCTAGGGTCTAGCTAAGTTTTTGTTAGTTAAATTTACACAAAAACAATTAAACTATTTGGATATCAACAAAATTTCGTCATTAAACAACAGAATATCACAGCAACTTCGCCACAAAAACTTGCAACCCTCACTTGTTTTCTCGTGGCTAGGCGTGTAATATAAAAATCGCCACTCATATAAACTGTTTCAAAATAATTATATTTGAAAATAGTGATTATTATTTAAAGAAATAGATATAGACAATTAGAATAAATATTTAAAACTGACTCTTATTATTTATACGGTAAAAATAAAAATAATTTAATACCTGAAAACCTTGGAATACATGTGAAAGTATGCAAAAAGTATTTTGAAAAAATTTTTGCGAAGATTTTTCTCATCCCCAATTCATTGCTTAAAATCTGTGAACAGTGGTGTGAGTCAATTTTAACTCTTCCTCAACCACTCTGACTGGTTCTTGAAAATGAAGGTCTTCCGTTACGTGGTTCATCTTCAATCAGGTTCCTTCCTTCCGAAAATGCTTTAAATCACAGAAAAACCTGGGCCTTTGACAAAATACTGCCTCCGTAGGCCTGATTTCCGTTGTACTATGCCCAAGTCTGAAACAAAGTCGATAGCATACCAATGCACAATTTTGATGCCATTCATTTAGAACAGACTAAAAAAAATGTTTCACCAATAAAATCGCTTTGGACAGCCAAATCACTCTAACGAGTTCAAACTTGTTAGCAGTTTCATTACTTAATTTACATACCTCATAGATATACATGTTCTTTGTACTCTCTTAAAATGAACAGAAGCAATGTAATATATTTCCTACAATACAATTTATCTCACCGTACTTAAAATTAGTTTGATCTTTTCAATATACTTACCAACCTTGAACACATTTTCAGAGGACATGGATAAACTAATGAAACGTCAAATGCCTGATAGTAAAGCAGGAATATGCGTGATATCCTGCGTGAATAAAGTATTTGGACTTGTAAGTTTGATAGTTTGTTGATATTTGAGGATATTTTTTCAATCACATATTTTAGCAAAATGCCGATGGAACAGTCAACAAAGGTAGTACATTAGCTAATATCGAAACAGTAAAAGATATCGATGAAGATATGTACAAAAAAATGACAACCGTTTGGGACACCTGCAATGCAAACAGTATGTATTTCAAAATATCACTTTTGCTAGTGTATTATAAACATTTTTTCCTTTAGCTGTAAACGATAGTGACGAATGTAATACTGGTGCTAATTTGGTAAAGTGCATGAAGGAAGAAAGTGAGAAATTAGGATTAACCAAGGCTGTCATCGGTTTTTGAAGCATTAATTAAAATTGAGCAGATACACCTAACAATATTTAATTATTAGAGCATATATGTTTTAATGATCGATGTTTATTATACCTAAAAATTATTGTTGTCGGAATTTTGTCTTGTCCAATCAGTATGCTAAAATAAATATATATATATAATGTTTGCAATATGTTTCCATTCTGTTTATTAACTTTCTAAACCATCTAATTACATTTACACGAGTTGGAATCCGATTCAAGTGTAAGTTTTTACAATAGTTTCGTTACTTGTTAAAACTTATAAATTAAGGACATTCTATTTACAATATAATATGTATTTTAACACAAATACCTGTCCGATTTTATGATCTTTCTCTGAAAAGTTTAAAAGCACCTTAGATTAGATCTGACTAATATAGCAATTCTGAATTGATGCTAACAATACAGAATTCAAGTAAAAGTATGTAAGTATTAATTTATCTTTATTTCGTTGCCGTGTTTTCTCAATATATTTATGAAAAATTTTGCCAAGAATAAACAAAAAAAAACAAATGAGTACTTCGATATGTCCATGTATATTTTATTATATAATCTGGTTTTTAAGTTTTCTGATAATAACTGTCAAATATTGCATAAAGCTCAACAAAAATGTATCGATAATGGCAATAAAATCAGATGAAGGTGTTGTAAAACCATTTTTAGATTTTACATTAGTATTACTGTAGCTTCTCTGCAAAATGAATGAGGCTATTCTATTGTATATCGGTTGTTAAAAATATTTTAGACGGCTCACACTGAAATTATTCCAATATTTTTTGATATAGTTCTCAAAGTAAACAAGAGTGAATACTTTTAAACCTGCGTCACTAGCCGTTCGTGTTTGTATTTCATTTGTATTTTGCAATAAAGTCATTTTTTATTATTATTGCCTCAACTGGTAACAATGGAAAAGATGAAACAGTAGCAGAAGCACTTCGTACTCTGTCGTTTTATTTTACAATTATAAGTACAATATTGATTTAATAAAAAAAAACTAACCTCAAAGTGTGTTTGCAAGGTGCTAAATGTATGCTCCGGCTTGACAAAATCCTATACCGATAGGTCCAGCCCGCGACGGGCCATACATAGGCAACAATATACGTATGGAACGTGCTATGTGGCAACGTGTGTACGATACCACTCCGCGTGCTCCTATTTTGAGTGACTTTCTTAAAATTTTAATTTATTTTGTAGAATTATTGGTTTTTTTACTTTTATCTTTTAGAAAACGTTATTGTTTTTTTATTACTTAAAATTACTTTTCCGTAGCAGCTAAGAATACAATAATAATAATAAATTGGACCTTATTATGTCTGAAACAAATGGGCAAATTACGTATACAGAACGAATATGCAAACGACTATATCCTTGCGCGGTTTAAGTCTTACTAAATTCTTAACTGCAATGTGCTGCTGCTGCGGGTAGAGGGGTTTCGGTGGGGGTTTCGGTGTTGCCACTCATTGCTGACTATGGCCCGTTCCGAGCTGGACCTATCGGTATAGCATTCATTCCCTTGATACGATTGATGTGAACTCTAAATTCTGATGTCGTAACTTCTGTGATTGGTATATTAATTTTGTCCTTGTAGAATTTTATGCCTTTTATATTTAGATATTCGCCAAAACCTTTTCAGTGCTGTAACTCTTCTATACTCAAAGGTAGAAAAAAATTTTTTGAACATTGTTTTTAAGAAATTCAATTTCAAACAACGACATCATCTTAAATTTTTAATTTTGCTTAGCATTTTTGAGTTAGCAAGCAAAGTATAATTTTTTTAAATGGAAACCATAGTTGGCTATGACATGTGACATGTGATGTAAGGGTCGTAGCACTTATTTTAATAAATAACAGCACAATACACTATCATTATTTTAACAAAAATCATGTCTTGCCATAGAAAACGCGATATTAATAATTAAAGCATTATGTTTACTTCATCATTGACAATTCGTTCATTAGGGTGACTATAGTTGGCTTTGATAGTGATTTAGTTGCTTTACAAAGTTAGTTATGGTGTACACAAATCTCGAGAAACTTAATATGATCGAATGTTACATTGTTTGTAACAAAAAATAGTAAACAAGCCGCCGAACGCTATTTTTTAATGTGTTTTGATCGCCCTCAACCATCGTTAGACACCTTCAAGAATTTATACAATAATTTAAAAGAGTATGGAAGTTTTGTTAAACCTAGAAATAAGGGTAATATTGATGAAAATACGCAGATAAATGTTTTAGCTGCTGTTAATCAGAATCCATCCACATCAACGAGGCAAATTGCACAAAAAGCTGCTACCTCACAAAGCACAGTAGTGAGAATTTTATCAAAACATAAGTGTCATCCTTATAAAAAATTAGTTGGTCAAACTCTACATCCTGGAGACGATGAAAGACGATTAAATTTTTGTGCTTGGTTCGTAAATATGTGCCATGAAAATAACAATTTCCGAAGCAGATCTTATGGACCGACGAAACACGTTTTACAAACTGGCATGTTCAATCGCCATAATGAACACCTGTGGACGCAAATAAATCCTCACCGTTTAGAAGAAAGGCGACCCCAAATTAGGTTTGGCTTCAATTTATGGTGTGGTGTTATTGGTTCGCAACTTGTTGGGCCATTTATTTTTAATGGAATTTTAACCGGAAATCGATATTTGCAATTTCTTAGGGAAGATTTCGACAATATCCTAGATGAATTAAATTTACAGACCCGTACAAACTTACGGTGGTTTCAACACGACGGTGCTTCGCCTCACTATCAGCCTCTATCAGGTACAGGTCGTAAGATATTTAGATAAATTATTTCCAAACTCGTGGATCGGCAGAAATGGTCCTGTTTTATAGCCTGCACGTTCCCCAGATCTTTCACCATTAGATTTTTTCGTCTTTGGAGCAATAAAAGATCTCTATATGTGTGATCATATGCAACCCAAGAGGAGCTATTGGAAGCTGTTACTAATGTATTTGATAGGTTAAATGGAGCAAAATTAGGAGAGCTTCTAACTCAGTATTGAAAAGGTGCCGTATGTGCCTCAATAATAATGGTGGGCAGTTCGAACAATGTAATGTAAATTTAAGGTGTTACGTGTTGATAATAATAAATTCGTTTAGCGTTTTTATTGTTTCTTGTATTACATTGTATATTATAAGTTTCTTTTCTTTTCCATGGCAAGACATCATTTTTGTTAAACATAATAATGGTGTATTGTGCTGTTATTTTTTAAGTGCTACGACCCTTACATCACTGCAAGCAGCAAAAAATGCACTATTAAAATATGTCATAATCAACCATGGTTTCCATTTAAAAAAATTAGACCTTGCTTGCTAACTCAAAAATGCTAAGCAAAATTAAAAATGTACGATGATGTCATTGTTTGAAATTGAATTTCTTAAAAACAGTATTCAATTTCTTTTTTTTTTACCTTTATGAATAGAAGAGTTATAGCACTGAAAAGGTTTTGGAGAAATTCTATTTTTTGCAAATATATAGTTAACCATGCATTTTCTTAAATGGACGAAAACGTATCTGGATGAGGCTTATAAAGATGCAAATCTTTCTCCATTTAACCTAATGCGTATCTCTTATGGTTTTCGAGATCCCCATACAAATAATGGAAAAAAAACTCACCCTGTATAATGTTGGACGTGCAATTTTAAAAAATTAAATTATTTATAATAATATGAGTATATTATTAATACTCGTTAACTAAACCAACCCATGCACAACATTTTTCATAAAAATAAAACGTATAATGGAAGTGCAAATATAACATTACAATCCAATATGGTCTAGAAAAACCTTTTTCCTTCATCTGACCAGTGATGTTTCATAATTTGCACTCGATGGTAGTTTCAAGTAAATTACTAGCGGAATTACGAAATATTATTCTGAATATTCTTGCAGTTGGATTACGATTATATATGTCGCAGGGATATGATGAAAACGGAGATTTGATCAAATCCCTAATGTAGATGACCGATTCACGGAAGTTGTTAAAATACCATCTCTGTGGGATAATTTCCCTAAAGAAAGTAAGTGATAATGATTTTAGTGAAAAGATAAAATAAACGAATCAGGACTTGCACAACCTTATGATTCGCTTGTTACCACACCCGTTTATCTCGCCGCTCTCTTCAGGTTAAGTCGATTTAATTGACTTAGAGTCGATGCCACAAACTATTAAAAATGTTTTTGAAAGCAAGTTGTCCTCATATACTACAAAGCGACAACCGTCGTGACTTTACGGCTGCTGTCATACAAGAATTAACAAGCCTGTGGCCATCGTGCAAAATTTTAAATGGTAGGCCTAGACATCCAGCTGGTCAAGAATTTTTGAGCGATCAAATAAAGATGTTCAAGCTATGTTACGTGCTTGGCTAATTAACAATGACACAAAACATTGGGCTACAGGTTGTTCAATTCCAAAAGGAATCCTCTTTTCATCGAACTATTAAACGATCACCTTACAAAGCTTTATTTGGAACAGAACGAAAAACAGCACTCAAAACTAGTCATATTTCAAAAAAGTTCCTTGAAAAACTTATTACTGAAGAGGACTTGGATTTACTTCATAATCAGCAGAACCGTGATATTATTTTAGCACCAGCTGACTTACCAGCAGCTTCCTTAGAGAGAACAACGACTCTTGAACTTCAAAAGATCTACCATCATCTGAATTAATTGATTACAATGCTTCAACTTTAAGTGATATATAACAATAGTTAAATCAACCAACAATAACACTTCAATGTCACAAGATCTACCGGCAGCTGATTTACTCACCAAAAAGGCTTTAAATTTAGAGGTTTTTCAGAAATTGAATCAATTAACCAGTTAACAACTCTACTTCAACTCCTGCTTCAACAGTTAAAACACCTGTAGTGTTACTTGACCTGTGTTCAAAATCGGCAAGGTTTGAATTATTTGAACTTTAAAATGGACTTTGATTTACAACAGTTATTCTTCAATTACCTACTTTGCATAATTTTTCTGCAAGAATTATCAGCTCATTCAGGTTAAATCGATAAAGTTATATGGTTTTGGTTATGTGGTATTAGCTCGTCATTTTTATTAATCAGATTCGCCTTAAATGAATCAAGAAACAGATTTATAGAAAGAGGACCTGATTAATAGACATGACCTTAGGAAGAAATATCCTGAAAATGTTTAGATAATGTCGTTAATGAACCATACAAGTATCATTGCGAGTAAGGTATGATTATAAACTAAATAATAGGTCATAAATATTTTTGATCCATACGACATTATCATTTTATAATAATTTTCTAATTGGACATTGACTATCTTTATTATATGGCACATATCTTGGTAAAATAGTTTTATATTAAATAAATGTTGGTATTTAATAAAACAGTCGTTTTGTTTTAATTTACCGATCCTACACAAATAGACCCACATTAGCAGAGCAGTATGCATGTTGAGTTACATTAAGCAACGTCCAACAACATTTTAGTTTCTAGATTCAATGTTATAAATTATGAAGCTAATAATAATAAATGGCTATAGCATTGTGAATGTAACGTACAAAACCGTATGTAACTTAAAATAAAATCATAATTTGCAATTTCTGCGTGAAAATTAGCAATAATTCATTTAGTAGATAACTTTAATTCGTGATAAATGTGAACTCAAATATAGAGTATATTCTAGAATATTCAATGTGGTGCAGCCCGTAAATGAACACCAATAGCAAAATTACAAATATGGAAACCGTAAGTATATACAACGCAATAATAAAACAGTAATCGAAAAGAATCTTTAAGAAAGATGTAGAAATGTTATGAATATCATCTAGTGTCACGGGTCAACATTGAGTGGTAGTAAACTAACTAAATAACCAGATCTGCCGATAAAGGTAGTATTTAATTGCACCACGCCTACTGTAAAGAATAATACGCATCAGCAAAAGACGTTGTACAGAACACGCCGAAGAAGTTGTTTCTGCTTTAGAGCGTAGTATTGAGGAAAACCCAAATGAGTCGATTCGCCATCGTGCACAACAATTGGACCTTTGTCCATCCACATCATGGAAGATTTTACGAAAAGATCTTGGTTTAAGAGCTTACAAGATCCATCATGTACGTTCAGCATATGGACCGAAAACTTGTTCAGCGATAAGGCTCATTTTTGGTTAAACGGCTATGTCAACAAACAAAATTGCCTTATTTAGAATACAAAACAACAGAAGCCCTCCTTACATCCACAAAAGGTTAAAGTTTGGTGTGCTTTATAGTCTGGTAGAACGATTTCTTCAGAGATCATTCCGGTCAGAACGATACAGTCAATGGAAGGCGCTACAGGTCCATGATTACTGCCTTTTTTCCATAATTGAATGGCCTTAATGTAGAAGAGCTTTAGTTCAAACAAGACGGCTCAACATGCCGTACACCTCACGACACAAACAGGCTATTGGAGGAAACATTCGATGTGCGCATAACCTCGGGTAATGATCCTGTTAATTGGCCTCCACGATCGTGTCATCTCACCACTATAGATTATTTTTCCTTGGAAGCTAACATTCGCAGAGTTGTTATCGATATGCGGCCTCACCTTCTTGAAAAAGTGGTCCACAACTGGACTTCTAGATTTCGTTTCATTAGTGGCATGCAATTATCTTTTCAATAAAGCTAATTTTGTGGTAATACCATGGTTTTAATGTGTTTTATTTCATTCTACATTTCTATACCTCCAAGAAAAGCATCCTTTAGTTTTACCTTTACTTCTTTGAGTTTTCATACATACTTATTTAACCTCTTTTATTATTGCATATACATTTTATGTTTGGTTTTTAATATCCCACTTATAAGCACGTTCTTTCTGTCTACTTTTGAATAATTGTTGAAGGTTTGGGTTGGAAATTCGTAGTTTTTATGTTCTTTGTATTTTTATTTTTGTACTTTTGTAATTTGCACAATAAAGGCATTATTATTATTACTATTATTATTAAAATTAGAGGGCAGCTTGATTGGCTGTCCAGCTGAACCTCACCTTCTGATTTACGTTTCATTATTTGACTTTTATTAGTATTCCTTTGATTTCTTTTATGCTGTTGTGTATTATTGTTATTTTATTAATGTTGTTTTATCTAGACGGAAATAAAGACATATATTATTATTATTTCGGGTGAAGAAAAATTCAAAATAAAGTAGATGTTGAACAAGATGTCGTATGTCCTAGCTTAAGTCTATGATTTGTATTAAATATTAAATGTCAATTGTTGTATGTCAGTAATTGTGAGAATCTATACTCTATTTCAGACATGACTTCAAATTTTCAAGGATTACTTTGACTTGAAAATTTTTTCTGAACATCCGATATAATCATGCTTACATATAGAGGAAACGCGTTACATTCAATTGTACGTCATACTAGATTCAACACGTCTTGTTAATTTTGCCGGATCTATTTTTATTTCTGTCAGTGACATTTGATATAACAACAACAAAATATTCACAATACAGTAGCTATAACTTAATATATTTAGTAATTGAAATGCTCTAAGACTTCGGTCTTTCTCAACTTCCGTATTTCATAACGCAATCGCAGCAGAAATAAACACGAAAATTTCACAGGAAAAATATACACAACACATGCCTTTTTGACAGATATGATTTATCGGCCAACATCGAATTGAACTATTAGTCTATTAAAAATATGTAGAGATAAATTTAATATTGAAACGAAAATTAACACATAATTTTCGTTGCCATGAATGGGTATATTTACGACCAATTTATTCATTTTCTATTTAAACTAATGAAATAAAATCCCTCAAATATAATTTAACAAAGCAATTTTTTAAGTTTATCATGACAACATGTAAACGTCATCAATAACGTACAATTGAATATAACGCGTCTTCTCTATACAAGTACAGCATTGACAACATGTGAAATAGCATTAATAACCTGAAATTTTAAATTGATATTATGATAAAATTGACTAGTTTGTGATAAGAATTTAAAAATCTATGATAAGAAATCCTTTAAACAGCGTTTATGAGAGTGTAATGCTAAATTTGATATTTATATTATGGTTGTAGACTAAATGAATGAAGGCGTTTTCAAGCTCTCGATTTAATAACAAGAATATATCTAAATCGCAATGTGTAAATCAATTACATGCACTCGTTACTTGCTGTTAACAAACAATTTGATTGTAATTAAACGACTAACACTATACACTAAAACATTTGATATTAAAATTATTATATATTAAAATTCGTATAGAAAAATAGTAGCCAAGATTCAATAAATATGGTCAAGAGCGAAATTTCACGTTTTTATTTTTTAGAAAAACCACACGATTGTATAATTATCTAGTTATTATGTAATACTATTGATATAATTTACTTTTAAACTGGGCTAAAACAAATAATTTTGATAACTTAGTATACTAACTGTAAATTATATTATTCCGCGGAAATCCTTGTTATTCTTGAATGATTTCTGATGAAAACAGCAAGTCATATTACTTAAATTTAGTTAGACCTTGGGTCGACTCATATTTACAAAATATAAATACCCAATTATTTATTATTATTAGAAGTCAGTTCATCAAATCATATGGTTGTAACTTAAAATTACTAGGTGTTTGGTTTGTTTTCGTAATAGCATATTAAACTCCTACTTTGCTGTCAACAGTTTAAAATCTCCCAATAGAAAGAATATTTTATTAGAAATATTTATAATAAATTAATATAGAAATAAACATGTTAAATATAATTCTCTACCTATGTATATACAATGTACATACAGATTGTCGTATTGAAAAGTTAATATGCATCTTCAAATACACACACATAAACATGTACATACCTATGTATGTATACAACAGTTCAAGAGTGTGGCTCTCGGTTTACCCACACCACCATAAGACCGGTGGTGTGGGGAGACCGAGAGCGCGAACACCATGCGCGCATGGCATTCGTTCCGTATCTTTAGAGCGTGAACTTACATTGTGTCTGAGCAAACTCGCAAATATTAAAATAAAATGCCCTTAACTGTCGAGGAAAAAATACAGATTGTGTTATGGTATGCGAAGGATAATTCGTACAAAGTCGTGCAAAATTTATTTGTATAGTTCATTATAATATTTTGTTTCATTTTAAATGTGAGAATTTTATTTTAGTTACAATTTTTATAGAGTTTTGTTTCAGTTCAATGTTAATACATTATACATCAATTACAAAAATAGCGGAGCAATTCCTTAAAGCAAACGTCCGCATACTAGCTTTCAACGTTTTGCACTGAAGCTGCGGTACCCGGTGTCCCGGTATGAACTCATCTCCCCTATTATCGTACCCCTCCATTTCATGTTTGCATGCACATGTGTGCGTGTCTGTGTTTCCCTATATCTACTTTTATTTCAGTCAAACGGTATACATACATTCACATGAAGTAGCATATTGGTTATTGTTCTGTTCGAAGTTTTCCCATTGACCGACTATTCCAAAAGCAAATTTTAGATAAAAATTTCAGAATTCTTACTGGAAGTAGGTCTTTTATTCTTATCAAAAAGTATGTTTTTGCAAATATCTCGCAAGTTATGCGTTCTATATAGATTTACCAAGAGCGCAAAAGTATACAAAATCTTGATTTGGAACAATTTTTGTATAAAAGAATATTCAGAATTCGAACCGAAAGTAACACTTTCGCAGTTTTTTTGTATTCTATGCATATTTATTAAGAGTATACACGTATTTAGAGACAGAATGAATATAAAATTTAAACTGTTACATAGAGATTTTTTGTATTAAGAAGATTTAAAAGACTTAATTTGAAATAAGTTTTGTAGAAAAAATTCTAAACGCACATACGTATATCAAAGTCATGTAATGCACACTCCTATTCTTTTTAAGTCAAAGTACCATTTTGAAATATCGCCAGTGCAGCTCTGCAGTCGTTTGCGCGCATGCGCGATAACTGACTTCATCTATTGGCAAGCCACGGACCCTATTACGAAAACATTCCCTCACGTTGACATTCATTTATGGGTATTTAATACATCTCAAAACACTGAAAATTTCTAGTGGTGAAATACTTGCTCTCATTCATTTCTTAACTGCAGAGACGTGTAAAAGTAGAAAATCAGTGAGGTGCGTAGAAATAATTTTATGACCGCGAGAAGATAATGAGTACGATGAGTAAATGGGCGACTTATGCAGTTTGAGAAAACGTACGCTATTCGATTTTATCATTATCTAATGAGTTTCCTTAAGAAGTGTTATAAAAGAACATGTGGCAGAACGCTCACACTATTGGAATTGTGGTCACGCTGGCTTCCAAAAATGATGACTGAGGTGCACAAAATCAGACATTTAGCTACTTATTCTTGCTCCTTAAGGCTCCTCGCTATTGAAACGGCAATCGCAATATTGGTTGCATAGCACATACTTTAATAACCGAAGGATGTCCGATTACCTATTACACATAGGAAATATATAATAAATATTTAAAATAATAACTGAATATCTAAGGGAATAAAAATTCATTTATGATCAAATATTTACGCATTTGTAACCGCGGGAAAGATTTTTAACAGAATAACATTCACTGTAATGTGGGTTGCCTAATTTATTTCATATTCATTTAAAACAAAGTAAAGAACAGTTGAACGAAAATAAGTGCAGAGCGGGGTAGCTTTTTATTCAATTTTTAACGTGAACTAAAGCAAACAAATCTGCTGCAAAGGATTTTTGAGAAAATACGTTTTAAATATTTTGACATATGATCGGGGTAGATTACTAAATTCTTCATAAGTTGACAATGAAAGGTTTTCTCCAAATATAAAATCAACAAAAATATCTTGCACTAAAAATCTGCTATTTTTTAACTATTCACAGATCCAATATCGAGGACCCTTACCAGTCAGCACTACGATGACGATAACCACCTCAAAACGACTGTGAAAAACAGGGCTGCCGTTTCGGTACAATTGTACTGAATTCAGTACAAATCAATTCAGTACGTAAGTACTACTTTCTGCAAAAATGTTAGTTTCAGAACGAAATTACGAAGATAAAAAATAATATAAAATAGTTTTTTTAAAAGAAATTAATAAAACGTTTTAATGACGTTATATAATATTTGGATCATATCCATAGACATGTAATTATTTACGTATATCTATGATTATGTCACACACTTATATCGATATTAATTCTATTTATATTACTATACTATATGTATTTGATTTCGTTACTACATAATTTGTTAATGTGCATACGTATACAATTAACAAAATCACTATTAGTAGATATAACAAACAAAATACGTTCTTAAATCATTCGGCGGATTTGCAAGTAAACACAATATTTGGTCATCTTTCCCCGACGTTTAATATTCAGCGAACTTATAAGCAAACAGAATTATGTCGTATGTTGTAATTAAGAGAAGAAAAGAAGACAAAAACAATGACACTCGCTTTGAATCACATCATTCTAATATTGAAATTCAATATTAATACATATTTGTTCTTCCAGCTCTATATATTATTGTTGCCTATGTAGGTCTGTACCTATACGTTCTTTTCATAGAACGTGCATTCCGAGATACCCATACAAATTGATACAAATACACATAATATGCATTCGTATAAACAAAATCATCATTACTAAAGACAAAATAATTATGAAAATATATATCTATAAATTATTTGACGTCTGTGCGTTTTAATTTCCATTCTGAAAACATCCCTACTATGATTAAGATGTTAATTTCTCTTTTATATTACAATAATAAGTATTTCTGCTACCTCTTTTATAGTTACGTCATAAAACAAATATCCCTTTATAACAAACTTTTTAAATTTCCCGCCATTCAGTACATTTTTACCAAATTCAGTACGTTATCAACTAAAATATCGGTACATTTTCGAACGGGCTTGCGGCAGCTCTGGTGAAAAATTAGTATATTAGGCGAAAGATTTCTATGTGCACTTACAAAATTTAATTGCAACATTTCATGTGATGTTGACATTTTTTTTTGTAATCTAAACAAAATGCATGATTTATAAGATATTCGAAAAGGTAATTTGTAGTATACATGCTTACAACCGACTGACTGCACAAAAACTTGTCAAACACTGCTACTAAACATGAACACACTGAGCTACGTTTTAAAAGTTATTGGTCTATATGCAGACGACACAAAGCACTTAAATCAAGACGAAGTTTAACACCATTCAGCAATTGAATTCGAATTTGTTCGAAAGAATACACTCATGGACAAAATAGTGCGTTATAAATTCAATAATGAAGGTTTTTGGCAAATTTTTTCACTTGCTATAAATGATGCATTATATTTACAGTAAGTGAAAAAATTCGCCAAAAACAGTCATTATTGAAATTATAACGAATGAATTGTAACAAAAAACACTGTAACTAACTTTTAACAATATTTTCAGCGTGATACAATGTTAATTTAACCAAAATGTTACAATGATATCTAAACTTGAAGGCACATTGAACATTTAGAAATTATAAAAAGCTCTTCTAAAATTAAATTAAACTTAAAAATTTATAAAATTAATGTCGGGTATTGCCTCCCCTTGCTCTTATAACTGCTTCCATTCGTCTAGGCATACTACTAATTGACTTGCAGATGCTGCCTTGAGGAATATTCTCCCATTCAGCAATCACAGCTTTTTCAAGTTTCCTTAGAGTTGTAGGAGCAGGTATGCAGCATATAACTAGCCGTTTAAGTGCATCCCACAGTTGCCCTATGGGATTTATGTCTGGGCTTTTAGGTGCCCGCTCCATAACTTGAATTTTCACCTCTCGAGGGTGGTCCATTACGCCTACAGCAAAGTGTGGTCGACCGTTATCTTACATAAAGAGGAAGTTGACGCCGATAAATGGGGAAAACGGTTCAACATGCTCTTCTACAATATTCTCGATATAAAAATTTGCATTCATTGATCTCCTGTGAATAGGCACGGTACCAACTTCGTGCGAGCGTCAAAAGAAATTGCTCCCCAGAAGATTACTGACCCATTACCAAATGAAACTCTTAGAGAGATGTTGCAGTCAGCAAACCTCTCATTTGGTCTTCTCCAAACACGCTCATGTCCATCTGGTGACTTCAGACTAACTCGTTTTTCATCCGCAAACAAAACTTCTTTCCAGTCGTCAATGGTCCAGTTTGCATGAGCTCCAGCAAAACACAATCTCACAACTCTATGTTGCCTGGTGAGTAGTGGTGCAATTGCTGGTTTTCTACTCTTTAAATCCTGCTTCATTAAGGCTTCTCCTGACTGTTCTTTCAGAAAGCTCTGCGTAACTCGAAACCGGTCGATCGACTCGTCCTTCAGGCAAGTTTTTTAAGAAATCGATCATCTACTTCATTTGTAGGTCTTTTACCATCTTGTCCTCTTGCGCTAGAGAAAGCCCCAGGTGCATTAATACGTTTAACCGTCCGACTTACTGTTGACTGTTTAACGCCAAACAAATTAGCCATATAACGCTGGCTACGACCATCATTAATAAGAGCTATTGCTTGCACTGCTTCATGTTCACGTAATTGCATTGAAGATTCATATGTTCGACTCTAGCTATACTAGTCAGTGTATTTTATTATTTTAAACAAATTAAAATCAAACTAATGATCAACAAAATTAAACTGTCCAATTTTTGTTTAACAGCTTTTCAGGAAATTAACACCATACGATTATTTGCAAACTTTGTTACGTTTAAAAATACGCTTCAACTTTTAATTCATTTATCCTTGTATATTACATGTTAAATATTTTTAAATTCAAATTATATTTCCAATCCTAAATAAATTATGTTTTAAAATATTCGATTTAAAATATTTAGTTTATGAAGGACTCTTTGTTCAAATTTGGGATTGGCGACGTATGCATTTTTTGTGCGTCTAAAGTTATCTAAATAGTTTCATAGTTTCTTGTTGCATGAAATTGCGTAGGTATTTCGCATTTTCTGATGGCGTGATCCAACAGCGTCTTTCCGGCGCCTAAATTCTCCAGAATGTTCTTCTCCCACCTCCGAGTCTTTAAAAGGGCGAAGCTCGTCTAAAATCATTCACTATTACATCATTATTACATTCACCATTAGATCCATTTGTTACATCTCAGTACATTTGTTCATGTTGTTACATTTAAACAGTGAGTGGTAGTTGAATAAATCTTAATGCCGGTACCGGCGTCGGCCAGAGTCCGCCAGTCCTTTGGTGAAGATGTCCTTGGAAACAAGGTATTAATGTCCACAGTATGAATACACCGGTCAGGGTCATTTAAATCTCGATTTCCAAATAATAAATTGTTGGAGTATCTATCGTTCTTCAATTTACGGCGTTGGTCCGGATTTAGAGGCTATCTCACCGACAATATCAACTCAGGCCCCGTTAACAACATCGATCGGTATCGCGACAGAAATAGGCGTCCGCGTACTGGCGCTCTAAATTTCCAGGTATTTGAGTTCTTATTTCTTGTACTTCGTGTAGCAAGCTAACTGTCCAACTACCAGGCTGTCAGAAATTTTAAAAATTAGATATTTGTTCAATAAAGTTAAATATTATTGTGCGGAAGGCACAATCATCAAGTCTTTCTTTGTGTTCGTCTAAATTTGTATATGTTCATTTAAATCTTTGTGTTGTAATAGTCACCATTATTTTCATTTTTTTTTTATTGTGCAGATGGTCAAATTATTTTGTATGTGTTAAATATTAGTAAAGTTTTGTTATTTGTAATATTGAATTTATGGAAATTTTAAGGTAAATGGTGCACCATATTTGATCAATTAGTTTACCGAATTTGACCAATTAATTTTATTAGATTGTTTATTTGTCGAACCTGTTCTTATTATTTTGCTTTTCTATATGTACAGTCCCTCCAAAATTTAGTTTTCTTTGTTTTGTAATGAATTTAAATTTAGTGTAAATCGAGTCATTTTTAACAACTCAAGTTAAAGTTATATTCGTTTATTCAACAATCATTTATATTTTGGCTGCAATATTTCTTTTGTGTAATTAATACTTCAATTAATATTATTATTGTAATGTAACTAAATTTTATATTTCAAAGTTATCTTGTTTTTGTTTAATAAATTGTTATTGTTTTTATTGATTTGTTTCCTTTGAGGTAGGCCTAGTATTAGTGCAATTTCCCATTTTAATTGTGCAATACTTTAACAACAGTGACCCCGCCATTATTATTATAAAATGGATGGGATTAATATCTCTTGATAATTATTTTTGCTCAAGAATTGTTTTTCATATTTTATATTTTTTGTTATAAAAGCAAATATTGCACGTAAGTGAAAATACACATAACCTACTTCATCAGTTACTGCACAAAGTCCGCCTCTCTGCAGATAACCACAATAAGCATCACCAAACTAAACACAACTACTTTTCACTGCCAAATTTGTACAATTCACACACTTAATTTTAATTTTAATTGAATTAACTGCATAACCACTATGTATGCTTGTAATATTCAGCGTTTATACATAAATCACTGCAAAAACTACCTAGATATCATGTGGGCATTAGTTAACATCATTTTGAGTAATCTCACGCTCTTACTAATAATCTGAGCTAGATATACAGGCTGGGTCACAAATATAATAACCTCGACGGTTTTACTTCGAAGTCAACATCTGGAAATATTATTAATCATAAGCGATTAATAATAATTATTAACGGTAAGTGCATGCTCTGATTCACACAAATATCTTCCACCCTGAATTGGTAGATCTCGTTAATTAGTGACGCCGCGACGAGCATAGTCACTAATTGAGTATTTCTGGGAAAAATATTGATTGATTGCAGACTCCGCGACGAGCATAGTGTCCGATCAATTAATTTAATTCAATTAGGGTTTTTCTCCAAGTAATAACTTATAAACCTAAAAATGTCAAATCACCAATATTCAATCATGTACGATTCAGAAAAATATTACCTCTAACCTAATTATTAAGCATATACATTCCTTAGTACAACTGAAATTACAAGGTGCTAGTTTTAAAAAAATACTTAAGTATGTTTAATAAGTATGAGTATATTTCATGATTAAATACCGTGAAAATCACAAACGGAAACAATTAATGTAAAATTTAAAAATTCTCGCTGTTTACATAATCTTAAATTATACCCTTTATCATAAATTCACTATTAAGGTATGTAGTCTTACGTAAGTAAATATATGCAGTAAAACATATTTAATGAGCCAAATTTTTCAGTGCATTGTATAAATTAACCACATGATCAATATTCGTACTACAACATGTACCTGTTTGTAATTCTATACCTGTGTTTTATTGGAATCGATGCAGGGACAAAAGTTAACATTCATAAATTAGTTTCTTCGTATGATATTTATTTGATTTACTTTTCAGTTAGATGAATTATTTAATTCAAGAGCTATAAAAGCTGGACCTGAATGTCTTGAAGAAGTTGGTGCTACTGAAGGTAAGCTTATAAAATAAACATTTTTTTGTATTACTTCGAAAATAAACTTTCAATTTCAATACTTCTTTACTTACTTTATATATTATGCCTATCAGAATCTGTACAGATATGAAGTAATTACTTCATTTTAAGTTCCTCAGCGATTTCAATGTCTTATCATTATTGATATTTATCATGCATAATTTTGTAGTGTATTTTTGTATTATTTTTATTTTTCTGTTTAATATGTAGTATGTCATGTACCCACTAAATTAAAACGTATTTTGTATTTTCAGTTCTTGTTAGTTGTCTCCTAAGATTATTTAATATTTCCTTTGAGTAATCAATTCAAATGAAGGTAATAAGTAACCTCATAAGTAACTAAGTATCTATCATTTTAATATAAATTTTTCGCTTTCGCTTTATTGCATATTTTTGTATAGCGACAATATTCAGCCTTATTAAGTGATTACCAAAACATCGGATAACAGAAACAATAATGACTAATAAATATCCGAATATTGGAATGAGTAATAAAAATCC
This sequence comes from Amphimallon solstitiale, assembly GCA_963170755.1. Lineage (NCBI taxonomy): Eukaryota > Metazoa > Arthropoda > Insecta > Coleoptera > Scarabaeidae > Amphimallon > Amphimallon solstitiale. The sequence continues at coordinate 45,553,472 of OY720678.1, read as the reverse complement.
AAATTTTTGTGTTGGAATATTCTAATACAGAAGAACTTGTTGAAATATTCAAATATTCGAATATTCAAATACTTGAATATTCGAATGAATGTTTAAATAATTCGAATATTTAAATATTTATGAAAATGAATATTTGAATACTGAAATTTGAAAAACTCTCGGCCTTAGTTGAAACACTGCTTTTACTACGGGTGATGATAAATTAGTTTGTAGGCCTTATTAAACAATTCATCCAGTTCATCAATTTATTTGCTCATATAAATGTGTTTTTAAGGATGTTTCACATTCCTGTGAATAAGCAGTTTTTAATGATCAGTAGAAAGCAACATCTAGGTGCTGCAAAAAGTAAGCAGTATGCGGCGGTAGTATTAACTCCGCGATTCCATTATGTTTACATAAGTTATAAGAATGTAATAAAATATGTGTACAGTTAGTATTTAATATTAACAAAACTGGATTCTCAATAGATGGTGCAACAAATTTAGTAAAATGTTGCAACCACTCTAAGAACAATTGCTCAGTTTTCCATGCCGACTTTAACGTGTCAGGCAGTCGTTGTCTGGCAAAAGTAAACATAGGTGGTGTATTAGCCCCTGCAGCTCTAGTCTCACAGCATACGGTTGTATTTCAGGCACGTTCTGCACTTGTCATTGTGCCAACTAGTTTTTTGCCCTTTTTTGCATAAATTTGATGAGGTTTATGAACAGTACTGAAGCCTGTTTCATCCACATGGTAGACTCCTACCATTAAATTCGTCAGATTATTGTAAAATAATTCAACTTCTTGCTTGTTGAGGGCTTGAATTCTATGAAGATTGGTTGGTTCTGGTTTGCGAATGCTCATCTGTTTACTCGTTTTGGAACATTATAAAGCCATTTTTAAGCCATGTTTTCTTACTGATTTAAGTTGTGCTTAATATTATTTCTCGTCGCAAATTTATATGCTATCTTCGCAGTTCTTTGTGAGAAACTCCGTAAAATAAATCTGCTATCTTGAATACGTCATTTCTTCCTCTTGGGTTTCTATGAAAACTGGTCTTCTTCCTAGGCGTTTAGTTGATAACTTTCTACCTTTAAATTTTTCATATAACGTTGTAAATGGTATGTCAAATGTACGAGTTGCTCGTACGGGACTTCTTAGCTTCTACATTTTTAATTCCATATTTCATGGCGTAATCACTTCACTCTGCTTTTCTCATCGTTCTTTTTATATGTTGCGATATCTGTAAACACAAACATTGAAGCAGGTTTCGAATTCAATTTAGTCGAGCAATAGCGATTTGTGAAGGGTAATTTCAAACAACACATAACCTAAAATTGGTTACAAACATTTCAGAATAAAGTAACTCGAAATTTTCGTTAGATATTAGTGAAGTCATACGAGATAGAACTGAAAAATAGACATTTATTCCACTTACCAGGGAAAAGTAAATGTATAAGAGAGCAATTTTACAGCACTTCAACCGTTTTCAGTTTTGTTTCAAAAAATAAAATTGGTTCATTTATCTAATTCTCATTTTATATATGGATTCATATACATGTAATTCTACTCATTCATTGCTTCCAGGGCTGCCCCTTTTTATTCGATTTCGTTTTCTCTTTGTCTCTTATACTTCTTTAAATCGTTTTGTCAGATTGAGTACGAAATAAACAACACAAAACTAGCAGTTTTAAGAATAATCAGGATACTCTATTAGATATTTATTAGTAGTGAATTTTTTTTCTATCCTACTGGTAGACAGCCTAAGTAGAATTTTCACATAGTAATGGACATGTCTGTTAGAAGATAAATCTGTAAAGTTCAGCAGTATTCATCTCATAATACTAGTGGCTTCAAACGACTTACATTGTAAACAAATTAGAAGCTCTATCAAAGTATTTGAAATATATAACAATTTTCTTGAAAATACATTAGTCATTTTTGTATATTAATTACAAATTAATCAAAACGCTAACACTGTAAGAAAATATTATTACACATACAGACATAAATGCAATTATACATAATACAAAATACAACAATTCATTTAAAAAAATATTCCTTTACTTAAGTTTTTAAAATAAAACAATGCTTCTTTAAAAAGAAACATTAATTTATTACAAAACGTTTTGAACCGTTACATTAAATGTATACATAACGACTGAATAGCTATTCTAAAAAGCATCTTAAACGTGAAGAAAATGCAATTGCTTATCTTTTTCTAAAGCGTATAACACCACGTACGCTACTTAGAACTAATGATAATTGTGTTCTTAGCGTATACGAGTGGAACCGTAACACTTTCATATTTCATTCATGACTATAGTGAACGTGAACATACGCTAGATATTAGTTCCATTTCTTTTCAAAAAAATGTGAGCATGTTTTCAATGTTAATATTGTCTGGTACGGCTTATAGTACGCCAGCCTTAACACATTTTTGAAGAAAACGACATTTACGTTAGTGTAAATATTAATGAATCAGGACGATACTGGAATAATTCACCCATAAATGCAATCTAATCATGCAGTGACTAGTAAGACTGGAACATTCAAGCTTGTGTAGAAGACTGCTCTCGTAAAAATAGAATGCCATAAAAATTTTTCTTTATCAAATTAGAAGTGTATCTATAAATACGGATATAAATAATTACTTACCGATAAAAATTGTATATGTATAGTTTTTGTTGTATGTGTTTATTAATATATGTTTTTAAGTAAATAAATAGTTTAACTGAACCCAATTTTCAAGCCAAATAAATGTTTCAGATACATTGCAGAAAATTGCTAATCGAGAGATTCCAACTACTCGTGAGGGTATGTGCTTGATGACATGTATTCATGAAAAGTTCGGAATGGTAAGTCTTCCTACAAATTATTTGTTGCAATGTATAATGAATTACAGAATTTTAAATGGTGGATTAAAAACCAAATGTAATACCTACCTATTATTTTTCGAGTAATTTTGACGAAGTTTCCATAGACCTAATAATATAGTCAATAATGAATAATAATTCTTTAACGAGCCGCTAATAATACTGTGGCCATTGGAATTTTGTGTCAAACCTATATTCTACTTCTTCATATTTTATTTTTTTCTACTCCCATACTTTAATTGTATTATTAGAAATGCTAAACCTGTACTTTAATGATGCCCAGTACGATACAGATTTTCATTATGATACAAGTTTATATCCAATAGGAATACAGATTTTTCATTACGATACAAGTTTATATCCAATAGGAATGCGACATTCCAATATTCAAACAATATTCAATATGACGACTGTATATCTGACAGATATAAAAAATAATTAAATGTGACAGTTCTCTGCAATTTACAAGTAAGTAGTTAACATTTTTGCTTTTTTGAAAATATAAACGGTAAAAATGAGGGATAATGACAGTGAAATGTAATAATTGACTCCACCAGAAATTATGGAACAAGCCTTAGTAGCCACGAACAATTTATTACCAGCGAAATTCGCAAAAACGTACGCAAAATTTTACGCTCAATTTATGAAATGGATTGTTCAAAAAATATGTTTTATTATGGGGTCGTAGAAAAAATAGTATATGCAACTCGCATTTAATGGCTATTAAGACACTCGTATTCATTACAATACTCGGCTTCGCCTCGAATTATAATTCTCTTACTCGTGTCTTAATAGCTATGATTAAATGCTCATTGCATAATATACTATTTTGTTACTATTCCCCATGGTATTACGAGTATTATAATTTTATGTACTTCAATTTCGCTGACAATATTCCTTACGCTAATGGAATCTACTGAGAAAAATTCCAAATTAGCAGGTGTTTAATTGTGGTATTGTTCTTAATTGAAATATTAAAAAGAAATCAATGATCCCTCCAAAGTACGTTTGATCATAATAAATATCTATTATGTTTTTTAATTCCGTGGTCCGCAGAGCCATATGTACACTGTGCAACATATGATGAACATTTACTTTTGACAAATTTATGGTGTAGGTTATGTACATTATGTGTATATACGCACTGATATGCATGCACCTATTCAATATTTTTGCATCAAGATTTATATATTCAAATATTTTTAGTAAATTTCTGCAGATACTTTGGAATATTTATATTAAAATATGGCAACAATATTTGAATTTTGGGCAAGGAAGTTAATTAATTATGTACATGATATGAAAAAATATTACAAGAGATTTACTTAATATTAGTTTTTCATGTTTTTAGAGAGTAGTGAAGAATACAGCACGTGTCAATTTTCATTAGCCATAGGCGATTAATCCATACAGTATGTGGCAACATAGTATACCCCATGGTACAAATATATAAGGTATGTTCTAGCGCAGCTTCCTTATGACGTCAATTGGATGCAATTTCGTCATACCACTGATATTAAGAAAAGAAAGATTACTCTTGAATAACCACAGATGTAATAGTATATAGATAGCTATATAAAGAATAATAAAATAGACATAATATATAGCACAGTTGTTTACGAATGTGTAACTAAATTAAATTTCTTTACAAATTACCTGTTTAAAAACTCATAAAGCAAAATAATAAGATTGTATTATTGAAAAATCTCCCACTGGATATTATGTAGCACTTTGGTTTACGAAACCTGTTTTAGTCGTTTGATAATACAATTTGTAATTACTTTACTGACAAAGTAATTTATCACAAAATAAATTTATGACTTGAAATTGTGCATTTTATGTAGTATATTGCTTTAAATTACTGATACCAATGAATATTGCAAAAGTTGAAAGTATTATAGTAAGAAAACTATTGGTTTAATATTGGATTTTCGTTTATTAATTGTTAATTGACAGGTAATAAATAAAACAACAGATATGGTTACTTTTTTTTATTGGTAAATTTTATTGTTTTTTTTTGTAATTTTCTTTTTTGTTGATAATTATTTTTATTTATCTCTTTTATACGTATGTAAGTTCTTACTCTAATATATGATTCCACAACTTCTTGTGGCAAACTAGTCTTAATATTTTGTACCAAACGCTTTATTATGTTGGTATTTTTGTTAATCGATTTCTTATGGAATTCATTAAACATTTGTTCAGCGTCTTCTGCCATTTTCTTCATAATAGCATTCGGCTGACGTAGACACCGCCTGGAGACTAATCCAATCCAGTTGCTTTCTGGGGATTCAATCTGAGTATCATCATGTAACGAGTATTTGCTTCTGAACTTATGTGCTATATATCCCGCTATATAGTATAAGCCTTGCTTCGCAATATCCCCGGTAGCAGAGGTTGCGGAATGGATTCTTTCGAATTCCGTCAGCAAGTCCATAAATTCCTCATTTATGTCATCCTCAGACACCCTGACAACATTTTCTTCAAAATCTCCAGTTTCTTGCACAAAAGGTTCCAAAACTGTAGTTAAGTTAAGTGTTGCGTCTGTAGTTAGTAACTCTACTACAGACGTATCTTCCTGTGTGTTGACATTTTCTGAAAACACAACAGATGAATGCTTCCCAAGAATGTACCATCTCAATCGATATTTGAATTGTAATGCACTAGGGTGGTCATTGGTGGATCCCATAGCTCGCATATATGAAAAAAAATTTTCTATTATATCTTGATTCAGACGTCTAGTAATTATGTACTCAATATTAAAGTTTGACCTTAAATATTGATATAAGTTTTTTAGAGAGCTGTTATTTTGTAGTATCGCTTTTTGAAAAAACATTAAACTTTTTCTTGTACCGACTCTTACATTTTGTATTAATTTAGTCATTTTTTCTATTTTATCCAGTTGGTTTTCAATATCAACACCATATGCATTGGCAGCAATATCAAATTTGGTTTGAGTATTGAACAAATCAAACCAATCGTTAATGATATTAATTATGTCACTAATTTCAGTGCATGCAATATCTGGCATTAAATTATGTTCACCACACCACCTTATCGCTAGCGCCACTGTACGTGAGAGACATTGCACAGCATATTTTACTTTCTGCCTTTGGTTGCCAATTACATCGATGTGAACCTGTGTAAGCTTATGGGCAAGTTTCAAGTCACCTTCCTGTAGGTCAACCAATTTCTGAAAGGGCTCCTTCGTGATCTTTGTATTATTTATGGTGAACCCATGATCAAAAAGATTATTTCTAATCAATTTGATTAAATGTGGCACATCAGCAAATACAAAAATCTTTTTCCCTTCATCAGATGGATGAGTGAAGGATTCACTTTCATCGACAGCTACACCAACCTTCATATTTTTCCATAATTTTCTGTTTCCAGGTCCTAGATCCGAAACAACAGCTACAACAGTGTACTGTATTACTTCTAATTTACATATAATATTTCGGAGGACTTCTACCGACATACCACAGTCGTAATCATAGTATATTACTTGCTTCCATGCCGAAAACAAGCCACGTACCATAACGGTTTGCACTGTTTTGTGCGGTCCTACAGCCTGTTCCCTTTTGCGATCGAAACATATTTCATTAGAGACGTACATCTCGTCAAAAGAAAGTACACACAATCTGTCGCGCTCGGTATACTCATTTGCCTTATATTTCATAATTAGTAAAACCTCTTCCAGAATACCTGGTTTCAATTCCAAACTTGTCGCCCACTTCCTTAAGGTTGATAAGCCTGGCAGTGGATATTCTCTGGTAGTTCTTAAATATCTGTAGGCTTTAGGACTTACGCTTCGAAGCGAAATTGCCGAGGAAATATCTTCAGCAGTCCATTTTGCCTTCATTTTTGTCTTTGATTTTATTAGTCGTATTTGCCCCGGTGTAAAATATTTCTCTAAAATTCTATTGAGGTGACATATTTCTTCAGTGAGGTAGGCCACCTTTTCCTGTAAGGTCTGTATTTTCCCTTGCGATAGAAAATATTGTTCCTTCCAATGTGATAGTGTGTCTTCAGGGTTTTCGGTTGAAGTAGATGGTCTGCATTATAAAATCAAAATTAGAAATGCTCAATACATAAATCATTCGTTATACTATCTTTCACAAACTTGATTTGTTTCATTTTTAAAAAAATGCATATTAAAATATATATTACAGAATTACTGTTTTTAGCATATTCAAATTATTTATTATACACCATAATCTTAATCAATAAAGTCTACAACATTATTACTTACATAACAGCTTATGGCCAAGCATTTCAGTAAAAATGGAACATAGGTATATAGTAATATGTATCAAATAAGAAGTATATAGAATAATTAAATAAGTAAGACTGATTTGTGTACTGTTCGGGCATATGAAAATAGGTATTAATGTGAAGGTAATGATTAAAATCGATAATTTTCGTTCTGTAATTCCTTAATATCATATGTAACAATGATCATTCTCCCTTACAGATTATATTACAGACAATGAATGCTATACTTTTTTAAGTAAAATATCAAAATTTTTACTGACAAAAAGTTTTTATTCAATCAATGAATATTTGAATAATAATTTTATTGATATACAATTTTAATTTGTTTGTCTGTATATTTTGACTTTTCATGTAATGATTTTATTACATTGAATAAATATTATTATTATTATTATTATTATTATTATAAATTACATCATTAATGATATATATATATATATATATTTACTTAAATGAAAAAGCTCCAGGTTTTGTAAATGCTACTTCACAATATTTTTCTGTTTCGCATGTTTGGTTTCTTCTTTCCTCGGGAACAATAGAACAACTAGAACAAATTATTAAAATTAGAATGCTTTGTTTATTAAACATGGTAAGGTAGTATTGCTAACCTTATTTATTTGTTAAAAGTATGAAACAGCAATTTCTTTAAGTATTTTTACATTGCACACCACTTCAACATTACAAGACTATTTAAAACATTTTGAGCTTTTAATTTGACAGCTTATTTGAATACAACTCTTTTCATAATAACTATGCTTTGACAACTCCACTAACGAGTTAAATTTTTCCTTACCTTGTTGAGGAATCTTCTTTTGGCATAGAGAATGTTACTTCTGTATCTTCTACAGTTGGAGGTAACAGGTCGATTTCTTCCGATGGATTGATGGAATAACTGTAATAATTCATTAAATAGGTAATACTTTTTACATTGGCATATAATACATAGGTTATTATTAGGTTCATTGCTTCATACAAACAAATTTATTTGTATTTTTTTAAATACAGTATAAGTAGTGATTATATGAAGGTACGTATTACAGATTAACATTCTTCCTCTGCAACATCCTACTCTGTATACTAAATAATTTAAAAGTAAGTACACTCATGCGTTATTTCATATCTGTTACCTTGATGTTGATGGTTGTAAAGTCGAGTAATTTACAGCAGCTTCACTATGTGTATGTATATACAATGTGGGAACAGCTGTTTTATGAAGTATTTGGTACGATTTTATATATTTCTCTCTCATCTGTCGATTATCTAAATACCACTTCTCATATGCGTCTCTTGCAAAATGAAGTGAACATATATAATCTGTAAATAATAACATCATTAAAAGGTACACAAATACGTCCAAATACAAAACCTACGATTTCTTGTGTTTTTTATCCTTCTACCACAGGCTTGTATCCACTGCTGAGATAAGTTTCGATCTTTAGGAAAACGAAAATATTTAATATTCCTTCCTCGAGTGTTTTCTGACCTGCTTTTGCAGCTCAAGACACAGCAGCTTACCATATTAGATGAGCTAAAGGTAGAGGCAAATGTATTGCTTTATAATACAATATTTAATAAACTCATTACCTTCTATGTTATAACCTCTTCTTAAGTTCTAAATAAATCAAATTAAAAGTCTTTGGCTTAATGAAAATATTCACAAATCTTAATAACTACACTAAACATATAAAATAATAATTATAATGACACAAAATACGATATAATCGGATATAACTCTTCGAAATCTAAATATAAACAAAGCACAAACTCAAAACTACAAACATGTGATGGATGACGCAACACATATGACGAAATTGCATCCAGCGCAGAAATAGACGAATTTGAGTCAAAGTTGTAGCATACCTTATATATTTGTACCATGGTATACCCCTTCTTTCCTTTCCAATGTCAGCGCGACCGATGCATGCTCGTAAGTAAATACAAGTTAGCGTGGTTAGCAGTGACTCTTCGACCAGCGGGTTGGATGTTTGTAATGCGTTTAGAAATATTTACGAGTTACAAGGATTTGTTTTTCTTTTTCCTTTTAGTAAATGCAGAGAATTATTAAGCTGCGTTCACGCTGCATGACACAAACAAAAGCGTAATTCTAATAAAATTGAAAATAAGGTAAATAAAAAAGGATTCTGAAAATAATAATAAATTACTAGATCAGGAGATCGCGGCGGCCATTTGATGTTTCCCGCTCCAGTAATAAGACGGCATTGCAGTTTAGATCGCAACGTATTCGCAGCTAACATTGAATGTAAAATCTGGTCGGGAGAAGTGGGAAGATCGGAGAAAGTCGTTTTGATGTCGATTGTTCCCGGGATTGGTGAAGGACGCATGTAAAATTGAATCCCTATACCTAATGAAAATTGACACATACGGTATATTGCTAAATAATAAGACAAAAATTAAAGTATTTAATGTAATTAATGTACAAAAACATTAGACATTCCTTAATCAGTATTTTAACTAAGAAAACTTCAAATTATGCACATGTTTAATTTATTATTCGCTGTTAATATATGCATCACTATCACTTGCAGTTGAAATGGTAAATGGCTCCACGATATTGTCAATTAAATCATCTAATAGACTCATTTTTTCATCCTCTTTAATTACATGTTCTATACACTTTCTCCATGCAGCACTATTAAAATTACCTAGTACAGTCAATAGTAGAAATTAAACTTGGAGTCTGTGGCTCGAAACTACACAAAAACACTAAAACACCTTCACCACACTAAAGCACAAAAATGACTAAATACGTATTTCAACAACTAAGTTGTCATCATCAGTAGCACTGATTAAAAATCGCGCCGTCCACACACCGTAGCGTACAGAACAACAGTGTTGTACAGTCAATAGTAATTGTTTAACTTCTGCCATTTTAAAAATTTTTACATTCGCGGCAATAGAAAATTTTTCGGCTCATACCAATTCAATGGGATATAGTTCACAGTGGTACGGTGGTAATCTCAATACGTGTTTGTTCTTTGCTCCTACCATTTCATTAATAACATAATGGTTGAAATTGTGGCGATCTTGTTTTATTAAATCCAGTAAAACTAGTCTACTTATTTCTAGTTGAAATGGTACTTCTTTTGATCGTAGTCAATTCTGCATGCCCCTCTTTTTAGATGGAAACTTTTCAACTTTGCGAGAATGATAAGGCGCGTTATCCACCGTTTGAAAGTAAAGGAATTATCGTCGAGTCGAATGTGCGCAGTCGTTTTTGAACATGTGTGGAGACGACTCAAAACCGATTTTGGAGTCCATTGTCACAGGGGATGAAACAATGGGTCTGCTTTACGATCCTCTATCAAAAAGGGAGTCCATGGAATGGTGGTGACCTGATGAACCTCGTTCCAGAAACGCCAAAGTCGTTCAATCAATGATGGCCACAATTTGCTGGGATTGTGAGGGCATTTTGCTAATTGACTTTAAAGAGCGCAATACAAGTGTGAACGGCACATATTATGCGTCTTTATTGCATAAATTAAGGGACAGTATTCGTGCAAAACGTTGTGGAAAACTGATAAAAGGTGTGCTTCAAGAATTGGAACATCCACCGTATAGTCCGGATATGGGCCCTTGTGATTTTTTATTTGTTTTCTAATTTAAACAAGAGACCTTAGAAGACATAGTTTTAAGGACAACAGTGATTTGCAAGCAGTTGTTATAGAACATTTTGACAGAAAAACTTCAGATTATTTTTACAAGGGTATCGAATTATTAATTAATCGTTATAATAAATGTATAGAAGTTAGCGTGGGTTACATTGAAAAATAAAAATTCTTATATTGTTCCAAGTTTCTTTTTTGTATATTAGGCCGAGAATTTATGGCGTCTACCTCGTATATCTGTCTTCAAGTACTTATCTCACTACGCTCTGTTCATAAATTCTTCCTGCTTCGCTTCATATCAGGGAGAGTTACCCAAGATGGGACGATTTTTTCCGAAAATCAATATTTCAAAAACTAAGTATAAGAGACAAACATTGTGATAAGTAAACAAACATTTATTTCAAACACAAACAATTTTTGGTAAGGAATTTAATCACAAATAAACAAAATGTCTTATTTTCTACGTTAAAAAAAACAAAGCAAGGGGCCCGTCTTGGGAGACCAGCCTCTTAAGATGGGTCAATGGGTTACCTAAGAAGAGACATCACACTTCACATCCGGCACATGTGAAATACAGGTCATCCATGACTCCACAAGACTCATGAGCCCACTCTAAACATTCATGGCAGTTATACCAGTCCTCCTCACTACCCACGTACTTTTCTCCACACATGATGCAACTTGAATCATCAACACTTTCATTGATATTAGACTTATTCTGGTTGCAATTAGATTTATTTACGCCTTGATTATTTTTGCCTTTGAAAACAACTACTTTCTTGATTGTTTTGATGTTTTTCGCGGATTTTTGGGTCTGCAAAGCTGCTAATTCATTTTTGTAAGGTGATTCTGTCAGAATCGTAGATTTCAAGGACCTTCTAGAAGATGCCTTCTTCTTCTGTTTTTCTTTTGTCGTTGGTAGGGGACTGATATCAATTATTTTGATCTTAGAAGAGGAAAGCTTAATTTTATCAATGCTTTTTATTTTACGCTTACTGACAAAGGTTGACAATGGAAGCTCTTCTTCAGAGTCACTGTTATAATGTTTTCCAGGTGTAGGTGAAATATTATGCACCCTTGAGGTAGAAGGAGTAGGATCTTCGTATGGATTTATATTTAAAGTAGGCAGTGGTGTTGGTTCTCCATTTTAGTCTGTCGAATTAATATTTTTTTCTGTTGTTTCTGACGCAGAAAATTCCCAGTCCTGGAAACCTGGTCATTGAATGGCCAGATTCCGGCTCTGCGAAAACCGTTTGCGGCAGTCTGTACGCTTGATGCTTTGCCAAGAGCTTCTGCAACAGTTCCTGCGATTTGATACAGTCCGAAAGTGCGACCACAATGATTTTTTAACCACCTAGTAATATAGATATCGTAAGAGCTCATAAACGATTTAAAATACGAAACTTCTAACGGCTGCATTTTATGTGTGGCGGTAAGCACAATAAAATGACATTATTCTCACGGCAAAAGTTTATGACGTTTAAACTTTTTGTATGCGAATTATGACCGTCCAAGATAATAAGAATTGGCTGCTGCTTCGACGGTCTAGTTTGCTCAACAAAATATTTCATAAACTGCAAAAAGACGTCACAATCCATCCAACCTTTGTCTTGTGGAAAAGCTGGACTTCCAATAGGTGCATTGTCCATCAGCTCAGCTTTTCTTCGCCTACGGGGGAAAATGAACGCAGGTGCCAGAAAATTTCCGGTTGCACTCATAGAACTGACAATAGTAACATTCACTCCTCTTTCGGCACTTAAGTCCACCTACCTGCTTTTTACCCTTTTGAGCAAGAATTTTTGGTAATTTCTGAACGGTTGTTACACCGGTTTCATCGATATTCCATATTCGATCTGGCGTGAGTTTATATTTCTCATAAATACCTTCAAGATTTTTGAAAAAAAATCGAACTGCATTTTGGTTAAAGCCCGTGGCTCTAGCATAAGATGTTGCTTCGGGTTTTCTTAGAGAAATATTTTTGTGTCTACCCAAAAACCCGTAAATTCATTTCTTAGAGGCCATTCTAGCATCTTTGTTGAAATTATTAGGAATATATTGACAGTGGCAAAATCAAATGCTAATCGACGGAGTTCTGAATAAGTAATTCCAAAAAATCTCATTTCCATTTGGAGAATATACTCCATAATCTCGTTTTCTTGTTCCTCAGAGAAGACCTGCCTAAATCGTCCTAGATATTTTTCATTTTCTGTCACAATTTTATTTTTGTTTGTGACTCTTCTTTGCAATGTACTTTTCGGAACATTGTACTGTTCTGCGGCCTGTCGAACTGATAACCCTTTGTTACGAACTTTCTTAATAGCTTCTAACATGTCTTGAGCCGACCATTTTCCACAATCTGTTTTTCTTTTGTAGTAGCGATCTATTTTAGGCATCTGCAATTGCGACATACAAAGGAGGGGATCAACAGTTGTATTGCATAAGAACAGTTTCTCAAAATGGGACGTCCCAACTTAGGAATCTCGACTATGTCCCATCTTGAGAAATGTTGCCAATTATGAATGCGATTTAACCTAAAAATATTAACGCGACAAATGTAAAGCGAATTTATGGTAAACTACACTATAAAGTCTGCTCTGATTGACGGTCTTAGATAAATTAAAGGTAACTTCCGTTTTCGATGTTATTTTCTCTTTTGTATCGTACGAAATATTTTAATATTTTTACAAGAATCGCCAAACTACCATCACTACCGGCTATGGATATTGGAACTGAGGCAACTTTTAAAATAAGTGTGTCTACCGTGGGGAGTTAACTTACAAATATTTAGGTAGATGGCGCTGTAGTGCTAAACTTATCAATTTATTAACATGTCCTTTCTTAGGAGACTATCCCATCTTGGTAACTCTCCCCTACCTATAATAATAATAATATATTTTACATAGTCATCTTAAAAATAAATATATTTTACTTAAAATTAATCGTTTTCATTAGTAGATATAATGACGAACTGCTCATTTGAGGTATATTGGAATGGTTTCAAATTTCGTTAAAAAATTTATTAAATGTAGGATCATCATTGTTATAAAAAAAAAACTGTGTATTACTTGTCTTACAGCATTTTCTACATATTTTTTTGTTGTATAAATACAAGAACAAAGAAAACGAAGTAGAAAAAATCGTAGAAAATATACAAAATGCAATTGTCAAATGACTAGAAATGACTGTCAATTAAATTAACTGAGTGTCATTTGAGCACGAAAAGACCAATTGAATTGCCCTCTTCTAGCGCTAAAATTTAAAGGTGGTCTCCGGAATTAAAAAACAGAGTATAGTATACTTGTATATACGAGATATTTTGTAATTTGAAAAATATTTAATTATACAAATATGTCTCGATCTAGTTCCATTTCTCCCACCAACAATTCATTCAAACATACTATAAGTATATGAAATTGCTATTCCAACGCCGTACGTCAAGCTGAAGAGAACCAATACGTTCCAAACGTCTTCTTGTCTTAGTGAGCAGTGGCAAACATATTTCATAATAGATGTCCATTTGGCATTTGTCACAACTAGATATTTTTGACATATTTGTGCTACCCAAATTAATGCATCTTAATTTTACTGTACTTATACCTTGTCTCAGAATAAGTAGGACAAGGAGGTTTCATTGGTCATTGGTTGGGTAGGCAAGTTTAATATGGAAAAATAAGTACGCCCAATCTGCCATATTATGTTTATAACCAAGTTATAACCTGTTCCCTTACATTTTTCTTTGGTTTCTTATATTTTACTGTGTTATTAAATAAAATCCGTAACATGAGCATCACGAAAACCAAAGCAATTGAAGTATGGAAGTATAACACGTTAACGTTCGGAGAAGGGATTTGGTTGATATAGCTCGTCACCGTACCGCTCACTTCAAGCGTTGTTTTCAATACAATTGTGCTATGATTATGAACATAGATTATGAATGATTTGCCACCGTATTTCAAAGATTTGTCCCTCCGTGGTTTCAAGCGATGTTTGAGAGAGCGTTTACTAAGTGATCTTGTATTTTGAGTTGCTCGTGTTGTTCGGATAGCAGTAGTGTTATGTTGTAGTTTTTCTTTTTTTCTGTTTTTTTTTCTTTTTTTTTTAATTACACCTGCGCTTTTGAATAGTGTTCGAAATGGTGTTATGTATGTGTGTATGGCTATTTAGGTATATATGTGCACGCACACCTTCATTTCCTTCTATGACTCATTTGGTACACCTGGTAGATCAGGGAGCCTCAGGCATAACTGAAGGTGTTACCATTTGATTTCATTATTACCAATATGTAAATTAATATGTAAAACTAATATGTATAATGTAATGGAATCAATAAAGGTGTTATTATTATTATTATTATTATTATTACAAAATGTCAAGGGAAAAACACCAAAAATGGGAAGAACAGAAATTCTAATAAACACCTTCAAAAAATTAGGAAGATACAGGCGTAGAGGGAATATATATAGAGAGCCCATCAGATAGGGAAATCGGGCAACATAAAATTTCGAGTAAATCATGCTATAATGTGCTGGTATCTGGTGGTAGAAAGCAGCTAAGACAACTATTACCATCTATACACTAACAACGAAACTAAACCATACGGAATTTATTTGTAACTGTAATCCGAGAACTAAATAAAAACACCAAAAGTAGATTATGAATGAAATAGGTATACACACATAAGTATCCTATCAAAGAGATTTATTGCTTACTGTCAACAAAAAAAATTTATGACTTTTTAAAAAAAACTTTAAATATATTCTGGGACCAATATTTACATCTTATAAATGCTTGCTTTTTACTTTTTTATACCCATATTTTCTGCCTTAAAAGTGTAAGTAATCTTTTGCTATATAATTATTTAACTCCTTGAAAAGCCTGTTCAGAATCACGGTTTAGGGAATATTTCGAATTGACATCAAACATTGATGCTTTTGACTGATTTATTGCTTTTTAATTATCCATTGCCCTTGTCTTAATAGTAATTTTTAAATTTAACTGTTAAAGAATTGCACAAATTAAATTGGGAAATTGCACATACTGTTTTATAAAAATTAGAAGTTTTAAAATCTGTCATCAAATATTTTACTGTTGTAACAGTAAATGTAATTGTTAATATTTAGGATAACCTGATTAAATAGAACAATTCTATTTTCTAAATGTGCAATATAGGTGTAAATATTAATAACTTGAAATTATTTTTAATGAGCGTGCAGAAAAAAGTATAATCCAATTTAAAAATAAAAGACATTTCCTGTTTTACCGGACACGATATTCTTTAAGCATTCATTCATAATTTCTTCATATTTAAAGTTTTTCGGTTAAGACCTATTGTACATATAATACTTATTACCGCTACATTCAGAAGAGTTATTAATCAGAAACTAATTACCCCACAAATAAAAAAAAATGTATAAGGTTGTGTTTGTTTATACAGTGTGTCCAGATTTCGATGTTCACAATTGGTATATCGGTTATTAGAAGACTACAGGAACGGTTAAATGGGCAATGTTTTGCAGAATTCAGTACTCGCAACAAATCTCATTTCAAATTCATTCGGACTTTTTACAATTTTGAAATATTTTGAAAACACCAATATTTGCCGATATTAACTCGATAACGCCTAATGCGATCGCTTTTAAACTCTGACATTGTTCAGACATTTTTTTAAGACAAATTTTTTGGTGTTAACAGTAACCCCCGATTTTCATTTGTTTCCAAGTTCTTAGTGCTATCCTTTGTTTTTCTTATGGTGGCCATAGTGGATTTTTAATTAGGTATATAGTCCTTAAAAATAGCTGTTCAATAATGTACAACATACCTAATAAATCTTTATTTACAAGAGAGATATGAACACTCTAATACGGAATTAGTGGGCTATGAAATTAAATGGTAGTGTAAAACAAACGATAAATAACCTCTGTCATTTTTGACATGTAGAAGTGCAGTGAAATAGGTGAGGGATTTAAAACTTTGTTTAAGTAATTACCGTTAATCATGGAGACTAATAAGAATTGTGATATTGGCACACACATTTTCAAATAAGTAAAGGCTGATATGTTGGAAATTTATTTCAAAGTGAATAGAATTTCTGAAAATGCTTGCACAAGTTACGCTCAGCGTTTTTCGGAAAGACCACAACCACACCGGACAATTTTTAGCAGAATAATCAGAAATTGAGTGAACTATGGAAGCTTCGAACAAAAAAGATCTATCAAGTTAACAATGCTGATATACTTGAAAATAATATTTTACAATATGTTATGAACAATACAAGTACATCAGTACGTCGAGTGGCTCGAGAAACTGGAATTCCGAAATCTGGTGTTTACAGAACGTTGAGAAAAAAACAAATACCACCCATACAATTCCAATTTAGCAGGTGGTTTCTACAAAAATGTGAAGATGGTATTGACTTTCCTAGGAAAATACTTTGGACAGATGAAACACGGTTTACCAACTGCCGAGTCTTCAATAGGCATAACTATCATCAATGGTCTACTGAAAATCCACATTTGGTAAATCGCAGATTTCAAGTTCTATTTGGTTTTAATCGCTGGTGTGGTTTGATTGGTACGAACTTTTATTGACTTATTTTTTGTTTTTTATTATATTATCAGTTTCTGCTAAATTGTAATCTTCGCTGATAGTCATTATCGCTTAAACCCTGCACAATTGTTGGTTTGTATGGGTGGTATTTGTTTTTTCTCAACGTTCTGCAAACACTAGATTTCGGAATTCCAGTTTCTCGAGCCACTCGACGTACTGATGTACTTGGATTGTTCAGCATTGTTAACTTGATAGATCTTTTTTGTTCGAAGCTTCCATAGTTCACTAAATTTCTGATTATTCTGCTAAAAATTGTCCGGTGTGGTTGTGGTCTTTCCGGGAAACGCTGAGTGTAACTTGTGCAAGCATTTTCAGAGATTCTGTTTACTTTGAAATAAACTTGCAACATATCAACCTTTACTTCATTTGAAAATGTGTGTATCAATATCAATTCTTATTAATCTCCATGCTTGACGGTAATTACTTACACAACGTTCTAAGTCTCCCACCAATTTTACTGCACTTTTACATGTCAATGATGACAGAGCTTATTTATCGTCTGTTTTACACTACCATTTAATTTCATAGCCAACTAATTCCGTATTACAGTGAAATTTTATTCAAATATTCATATCTCTCGTGTAAATAAAGATTTATTAGGCATGTTGTACATTATTGATAAGCTATTTTTAAGGACTATCTAACTAATTAAAAATTCAATATGGCCGCCATACGAAAAACAAAAGATAGCGCTAAGAACTTCGAAACACATGAAAATCGGGGGTTACTGTTAACACCAAAAAACTTGTCTTAAAAAAGTGTCTCGACAATGTTAGTTTAAAAGCGATCGCATTAGGCGTTATCAACTTATTGAGGAAGATTCAAATCGGCAAATATTGGTTTTTTCAAAATATATCAAAATTGTAAAAAGTCCGAATGAATTTGAAATGAGATTAGTTGCGAGCATTGAATTCTGCAAAACATTCCACTATTCTACCGATATACCAATGGTGAGCATCGAAATCTGGACAGACTGTATATAACTCGTTTATAATACGTCACACATCGGCAGAAACACTCATAAGGCGAAAATTGTGTTTCCTGATCAAATGATGTTTAAAATTATTTTGTTATTACAAAATAATTTTAAAAATTTAGCATGTAACATTGGATTTTTTTCATAATTTAAGAGATAATGTCGTTATCTCTCAATTTGTGAGAAAAATCCAATGCTAAATATTACAAAATAATTTTAAACAAGGTCATTTGATTACAAAACACAATATTCTGACGGGCCTTGGTTGGTTTTTTTTTTCCTGTCTATATTCCAATATATTATATCTTAAGGATTTAAAGCAATTTAATAAAATACTCATGTTATTTTATTAGTTTTATGACCATCTATGTGAACACAAAATTTGATGTATTAGTTCTCTGTGCAGTTTTCCTTGTCAGGAAGAGTCGGCCTTGATTTTACACATTCATTCATAAGTTTTTATATATGCGTATTTTAATAAGGTTCTTGCCTTTGCTATATACGTATTTTGTTGGAATTTATATAACAGATTGTATTTACTTTTTTTCTAAATTTATTATTAAGTATTAGTCAATTAATGCTAGCTTATAGGTACTATTTTGTTTATATAATAATAATAATAATATATATTAATACTAAAAAAAATTTAAAATACTTCACGACATCTACATATACATATACATAAGATTAATCCCAGGAGCAGGTGCTGCCGCTAGTTCTGGATGTAGCCGTTCTTTCGTCTACGTCCACAATGGCGTGCCCAAAAAATAACATTGCATGGGCTCTCTATACCGGTAAGTTTTCGGGTGAAGCAACGACAGAGGAGTGTCCAAGTCCCCACTATCACTCGCTACAGTTATCGTATTCCCCGACGCGAACGGCTGTTACCCAAGCGTCTCACTGTATTGAAATGAAATGAGTCGATACGCTTCGAGGGGAGTACATATACGTAGTCGTTCAGTTGTGGGGACTGATACATGCGCTATACAATCGTTGCGTTACCAGAAAACCTACCGGATATATTCCCTCTACGATACAGGTTTCACTTCAATGACAATATGTAACAGCGATACGTACGTTTTGCATAATTAAATAATACAAAGAAACAGGCGAATTAATTAAAGAACGAATTAGCAGACACTTCGAGAAATTGTTGAATCTATCAAAAGCACTGTACGGCAAAGATGTACAGTGCCTTTTGAAAAACGTACCTCCACTACTTGATAAAATCATAGCAGAAATAACTATGAATGAGACTATACCAAAATGAGCCGAGCAACTCTATATAGATTCTTGTAACATGGTTGAATGAAAGACACACGAACAAAAAAGTTAGATACTTTTAAGTTTGATACAAATATAGTGAGTGCATAGCAAGCTTTCGTTAAAGATGTATCGACAGGATTAAACCCTACTGGTAAAGGCAGGTAATTAATAATACTTCATATGGAAATCTGAATGGTTTGAACAAAAACTTACATGAATTGCCAAATAATACTTCAATAATTATATGGGTTATGCCATATTGTTCACGTAGAGTGGAAAGGCTACCTACTTAGAAAAAGCTTGAGAAATGAATTTATGGATGATATCATTGAACTATTTGTTATTTGTGTTGGAAACAGTGATAGTGAAAGTGACTTATTATTGTTCAGTAAATCAAACTAATTTCTGCAGCTAATTTTTGTATATTTATAATCATCGTCATTGCATTTTTGATATACTTTTATAATAAATTTTAAAAGTAGTTTACATAATTCTTTAAACTTTATAATCAAACCTTATACAAATATCTATAATTTAAGATGTATGACATATTACTTTGATATTGAATAAAAAATTTTATGATATATTTATATGCTCGGGTTTACCGAAATAAGTTATGTCAAATATCGCCTTCAATCCAAATTTTGAATAGATTTTACATATTAATCCAAAAAGTCGCTTTTGTACAATTTTTATATTAATATAAATATTTTAACGTAAAAAAATACTAAAATTTAAAATTGTTGACAAATTACTACATTCTCAGCTGTTTATGTCATATCAAATTGTTTACTACATAAAAAGCTATGTGTTCATAGTTTCGGCGGGATATTTGAATCACTCTTTTTTATTCTGAGTCAGGGTATAGTTTTTATTAGATGGGTAGTAGGTACATTAATAAATAAGTCATTCATGTTTATGTCTGAGCTAGTCTGCAAGAAACAATACATCTCATGCTTGATACTTTGGTATGTTATAGGATTCGCTATATATGTACAGGGTGTTTCATCGGTTGGGGTATCGCGAATTAAAGTGCCTAAATATAAAAATGTCGACTTCAAATTTTAACCACTTATAGAACTTTTAAACCGCTACCAGTAGGTTAGGTTGTTTTTGATAATATTATTTTATTTAATGCGTATATAAAAAAAAACCTTCGTTCAAAAAATCAAAAGTACTCAGATTTTATTGAAATTCAGGTGTTAAAAAGATATGTCTATAAAATCAACTATGCAATTGAAAAAAAAATTAAAACTTAATCAATTATTGAATATTTTACAATAATTTCAAAATTAAAGGCAAGACGTTGAAGAATTTATGGGTTTTTTATTACAGTGTTGTGTGTTGAGTTTATAATAAATTTTTATTTATTATCCGTCATAAATTTAAAAGGATTACCTGTTTGCGGACGTTGAAGAATTTATGGGTTTTTTATTACAGTGTTGTGTGTTGAGTTTATAATAAATTTTTATTTATTATCCGTCATAAATTTAAAAGGACTACCTGTTTGCGGACAGCACAATTAGAAAGTTAAGTACCATAAATCTGTCGTAAGAAAAACGACATTATTTAATATTGACTTTATTTGACAAACGGTTTCGTTTATAAAAATTCTGATTGTGAAGTTAATATGGGTGATATTTCCACGTATCACCACTCAAATTTGAACATTTTTTGAGCACTTTTAATTTTTGATAATACGTTTTTTTTTAATTTACGCATTAATTAAAATAATATTATCAAAAACAACCTAACCCGCTGGTAGCGGTTTAAAAGCTCTATAAGTGGTTAAAATTTGAAGTCGATATTTTTATATTTAGGCACTTTAATTCGCGATACCCCAACCGATGAAACACCCTGTATATACACGTTTGATTGCATACCCGTCTTAGTTCCTAATTTAGACGTGATTTGTTATTATTTGGATATGTATATTATTTACCAAATCTGTATATATACAGGGCAATCCAAATTAAGTGTTCACCATTGGTAACTTTGTTATTATTAAAGATACAAGATTGTTTAAATTAGCAAACTTGTAGTACTTTTAACGCTCTTTAAGATGGAAGAATAAAAAAAACAAATGAGCAACGCGTTTTTGAGTTTTGCCGAAAAATATTTTTTTTTCAAATGAAAACCCCTGTATATTATATCATTTTCTGCTAGAACTTTAATTTTTAAACAAAAAATCTTATAAGAAATTTTTTACTGGGATTAAAAATACTTGAGTTGTAATGAATACACAAAAACAGCTAAGTCAAGTGCATTTCTATGTATCTATGTATCTATGAAAACGACGATAAGTCTTTCTACCAAGCGTCAAATATGAGTACAGTTTTATTAGTTTTTCACTCATAAGTTTCATTGTGCTAGTTATTAATTTGACAAAAAAATGATTTTTACCCATTCAGAAAAGTGTGATATGTTAGAATCTTATTTAGTGTGCAGAAAATCCTCTAGGACAGCGTTTCTCAAAGTGTGCTCCGCGGAGCCCCTGGGCTCCGCAGAAGATGCGAAGGGGCTCCGCAGCCGCCACTCATCATGCGCACGCACGCCCACCCGCATTTCCACCCGCTTTCTAATTCCTGTGTGGCGCCGTAGCACCCTCGAATCGACAAGTCATTACTTGTTTGAGTGAAACGAGTTGTGTTGTATCGTAGTGCAGATTGTGTCCTAAATTTTTCTTGTTTCTCAAAAGTTGTGTGCAAATTATCTGCAATGGACCGTTGGCTACAGACAGGAACATGCAAAAAACAGCGTACGATGATTTCAGAAGCAACAGAACAACCAATGCCTGGACCTTCTAATGCAGGTACTATTTTGTATTTATTTTTATACTTATTAAAGTATGAAATAATTTATTAATTTTTGTTACTCATCATTTTGTGTTCTTTTTTTTTCAGTGTCATACGAAATCGAAAAGCCAGATAGTCCTGAAAGTAATATTACCAAAGAACGTCATTCCGCTTTAAACAAATCTCGTGCAATGCAAAAAACAAGGCGATATGATGAAAATTATATAGCTTTTGGATTTATGGAAGCCGACAATAATTGTCCTCAATGTGTTTTGTGTAACAAAGTTTTACCGAACAGCTCTATGTTTCCTGCTAAACTGCTTCGCCATTTCCAATCTTTGCATGCAGAATACAAGAATAAGAATGCAAGCTTTTTTCGCGAAAGCGTGAACAGCTGTCAAAATCAAAAATGTTTATGCATCACGCATCGCATACCGATAATGAAAATGCAACTGAGGCATCCTACATTGTTTCTTACAAAATTGCAATGGCTGGTGAAGCCTATACAATAGCAGAGAATCTTATAAAACCGTGTGCAGTTGAAATGGTAAAATGTATGCTGGATGAAAAAGCTTCAAACACACTATTAAAGATACCAGTTTCGAATGATACAGTAGCTCGCCGTATAAAAGACTTGTCAGGATCCATAAAAACCGAGTTATCTTTTCACCTCAAAAGTTGTGATTTTGCACTACAAATGGACGAATCCACTGATGTCGCAGGGCTAGCAGTATTGCTTGTATTTGTACGATATCAGTTCGAGCATTCCATACAAGAGGATTTATTAATCTGTAAGGCGTTAGAAAGTAATACTACTGGGGCTGAAATTTTTAACTTGGTAAATAAGTACTTTATTGAAAATGATCTTTCTTGGGACAACTGCATTGATGTTTGCACTGATGGAGCAAAAGCTATGGTTGGAAAAACTGCAGGTGCCGTTTCAAGGATCAAAGCTATAGCCAAAAATTGCAGCAGTAGTCACTGTATAATCCACCGTCAGGCATTAGCAGTGAAAAATATGCCACTTCACTTGAAAACTGTTCTTGACGAGTCTGTAAATATAATAAACTTTATTAAGTCTCGACCGCTAAATATGCGACTATTTAAGATCTTGTGCGATGATATGGGAAGTAGCCATACATCTTTACTACTTCATACTGAAGTTCGATGGTTATCTCGAGGCAAAGTACTACTGCGGTTATTCGAGTTGCGAGCTGAAGTGCACGCTTTCCTCCTGGAACATCCTTTTCATTTACAAAATCAATTAACCAATAAAAATTGGTTGTTTCGACTTGCCTATTTGACAGATATATTTTCCAAACTTAACGAAGTCAATCTTTCACTTCAAGGGAAACAGATTACTGTGTTTACAGCGAATGATAAAATCAAGTCATTTAAGAGGAAGATGGAATTTTGGCTAAGTAGAGTAGAAATTGGAGAGTTTGAATGTTTTCCAACGTTAGAAGAGATTTGTGAAGACACGAGTACAAAAGAATTACCGCAAGAAATGGTTAACGACATTGTTAACCATCTGAGAAACATGTGTGCTTCGGTGGCACAGTACTTTCCGAATGAATGGAATAGTAATCTGGAAAAGAATTCTTGGGTTAAAAATCCATTTGTCATCAATGAAAAGCCTCGAAGTTTATCCTCGCAGGAGTACGAAATACTCATAGAATTAGTGTCGGATTCTTCACTAAAATTGACGTTTGAAAAACAGCCCGTAGCAGAATTTTGGTGCAGCCTGAAGCAGGAGTATCCACAGCTTTCAAAAAAAGCTATTTCCATTCTGTTGCCATTCGTGAGCACATATCTTTGTGAAACTGGATTTTCGTCATATGTTTCCACCAAAACCAAATATCGTAACCGCTTGGATGCCGAGCCAGATATGAGGCTACAGCTTTCCTCAATAAAGCCAGATATCAAAAAAATCTGTGCAAATAAAGCACAATATCACGCATCACATTAATTTGTTACAAAAACATTATTATAACATAATCATAATCAATACAAATTTACATATTTATCTTATTAGTTTTCTTTACCATCATTTGAAACTTATTTGTTTTTGATACTGTACTAGGGGCTCCGTGATCTTAGATACGACCCTATTTGGGCTCCGCGTTCAAAAAAGTTTGAGAACCGCTGCTCTAGGAGGGCAAAAGAACACTACGCTGAATTATATCCACTCCGAACACAACCACATGAGCAATATTTTCTGAGACTTCACCGAAAATTTAGAGGCAATGAGAGTGTTTTTGCCAAAACAAGGACAAAAAGGACTTTATAAAAAGCGAGGCCACGGAAATTGCAGTTATCGCATATTTTGAGGCCAACCGTGAGAATTCCATACTAGATATTGTCAATGAATCTGATTTGAGTCACGGTACTGTGCATAGGATTCTGAAGAAACACAAATTCATTACTTATAAGTACAAACCAGTTCAGGTTTTTTTGCCAGGGGATCCAGAGAGAAGAATGTTTTTTTGCCACTGGTATCTTAACTTTTGTCGCCAAAATGTAAACAACTTTCGTTTGATGATCTGGATCTCATAAGTAGACAGAATCTGCATTTTCAGCAGGATGGCGCACCTGCGCACAACTACAGAGGTACTCATCAACTTCTAAATACTATTTTTAACACTTCATGGATAGGAACAAATGGTCCTATTCAGTGGCCCCCCGATCGCCAGATTTAACGCCGCTTGATTTTTTTTATGGGGTTATTTAAAGAACCAGATTTATAAGCAAAGGTACGAAAACGTAAACGCCCTAAAGATTACAGTTAGTGAAAAGATAAACCAAATAGATGGTAGGACCATACTGAAGGCAGTTCGAGAAGTTCGGAAGCGTGTACAAAAATGTATTGAACTACAAGGTGGTATTTTTGAACATCTTCTATGAAAAAATCAGTGATTTTTATTTTCTTTTAATGATAAGTTTATGTATAAAATAAAGTTTATCTACGATCATGTAAAAAGTGATAGCTTTTTGCATGATTTTTAGGGTAAAAAGTTAGCATTTATTGAACCCGTGCAATAAAAGTTTTTATTGCACGGGTTTTATTGCACAATTTTAACTAATAGAATAATAAGAAAAATATCAGTAAGATATTTTATTCATTTCTGTAAATATGTACATTTACTTTACAATTAGTACAATTTTTAATAAGAATTTGAGGAATCTCGTGAGTTCTTGATGTAGAAGGAAGTCGAGGGGGAAACCACTACTGGATATTTTTGTACAGACCTGTGGAAATGCTTGGAAATATTAAAAGAGAGTTTATATTTTATGGGCCAGTCAAGTTAAGAGGATCTCATCCCTATTACTTAAGTAGGGTCGAAAAAGTCACAATTACACAAAAATATAAATACATCAAAGAAAATTAAGGATTTCATATAGCCTTCCGCTGTAGCTAGAAGACGCTAATTATGTTTTGGTTTGTTATATATAAGTATATTTAACTTTAGAATATATACTATGATTTCGAGGAGTACCTGTTATTTTTTTTATTTTGAAATGTATTTTTATGTTTATTATACCTTACTATATATGTTTATACACCTTTGTGTTTTATTTTGGATATGTCGTACACCATCAGTGGTAGTGGTTTCCCCCTCGAAGGAAGTATATCGGTAGTAGCATTGCTTGAGTTTGCTTCTTCAGCTGCACCTCTACCCAAAATTTGATTTGATATCGCGACCTCGTGTTGAACGGATTCTTCCACGTAAGATGCTGCCACCGTCTCAGCTGGACCTCTGCCCAAAATTTGATTTGATATCGCGACCTTATGTTGAACGGATTCTTCCACGTAAGATTCTGCCACCGTTGATGACTTCCAACCACCATGTCTTTTTAATTCTAGAACATCTGCTCCTGCATCTGCAAGTATGGTGGTAGATGACCGTCTAAAACTATGGCCAGTATACTCGTGCGGATTAAGCAACTTCAGATAACTAGCTATTTGGCTTGGTATTTTTCCAAAAGTATTAATACCTATAGGCTGAACAGAACACTTTCCATTATTGTAACTGACAAACAGTCGATTATGTGCTGTTGCTGGTGATCTTAGGCTGACGTATTTTCTGTATATTTCAACCATATTTTTCATATCTCTCGTTTCAGTGCCAATAATAAAACATCGAGGCTTATTGGTTTTAGATGTTGGAATTTTGACTATCAACATATTACCAACATCTTCCACATCATCTATGCTCATTTTATGAAACTCATCTCTTCTACAAGCACCCGCAATACCAAAAAGTGCTACAACCTAAAATTAAAAAGTGTCTACTTTTAGTCACTGACCACTCAAAGAAAATGTTGCATTAAAATACCTTCATCACTAAAAATCTATTATCAGGTGCGTCATTTATAAATTTGAATATATCATTTTTACTGAATACTTTGGATTTCTTGGGACGATATCCTACAGATTGGCGCTTCATATAAGCGGTTAACTTCGAAAACTGCTTAAGATCGATGTCTTTTTCGGCTAATAGGAGGGATTTCACCATGGAATATTCCGACCATAGACTTGATGGCTTTATATCCTTAGCCCTTTTTGAAAAATAAGCAAGGAACACATTTTCCGTAAGATTCTCCACTTTCATTGAAATACACCAGGCGTTGAATCGTTTATATACCAATTCATACTGTTTTCTTGATTTTTCTGGTATTAGACTCGCTGTAGCCGTTTGTGCGATCTCTACAATTGTATCACTATGATCATTATCAATCATTTTATACTTTATATTTAACAGATTAAATTAATAATTTCAGAAGCAACAATGACATACTAATGAAGTTTGTTGATACCGTTGTTTCCTTAGTAATAGCAGGTAATAGAGTGACAGAATAACATCCAACATGACAGTCAACATGATAGCATAGGAGTACTTGAATAATACGATACCCGTCAAAGTGACATTTATTAAAAGATCGATATACTACAAGTATTCATAAATAGACACTCACGACTTTAAAAACACTCGCTACGCTCGTGTTTTTAACTACGTCGCTCGTGCACTAAAGAATGACTTTTTACACTTGTATCTTAAATAACTATTATAAAACTAATTTAGCTGTTTTCGTTTATTCATTATAACTCAAGTATTTTTAATCCCAGTAAAAAATTTCCTATAAGATTTTTTATTTAAAAATTAAAGTTCTAGCAGAAAATGATATAATATACAGGGGTTTCCATTTGAAAAAAAAATATTTTTCGGCAAAACTCGAAAACGCGTTGCTCATTTGTTCTTTTTATTCTTCCATCTTAAAGAGCGTTAAAAGTACTACAAGTTTGCTAATTTAAACAATCTTGTATGTTTAATAATAACAAAGGTACCAATGGTGAACACTTAATTTGGATTGCCCTGTATATCCTGTCTAAGCTTATGTTGTTAAATACAGTATTAAGACTAAAACACGGCTTGAGCCATTTAATATTTGTGTATTACTTATTATTTTTTTCCACTAATCAGTAATTTTTAGGCTGCTTTGTTATGGCAACTGGCAATGGCTCTTCATAATGACAGGCAATAATCCGTAACTGAAATGTTTTTTCCATAAAGTTGCCATTTTCTTCAGTATTACGGAAAGTGGAATTTGTAACACCATTTGTTAATATCACACTAGAATTTTTATTAATTAAGTTACGTTTTAAATTGTAAAGGTGAATGGACGAAATCATACATCTAATTTTATTCACGGTATCAACATTAAATAGTATGTAAAATTTCAAAAACCTCGTTCACAGGTTTTCTATAAAGTGGATTTTATGTCATTCATGTCGTTTTATTTGATAAAAGAGTTTTGTATTTTATTGACTATTATTTTTTTTTCTAGAAATTAAAAACATGACATTACATTTTTCAAAATAGAAATTACAGGATACTTTCATTCCCATTATAGGCACGCCTTAAGTTTTGAGGTCTAAGATGAGTTATATTTTTTATCTCCATGTATAATTAACACGTTTCATTTTTATCAACACAGCAAAACTCTGACGGAACAACAAATAGGCCCGGTACTTTGGTTTTTCTGGAACCACTGAAAGTTGACCCTGATTATTACAGTCGAACAAAAGACCATTTCATGGAATGCATAGATACAGGTAACACACTGTGTGCTTTAATTTAATAGAGTATATTAAACACTTTTCATAATTTGTATGTTTCAGTGTCTAACGACGATGAGAAATGCCTTATTGGCAAGAAGTTTATGGAGTGCTTGTCAATTGGTGGAATGAAGAAGGGCATCCTTTAATACTTGAATTATTTGTGAACAAAAAAGGGTACTTATAATGAAAAATGGAAGTAGAATTTATAAATGTAATGCTAGCAATAAAATAACAAATATAAAATAAACCAATTCTGTCGTGATAGATTTGTCTTTGTATTATTAACTTCATATTAAAAGTGTATACACAGTGTCCAAAGTTAAGAAGTAAAGTGTTTACCTTTCGTTATTATTTGAGCTATAAAGTTGGTGACATTTTTAGTTTTGATTGTGATAGTGAGTACAGGAAAACAATTAAACGTTTATATTTCGAAATATTCATAAAAACATTGTTGTAGTACACCACCATTCATATTTTTACATATTCTATAAGAAGTAATAATTCTGACCGAAAAATTCATGCATTGCTACTGGTAGATATTAAATAAACAATTAAAATACATTTAGCCTATCTAATAATTGTCGAAAGTATTATCAAATAGACAAAGAAATAATAAGAAATATCAAAACAGTAAGAAACTAAAAGTGTGTATATTGCACACCAAAAAAACTAGAGAATAGGAATATAAAATAATAAATTACATTCATTTTTCTATCTAAAGTATTGTCTTCTATGTTATTTTAACAATTACCGGGAAGTGCTCGTGTTTTTTATTTCTTTATTCATAATTTTACAGTAATGCCATCAATAATTCGCCTAAACGCCAATTTATTTCACTAGTCGCAAAATAGTAGATTATAAATCAATACGAGTTTCATAAGACATGATTTTTACACACTAGAGTATGTTTAGATAACCAGCCGTTTGAGTGAACTTTTCCGAAGGACGAAATGCCAAAACTTCCTTGGAAACACGTATTTTATACTATTTTCTTCTATTTAATTTTGTAAATGTTCAAAAAGATTGAAAGTAATATACATGTTGAAGTGGAAATTTATAGAAACTTTTGACGTTGGTTATATTAACTTTTAATTCGAACACTTTAAAGATTTGTAAATCTGCAATACTAAGATCATCATGTCATTATAAATTTAATAGTTTTAGTTAAAAAACACTTTTATAGAAAAGAATTTTTCTTCCAAATATCTGTATTTTATGCAATTTAGACAGATTTATTATCAGTATGCATTCCATAAGGAATACCAGTTCCTTCAAAGTCGCTTGGTTTGGAAGTGCTCCTTGACATACAATGTCGAGATTCTGTAAAACTCAGTAATCACTTGGCAGTTGGCCTCTTGTGTTTCTTGAGCGCGTTTCTTTGTCTTCGTAATTCTTTTATCGTTGTCTACTTTGGCCTGCAACGACAATTTCACTGATATTTAGTTCACCCATAATGTAATTACATATCCCTTGAATTTACATAACCTACTTAAAGCAATTACATGTGATTATCTAAATGTAATTTTCTACCGTTTACAAATGGAACTTAGTGCAGATCATCCTATAATATCAATATTTATTATCCCTAATATAATTACATGTTTCGTTCCTTTGACACATTATAATGAAGAATATAATCGTAATTCTATTCAAATACGCCTTAGGTATGTGGTTTTAAAAAGTGCATTGAATAAACAAAAAATTTGACAAAAATCAAAATAATTCAAAAACGGTTAATTATTCACAAAATAAAACCTAATTAAATGTGTTACAGCACTCTACAAGGAATCTAAAAAAGCAATAAAAAATATAACATTCCATTTAAAAAATCAAAGTTGGCTATGACTTCCTGTATAACCAAAAGTGATTAATGAGTGTAAATATTTTATATTAACAGACCAAGTATCAACATTACGTGCTACAAATTTTCAAAACTGTCCTAAGGCGTTAACATAGAAAAGTTCTAACGAACGAGTTAGGTGAAAAACAGATATACGGTCGGAGAAGAGAAACAAACAGTTTCTGACGATGTGCAGGGAGTACCTCATCAGTAGTCATCAGTTATCAACCACCCTTTCTAGAATATAGAAGAACTTTTCAATATCAAGCAAATGATTTAACTTTTAAACGTGAAATATTATATCTTACTTCTAGGTTTAAGTTACTTTTATCTTCTTTTTTGGAACATGTTTAGAACATGGGTATTATTTATTCGAATTGTATGTCTTTCTTGCATAAATTGAATGTGCTACACGACTCATCAAATAGTTCAGTCAATCTGCAAAAAATAGCGCAATTTTGTTCGGTTTACACAAAAAACTATAGAAACCTCTTCTGTTTAAATTGAATTACTTAACTTTTTATTGAAATATTTTTTTCTAGCATCGATATTTTCCGAGTTATTTTGTTAGAAATTCCCAAGCTTCCCTACTTTTGTCTTTTTTCGCCTTTATCTCCCTAACAGTTCACTTTTTTTCGAATCTTACCTATTATCAAACTTATAAATACATAAAGAAAATAACTCCAAAGCCCGAAATGTTTTAGAAATGATTCAGATAAAAAACCATAATAAAGCGGTAAATGATAAAACGGGTTGTCTGAAATATATTTTAATATTTCTTAATTGTGATATGTGCAAAGTAACAATATTTTATTTATAAGAGGTTTGTCAATCAATATGTGTTTTTATATGGGCAAACAATTTGTTATTGCATGTTTTTTGGTGTTTGTGTGAGTGCTGTACTTATCGTGTGTTTCCACGCGTTTATATACATTTATACATTTTTACAAATTGACGTTGTATATAAAATCACATGTAAATAAACTTAAATATGAAATATAATACAATTGTTAGAAGATATACAAAAGGTGTATATTAAATAACAAGTGATGCTAATATAAAAAAAATTACTGTCATTCTGGTAAGTACACATATGTTTTTACAAAATTTATAAACGATATTGAACAAGTAAAATTAGTAAGAAATGAATAAAAATTTTAAAAAATGATTATTAAGAGCTCTTGTGTGTTGATCCTCAAATTCATATAGAACATCAAATGTAAATATTATCGGCTTCAGTATTATATGAAAGTTAAGTTATATTAAAAAAAAACGTTTTAACGGTTCGATACTATTTATAATATCTTCATGAAATTGCTTGTAATGTTGGTTGTTGTATTGGAAGTATATAGCGTTGAGGGTAAGTTCTACCCCTTTTTAAAATTCCGGTAGTGTTAGTGTTGTTCTTCAAACTATTCCATCGTCATTCTATTGCTTGTAGGGCTAAATTTGTTGGTATTTGTGTACATCGAAATAACGTCTAAAGATACGAAGATGTGGCCGTTCGGTATCCCCGCGATGTCCAGGATTTTTTTAAGATCGTATGAATTTTTTAGAAAATATTGATTTCTTCCAGTGATATTGGAGATTGAGTTCGCAAGGAATTTTGCAAGTTTATAGAAAGGACTTTGTGTCGATGAAACAATTGGTCTCAGGGGTATAGTTCAAAGAGACACAAAGGAAACATTATTATTCAAAGGAATATAATTATTGAAAAGTGTGCAAAGCAATTGTTGTTATGAATAATATCCATCAAACCAAACATATACATCTATTCAATATTATTGTATTATCTATTAAAAAATGTTTCTTTTTGAAAAACTATGATGTTCACCTTCAATATTAAAAGAAATGTAACTATATAAATTACCATATGACGTATATTGTATTATCCAAAAAACCATTATGTAAACGGTCTTTTTTTTCTTTTTTAAAATATAAGTACGCAATTTTTAAATATTTAACAACCATAAAATTAGTCTTTTATAGTTTTAACTTATATTAATTCTGATGACGATATTAGAAATAGTATCGAAACGTTAAAACGTTTTTTTTAATATAATATGCAATTGATGTAATACAATAATAAATCTTCTTATTCTTATTCTTATTACTTGCCTTCGCCTATATGAATTAATTACATACATACATATAATTTATCGTGCGATTATATAAGAATATAACAAGCAACAATTCACTGTAATTATTACTTGACGTTGTTTATATGCGAAAACGACTTATACAGAAATTTTCACGGTCATTAAACATGACAGTAGAATTTCTGACTAAGTTAGCAGGAGCGTGTAATTGGTTCACATAGATCTTCGGTTGTCCAATTGTGCAGAATAATGTTTGATTTTACTTAAGGGACCGCAAAATTTAGCACCACGATTAAATTTCCATAAATTAGCGTGCCGAAAGCGAAAATTAAATGTGGTAAATTTATGTGTCCAGACAGTGAAATTACAGACGCAGTAGCGAACTTCCTAATTATACAATAAATATTCTTACCACTCGATATTACCATGCGTTCCAGTATTCACTTATATATTAAACAAAAAGAGCATAAAATATATATGAACAATAATAATACTTCTTACTAATGGATGTGTAACATCTTTAATTGAATAATTACATTGTAAATATTTAATTATCAACAAAAGGGCAGCATTGTATGGTAATAGCTTTTTTAAACACGAAGCGAATTCTATATGGTCCAAGACACATCAGGTTTCATCCTTTTTACTTTCTTATACGTAGTATAAGGAAGTATTGTGATGATGAAAATTTTCGACCTCGAGATTTTTGCAGATGTCCACGTTTTGAGGTCCCCTGATACCAAAAAAGTGGTTTTAAAAAAATGTCTGTGTGTGTGTCTGTCTGTCTGTGTGTCTGTCTGTGACCACGATAGCGGTCAAACCGCTGGAGATATCAATTCCAAATTTTGTATTTACGTGTATAATCTCCCTCTTGAGATCTGATTAGTTTTTCAGTAAAATCGGTAGACCGGAAGTAGCAGTTTACTTCAGTGAAAAAATCGAAGTTTGCCAATATTTCGTCAAATACTAAGTTTATACAAATTTATAAAGAATTCATATGTACTTAAAATTAAAATTGAGAACAATTTTATTTAAAAAGTTTTTCGAAATTCCTACCGGAAGTAGGTCTTTTACTCTTATCGAAAATCGGTTTTTTGCGAATATTTCGCAAGTCAAACTTTTTAGACAGATACGTTACGTGTATAAAAGTATTTAAAACATAGTTTTCAATATCTTTTGTATAAAAAAGATTTCAAAATTCGGACCGGAAGTAACACTTTTACTCTTACCGAATAGCGATTTTTGGCAAATATGTCGTAAATTATGCATTCTATATATATTTATTAAGAGTACAAAAGTATTTAGAGTTATATTTGCAATATTTTTTGTATACATGAAATTTCAAAATTCGGACCGAAAGTAGCACTTTTACTCTTAGCGAGTAGCACTTTTTTTCGAATATCTTGCAAAGTATGAATTCTATAGCGATTTATTAAGAGAATAAAAGTACTTAGAATAGGATTTTGAATAAGTTTTGTATAAAAAAATTCTTAAGATTGTATAGTTTGAAACGCTCATACGTATAAGAAAGTCGTGTGGTGGCCACACCTCATTTTTTCAACTAATTTTTATACCTAAAATGCAACTGAGGTTACCAACAATAGAGTGTTTAAAGAACAGTTTTATTAACGTACACATGCTCTTACCAGGACATCAACTATATAGGGTTGAAGGTTATATTATTGATAAAATTTGCAGTTAATATTTTGAATTTGAATAATCATGAATATGTCAAATAGAAGAATGCTATATAGAACATAACTAAATGAATGACAATTTGTATACAACTAATTTGTAGTTAAAAACCCTAAAATTCCGCATTTTAGTTTGTCTTTATGGAACTGCCTAGAGAAGCAACGAAATAAACGGATATCAAAAACATTATTAGAGAAAATGCTAGTTCCTGAGTGTGATCATTTCAAATCCAAAAACTTTCCGATAATGCTTTGAAGCAACGAAATAAACGGATATCAAAAACATTATTAGAGAAAATGCTAGTTCCTGAGTGTGATCATTTCAAATCCAAAAACTTTCCGATAATGCTTTGCCATTTCTAATTATTTAATAAACCGGGCTACAGAAGCTTAATGGAGGTCTTGTTGTTTTAAATATCGGCTCACAATTTTCAGCACTTCACTTTCTTTTATGATGTTTTTGGGATATTTTAACAAATATTTTTGCTAATTTTCGGAAAGGCGTTATGTTTCAAAGATATAAAGAGGTAACATCTTTTCAAAAATATATTAATAAAGAATATTTGAGCAACAAACACCAGGATTTCTTGCATGTACACATTCTCATCGTACAAAATCTGCTGTATACAAGAGTGGGTATATATAATTTTCTCCTAATCAACTGTCAAACTTTTTCAAGAACAACAGGATTGCTGCTCAAATCTTCTTTATTTTATACTGGAGTGTGTACATTAAAGTTTTCAAATGACATCATAGGAATAAATCTAAGATATTTAAATCTAAGTCAATCTCGACCAATCCAGCGGTCTTCAAATATTGAGTTTAAACATTCACGATTAATCACGCTAAAATTTGCTGGCCCACTATCTTGCATAAACTACATTACATTTCTCGTTGCCAGTGATAAATTCTCTAATAACCCAATCAGTAATTCTTCCAAAAAATTTGTATACAACATTGTTCCTGGAAAAGCGCCGATAGAAGCCTAAATGTAAACAGTAATGTTAAATCGACCTTCTTTTTTACAGTACTGGAAAATGAACAAATAACTTTTTTAATATACGGTTTAAAAATGACCAATAAAAATAAAAATTACAAGCAATTATTTAATAAAAAGAACTCGACAACACAATACAATGTTTTGTCTATAAGATATTTCTTTCATTTGGTTTCAAAATTCGTTAACAGTAAGTTGTTCATTTTATGCGGTAAATTATTGTATATATTGAAACACTTGTATAAACACTGTCTTGCATTTTATACAAACATAGTCTGGAGAAAGCAAAGAACAATGAGACATTCGTCTGGTATTATGATTAGCTCTAATTTTTATTTTTTTTAAATTGCAATTCAAATATGAAAGTATTAGTAAATACAAGTGTAAGTATAAATTAAGTATCCTATCTAAATATGTCTTCACATGATTCTCTAACTCGTAGATTAGAAATTGTTCCACCACACGATTTTTTATTGCAAAATATTTTTAGTGCTTCCGATAATTGCATCCAAAAGATCACAGTGTGTAAAATAAATATAGGCGTAGTATACAGTTATCATAGCACTCGCACTCACATTTTGCGAAAATATGCGCAAATAAAATCTACCTAAAGTTGTTACTTCCTCCTGAACGTGTGAACCCCAAGAAAGTTGTACATCCATATTCATACCCAAAAAAATTGTTCTTTTTTATTAATTGCCAGACGTTTGGCTGTGTTCGTGGGATTGTTTGAAAAGATGCAGGTGTTGAAAGCAACGAAACTAACTTAAATTTTTTGCACTAATTTTTCTGATGACTTTGGTCATGTAACAGAGTAAGAGTCATCTGCAAACATAATGACGAGGTTTCCATGTGTCTCTAGAAAAACGTTAAATAGAGGTCCCAAAATGAGACCTGTGGAACACCAAATTCTATTTGTCCTCATTCCGACCTAATCTCTTGTTTGGTGTTTTGTATACCAAAATACACTGTTTTCTTTTTGATAGATATGATTTAATTCATTCCTATACCACACTTCAAAAACTTAATCTATGTAGCCGTCCAAGTCCTCAATAATTTGCAAATGTGTTTTATGAAGACGTTGATAAATATTTTGTAAGCGTTCACTATATGTACTATACTATACTTCTCTCCAAAGATTCCCATTATTACAGCCGCAAAATCCGTGAATCCAACGAAATCCAAAAACAATCCAAAACGTCGCGTCGGCAGTAGAAGCAGAGATGACGACGCGGTTTCAACCCAGACCAAGAAGGTATGTTCACTATACTATCCCCTAGCCTCTAACAAATTTCCGTTCGCAAGTCCATATAGAAAATACATATTAGTTATGTCGGAGTTTATATTAGAAGATAAATATCAACGAGACGCGACTAGCACGTTAAAAGTGTCTCTGTTTCTTCGGCAGGTGAGGCGAGCTTGGTTGTCGGTACCACGCGGTCTTCTAGCCAGACTTACTTAAATGAAATGAATCGCTTCTTTATAAACATATTAATTATCATTATGTACATTTTACAGGAAAAGCAAAAAACTGTTTCGGTTATTTTTGTTTGCTACTATCGTAAATTTATACAATAAATAATGTTTGTAATTAACACTATTAAGAATTTCAGATGAACTACAGAAGAACACCATATGGCTTGAGTGCTGTAATATGTTTCATTAACAAACGCATCGCTTTTAATTGTTTTTATGATGTTTATTGATTGACACTACTAGTTTTTTCAAGTTTAAGAAACGATCACAGTGCTTCCTTTAACCTTCGTATATATTAAGACAAACATAAAAGATTCATTTTAAATGTAGATTTATAATGCCTTTTATAATTCTAATAACTAATAACTATTAATTTAAATGTAAAATTATTACTACTTTGTTTTATGTATTTTAACATTTGCCCACGTATTATAAGAGCAACTCTACCCCCGGGTTTTTCAGTGTAAATATCAATACGTTTTCTCAGTGAACTTGCTGGTTGTTTATCACTCTAATACGTCCAGGCGAAAGTACAAATGAAACATCAGAGGATTCCACTATACTGGCGCTTCTCGATGATCTTATTCTATTTCTGATTCGAGCGTGCTTTTCACAATGCCGTACACTGATGAGATCTATATAAGATCGAAACAGCTGTCTCTACGTTGTTGTTTGCAATGCCAGCTTGGTGTAGATGTGCATTCATACATTTTTATATCCGAAATTAATTCGTGTATGCATACTTTGAGTGATTCAATAGTGTGAGAGCGTATTCTCTAAGAATTACTTTGTTGCATTTTATTGAAACAAATATATTTACTACTTTCACAAAACACAAAACGTTTGCTCATTAAAGAGTATTGTATAATTAAAGGTAATTATCGAATTCATAACTGTATTATAATAAATTATTTTTGAAAACCAGGCCAGCATATACTACACCACTGCTAAAATGAATTCGAAGTTTAGGATTGGGGATGCTACCTTGTTAAATATCTAATGTTCACCATCGAACACATATAATAAAGACCTTATTTGTTCGTATTTCTATTAATAAACTATTTATTAAAAAATTAAAGGTCTGCTATTACATTTATGCTTAACAATAAATGCCAGGGAAATTCCATATAATTGCGTATAGTAACAGACTTCCGGCGTTACGCTTCCCTTATAATAAAAACCTATTAATTTATTATCACGATACAATAGGTACCAATTTCATGACCAAAGGACATACTACCTGTCCATAATCATGCAGTAATTTAATCTAATGATATTAATGGTTTGGCCTTACATCGCAACATATAAAAATATGCACTGCAAATAAAATGCAATTCTTGTGTTGCCACGTTTAAAGCATTCGAGATGAAATTTTTCGTTCTGTTGAGTTTTGTGGTGTTCGCCAATTGCGTAAGTTCCTGCGTGGAAAATTATTTTTATTGTTATATAATATTATTCTCAATGTATGTGTAGATGGATGAGGATTTCATGACCAAAGCATCGGCAAAGATGAATCAATACGTGGAGGAATGCATTGAAAGTACAGGAGCTACCAAAGGTATGTAAAATTAAAAATATACTGGTCGTTTCGTTGAAGCTTCTTTATTTTAAATAATTTTTAAAAGAAATGTAACGACTTTACTACTGATAAATATAATATGACAACACTTAAGAATCTAATTTCATAAATTTTGTTTGATGTATTTAAATTAAATATATTGTGTAGATTTTCATGTAAATGGTGAATAATGTTTGGAAAGTAAATAAAAATGCTATCTGACCGTAGAAAAGTGCAATATGGTGTTTATTTAAAATAAGGAAGTTACTATAAATAATTTATTTCTTCCCCGATAGTTTTTTTAAATCGTTTCATACCAAAATCTGCATAAACACTCATAGCTAAACTACCTTTTCGATTCAAATATATTTACTAATTAGTTTGTGATTTATTGATGCAATAATAAGTAATTACAATTATAAGAAACTACTAACTACCTAACTATATTAATAATAAACACATAAACTGAATATTTGCAAGATGCAAGAACACTGGCAGAGAAATATCAGTTGTGTACGTTTTGTGCAGCTCCACAAAAACAAACAATATATTATTATTATAAAATAACTATTTTAAATAAAAATAAAAATAAAACTCTTGAAAACTTTCCACAATTTTTTATTTAGTCTTTGCGACATATGTCTCGGTATTTTTCATACCATTATCGAGCCGAAACTAACAGGTCAGTTTGTGTGTAGGGTTGTTATATATGTCGTTGTCTCTTTGTACATAAGTGTCTATTATGGGTGTGTGTGTGTTTGTAACATCTCTGTGTGTGTTCGTTACTTTCTCTTTTCTTTGAATTGATTTTTTAATTTCTAATATTTCTAACAGATTTAATTTCGGTTCTTTGTTTACATTATGAATAAGTTTACAACTATCTATATCGGGAAAATGGAGATTATCTATACAATGTTCGGCAAGGCCTGTATTTCTAATATTATGCAATATTGATCTTTTATGTTCTTTTAATCTAGTTTCGATCTTTCTGCCACTTTGTCCGATATAGATAGTTTTACAGTCTGTGCAACTAATTTTGTATACACCTGATTTGTCGGTAAGTTTAGTTCTTTCCTTGTTATTGACTAACATAGCACCTAAATTGTTTTTATTTATGTTGACTGTTTTGATACATATTTTCTTAAATATTCTGTTAATTTTATAATTAATATGTGAAATGTATTGTATAATGTGCCATTTCGTGTTGTCTTTTTCTATTATTTTAGGATAGAAGTGTATTTTGAGTTTTTCTCTTTGTTTGTGTTTAATAATGTCATCTACTATTTTCTCTTTAAATCCATTATTTCTAGCTATGGTTTTAATATGCGTAATTCTGTGAATTACGCATAATTATGCATAATAAAAATTGTGGAAAGTTTTCAAGAGTTTTATTTTTATTTTTATTTAAAATAGTTATTAATAAAATGTTCCACCAAGAACCGTCTGCTAATCAATTAATAAAAAATTATTATACATATTGTTTGTTTAAAAAATTAAATTTTTTAAACATACAAGTGGTTGTATGCCAAAAGCTGATATGTCACTTTTTGCAATTTTACCGGAGAGCATATTGAAGTTTTACAAGTAATGGATAAATATGTTCTTGTTAATATACTTTTCTTAAATGACTACTAGCATTTTATAATTGATTCAGTTTATTATGAAAATACATAGTTAAGGCAAAACATCAGGTACTTAGTTTACATTCTACTAGATGTGCGAGAAATAACAATTTGAGTGGCATATCAACATTTGCCGTAAATTATACAGTGTATAGCAGCGACTCTCAACCTGTGGGGCGCACCTGCCTGGGGGGGCGTGTTAAAATTAAATAGGGTGCGCGAGTACATCGAGAAAAAATATTATTAAGAAATTTATTTAATTCACTGAATAAAAGCCATTAATAGTAGTTTATACAACGAGTCAATAATGACAGTTATTATTCCCGAGAGCTGAATTTACAAACTGAGCCGCGTAAGCGGCGAGGGAGTAACTCGGCTCGAGGGAATAATAGTCATTATTGCGAGTTAGTATACACTATTTTATCGACGACTAACTGAAAATTACTAAAAAAAATCAAAATAATTAAACGAAAATGTCAGATTACTATATCAATACGACGTTTGACGGTTAGACAGTTAGTAAAATGGCCGGACTTGTCTATCGTTACTACGATAACGTTAGGAACGTTATGCTCTTATTGGCGGAATGCAGGGAATAATGGTAACGTTATGGCCCATTATTCCCTGGTCGCATTTCATTATTCCCTCCGGGTATTATGATTAAATTAACATTAAAACATAATAAGATACACGTTTACACTAATATAATACACTTATAAATAGCATTGTATCAGTACTGCACAACGTATTTAATAATAAATTTATGAATATTAAATTAAAAAGAAGATTAATAATTATTAGTGACTCAGGGCCTGTCTTGCAGAGCAAAATTTTTCGAAACAAGGTTTAACATTAGAAACTGACACTTTTAGCTCTTTTTCTATACTTAGCTGAGATATGTATTTTGTCTTCAAAGCAGTCACCACTGAAAATCCGGTTTCGTAAATGTAGGATGTGAAAACGATAATAATGCTCTTGTTTTCAGTGCAGAAAACTCATCATCCAACCCTGCCCAAAATTCGAAGAGTGATTTGTGATTTGAAATTGTCTTTTGATTTCGACACTTGCCATGAAGTCTATACAGATTTCTTCTTCGGCAGTTGAAAGACTTTCAGGAATATTTTGAAATGGCTCCCTAACCCACTCGTAACTTGGTATCAAGTTAAAGTCAGCATGAAAACACGTTTTAAAATTATTTTCCAGCATGGTTAAATGATTTTCAATGGTTACAAAAACAACTTCTACATATTGTACTTCAGTGTTGCAAGTTTTGACACATTCATCCACATTTGCAAACATTTCTAGGTCTTTTGCTTTAAATTTCTTCTCCACAATTCCAGTTTTCTACAAAAAGCATTAACTTTATCACTCGTATCCGGCATATGTATGTTTGCTTCTTGGAGATTCAAGGTATTTAATTTATCGAATATGTCGACCAAGTAGCTCAATTTCATCACAAATAAATCATCTCAAAACTTCTCGGATGCAGGTCGGTTTTCCTCTTCTAGAAAAACGGCGATTTGATCTCCTAATTCATAAACACGTTGTAAAAATTTCCCACCTGATACCCATCTTGCCTCGCAATAAAGGAGCAACGCTGCATGTACTGCACCCATGTCTTTACAAAGTCCAGAAAATATTCTTAACTTTAGGGGTCCCATTTTTATATAATTTACTACGGTTACCACAGCCGTTAGTTCTATATTCACACCATGACTCATTTCTTTGGAAGCCAGAGCTTCTCTGTGGATCATACAACATGTCCAGAATCACTGTGGAGATTTTTGTTTCACACTTTGGAATCTTGCTGATATTGTGCGATCACCATATTCATACAAATTTTTCCACTCATATTTATGTTGTTTAGAAAATCATATAAGATAGCAAACAATGCAAGTGTTGTTGGTTTGAGTTCTATTGGTTTGCAGAATAGTATTACAATTACAGCCGAATTTCAGTGAAAGTCATTATATGGGAGAGGCGAAAGGAATTAGATTGTGATTGAAGATTGTGTCGTATATGCATAATGTGTTGGGATACACACATACATATAGTGTCATTACCGGCAGTCAATGCACAGACACCGTGTTTCGGCCTTTAAGGCCTTGTCAGTGTACGTGCGACTACCGGTAATGACTTTTAAACTAGAATCGCAACTTATGTCAGTGTGTATCCCAACACATGCATATATGCGTATACGCTTTGCGTATAAATGTATAGTTCATTCGGAAATATAAGAAAATAGCTATTTGAGATGTAAATACTTTAAGTAGGCACTCTACGGTGAGGGTCAAGAGAAAGCACAGCAGTATTAATTTTTATTTGATAGGGCTAACAATAAGTGTTCATCACGTTTATTTTGGTAATATATTGTAAATTTTTACTTTGTTAAAAATTAATATTTGTTATTTCAAAACATTAACTATAATGAAACAATTGATTTTCAAATTTTTATCCACTTTCAACATTTCAATTCCTGTACACATTTCTAATTCTATTACTTTCTTGTCAAACAAAATTAACTCTTTTCAATAAAATCACATCTCTAATCATTTTTTTTAAAACGTATAAAAAAAAACTTGTAATTATTATAACTAATCTTTCCAATACTATACATTTAAAATAAACATCTACTATTTCAAACTTGTAATGTACCATGAATGTTTGTAATAATATTTTTTTTAAATCTTTTAAATTAATGCCGTTTTAAATTTGTTTACTGTGTAAATTCCTATTCATCTTATAATGTTAATAACTCTTCTATTTCGTATCTTATACTTTCATGTATTTTTTTTTTTTAATCAATTTTCCATGTATGCAATTAAAATATTCCTATACAGTATACTAATCTTTTTAGTTTTGAAATCACTTACATTCTTGTTTTAAATTCATTTGGTATTTATTATTTATACATTAACTCCATCTCATATATTTATTCCAATATATTTTTGGTTTTAATAAAAACCCATACCACTCATTCCTATATATTCAAATAATAATATTGTCTCATTTGCTTAAACATCACTTTTATAAGTGTTATCATATACATTTACCATTATATGATAAAAATTCATCTCATATGTAAACCTTTACATTACAAGATATTTAATTTCTCTGATACAAAATATAATTCACTTTTTATAATCTGCCATTATGGGCTATCATTT
This sequence comes from Amphimallon solstitiale, assembly GCA_963170755.1. Lineage (NCBI taxonomy): Eukaryota > Metazoa > Arthropoda > Insecta > Coleoptera > Scarabaeidae > Amphimallon > Amphimallon solstitiale. The sequence continues at coordinate 45,510,499 of OY720678.1, read as the reverse complement.
GCTCTCTTTTAGCATTAAGTACACATATTCCAGCTTTCATATATCATTCCCTTATAAACTTTTAATTCTCTTTATATACAATATCTTTTAATAAGCACCTCTTTATATTTTTAAACAATCTCATATATTTTATAATCTTACTGTCATTGAATATAATTATTCCCTTATTTTGTACTATAATTGCATACCTAATCTTTGTACCTTTATTTTCCTATACCGATTTAAAATATTATTTATTACATTTTACTTTAAATTCTTTTTCCCTTTCCATACCTTAAATTTGCATTCACCAAATCACATTTATTTTTTTTATTTCCACCAAATAACCCACAAATGATACATTACCACACTGTATACAATGCATAAAACACCTATCAACATATCTACAACATAAGGACATCGAACAATACTAATTATTATTAACTCAACTAATCTCTAAAAATATAATGTAATCTAATATATTTTTAACTGTTTATCAATTAAACCATTTTCTTTGTAAGTATTATTTCTGAATTATACTAAATCATTTTCATTATGATTAGTATAACTATTATTCTGTCAAACAAATTATTATTTCTAGATGGGTACTATAAACTAATATTATTTCCACTAGGAAACTTCCAACCTGACTAAATATGATATTAACAATTATATTAATGAAATCATTATGATTAATGGGATTTCTTTCTATACAATGGGGAGGTCTATTTTTATAATTATATTTTTTTTAATTGGTGAGATCTAATGTTGCTGAGACAAGTCGGTATTGCAAAAACCGTCAAGCGTTGATCTCTTTTATATGAACCTCTTGTCCTGACTAATATGTTGTGAATGATTTAATATTACTCGGATTAGGAAGTGTGGTCAATCACCTTCATAGTACAATTTATTCTAATACTATGTCCTGCCTAATATATGCCCTTCATAGTACAATCTCCAAATACTGTGTCTTATGTATTACATGTCCTATTTATAACATTTTTGTGGATGATTTAATGTAACTAAGATTAGGAAGTGTCGTCACTCACTTACACAGTACAATCTCCAAATACTGTGTCCTACCTATTATATGTATGCCCCTTTATTTGTTTAAATCTGTAGCATTTATTTTCCGAGTCATGTTACCCATTACTAATTTTAATCGGACTCTATTCTTTAAAGTGTCCACTGTTACTTCTTGTATCCTATTTTCTTCATACCATGAATCATTTTCTTCCATGATGTAAGTGTTCTTGATAACTAATCTTCCAATCTTGTTAAATATTTTCATTATACCAGCATTTTTAAATATGTATGTATTTGTAACGTTCTGAAATTCAACTTCAGGTTTAAATAATTCTCTCGCATCTGTATCCAAAATCAATGTAGAGAAATGAACTTTTCTTTGCAAATCTCTTTCTAGATAAACTCGTCTTTCCACAATGAAATCATTCCCATTAACAGTTTCTTTCAATTGACTATACATTTTACCTTCTGCATTATCAATAACACTTCTCATAGGTGTTAGTAACATATTACGTCCAGTTTTAAATTGTTTTCCAGTGAATTGATTATAAAAACCTATAAAATCACTGAAACATCTTGAAATAGCAAATTCTTGTTTCTTAAAAATATTCGTATTCGAGTTAGTACACTCACGGTAATCTAAATACGAACCCATATCTGTTACCTTATTCAACTCAGTTATTTTTATATTTATACAGTGATTTCCACTAGCTAGTTCTACTTTTCCAGGTTTATTCTCTATTGTTTCTAAAATCTCTACTTTATTACTTTCATTCTTCTTCTCTATTTCTTTTATAAGTTTATCTTCTAAATTGTTTAATTATTTCTCTAATTTTGTTTTCATGTTTTCATTAATCTGATAAATTTTTTCATTTAGGCTCACAAGATTTTCTTTAAATGACTTTTCCATATTCTCTATGTTCTCCAATAACTTCTTATTTTCTTCTTTATTAGACTTTTGCATTTTCTCCAATAACTTCTTATTTTCTTCTTTATCTTCTTCTCTATTCTTCTTATTCTCTTCTTTATCCTCCTCTCTATTTTTCTTATTCTCTTCTCTAAACTTTTGATTTTCCTCTAAAATAGCTTTTAACATATCTTCCACGTTCTTACTTGAAATAGTTTGTTGTATATCTCCTCTTTCCTGTTCACTTTCCTCTCCACTCTCACTTGTACCTGGAGTCTGTTTCATTCCAGATTTAGATCTTGTATCCATTTCTTTTTAATATTTTTAAATCTGTACTAATATGTATGTACTCTATATAAAATATTTTCTATTTACCTTTAATACGCACAAATATGTAACAATGTATCACATGTAACACCAAATTGCGATAAAACAAATAAATGCACCTAATAAATCTAAGTTTTTACTTTTCTACGAAATATACAAATAACCAGAAACCTTTCTTTTATATTTGCCCCACGTTGGGCGCCAAATGTACCTGTATACACAGGTGAGTATAATTAAAACCACGGCATAGCTCATATACTTATAATAATTATTCTCTTTCTTTCTCTCTTTGCGTGTGACTTGGTCCGATAAGATTTCTAGAAATTTATAAATTATTCCTATATTGATTTTTAAGTAAAGTTCTTTAAATTAATAGATTTCTATATCCAAATATATTAGTAGAATTCTGTAATTTTACTGTCTATTCCCTGAAGAAAAACATATAATCCCATATGCACAGCTGATTACATGCAAAATAAAAAACTGATTAGATTAAATTCTTATATTGCTTGTTTTTTTTTTCCAAATGTTGTACAGGAAATTGTGTATTTATATGAATCAAAAGACAATTAAATCTTAGTAAAATTGTTTAATACGTGGAAAAGGTGTTTGATTGATTAAGAAAAGTTATTCCTATTTCTGATATGAACAAGGTACGTAACCTAACAATTTAAATTGTTATTAAATAAATTGGTTTATAATTAAATTTATAATGTGTCTTCTATTATTCAAATAATTATTATGTTCACTCAGATAATACTTATAAAATGTCAATGTTCATTTGTAAATAACATATAATACAAATTTCTATATTTCTAACCTATTTTTTTATAAGTGTCAGTACTATTTAATTTTTGTTCTATGTGAAATGTTTATATTCAAATTATCGTGCTGGATTTACTTTAAATCTGTTCTAAACTGGTCTAATATAATTTACTAATATCAATAGGTATATTTTACATACAACCTTAATTCATTTATGTCCTGTATTCTACCAATTCAACAATTTAATAATATTTCCTTCTTCTAGATTTACACTGCCTCGTTATATACAGTTTCCTCAAAATAGGTGAATAATTCTGGATGTCTCTGCCTTCTTATTATTTGAAATTGTTGGTTGTAAAGAAATGCTGCCTGCAAAAATCCGTTGCAACTCTCGGATAAATATTTTCTCTGGCCTAAAATATAAAAACACTTCTCGAAGACACTTTTCAAATATCAGGAACTGTATCAGATTCTCTTCTTCTTCAACTGGAGCCTCTATATGGATAAACTTGCATTAAGGAATAACACTTTTCAAATATCAGGAACTGTATCAGATTCTCTTCTTCTTCAACTGGAGCCTCTATATGGATAAACTTGCATTAAGGAATAACACTCCTATTTGAAATACTTCAGCACACGTTTGGTACTCGTAAACAACTCTCTGGAAATTGGAACAGTCTTAGAATCTCTTCCTCTTCAAATATGATTTCTAAATGGTTAAACTTGAACTACGAACACCTATATCTCTTCTGGGACGCCAAAATTATATCCTCACACTGGATCTGGTCAATATTTCTTTAAATTATAGGTAAGTTTTCTTTATGTATTACCAAAATCTTCTTTATATTATTATACGTTAGATATTAATCACTTAACACTCCATTAGTAATTGATAGTTAACTTTTAGTTCCATACTAAATTGGAAATTATAAATAAATCTTTATTCGCGTTGAATTATTCAATATTATCACTTTTAATGCTCAGAAATCTTCTAATATGTATAAATTTCAATGTTATTCTCTTAACATTGAAATTACACACCCGCACGAAATCAAAATTAATTCATTCTCCTTTTATTTGTTTATAAACATTCCCTTGACGATTATTTTATAAAATTTCCTCCACCAATCAAAATATACCACCTATACTTTATATTCAAAATAATTCTTTTAAACTCTTGTAAGACTATTTATCTCCAGTTTAGCTTATAGAAAACACATTATTTAATTCAATTCGTATTATTATCTCTTGATTTTTATATCTCAAAAATACATTATACACTGTTTCTCAATCATATTTCTTAGAACTGTCAAAATCAAAGCTGTCACGTTCCTTATTTTAAATAAAGCCGCGAATCTTAATACAAGATTAAATATTTTAAATACCCAATAAATTATCATACTTGACTTCACCTATCAACGTTAATTAAACAATTTTGTACAAATTTATAAAATACAATATTTTTTATACAAAAACTAATATCTCTGAATTCTTCCTTCCAGAATTTACAATAATTGGTTTGAAGAAAGAAAAATGAACATTCACCATTATCCAAAATAAAAACAATAATTGTGAATATATTTTTAATTTTATAAGTATTAATTTTATGGACTTGAATATATTTATAAAAACTAGATAAGAAATAAGAATACCTTTCCTTTATATAAGAACACGTATCAAATTATATATTATACAGGGTTATTCACGCTATACGGCACGGAATATTGTGGCCAAAATACGTGACTTTCAAAAAGTTTCACTTTTGGGATATATGGGGGTCTAGTATGGTTACTTTTTAAAATTATTTTTATATTATACAGGGTGTCCCATAAGCCCTAAAAGTATCAAAGTTGTGTTTTTTTAAATGGAACCCCCTGTATATTATTGTATTTTCGGATTCTCCGATCAAAATAAGTGTCTGTTTTAATAAGGTTTACAATACCTAAACCTTAAGGTTTTTTAAATAATTTGAATTTTGCCAAAATCTAACCTAATTTTCATGTTTCAAATACTTAAGAAGTATTTAAGTTATGTAAGCGAAATTTACAGCGAAGTGTAACAATATATCATATTTTATATCCCAATCATAATAAACTTGCCATCTTATACAGGGTGTCCAAAAATTAAAACTAATCAAATAAGAACTTTAAGTGGCTATAACTTGATTAATTTAAATAGAACGCCATATTTTTTAACTTACCAGGAAATGTACTTTTTAATTACCTATCGAATGGTATTAGGGTGTTCTATAGCTAAGTCTTCGCGTTTTTACAGAATACGCCAAATAATCGTTTTTTGTACCATTTGGTGTTTTTTAAATAAAAGTTCTAATGTATCTAGTTGCCTATGGTATTTAGAAATGTCAGATAATTTACAATTATAAGAATAATAATGACGAATATCGTTACAAATGTTCAGAAACTTGGAACGTTATTTATAATCTAACAGGCTATAACAGCAATAATGGTAATAACATATCAACGATAACATAAAACAGAAGCAAAATATTTATAACAGATGTTCGAAATGTCGACCGTCCATTTCCAGACACTTACATATTCTTTTTTCAAAACCACTGCTAACTCTGGACAACATTTGCGGGGTTACAGTTTCAAAAGCGTCTCTTATGCGTATTTTTATATCGTGTGGTGTTGTCGGAGGCGTATTGTAGACAATTCCTTTTATGTATCCCCATAAAAAGAAATCTGGTGGAGTTAAGTCCGGGGATCTGGGGGGCCAATTTTGAAATCCATTTCTTCCAATCCACCTGTTTTGAAAGTTGGCATTTAAAAATTGCCGAACCTCGCGATGATAATGAGGCGGAGCTCCATCCAGTTGAAGCCACATGGTTGTTCTGATGTTTAAAGGGACTTCTTCTAATAATACTGGAAGTTGGTGTAAAAGAAAATCGAGAAACATCATACCATTTAAAGGTCCTTCAAAAAAATAGGGTCCAATTAAATATTGGCCCAGTATTCCACCCCACACATTAACGGACCACCTATTCTGATTTCTCATGACTCTGTATTCATGCGGATTCGAATCAGAATAATAATGGAAGTTGTGTCTATTCACGAGACCATTGTTATGAAAAATACATTCATCACTAAATAACACATTTTCAAAAAAGTTTTTATTTTCTGCCACTTTATCTAACACCCACATGCAAAATTCAGTTCGGTTGTCAAAATCATTTCCATAAAGTTCTTGGCAGAGCTGGATTTTATAAGGATGAAATCTGTGTTTTTTAAGAATTCTTGAAATACTTGCTTGACTAATGTTAGTATTTTCGGATATCTGATTTTGACTAACATTGGGATTTTCGATAACTGAACCAACTACCGTAAAAACATTTTCTTCATCTTCAGTGACAGGTTTTCTTGTAATGGGTTTTTTATAACTGACACTTCCACTTTCCTGAAACTGGTTTAATAATCTCTCAAAAACGGCTGGCTTAGGATGATTTCTTTCCGGAAAACTTTGAGCATAAACTCGAGAAGCCAATAAACAATTTTGATGACATTCTCCTAGGATAAAAATCATATCAATACGCTCTTCTTTTGGGTAAATCTTCATTTTGACTAAGCAACACCACAACAATATTCAAATAATAACGATCTAAACTTCCACAATTACAAAAAATAATACCACTATAGCAAAAACAGACTTTGCAGACTAAACTGACAGACTAAATGAATTTATGTGACATTTCTAAATACCATAGGCAACTAGATACATTAGAACTTTTATTTAAAAAACACCAAATGGTGCAAAAAACGATTTTTTGGCGTATTCTGTAAAAACGCGAAGGCTTAGCTATAGAACACCCTAATACCATACGATAGGTAATTAAAAAGTACATTTCCTGGTAAGTTAAAAAATATGGCGTTCTATTTAAATTAATCAAGTTATAACCACTTAAAGTTCTTATTTGATTAATTTTAATTTTTGGACACCCTGTATAAGATGGCAAGTTTATTATGATTGGGATATAAAATATGATATATTGTTACACTTCGCTGTAAATTTCGCTTACATAACTTAAATACTTCTTAAGTATTTGAAACATGAAAATTAGGTTAGATTTTGGCAAAATTCAAATTATTTAAAAAACCTTAAGGTTTAGGTATTGTAAACCTTATTAAAACAGACACTTATTTTGATCGGAGAATCCGAAAATACAATAATATACAGGCGGTTCCATTTAAAAAAACAACTTTGATACTTTTAGGGCTCTTGGAACACCCTGTATAATATGAAAATAATTTTAAAAAGTAACTATAATAGACCCCCATATATCCCAAAAGTGAAACTTTTTGAAAGTCACGTATTTTGGCCACAATATTCCGTGCCGTATAGCGTGAATAACCCTGTATATAGCATGGTCATCCAAACCATGACAATATATTATTTATTATATAATCAAATAATAATATAAAAAATGATTTAAATTTAAACAAATAAGAAGTATTAAATTGTTTTACTACTTGGATATCAAAACGGAAATAATAATTTATATAGATATACATGTGTGTTACAAAACCTATCATATGTACAATTCAATGAAAAAAAATGAGGTGTGGCCACCACACGACTTTCTTATACGTATGAAAGTGTTACTTCCGGTCCGAATTTTGAAATTTCATTTATACAAAAAATATTCCATATCTAACTCTAAATACTTTTGTACTCTTGATAAATATATATAGAATGCATAACTTACGGCATATTTGCAAAACATCGCTATTCGATAAGAGTAAAAGTGGTACTTCTGGTCTGAATTTTGAAATTTTTTTTATATAAAAGATATTGAAAATGATGTTTTAAATACTTTTATATTCGTAACGTATTTGTCTTAAAAGCATGACTTGCGAGATATTCGCAAAAAACTGATTTTCGATAAGAGTAAAAGACCTACTTCCGGTTGGAATTTCGAAAAACTTTTTTAAGACAATTTGTTTCAAACTTAATTCTAAGTACATATGAATTCTTTATAAATTTGTTTAAACTTAGTAATTGACGAAATATTTGCAAATTTCGATTTTTTCACTGAAGTAAACTACTACTTCCGGTCTGCCGATTTTGCTCAAAATCGAATCAGTTCTCAAGAGGCAGATTATACACGTAAATACAAAATTTGGAATTGATATCTACAGCGGTTTGACCGCTATCGTGGTCACACACACACAGACACACACACAGACACACACACACACACACACACACACACACACAGAGAGAGAGACACACACACACACGGACACGGACACACACAGACATTTTTTAAAAACCACTTTTTTGGTATCAGGGGACCTCAAAACGTGGACATCTGCAAAAATCTCGAGGTCGAAAATTTTCATCATCACAATACTTCCTTATACTACGTATAAGAAAGTAAAAGGGAAATATCAGGAATACAAACTGTCCAAGAAAAAACGCAGGATTCAGCTATAATGAATGAGGCAACTAATTTAACAAAATATTCGCAATTTATTATTTATATAATACTATTACATCTTCTCTAAATTTTCTTGTGCTTCGTAAATAGTCGTAACGGAGTTTCCGTATCCTTTCTGATTCCATTATCACACGCCGTTTATCACTTCTGTGATATTTAAAACCATTGCTTTTTAACGTTTGCCACAATGTTGTAATGGGGCACTGAATTTCCGGATTGTCCTGAATAAGCCTCTCCCTTAAACTTGACAAGGTAGGGACTTAGTTTTGTCTATACATATTACAAATTCTCTAACGAATACTTTCGACTTCCCAATTTGGAATTTTCCTTGAGTATCCTTTATCAATTCTACATTTTCTTGTTTGAACACCATATTTGACAATTTTGTAAATTGTTCCACAAGGTACTTCTATTAACGTTGATGTTCTTTTTATAATATCTGACACAGGTGTAGATTCGTCATTTCCGATTTTAAGTTATTGTAAATATTCAGAACTATTTGCTTAGCCTGAATTCCTAAACAAACTCTTACTTTCTTTGTCGTCGTGAAAATTTATATTTTCTGTCGATAAATCAACATCGTTATCATGTTCTTCATACTCTTCTGTATCGCGCCAAGATCTCCACATCTTGATTAGTTTTTGAAACACAAAATAGAATATCTTCGTCAACAAAATATTCTTCGCAACTGGACACATATATTGCACACCTTCTATACCGTAGTCGTCAAATTTTAATTTCGCTTTATACTTCTATACCATGCAGAAGATGACCTTGTAATATGCAGCGATGCCTGCTTGCTAACAGTGGTGGGAGAGCAACGCAGTATTGGGGGACCCTCACGCCTTACATTTCATAGGAAAGGTTTGTCGAGTGTACTGTCTTGGCAGCCTCGCTTATGTTTATCTTTAGTTTATTTCGTCGCGCTCTTTTCCGCTTTCTACTTTCGTATCAGAAATTAAAATATGTCGACTACGGTATATCTGCATACCATATATAAGGATAGATGTTTTCGTGTATTACGGTAATGGCAGGTGAGTAATATTATTCAGGTTAATATATTTCTGGTTTTTCATAAAAGGATATTATATTACTATATATGTATTAGAATATTATTCATGATAATCCATCAGTAAATCTTCGAACCGTTAAAATGATTATATTTAATTATAAGTATATATAAATAACAATAACCCCCAATATTTTCTGTTACGGTCCTTTTATTTAGTAGACGACTGACGGCTTGGTTCTTAATCTGTGTGTAAACAAACCGCAATAAAGTACTTATTAGGCGTTTTCGGAAAATGTATGGCATTAACCTGACCCAGTTAGAAAGTACCTAACAGGTTCAGTAACTTTACCCGGTTAAATGAAACATTTCCGAACGCAACTGCGGTCACGTTGAGTAACGTAACGTAAACGTCTGCATATAACCTTATAAATAGCAGTCTTCATAACAGAAGAGACAGAAGAAATGGACCGGGGAGGGGGTAAAACAACCTGCATTACCCTACTCACTTACCAGGGTTATGAAAATCGACCCGGGTTGTTGAACTCGGTACCTTTTTAGATTTTACGAACTAGGTTGTTTTTACCCGACTGAATTAACGAACGCATTCGTGCTAACCGTGTTGTAACCCCAATGACCGGGTTTAATTTCCGAAAACACCTTTTAAAACCCTTAGGCGTTTCTTATATTTCCGAATGAACTATATACGTGTACCTAAATAGTATTTACCATTTGATGTTAGTTTTAGTATCTAAGTATTTAACACTTTTCAATTTCATTTTCATATTTAATACTTAGGGGACTTCACAGATGGTGTACTCGACTAGCATTTTCTTTAGAAGTATGTAATCAAAATCACGCTTTTTTCACATTTTCTTAGATTACACAAAGAAAACAATAATCAGAGATAAATATATATTAAAAAAGAGGTTGTAATGGTTATCAGTTTATCTAATTAGCTATAGAAGGCACGGTTTTCGTTCGTTTGTTTGTTTTAAGACTCTTATATTATATTGAAAGTAATTCAAGAATGTGATATCTTCTTTATTTTATAACGAAACGCCGAAAAAGATATTTTTTTCAATTCGATAGCAGCAGTTCTTTTTATGAATCGTGACAGTTTTAATATCATGCCTGACCTTGCATAGCTACATTTAACAAAAAAGTCTGAAGCGATTGGACCATATAAGACAAACCTGTCTATATTTGCTGGCAGCTCTTATAAAAAATATAAAACACAGGAAACTATTTGATCATTTGATATTGGCACTTACCAATAGTTTAATGGTTAGTGCGCTTGGACAGTGAACATCTATCTCAGGCAACACAGATGATTAATAAATTGTAATCTACTCTAAATGAGGCACACTGTATACTACTTCTAAACCATGTCAAAATGGACATTTATATAAGTAGAAGCAAAACATATATGTACATTTTGTTTCAGATGATATTGCCGAGGTAATGCAGGTTAGAATACCTTCAAGAAAAGAAGGAAAATGTTTTCTGGCATGTTACCATAAAAAATATGGAATTGTAAGTATCCCATTTTTGCTCCATCAATAACACTTATCTATAAGTGTTATTGATTGAATCATTAAAAAAACTATTTTGAAAGTTACTACCTAATTTCAAATCTGCTAATACTACTTTGGGAAATACGGAAACTCTTTGAGCATACAAAATAGTACTAAATTAAACATATTGAAATTTTTTAAATGTGTATATTTAGGAGTAAGAGGACATCTAAAATGTCCAATTTAATTTTATTATCTTTAGATAAATTTAGATTTTCCGAATAAAAACAAAAAAAAATTACTGCCTTTAGTTTGTGAAGTTTATTAGGATTTTCATGATATAACATCTAGAAGTAATGCTCTGTCATGCTTTTATTTCAAAAACCTTGGTATGGTTTTCCTACTAATTAGATGTTTTGTTGCTCACCTTGCTCTCCGTTTACTCCTCCAAGATTAATCAAATGTGAATGTAAGAAGTTAATTTTCAAAAATATTCGGTAACCCATTTTTTGATATGCACCATCTAAATAAAACGGTGACTTCCTATTACTTTCGGAATGTTAAGATTTCGATTCCAGTAAAATATTTTCATCCAACGCTTAAGAAATAATTCCTAATAAGATTATTTAATTTCATTTCACTGAACTTCTCAGGCACCTTTGAGATATTGGTAGGAATGTATATCGAATCTGTTGCACAGCTCAGGCAGTACAAAGTAACAAAACAAACAACTAAAAATATCGCAGATGTTGAGGACCGGATAACCAGTTGCATAAGGCGTCTATAACCATCAATCACAAAACGCGACTTAATCTATGATTACTGCATCAAGACAAACAATAAAAAGGCGAAGAGCATCTGAGCTAGTACAAATCCAAATGAACTTATTTGTATTCCTGAAAATAGACGTTTGGCTTGCTTTCTCTCATATGCAGATTATGGTCCACTATTATTTAATTATATCGGGTATTCAGAAAAATTCGAACTCAAGTAGGTGTTGAACAAACAATCGTGCGTCCTAACTTAAGTCTATGTCATAGGTATTAGTAGAGAGTGGGGTATAATGATCCCTCTAAGACAAAACACGTCGTAGGAGAAGTACGGTACGAGCAAAAAATTTAATTTATTCCAAGAAAGAGAGCGTGCTTTTCTTAACACTTTGGTATGGTCGTCAAGGTTGAATCATTAATAAACATTAATAGAAATGGATACAATGTATACTTCGCAAAAGGATCATTTTGCCCCAAGGGTAGAAGTAAAATGATCCTATGAGGTTGGTAAAACGATCCCACCCCCAGTAATAACATTTTTGATTGATACATTAACTATAAGTATAGCATCACACTAGGTAAAGATTTTTAATAAAGTTATGTTTACTGCAACTACAAAAATAATATATTTTCTCTAAAAAAACACAACAAAATATTCTTTGGGAACCCAAAAACTTTGGCATAAATTAATGATTAAACTGAAATTTAATTTGTAGTTTAACAGGCGCTACTTGAGTACGGAATACACATACGCAGCCGGAACGTCCTAGCGTTTACAGTTTCCGAAATAAAGTCCCGAAATTTAACAAAATTTCAGAAAATTTCTCGATTTTATTTCGGAAAGTATGCATGCAAATGTGTGCGTATTGTACTACCAAGTAACGTGGCAAGAAGCACATGCAGCTGGAACTTCCTAGCGCTTACAGTTTCCGAAATAAAGTCGCGAAATTTAACAAAATTTCAGAATATTTCACGAACTTCCTAGCGTTTACAGTTTCCGAAATAAAGTCGCGAAATTTAACAAAATTTCAGAATATTTCGCTATGTATATTCCTCATCATCGTCGCTAACACCAGCACATTCATCATGTGCCCATCCGCTACACGTAGTGCATTGGATCCAACCTTCTCCACTGACAGACCCTTTAAATCTTCCACCGCACAATATGCATTCTATTATTGTGCTATTGCGATTCGAGGTCTAAAATGACGGTATCTGGGCGCGAACTTGAACCTGAAGTAGGACTTTCTTTTTTTATTTCGTTTTTTGCTTTCTTGCTTTTTTCGCAAATGTCTTGAAATTTTTTCCAGGAACTGTGGAAATTAACGTCCTAATCGACATTGAATATTCTGTTACAAGGATAATCATGTCGATCTCATAAGTCTTTCAGAAGACCAAAAAAACATCGGCACCACTGGTTTATTGAAAGTTCTTGCGCGAGCGGCAGAAGTAGACTCTGGACTTCGCAGACTAATATTTGGATGTCTTGTTTGAAAACCAGATTGCCGGTCTTTTCCGGCGATGTGGTATATTGTTTTTTTTCCGGCCAACTGAAAGGCCAAACGACGAATGTTATGATGTCATACAGTCTTGTTTCCAGATCAAGAATGTGTTGTACCAACTCGTTTTTTTGATCAAGATGTTTTATACTACTCGTGGCAATTTTGTTTTTGTTTTTGTTCCATAGCATTTTGCATACTCTTTGGATCCCAACTTTGTCTTTACGATTTTCGTTGGTAGTGACGTGGCATTCTGAAAAAGTAAAGAATCTAAATAACAATAACTGAAATAAAACTAAAACAACAAATGGGGGTAAAATGATTCCTGGATCATTTTGGACGACCCATTAGGGATCGTTTTACCCCAAGCGCACATTCTGACTTTCACCTAACCTAACAATTTTCAATGAGAAAGTAGGCTCTCTAACTACTTGAGGATTTTTAAGTCAAACTATACCATTCCAAGTTATGCACAAACTCGATTCGATAAAGAACAATGCATAAATTTAATACTGATTCTACGAAGCACTTACCTTGTATTGGAAACTCGCACAACTCCGAAATGCAAACCACGAGTTTTTAAACAGGTTTGAACTGATCACATGGCGTATCCGTGAGTATAGAACACTTAAATTTCAACATTCTGTCACTGTAAACCAGATGGCACCATTAGTTTTTGCAAAATTAGGTGGGATCATTTAACCTCCAGGGATCATTATACCCCACTCTCCACTAAATACCAAATTTCAATTGTTGTCTGTTAATAATTGTCAGAATCTAATAGCAAAGATAGTAATTTATATTTTTGAATTTTGAAAATGGTATTTACTAACGTACACAAAGCATTCTTGGTTAAATCTTATTTTCGGACAGTGGAAGTACTCAATTCCAGCTTGTTTGGAAGAATTGCAAGATGAATTTCCCAACCTGGCTTTTAATTATAATAATTTTCAGTGTACACTGATAAGAATTGTTCCAGTTTTTCGACTAACCGAGAGTGCGGAAAAATATCGAAATAGTCTATCAAATCAATTATATTTCTGTAAACTCCAAGCGGAATATTTCTAATAGAAAAATGCAACAGACCACATGACAAGGAAGCAATGAAATCATTTCGTGTATTATTTAAGTAATTTTTGAAGTGCTAGAAATATTTTGAAAATACAAATGTCCTATTTAATATAAAAATGTTTCGTGTGACATATGATTCGAACTCCATAAATTCCGTTTACATAATGAGTACTTTGCCAATTAAACTACTCGGCTACTGCAGATTTAAATCTTTAGTTGCCCTTTGAATTGTATCCAGTTTTGACAATCATAGATTATTTTATTTATTCATATTTAAAAAATAGAATATTTACAAGCCATTGACATATGATAGCAGAAGTTGCAGTAGCTATTCGGTGGTTGTTTTACTTTCCTTGATTTGCCTCAGTTTTGTCTATATTTAAAATTAAACTATTTAACATATTTCTAATAAACATGTTTGATAATTGTAGCAAGATAAAGATGGCAAACTAGACAAAGAAGGTTCCATGGATGCCATGAAAGATTTGAAGATTGCAGATCCTGTTCTATACGAGAAAGCAGTCAAACTCTTCGACATGTGCATTGATCAAGGTAAGCAAAGCAATCTTTTGAAAAACACACCTATAAAATATGTAAAACCCATATATTTCAGTTCCAAATCAAGACTGCCAATGTAACACAGCAGCAATCTTTATGTATTGTTTCAACATCTATGGAGGAATGGTAATGAACACAAAAATTTACTTATATATATATTTTAAAATACTTTCTGGTTGAGCGATTACTTTAACAGAATAACAAATACTATCTATATTTAGTTTAGTATGTGTGTTTTAATATGTATAATATAGGAAATTTATATGTACCGGGTGGCCAACTAAGAATGGCCGCCGACTATATCTCAGAAACCAGTAGTCATATTGCTTCCGGGTAAAAAAATTTCAAGTAAAAGTGCCCAAGAGAAAATACTGGAAATTATTTTGGAGTTCGTAAAATGTCCGCAAGGGGGCGTAACAGTCAGGGTCTTTTTACTAATTAAGGGGTATTGAAAATTTCTAAACTTTATTCCCTACACATTCTTTAATACTTTTAGTCTTGCACATTTTTCACTATCTAAGGAAATAAAGTGGTGGGGGCAGTTCAGATGATTTTTTAAATACACTAGGATTTCTCCCGTTTGGCTTAACCGATTTGAATAAGTTTGGTCTCATTTAAAAGAGCCTTATTTGCTCTACAATCTGAACTTGTGTTTTTGTATCTCGAACTGTTTCCGTCACCGGTAGATGGCGTTAACTGAAATGTAAACAAATATTAGGCCTTTTTTCAAAAAAGTTAAATGCAATGATATGTTTCTTTTTACATAAGTTAATAAAGAATTAAAACCTCTACATTTCGGTAGAAAAGCGAAATTTGTATATTTTTTATAACAGGAGATATTGGCAAAAATAGATGAAAATGCATGAATTCTCTTGTTTTAATTGTCTTCTTTTTGTATATATATGTATATATATAATTTTACTGAATTTATTATATATATATATATATATATATATAATATTCAAAAGAAATATTGTATAATTTCTTTTTAGAATTTTCTTGGTGTAGCGGCCTCAATTAAAAATTACTAATCGTAATAAAAACAACTTCTTTTTACGTTTCGACTTTTTATTAAGTCTTTCTCAAAATATTAAAAATGTTTTCACAGAAAATACAAACATACTGATGTCAAAACCACAACTGTAATAAATAAGGACAAAACAATAACAACAGAACATTAGTAAAATTTACTTCATTTATTATAAAAATGAATATATATA
Source organism: Amphimallon solstitiale (assembly GCA_963170755.1). NCBI lineage: Eukaryota > Metazoa > Arthropoda > Insecta > Coleoptera > Scarabaeidae > Amphimallon > Amphimallon solstitiale. The sequence continues at coordinate 45,494,393 of OY720678.1, read as the reverse complement.
TATATATATATATAATAAATTCAGTAAAATTCTAACACGCAGACCAAATAATAAAATGTCACAAAAGCGGCAGAAATTTGAAAGGCATTCCTGTAATACCGATGCAAAATATATAAAAATATATTAAATAAAAAAAAAATTATAACATTTCGTTAGTTCCTGTTTAAGAATCCAAAATTACATAAATGTAATTTTATGTAAACGTTCGAAAATCATGTATTTAAAATTTTCGTATACTATGATTTACTATACTAACAATTAATACTAACACTATCAGAATAAAACTAATTTTAAACACTAAAATAACTACAATTACATTACTGTAAAGATTGGTTTGCAAAATTTGTTAATGTAAGCCTGCAACCGTTGCCGCGTGGATAAAACAGAAGTTTCAATTTCCGCCTCCGATATGTTTCGTGCTGCTGCTATAATTTTCTTCATTATATTTTGTCTTGTTGTAGGCGGGTTTTCAAAAATAATGTCGTTAACTCTCCCCCAAAAATAAAAATCTAGGATGTTGAGGTCTGGTGACCTGGCGGGCCAGGGAAATATACTACCCCGTTCAATTCACTTGCCAGGATATGTCTGATCTAAGAAATCCCGGACGCTTGCCGCAAAATGCGCCGGGCACCCATCGTGCTGAAAAAACTTATCACGACGAACGTCCAGAGGGACACCTTCTGTTAGAAGGAGCAGCTCATTCATAAAAAAAATTAAATAAACCTCTCCAGTGAGATGTCGGTTAAAGAAAACGGGTCCAATAATTTTACCTCCTAGAATACCGCACCACACGTTTACCGACCAACGGCCTTGATGCTAAACTTCCTGCATCCAACGCGGATTTGTCCTGAACCAATAGTTCATATTGTGCAAGTTCACACCACCATTGCTATTAAGTGTTGCCCCATCCGTCCATAGGACGCGAGAAAGAATTTCGGGGTTTCCGCTACCATATTTAATAGCCATTGACAATAGTCAATTCGGCGACCGAAATCTTCAACCGTTAAAGCTTGATGAAGAACGATGTAATAAGGATACATCCTGAAAATAATATGGCAAACGTGAACGAAACTGTGAGATAAAATGTATCCAAACTTATTAGACACTGTTTTAGGTAACTTACTATTATAAAGTATTACTGTGGTCTATATAAACGGTATCGGATAAAAATGGCCGTGACCGGTAAACAGACAATAAATAGGCAGATGAATGCATGAGTTAAACTTAGGGGAACCGAGTACGGAACGTTAAAAACAACTGTTATGCTTAATGCTTAAAAGTATTAAAACAAACTGTAGGAGATAAAGCAAATATAACATAGGCCTTACAAAAAATCTCGAAATAAAGTTTGTTTTATTTTTAACTTAAATCTTTCAATATATGTGGGACCGTAGTTCTACAAATGCCCAACTCTCTACTTGTGGTTTCAGTCACTACATGTGGATTAAATTCAATATATTCTAATACTTCTATAGCGTTTTATTCGGTTCGACCAGTAGGTTGCCTTCTATACACCGGAAGATTAATATTTCCGGTGGTCCAAAGCCTTTCCACTAACCTACGAAAAACACTGCTCGCATAATGTCGTCTTCCAGGGAACTGCGTAGCATACACTCTGGAAGCAAATGTAGCATTTCGCATGCATTCGAAATAAACACCAATCATATCGAATGTCTCTTCATTCGCTAACCGCTTCTCACTAAAAGAGAAGTTTTCCCAAACACAAAAAAGTAAACGGAATCAATCAAAAACTGACAATAATATTTATTGTTTTCACAATTGGTCGTTTTAAACACAGTTATTGTTTTATTTTTTCATAGGTTACTTTTTTCTTTTCAATGGTATATTTTTTGGATTAAAATAAGTATTGAAAATAATCTTGCTTTATTAAACAGGGTCCTTCAAAATGGTATAACATTTTTCTTGATAATAATAATATGTTAGATAATAATAATATATGTAGCTCAAAATTGTTAGCTTCATAAAAAAAAGCCCAGTAAAACAGGAGAACTCATGAATTTTGATCTATTTTTGTCAATATCTCCTGTTCTAAAAAACATACAAATTTGGTCTTTTTACCGAAATGTAGAGGATTTAATTCTTTATTAGCTTATGTAAAAAGAAACATATCATTGTATTTAACTTTTTTGAAAAAAAGCCTAATATTTGCTTACATTTCAGATAACGCCATCTACCGGTGACAGCAAAAGTCCGAGATACAAAAACACAAGTTCAGTTTGTAGAGCAAACAAGGCTCTTTTAAATGAGATCAAACCTATTCAAATCGGTTAAGCCAAACGGGAGTAATCCTAGTTTATTTAAAAAAACATCTGAACTGCCCCCACCACTTTATTTCACTAGATAGTGAAAAATGTGCAAGACTAAAAGTATTAAAGAATGTGTAAGGAATAAAATTTAGATATTTTCAATACCCCTTAATTAGTAAAAATATGAATAAATTCTAAATTTTAACATTGATCCTGACTGTTACGCCCCCTTGCGGACATTTTACAAACTTCAAAATAATTTCCAGCACTTTCTCTTGGGCACTTTTACTTGAAATTTTTTTACCCGGAAGCAATATGACTACTGGTTTCTGAGATATAGCCGGCGGCCATTCTTAGTTGGCCACCCGGTACATACATATGTAAACTATATACCTACGTAGTTTTATAATAAACGTAATAAGAAATATTTTCTTTCAGATGGGATTGAAACCTGGAATGGTACCTATGTAACAAATCACAACAACACGTTTTATTGTAATAAGCGATTTAAAGGTAAAAGTCACAATTATTTTCAGGATAATATGTAAAATACCCGAAATTGTTCCTGAATAAATTAAAAAATGATCACTTGTACTAAAAAGTTGTGAAATATTTTATTTTCCCAATAAAATATTAACTAACAAGTACTTATTACTGATTAACTACCAGATATAAATAATTGCACATAATGAGTTTTACCTTCAAATCGACGATATATTCATTGTCAGAAATGGTTACATTCTTGCAAGAAAATCGTTATTTTTATTAGGTAACGTTCACAATTATAATTAAATCAATAAAACAACAGCAGAATCTAACGTATTTCATTTATTTTCCTTAACTCATAAACTATATTTGAATGACTAATAATATACAGATTCAAAAAAATACTTACTTTTTCGAAAATAAGTATAAGAGACGATATTTTCACATTTGATTTCTTTAAATTTACAATAAGCTTTAGGAAAATTACAAATATGCGTATACAACGTGTTATAATTCATTAAATAAATTTTGACAAAGAATAAAGGTTTGCAAAATTTACTCAAACAGCTCCGTACATTACAAGGGTGCATCAAATATAATTGAGGCTTTTGAGTGAGATATAAACACTCTCAGCAACACTCTCTACTCTAGTTCATCTCAGCGCTCTGCTTGTTGTTAGTCTCATGTCAAGAAAGTGAGTCCGTTAATTGGAGAATTTTTGACCGGTGTTTCAGGTACCTGATAAAATATTAAACAGTGAGTACGATTTATTACACATGCACATAACCTAGGAAATTTGATTTCATATTATCATTGACAAGAGTTATGTTTTCATATGAATTTCTTTGCTACATAAAAAATAATTTCTGAGAATTTTTGACTAGTCATCATGGATAAGATAATGAGTGCGTCATGCCTTTGTTTTATTATAATATCGCATAACAAAGCCTAAAACTTTAACTGAAGAAAGACACAGTTCTGTACAGTGGTGGGATTATAAATTATGCTCCTAACGACAAGTTTCCTTGTCTAGTGCATGACGCCATACTGGTCCACTCTAGTTTTTACAGATGAGACATGTAAACCGTATATAATACGCGAGACATTTCAATGAACAAGTAATTCATATATTTGCATCTATTTCTTTTACATACTAAATACATATCTTCTTTTTTTGTATTATAATTAGAAATATTGATCAGCGTAATATAAAACCAATATTATTTCCTAAATTTATCCTTTCTCGTCTTGACACATTTTGCGTTTCTGTTTGAATACATCTTTGAGCGCTGATAAATGGTAAGATAAGAACTTCCATTAAATTATTTTTAATATAATGTGTCACAAAAAAATCGACTAGATTCGTCAAAATATAATGAGAGGAACATATTTGACGTAAACGTAATGTGGCTTTTCATTATCCACAAACCACTACCGTTACACACTTTTTATTTTAAATGACGTTAAAGTATGCGTGGCACATTATTCCATAGAATTTTTAAATTATTCGATATTTTTATTCAAGTAAAAATAAGAAATAACACTAGAGTATGAATATAAAAATAGTACAGTTTTGTTTTTAAATTATTCACGAAGAATTAATAATAGCAATTGCGGAAAGAAAATTAAAATCGAATTTTATAGTTTTTTTAAGTTTCCCAATCACTTGGATATTAATAAAAACGTATTTGATGTCTTAAGGCAGTGGCTGCCAAACTTTTCCGAGTCGCGGCGCCCTTTTTCAATTAAAATTAATAATTAAAAAGTATGACTGGCCGTAAGTAAAAAATAAATATAAATAAAACTCGTGTATCTTCATTGTTTAACATTCTGTTTACTTTATTAGTATTAAACTAATAATTAATGTGATGGATGCACTATTTTCTCAAATCGTGGAATTAAACTGGACACTTTCTTTTTCCGGGTTAATTTTTGCTCTGTACTTGCTTTTTATCACAGCGACCGCCGAAAACCCAGCTTCGCACAAATACGACGTCGAAAATGCAATCCACAGAGCCTTATTATCTAGAAGGGTATATTCATCTTTTATTGAAATCCAACATTCTGTCAATTCCATACTGCCACATTTTGCTTTCAAACTGTTGTCGCAAGATAACTCCATAAAATTCTCTTCTTCCGCAGAAGTAAATTCAGACGGAGTGTTAAATGGATCTAGAGAATGCATGCAAACCAACCAAAATTTTCATTTTGAAAGTATTTCTCAAACCACATAATTAGCTGTGATAAGTGCTCTTCAAACATGTTTTTTATATCTTGAGAAAGATCAAATTCATATGACCTTAAAAAATGCTGCAAAATTAAAAAACAATCTTTGCCTGCATCTTCATTCAATTTTTTTCTCCATAATAATAATAATATCAATAATAATCTTTATTCCACGCGACTCAAAAAAGCATGGGAAACGTCATAATAATGTAAATATAATACATGTATATATATGTGTTACCGGACAAACCCGATTTCAGGCCGAACTAGTTTGTCCTAGGTCATACCGGTTTATCCTACGCGTGTCAGGATATACTAGTTTAGCCCAGGACAAACTAGTTTAGCCTAGATACTTTAGGCTTAACTAGTTTGACCTAGGCCCAACTGATTGAATCGTTGCATGTGACAAAATAAACACGTTGGGACCAATTAACGCGGGAATTCCCCTCCCGCGCCCCTATCTATCATGCTTTAGTTGTCTATTCACTCATTACGCGCAATCCCGTTGTGACTTGGGTACATGCAATTCGGGAAGCAGTATTAATTAATGTTTGGAATGTAGTTTAAAAGTTTTGTGTTATTCTTATATTGTTATTATCTATGTGCTATCGTCTAGTGTTTAAGTTGAACAGTTACAATGGAGAGAGCGGTTTTTAAAAGAAATGTTGGAAGGTGAAAATATAAAATCTCATTTTAATCTTTTAACAAAAGATAAATACTTAGATCTTATCCTACAAGTGGAAGAGGCTGAAAAAGCTGAAATCAAAACATCACTTCATCAACGGCGATTAAAAAGGTTTGCTATTTTAAACATTGGTTCTGTTAAAAAAACTTGTTGCCCGTAGTGAAGATAACATAAAATACTATATTCCGGCTGAGAAATTGTATGATGTATTGATGCATTGGCTGAGGCATCTTTAAATGATGCTATTGTCACAAAACAGATGATTAACCTGTATTTATCTACATATATGTGTAAGATGTCAAGAAAAGAAGACAAAAGAGAAGAGAGGTATTAGTTTCTAAGCCAATTTTACATTCTGAAATGAACAGCAGGTGCCAAGTGGACCTTATTGATTTTCAGACTCAACCTGATGGAAAGTTTAAATTTATCATGGTCTACCAAGACCACTTGAACAAGTTTGTCTTGCTCCGTGCTTTGGAATCTAAACGAGCTGAAGAAGTAGCCTACCATTTAAATGAAATATTTTTGACGATAGGCGCCCCATGTATTTTGCAGTCAGACAATGGAAGAGAATTCGTCAATCATGTTATATGTGAAATGATGAGTTTTTGACCAGAAGTTAAGTTAGTGCACGGAAAACCACGGCACAGCCAAAGTCAGGGCTCCGTTGAGAGAGCTAACCAAGACGTCGAGAACATGATTTGTTGTTGGCTAAAAAATAATCAATCGACTAAATGGTCAGAAGGCTTGAACTATGTACAATTTATGAAAAACGGAGGCTATCATTCGGGCATAAAACAATCGCCGTACAAAGCTATGTTTGCAGTTGAACCCAAAGTTGGTCTTTCAACGTCATCACTACTACCATAAATAATAAAGGATATTCAAGATGAAGGTGATCTTCGAAAATGTACTGAAACTGGTTTAACCCACGGACAGACAGGAGATGTAAGTAATAGTAATGATGCTGAAACTTCTAAAATTGGTGATGATATCCAAAAAGCAAGACAAAAAGCTGCTGAAAATCTCCAGAAACAGGCTAAGAAAATGAAATCTGCTTCTGACAAATTGCATCCGCCAGCTAAAGTTGGATATAATGTGACTGTGCCGATTCCTGATGTAGACAGAGGAAGGGGTGACCTAAGGAATGTTATTGGCGTTGTTTTGGAAATAAACAATGATGGCCTGTACAAAATTGGAACTAAGCATGGAATATTGCAGACACTCTATTGCAGGTTAATTACGCCATTTAATATTTACTTCTTACATTACTTCGAAAAAAAATTCTTTTTAATAACCTTGTTACTCTATTTCACTGTCAAATCTGAACTGATTTCCATGGTTATTGATTTTATATTTGGAAGAGGTTTCCATATTTTATGACTTTAAGCATTAAGAAAATGATGTCAATCAAGATGTTCAAATCTCACTAAGGACTGCAGCTACCAAACATTCAGTTGGGACAGGTCAAGGTTTTATAAGATGCACCTGTAGCAAAAACTGTGCTACAAATAGGTGCCAGTGTAAAAAAAATGATTTTGTGTAATTGAAAATGTCACCATAGTACAGCCTGTAAAAATAAATAAAAGATATAATATTTTATATGTTACATTAAGGAGCACAAATAAGTTCATTTTTAATATTATTTTGACTCTAAAACTTATTTTTATTATTTCATTTGAATTTTCATAATATTTTCGACAGACGTTACCTTTAAAAGTGCATGGCTTAATAAAAAAATAAAACCGAGAAGTACTGAAAAAAACTTTTTAAAGAAAATTATTCTCAATTTTAATTCTAAGTATATATGATTTTTTTATAAATTTGTTTAAACTTAGTAGTTGACGAAATATTCGCAAAATTCGATTTTTTCGCTGAAGTAAACTGCTACTTCCGGTCTACCGATTTTACTGAAAAACTAAGCAGATCTCAAGAAGGAGATTATACACGTAAATACAACATTTGGAATTGATATCTACAGCGGTTTGACCGCTATCGTGGTCACACACAGAGAGAGAGAGACACATAGACATTTTTAAAAACCACTTTTTCGGTATCAGGAAACTTCAAAACGTGGACATCTGTAAAAATTTCGAGGTCGAAAATTTTCATCATCACAATACTTCCTTATACTACATATAAGAAAGTAAAAAAATGAGGTGTGGCCACCACACGACTTTCTTATACGTATGAGCATTTCAAACTACACAATTTTAAGAATTTTTTTACACAAAAATTATTCAAAATACTATTCTAAGTACTTCTATTCTCCTAATAAATCGCTATAGAATACATACTTTGCAAGATATTCGAAAAAAAGTGCTATTCCCTAAGAGTAAAAGTGTTACTTCCGGTCCGAATTTTAAAATTTCATATATACAAAAAATATTGCAAATCTAGAATTAAATACTTTTGTACTCTTGATAAATATATATAGAATACATAACTTACGACATATTTGCAAAAAATCGCTATTCGATAAGAGTAAAAGTGGTACTTTCGGTCTGAATTTTGAAATTTTTTTTATAAAAATGGTATTGAAAATTATGTTTTAAATACTTTTATACTCGTAAAGTACCTGTCTAAAAGGCATGATTTGCGAAAAATTCGCAAAAAACTGATTTTCGATAGGAGTAAAAGACCTACTTCCGGTAGGAATTTCGAAAAACTTTTTAAATAAGATTGTTCTCAATTATAATTTTAAGTACATACGAATTCTTTATAAATTTGTTTAAACTTAGTAGTTGACGAAATATTGGCAAAATTCTATTTTTTCGCTGAAGTAAACTGCTACTTCCGGTCTACCGATTTCACTGAAAAACTAATTAGATCTCAAGAGGGAGATTATACACTTAAATACAAAATTTGGAATTGATATCTACAGCGGTTTGGCCGCTATCGTGGTCACACACACACAGACAGACACACACACAGACATTTTTTAAAAACCACTTTTTCGGGGGACGTGGACATCTGCAAAAATCTCGAGGTCGAAAATTTTCATCATCACAATACTTCCTTATACTACGTATAAGAAAGTAAAATTAGTGGTATCATTTATATTTTTCACCAGTGTACATGATAATTAAAATTGAAGAGCGGTTTACGTATTATTCCTAGGTCATTCAAAATATTTGAGCATAATATGAGGTAAAACAAGTAAAAGTAGAAGAGGCGCAGAGACCAGCAGAAATTTAGTAATAATTATATGCACAGCTGAATCGTTGACATAATTTATGTGATATTTTCTTCCAAAAGACTTTAGTATACATTTGACTCACATTTGATTCATTGTGGTATGTTTTTATGAACTTTATAGATATTTTTAAATTAAAATATATTATTCAAAAAACATAGAGGAAAAAGTTGTGCATACACTGATAGAAGTGTTTACTCATAATAATATTAATAATAATCTTTAGTTATTATTAATTATATTATATTACTTTTATTTTTCCACAATCCGTGACTAGCTTCAACTCACTGTGGATAGTGCAAAAATAGAAGTGCTAAAAAACTTAATAAAAAAAGTGTTTTCGTTGTTTCATTAGTTAATATAGATTATCACAAAGTAAGGATTAAGTGCATCAATTTTTTGATAAATTATCGCTTTATACATGAAAATATTTCCAGAAGTGTGTTAATTGTTTCGGAGAGAATATATGTTGGCGTCGGCTTCATAACATTACTCCTCAGAAAATGCACTGTTAAAATAAAGTTCGTTTCGAAGAACAAGAAATTACATCAAATCCGGTACGATGAAGCAATAAATATTATTTTTGACAAGTTATAAGAATCTCATAAAAATCTATCGTGGCGTAATAATCCTAAGTACCTACTTACACTTTTTCGTACAATTAATAAGTTAGCAATAAGAAAAGTAGGTCTATAATTACCTATGTAGACAAACTACTAATTTTTCTTAGAGGAATGTAAAAACATATATATAACTATTAACTAAAAATAAAAAAAAACTGGACAACAAATATTTTCTTACAGTGTTTTTATTGGAAGGTAGCTATTCTTATTCGAAAAAGATTGCTAGAGATTTCATACAGTGCTGTAACGCCTGCAGTTGAAACGAACGCAGCGGAAATATCTGTGGAAGGGTCGATGGTATTATTTTCATCATTATCCATTCTATTTAGTGGCAAAATGTAATTATAGTTGATGTCCATCGTAACTTATGCATTTAATCCATCTTCTATGACAATGTGAAATATTATTTCAGATTGAAGCTAATGCGAATAATTAGAATTAAGTAATTATTATTACTCTTAGGCAATCATTATCGTGTGATTATGTGTTTCAGTAAAATTACGTTAGACATTGCAAATAAGCACAGAAGAAGAACTTTAAATGCAAAATCGTAAAGCCACAAGGCCGCCAACTTAGCAGGTAAACTGCTATCAAACTATTCTTTATTTGTTGTACTTATATTAAGTTTTAAAGATTTTTGTATTTCCTATTTCTACTGGTCAAAAAACTTGTATTAACATGGTTCCATGTTGTACGTTTGAATTTAATAATCGATTATCGAAAAAACCTTCCTAACAACGTAAAATAGACAATAAAGAAGATGATTACACCCCTCATAAATAGAAATTTGTATTCCATTTTATTTTTATGAATTTACCATAAACTTTATCATTTTTATGTACAATTATATTACGTGCATTTAAAAACTACATAAGTATTCACTTTTAAATGACCAACTAGAAGTGAATAATTCACCGTTGTTAAATTTAAATATTTAAAATCAACTTAATAATTCTTATAGTTATATATATATATTTATAAATTGTTTAATTTTATAATAACAGTAAACAATCAGTTTTCAAAAAAAAAATTTTTTTTAATATTCTTAATCATATTGTTATGTATATATATATTAAATATTACATTAAATATATAAGTTACTTCCGCTCTTAACCTAATGTCACAAACTCCCCCCTCTTCATTTAGGAAAAGACATAAATAAGAACGTCTACAAATATTTTGTATTATAATATTCATCACCTGATGAAGCCCTAGTAGGGTGAAACAATTGTAGTAAATTGAATAAAACTGTTTTGAACTCAATTTGAATTTATTTCAATTTTTACTTGTAATGGATATATTATAATTCCCACCTATAAGGTGGGAATTATATCTGTAACACAATTTGTTAAGTCAGGAAAAAAAGAGAAATTAGGAAGAATTAAAACCATATTGGGATTGAAGTCTGTAAAATACAGAATTTTGACATTTTCTAAGACCATTCTTGAAAAAGCAAACAGCAGTTTTAAAGTTAATTATAAAACTGTTAATATCACAAAATTCAAATTTACTTTTGAATACATTTTTACAGATGTAAAACAAGATGAGTCCTCTTTATTGTACATCTGAAGGTATACGGCTTTTAAATCAGTATGAATACTGAAGTGCTCTATTTGTTCTTCTTTAATTGTTAGTGAACAGAATGTTTAGGACAAGTATTTCAAAAATTGACAGTGTCTACAATTATTATTATTAACATTGCTCGTCTAATATTTTACGTCATGAACAAATTAATTTCGCACAAAAGTGACACCAAATCTTTACCAAGGAATTGACTCAAACAATTATTAATCATCTTGACCAAAACGATATTTGATGAGAATTTAAAATATGAAATGGATGAAGCATGTTTGTGTGGTTTTAAAAATGTGAAATTATTTGATATGTTGTTGTCAATTTTAGTAAATATATTTGCAATTATGCAAAAAGAAAGGACGACCAAACTATCTTTTTAAAGCATGATAATTCCTCCAAAAAAAAAGAAAATTGAATCAGTACTTTCCAATAACGTAGTTAATTAATTTTTATTAGTTTAGATTAGATTAACTGAACGATACAGTATATTAATTTGTATATTATATCAGAAAATAAACTTTTTAAATTTTGATTCTTTATTTATTGATATTTTAGAAAAAAATGTGCTTTTCATAAGATGAATAATAAGTAACTACTTTAGAATTGTTGTAGTTTGAGTCCCTTGTCAGAATAAAAATTATAATTTCAGCACATTTTTCGAATTCTGAAGTTCTTAATTATGGTACTAATTGTAAGTTCTTCAATCAAAAATGTCATATTCCTAAGTTATTAAGAAATGATCAATTTTTTTCAAACTAAAACAGACCCGCATGTAGATAGGACAAATAGGACTGAAAGCAGGACAAATTACAGTGTTGCCGGATGTCACCTTCCAGCCTGTATATCTGCTTTTTTCACTGCCTGTACTCGATATATATTTTCATTGACCCCACTTGTTTCATATTTTTTTGATAGGCAGTAAGTAATTATACTAATTATTATTGCAATTTATGTACTGTGTTCTTAATAATAGTTGTCCATCCAAATAAGGCAATCACGAGTTTTTCCCTTCCGTTATGCGTAATATTATCTATAATATCCACCTTATAGTGTACTTGCATTTACGAAAATTAATTAAAAAATAACGCTTTACGTATTTATTCAGAAACGTATTTTACAATATTCGGAACATTTTAATTTAATTTGTTTAATATTAATTAATATTAATTATTCATATAAATTTAATGAAAAATTAACTGAAAAACTACAAATAATACAATAATTACAAAATTATAGATTACGCTTAAATTTAAACAATCACAGTAAATTTACATAAGTATGTACTTTGTTCAGCGTGTGACACAAATTGTTTCCTCTAAAAACACGTACGTCTTTAAAGCTTTATTTATACGCACGAAGTTTAAAAACAATGACTTTAATTTTATGACTAGCTTTACCATATAGTTTAGTGTAACATTTTAATATATGTAATGATAACATATATACATATACTTATTTAATGTTCAATAACAAATTGACTATATTTATAAGCGAGTAACAACATTCGTTTCCGTAGTTTATGGACATATCTGCTTTACATATATGTATTTTCAACGAAAAGATTGAGTAAAACTCTGGAAATGGTTAGGCAATAATGGTACACGCTTATTGTTAAGAACAAAGCATTTGAACATTAAAGATAATAGCAGTGTAGTCATGAGATTCTGCAAGATAACTTGCTAATCCTTGGAATTTCGTAAACAGTAAGAAATAGAATGTTTGACAAATAACACTAAATATGCACATGTCTAAATAATATAAAAAATTGAATAAATGTTCTCGAGTGTGGAGATATATGATATAATATAGGTTAATTAGTATTTTTCTAAAGTCTTCCAAATTTTCAGGTTTGGTTGCGTATACTTTACTTTTAAATATCCCCATGAAATAATCTATACACGTAAGATCTGGCAACCGAGCCGGCCACGCCATAGCCCCCTCCTTCCCATATAGCAAGGAGGAGACCCATATTGTTGAAACCAACTTCTATGACTAGGCACATTGCTTTCGTCAGATTAGCCTTGAAGAAAAACGGCATTATGATTCGGTTATCAATTACTCCAGCCCCATGCATTTAGTTTCTGAGGATACTGTTGAGATAGCACCTATGTAGGTACAATTCCAAAATGGTATTGGTATGACATGTCAGCTTTTACATAACTTTTTTCTTACCTCTTCTTTTATATCTACCTATCGCAGTTAACTTACAAATAGTATAATTATCTGATTTCAACAATATTTAATTCGTTTTTTTTTTATATAAAATGCAAAATATGCATATTTTTCTGTGGATATACACCGTAGTCAGAAATTTCAGGACAATCTTGTTGTAAAACGATTCTATTATTACTTTGTCAATAATCCTAATTCAAAAAACTTGAACGGTATTTCATTAAGGCCGTCAAGTTCAAAATATGCGACGAGAAGTAACTCAAATTTTTAAAATCTTTAACTATAATAGAAACTATTACAGTTAACTTTACTCATTTTTAAATATTAATTAAATAAAAATTATTTTTAAATATTTTACATGTAATACAAATTATGTTAAAAACTTTGCATGCAGTACACAAGTTACGTTCTCTAGCGTTTAAAATTTCTATATTCTTCCCTCGCTTTTCTTGTATTGGTCAAGCAGTTAACCGACAACTCTCTGTTCCATCAGAATTCTTTAAAAGGACCCAGCTGCTTTACTCAAGCTCTCACTACACTCACGTCACTACTCGTATTTCTGTCATTCCACTAACATCACTTACTCAGTGCTTACTAACCCTCGTAGTTACGCGATTTCTTCCTGAACCCTTTGTCAGCACTCAACGGATGGATTCCTACACCATTTCATTTAACTTAAATCATTACTTTTGAACCAACTTGTAAATAATTCCTGTTTATTTACAGTCCCCCTTAGATAATAATTTTTCCAGATAAATCATTATTGATTTTTTTAATCGTAATTTGCTTTTAATTTATTTTATTATTTAAAAACTTTTAAAGACAACTAACTCTGTTTTATTATTAATACTTTCCTTTACAGCACAATATCCTGGAGCTTTGATGAGTATAACCATGCCGACATCACGTAATTGCTGTTTTCTTTAGAACAATCATTGTTCATTTTACAAATAATTTAACAACATAATAACAAATATTGTAACAATTGGCACCCAACCTTATGCTCCTTTTTGTAAGAAAACCATTGCTATTTGCAGTAAAATATAATTAACTGACACAGCGTTGATGTATCTTATCGCTTAACGTCAGTATTTCCGTTTCAGCATTTCCTTAATTAAATATTTAACAATCGAAAACAAACCAGCATTAAATTAAAATTTAAGGGAAGTTATTGATGAATTTGCCAAAATTAAATCTCGTAAAAGATTGTGAATTTGTAATTCCAGTAAGCCATTTTTATATTTATTTCCTAAATATAATTGTTTTAAGAGAGATAATAGTAGAAAATTGCATTTAAAATATAACAGTGCCTAATAATAAATAAGATTAAAGGTAAGCAATATAATAATGCACCTGAACAGTAATCCTGCTCATTGCATTTCTATAACAACGCGAACGGTCATAGCGATACGTATAAGCGTTGATTGAAGGAATACATAAAGATGCGCCATTACATAGCACTGAGCGTAGCCAAAACTGGGTCCGAGATCTATAGCGACTGCATCAGTCGTTTGGATCCGAGATTCTCAACAGCCCGAGACAGCGATGTTTCTCGGCAAGGGGTTTGCGGGACGACTTATCGGAAACACACGCTATTTTACTATAGCGTTGCGCATCTTTATATATTCCTTCAATCAACGGTATAAGTAAGTCGTGTATTGCCCAATACCAATGTACTATCGGTAACATAAAAAACTAGGACAAATATTATTTCAAATAGCCATGAAATTTGCTAATTGTGCTAATGTCATTCAGGCTTTTGGCACTTCTGTCACACAAAATAATATGAGGTTATGTAATTTAATTTTTAATGTCAGAAAATACAATGAACAAAAGCAAAGAATAATAAAATTAACATATAATCATTCCTCCGTTTTTTAAACGACGAGGCATGGAAGATATAAAAGGTCTTATTAAATTTGGTCTTGCTTTAGTGTATTCCATGTGCCCTTAATTTGCTGTCAAAGGTTTTCTGCGGTTACCGGCTGACGATTTCTTTCTTGTTTTTTTTATCATACAACCCCAAACATTTTCGATGAGGTTTAGATCAGAACTATGTGCAGACCATGGCATTAGTTCAATATTCAAATCTCGGAACCACGTGGTTACATTCCGTGCAGTGTATAGGACACTTGTCGTTGTTGTTGTTTCCCAAGATTCGTCAAATGAATTTTCCTAGCAGCTACTCTGCTCCGTAAATCCGTTTCGCAAATTCTGCGACTAATCGTCATCATACTTGCAGCAAAATGAGTTTAATTTGCGGTCTTACGGATTTTGCTGCAAATAATCACTTAAGGCATTATCCTGGGCTGCAGCCTTCGAGAACCAGCTTTATTGGTGAAATCGCCTTGTTCTTCCCATCATTCTATTGTGGACGCAGCAGTGTTTTTGTTAATGCCAAAGTCATTAGCAATTTACCTTATTGTCATACCATTTTTTCTGCAAGTAATTATTCTTGCATTATCAATCAAAATGACTTGCAACATGACTAATGACAACTTCAAATAATTTCGTTTTAACTGACAGCTATTGATTTCCGTCAGTTTTACACAGCCAAAACAAAGCTGTCCTAGTTTTTTGTGTTAGCGATAGTACACTCCTCAAAAATTGTACATTTTTACATTAATGTTTCAAGGTTTTTGTATATTTGGTTATTAGAACCGTATGTTAAATTATTGTGAACAGGAAAAGAATTCTTTCAAAAAATATGTATCTCAATAAAAACGAAAGTTAGATGTAATAAAATCCATATGTTTTTTACGTCGTTCGTGGTCTCCATATGTTCGAGAATGGGATACTTGAATACATGTTCTGTTCTCCATTATCAGTTGTAGATTGAATTTCCTTACCTCAACATGCTTTCGGAAGTTTTCAACTTCTACAATCAGTGCTTTGGTTAAAAAAATGATATTACCCAATAAAGATACAGATTTACACAAAGTTAGATTATTGAAACGTGGAATCGATAACGAACCATAGGTAGTGTCATACCGATAGGTCCAGCTCGGAACGGGCCATAGTCATCAATGAGTGGCAACACCGAAACCCCCACCGAAACCCCTCTACCCGCAGCAGCAGCACATTGCAGTTAAGAATTTAGTAAGACTTAAACCGCGTAAGGATATAGTCGTTTGCATATTCGTTCTGTATACGTAATTTGCCCATTTGTTTCAGACACAATAAGGTCCAATTTATTATTATTATTGTATTCTTAGCTGCTACGGAAAAGTAATTTTAAGTAATAACAAAACAATAACGTTTTCTAAAAGATAAAAGTAAAAAAATCAATAATTCTACAAAATAAATTCAAATTTTAAGAAAGTCACTCAAAATAGGAGCACGCGGAGTGGTATCGTACACACGTTGCCACATAGCACGTTCTATACATATATTGTTGCCTATGTATGGTCCGTCGCGGGCTGGACCTATCGGTATATACTCATAACTGTAGAGCGAAGAACAACACCCGCGCAAGATCGTCTAATATGTCTTACTGCAGAAATCGATTGGCAATTTGAATCTTGAGATCCTGTCTTTTCACTGATGAGTCCAGATTTCACCTTGATAATTCTTATCGTCGAATTTTGTTGTGGCGTTAGCGAAGGACAATGCTATAATGAAAATTTTATAAAGCCAACTACTCTTTTCAATGGCGCATCAGTGTGCGTTTGAGAAGCATTTGTTTTGAAGTGCTCACAGATCTCTGGATCAGAAGTTTATTGAACATGACTAGGTTGAAATATCAAAAGAATGAGACCACCAATAACAGCCCCCCATACATTATAGCATCTTGCCTATGTTTCACCAGACATTTTGCAAAACATCCGTATGCCTTTCACTATTATTCGAATTGACTCTATTCCAAATTGAGTGAGGGCACTACAGGAAGCTAGGGGAGGTCTCGCACAACATTAAACTTTGGTAAGAACTCTATATTGGGAGAAGAACCATTAAACGAAATTCACGATAAAAATTCTCATTTCTACACGTTGCTATACTTTACTACTTCCTTGTTTTCTTTTTGCCACTTCTTATATGTTGAGCTTAATAGATTAGAACACATATTAAATATGCAATTTAATTAAAATCCAAAATTTATTGCAAATACATAAGTTAACCCAGTTCAATATCTGAGCAGTGTATCTGAAATTCTTTAGGCAAATAGCACCTGGCATTACGAACATTTATCTCATGTAACCAACTATCTATCTCTTACCGTTTACAATATCCCAATAGCGTGCATCTTAATGGAACGGTTATACAACTTCAGATTTGTTTGTGATTAATACCAATAAACTGTATCTGCATACAGCTTCTTATAGTTGTATATGGATTATTATCAACAAAATCGAAGATGTGCGATGATGAGTAAAAGTGTTGCATTCAAATATAGAATACGGGCAAACAAGAAAATAATCTTTGTGATCATTCTTTGGTATAAACACTAAACTTATTAAACCCCTCCTAGGATTAACTTTTAATATTATGCCGTAAGACTTTTATTAACTTATTTACGACTATAAATTATGAATAAGAAAGAAGCAGAACGAACAATAAAAGTATATGCAAATATAATAGTTAATTTTATAATTTGCACACCGTATATCACATATTTGAATGTTGTATTTTACACTTTCATAATACAAATACAAAACTACTATCCTTTATTGCCAGCAGGGCAATACTATTTCAATTTAGAATTTCGAAGAAATTACAATATGTACATAATTATTCCGTTTTATAGCAAGATTCAATTATTCTACTTTTAGCTCTTTTTTTTATTATTGTTTTCTTTAAAATGGAAACACGTTTTTAATTACATAGCAAAGCACGTTCATGCATATATGTTAGTAAACTATATAATTTGACAATTCGTCCTTATTTAATTAATATAGTCAGAAGTTTTGTTGCGATTTGCTGAAAATAGTAAATTACGCAGTTTATAGTTTATATCGTTATCAGCATTAACTATTAAAGTATTTTTCATTCAACTGGTAATGACATCTATAATAACAGTAATGGTTATAATAATGCATATCGTTATGTGTCATGAAAGTAGATATTTTGCATTTATTTCATATGTATTCAGCAAAAAGTATCCAATAAGTGATATTTAAAACGGCAAAAAGCAAGGGAAAAAATACTCTGGAACATTTGTCTATATTGATGGCTCTATTACGAGCTTTTTGAGCTGGCGTTAAAGGGAGCGGTTTCTTAGGTATGCCAGACAGAAGAAGGGAATTTTCTTTTCCACCATCGCAGGTCGCTTCTACCTTCGGAGTAATAGCCGGCTTTTGACCGGCAGTATCTCCCAGGACAATATTCACTAAACAGTATTCCATTAGGGCCATAAAAACAAACCTAGAATTAAAGAAAAAACGTAAAAGAAACTATCGTTATTAGATTAGAATAAATTATAGATACGTGGAACTATAAATATAAAACTAATCAGCTTATCGATCAATATTCAGAATAAAAAAATACATAAATGTTTCAAGATTGTTGAATAAAAAATCACATCACATAAATTCGGCATTTACATATATATTGCACTCTTTCCCATGATTTTTTAATGCCCAATTGCACCACTTTTTGTTAAAAGTAGTCCTTATTAAAATGATTGTTTAATTTTAAGAAAGACTTGTAATTAAAAGTCACTAAATAGTGTGACAATGTCACACTATTTAGTGACCTTTAATAGCATATTATGCAATGATGGTTATTTCGATACGAGTATGAAAATTACAATACGAGCAGCAGGCGAGTGTCGTAATAAATACGAATGTCCATAGCCATTAAATACGAGTTGCATACACTACTTTCTCGACGACCCCATAATAAAACATTATTTTTTGAACATTTATTTAATTGATAATAACATTAACAGTTATAATAAAAAAATATTAAATACAATTAAGAAATATAACTATTTTTTTGGATTAATAATTATGTTTTGTATAGTACAATTATTAAAATGTAATTGCGGCACTTTTGGTATAATATTTGTGATGCCATTGTTGATGTTGGAGATGATGGAACAATATTTATTGAATTGTTGATGTGGTTGTATTCAATCGAATTAAAAATTTGATTGGCAGCAGTATCTTTATTTTGAATTGATTAATCAATATAGTATTCGGCTACTACCGTGGATTTCCATATTACGTGTCATTTTAGTGAAGTGTTGTCACTACCAGCATCAACTAACATAGACGCAGAAACGCGTCGAAAGCAATGTCCGGTATATAAATTTGCATTGGGAAGATGAAGTTTCCAAATTTGTTTATTCCTACGTTATGTACGGTGCATTTTCTGTTAATGTAATTGATAAAAAAAGACGGAGTTACACAGTTTTTTGGACGAAGATTCATGTACTTTTTGCAAATTTCATATTTTCCTATAACTGTAAATTTTCTTGTTGTTTTTGTTTTTATATCTTTAATTGTAACTAACATAGTTGATGTAAAATCATTTACATCATTTAGGTCATTCCGTCTGCAAGCTCCCATAATGCCAAAAGTACTTTTCACCTATTAAAAAGACACCGTTTTTCATGTGCACTTTAACATTAAAAAACTAAGATTTACTTACTTTGGACAATAAATACATGACAGCTGGGGCTTCTGTGATAAATTGCTTTATTTCATATGTAAAAGATGTTTGGGATTTTTTGGGTTTATATCCTTCAGATATGCTTTTTAATAACGCCTGCAGCTTACAGTACTTGGATATGTCTATTATATATTTAATGGATAAGGTAGATTTCAAAATTGAATAATGTCATAAAATATTTTAAATTTTTTAAATAACTCATCACCTGAAACAAAATGCAAAAGGAACGAAAGAGTGGACATTTCAGCGTAAATGTATAGGCTTGGTACAGCTATGAAGGGCTAGAAATTTGCTTCAAAATAAACTGGCGATTAAATGCTGAAAACTATATCCATATTCTAGGACACGTAATGCTGCCTTCTGTTCGTCATTATTATATCCCGAAAATTTTATTTATCAACATGACAATTGTCCTGTGCACACGGCTAATATTGTTAGAACATGGCTTGGTAATAATAACATCGAAACTTTGCCCTGGCCTGCTAACAGCCCAGATATGAACCCTATTGAGAATATATGGGGTTTATTAACTAAGAAAATGTATACCCAAAATATTCGTTTTCAAAATATGAATCATCTTTGGGATACTATAGAAAAAGGGTGGGAAGAATTAGCAGCGGATGAAAATTACGTGCGGCAATTAATTAATTCAATGCCCCGTCGTTTAAATAAAGTCATTGAAGGAAATGGCAGTATGACTAAATGTTTTCTTGTTTTGTTTTTATATTTATTTTTATTGGTATTTTATTTTTCGGGTTGAATATTAAAAAATTATATAATATAATAAGTTCTATTTAATATTAATATAATATATTTACAAACGATAATTTTAAATAAAATAATCATCAAGATAAAAGATACACGGAACCAATCATTTTGACAACCAATGTCAATAATGAAGAGGGGCGTTTACTAACAAATAGAAACTTATGCAACTTATATTACTCGCGGGACGGGTAGACGCAAGGGGGTGTGATTAGGTGGAGCTACACGATATTCGGTTTCGATCAGCCCTTCGGTTATATTCGCAGATTCTGTCATAGATAAAGAAATACTATAGATTGGAAACATAATGTATAAAGAATGAGTACTTACGGAACTGTTGATGTTGTTGATGTTTTATAATAAGCCAATTTTCGCTTTCCCATAACTGTTATATTATTATACACTCGATTATTATAGGTATATTCATATATACCTATAATAATGTCATCATGTAAATGCGACTGACAGTTTGTAATTAAACTGTCACTCGCATTTAAGTCTGTAAAAGCCGACCGATTCCGATAGATTTTCGTCTTCGCTAGGACCGGTAGAGATACCGTAAAGTGGGGATAGACGACGCGATTAGCTTGGGAAAACCTCGTGTGAAATGTGTGTGACAATGTTTACTGTTTAATGTTTTTTATCTTTAAAAAAAATTACATAAATTTGATTTTTTTTTATATCGTACATCAAATGTGCAGCTGGCGCGTAGAGGTCGTTCTTTTTTCTTTTGTGTACCAATCTTAGTTAGTAGACATTAATCAAATTCATGCATTTTTGTGGTTATTTCTAAAACACATAACTTTTTTAAGAAAATAAATTAGTACAAAAACTGACCTTGACATTATAAATTTATGCCTTTTGCATCACTAACCCAAATTTGAGATTCTAAAATTACAAAATAAGTTTAAAAAACGCGAAACGGCGATGCCTTAATTTTCGATAGGTAAACACTCCTCTGAAGGCATTATTAAACTTTTTTTAATACAGGAAAAATAAGCCATTTTCACAATGGAAAAATAATGTCAAAATTAGCAAAAATACGTGTACGCCACTTTATTGCACAGAACTGTACGTATAATACAAATAAATTGGTACATTTACATGAAATAATTTATGCAGTTTTTAAATTTATCTAGTGTAAATAACCACAACTGGTACATAAATATAAATTTGAGGTGTTCCAATATATAAAAACAAGTATCTGTAATCGAAACTTGATATGAGTTTCTTCATTTCTCTCGTAGACATCATTCGAAAGAAATCATCTCATAGTATTTACAATAAAACATCTGGAAGTAGAAGTAACTGACAATAAAGATTAGAACTATTGGCATCGACAAATAAATAATTTTTAGATCTCTTTCTACTCAGCTTTCAAACTGCAGGAAGCAGTTTGATAGCTGCTATATTACTGCTACTGCCAATGGAGGGTAAAGCGAATGTAAAGCGGGAAGAGTATTTCCCGAACAATCTACCCTGCAAAATCCCTGTATTTATTTCTTTCATGCTGGACAGTTGTTCCTCTTGTTTAGTTCTAAATATTATTCCGGATATAGCGTTAGTAAAAAGTCCCGGAACGGTCGAATAACTTTGTTATTTGAAAATTATGATTTCTGAAATTTGGTATGGGGATATAGTTAATATAAATGCATTTTATGCAATACAGTTAATATTTTTGTCACTTCCGGTTTAATCGGCAATACGTCCAACTTTTTTTTTTTAAACGGAACGCCCAGATTTTTTTAACACTTTTGAATGCAAAATAAAAAACTACGTTCAGGAAGTATTAAGATGTTTTTTTTTATTCACAAGAAAACAGTTAAAAAATTAAAAAAGTGTCCTAATACAGAAAAATCAAGGTACCTTTGAAAAAAGTTGTTGTTTAGTGTTTGCATTCTTTTTGCCGTCACATTTGACAATTTTAAAAGCGTTTTAACTTTTGCATCGCTATAAATTTACTTATTTTAGACATTGGCACATTTGAAAATGGCAGTAAAACTTACTGAATCAGAAGGAATTGAGATATTAATGATGCGTGTGTACGGTGATCGTCAACGTTCTTTTGAAGAGGTTCGTATTTTGTTTAATACTGTTTATCCGGATCGTCACATTAGTAAAAGTACGGTATGCCGAACAATTCAAAAGTTTAAAGTCTTTCGTCAGGTGAAGGATTTACCTAGAAGGGCACGTCCATTAACAGCAACAGATGAAGAAAGTAGTTTGAATGTGTTACTTACAGTGGAAGAAAATCATCACGTGTCCACAACAGAATTAGGTCAAATTCATGAGATCTCTCAAAAATCTGCTCATAATATTATTAAATCAGCAAGAATGAAAGCCTATAAAATGTATCCCGTCCATGAGTTAACTGAAGATGATCCAGATCGTAGACTACAATTTTGCGAAACAATGACGGAATTGATCGAGCAGCAGCCTAATGTTTTAGATCACATCATTTTTTCAGATGAGGCAACGTTTTGTCTCAACGGCACTGTGAACAGACATAATTGTCGCTACTGGTCAATTGAAAATCCGCATTGGATTGAAGAAGTCCATACACAGCGTCCTCAAAAGGTGAATGTCTGGGCTGGTCTTGTTGGAAACAACATCATAGGACCATTTTTTATAAGAGGAAATTTAACTGGCAACGTCTACTTAAATTTATTGCGAAATGAGGTTGTTCCAGCACTTGCGGCCCTCTTTCCAAATGCAAACATAGGTGATCACCCTAATGCACATTTTTGGTTTCAACTAGATGGAGCTCCCCCCCATTTTGCCCATAATGTCCGCGATTATTTGAATGAAATTTTTCCGGGACGTTGGATCGGACGTAGAGGAGCAATCGAATGGCCAGCACGTTCGCCAGATCTCTCGCCATTATGCTACGTACACACGAGACACTAAATTGTCGACACTTGTGTCTAGACAAGATCTCTAGATTGAGTGTCTTCGTATGTACACCACCTAGAGCAGTATCGCTAGATCATACACTTGATGTCGCTACATCGCTGTAGACACAACATACACTACAGTCTGAATACGATTTCCTTTAGTGTCGAGACAAGGTGTCGATCTACCAACGAGTTGAAACTAGTTGCTAGAGTGCTGTACACTTTAACAGATATTTTATCATTTATTATATTTTCATTATCATTTATTATTATTATTAAAATGAGTAATAATAATAATATCCAGTCCGCTTTGTGGACTAAAGAAAATACAAAGAAACTAATTGAATTATTAGAAGCGAGTGTGGGACACGTCATCTACTATTTACAGAGATAGAACAAAAAAAAATGCTGCTACAGCAAAAATTGCAGAATACTTTGGTGCTCCTTGCTCCGAGGTTACCAGAAAATTGCATAATTTAAGAACTCAGATGAATAACGAAATGAGAAAAATAAAGAAAAAAAAATCTGGAGAAGGGGTAGATGATGTGGTTTTTACATCAAATTGGGAGTTCTTTAGTGCACTAATATTTTTGGTAGGGACTATGACGTGCAATAAAACCCAAGGAAGTTTGGTAAGTCAATTTTATTTATTTGTATATTTTCAAGAATACAATATTTTATATATATCTGTATTGCCAAGGCACTTCTCCTATTGGCGTACAAAAATATTCCGTGAATTCAGTTCGTATATCTTTACAATATTGGCCATAATTATGAGCTTGTAATGGCTGCAATGGAAACAAAGTCCCAGAAGGCATTCCTTCCTGGCGCCAACTACCATTAACAACAACACCTTCGTCACATTCGCTGTCAAAGCTGCCTGGGCCTGCATATATTTATTTTGTACTTCGCGTTAGGAGGAAATTGTGCAGAACACATATGGCCGAAACGATTTTGATTACTTTTGCAGGGCATAGTTCTATAGGTTTTCTCAGAATTCTAAATCTGTTTGCAATGTGTCCAAATGCATTTTCGACTACTCTTCTTGCTCTTGAGAGTCTATAGTTGAACACACGATTTGGGCCTGGTTGGTTTCTATATGCATAAGGTTTCATGATATATGGTTTCATTGCAAAGGCATCATCAGCTACTATCACAAACGGCACTTGTTTAGTTCTCCCTTGGAGTGTTCTTGCATGAGGAATATCTAAACGATTTTCCTCCAATGCTTTCGATAATGTACAATTTGTAAATACGCCTCCATCAGATACACGACCGTTGCAGCCGACATCAATGTAAAGAAATTTATAGTTGGCATCTACTGAATCCATCAAAACAATACTGAGATTGCCCTTGTAATTGAAATAGTGACTGCCACTATTTTGTGGCGCCTGTATGACAATATGTTTTCCATCTAGAGCCCCAATGCAGTTTGGAAAATTCCATTTGTATTGAAACTGCCACGCACACTCTAGCCATTCTCTGCTTGAATTAGGCATCTGTAAATTATGAAAAACTGTATCAAAACATTTTTTTTATTATAGGAATTGGATGACACACAAAGTCAAACAGAAACTAGTCCTGATGAAACAACAGAAACAATGAGCCAAATAATTGGTGCACCAAGCACGTCTCGTACCGCCCCCAAGGGCAAAGGTAAAAAACAAACATCAAATAAAGAAGATGATCTACTCAACAGGGCTCTAATGGAGATGAGCAAGCAAAATGATGACGAGCAAATTTTTGGCGATTTTGTCGCTGCCGCTTTACGAAATTTACATTCGGAAAGTAGTAAAAGAAAATTGAAAAGAAAAATCCAAGGCATCATTTTAGAAGTTACAGATTATGATGAAGCATTGTTTGAGGGAGTTACAATAAATAATCCCAAACCAAATCATTTAGTAAGTGATATTGGTCTTCTAAATTTGCCTTCGCCTTCCATGTCCACATCTTCAAGCTCCCAGCAAGATCTTCTGGACATATCAACATCAAGATGTCTACTATGAGAATTTTGATGATAATTTGAATGATTATTAAATTAAATGTTCATTTGTATTGTTTCTGTGTAATAGGATTTTGAAGAGTTTTTGTATTTCTTTGCTGAATAAATGTGTTTATTTACTGTTTTGCACGTTAATAGTTTCAATTTAATTTTAACAGTTTACTATTCCAATTCAAAGTATAGAAGAACCTACCTTTAAATAATCTTCGTCATAGATGGCTTGACAACACTCTGGAATTATTGTCGAAATTGTTGAAACGGGTATTCGGAACAAATACATTAATGTATGATAGCTTTCACCTGATTGTATAAAGATTAAAAAAAGTATTTAATAACATTTTGTATCATGTATGAAACTCACCTCCTGCTAAAAATTTCAAAGTTACGGCTAGTCTCTCAGGAGCTGATATTGCAGAACGCATTACTGTATTTTGTTTTTCTATTTTTGGCGTCACCTTTTGTAATAGAAAATTGAAATCCGTATCAGACATTCGAAGAAAATTTTTGTAATATTCTAAATCTTGCAACCTTAATTCGCATAGTAGTTGGGAAAATGCACCAAATTTGTTTCTCTTTGCAATCCACTCTTTCACCCAACACCTTCGCCTTTTCCTTTTCATGCGCTTTTTTACAACACAATTAATAATGACTGCGGCCGCAAACCGACACCTTATTCTCGTCATTATTTATTTACGTACTTATGCAGTGTGGAAGTGTAAATAATTTTTTCACAGTGCACAGAGGTGTCTATATAATTCTCACATTTATTACGCGTGTAAACTCATGCTAGAGAAGTGTAGCAACTTCAATCTACTGAACTGCTCTAGACATTACTCTACACAAAAACAAGCAGTAGAGCGCTCTAGACACAAGTGTCGACATTCTAGTGTCTCGTGTGTACGTAGCATTAGATTTTTTCTTTTGGGGTCACTTGAAATGTCAAGTGTACAAAAATCGTCCCCATAATCTTGAACAATTGGAAGAGAGAATAGTTCAAGAAGCCAATCGCATCACTCCAGAACAAATACAAAATTCAATAAGAAATTTTACTGACCGTTTACATTTTTGTCAAATTGTAAATGGAGAGCATTTTGAACAATTATTGTAATCGCAACCTGAATAGACATGTATCTTGATTTTTCTGTATTAGGACACTTTTTTAATTTTTTAACTGTTTTCTTGTGAATAAAAATAAACATCTTAATACTTCCTGAACGTAGTTTTTTATTTTGCATTCAAAAGTGTTAAAAAAATCTAGGCGTTCCATTTAAAAAAAAAAGTTGGACGTATTGCCGATTAAACCCGAAGTGAAAAAAATATTAACTGTATTGCATAAAATGCATTTATATTAACTATACCCCCATACCAAATTTCAGAAATCATAATTTTCAAATAACAAAGTTATTCGACCGTTCCGGGACTTTTTACTAACGCCAATATACCAGTGAATATTTTTGGTAAAATAATCTTCATCTTATATATTAAATCTTCAAACCTTATCGAATGCCTGGGCTATATTTATGAAGATGGCAGAGCAAATAGTTTTTTTTATTGTGTCGGTTATTCTATAAACCTCACAATGATTAAATGTTATTTCTTAAATGTAATCTGTTGTGCGGAAGTGCGAGAAAATGTTCATCAAACTTGTTACTATGTAAATATAGTAGCAAGTTTAGTAGCTGTGGTTTCCCGAATTAACGGACAAATTACTTTGGATTTATTGTTAGCTGAATTGATGTTGAAATCGTTAGTTGTCATTCATTTGTTGTATAAAATATAATATAATTTTAACAACGAATATTCTTCTCTGTAAAAATTGGTTTTGGTTTTTTTTAAGCAAAGCGTTCTTTAAGACGTTTATCCGTTTTGAATATCCTAACTACCACTGTTTTCTTCCAAATGTTCGATACTTCTTCTAAGCCGGAATATCTCATTTATCAGATAGGTAATTATAATTGTACTATTGCTTTTCTGGGCAGCTTCTCAAGTATCTCTCCAGTTATAAGAAACAAGTTGGACGTTTTCCCGATTTACTTCCGTATTCATTTCCTGAAGAACTTTTGTAGTTACTACACTTACTACTCTTTTCACACTTTACACAGATCTAGGTGGTTTGGATTAGGTTTAAATATCCAGTCTAGGTGGTTAGCAAACACTTCTGTATTTTCTTGATTGAAATGATTATCTGATAATTAATAACGATGTAGTATTTTTATCATATACAGTATTATTTTAATACAATACCATAAAACAGCATTATTCAGCACTATCCAAATCAAATTAATTCATTTCATTTCATTCAATAATCATCAAAATCTTATTATAAATACGCTTGCCTTGAAGACGCTGTACAATGCACTTGTTAGGAGTAAACTTGAATATGCTTCAATTGTATGGTATCCCATTTACACATATCTGCAGTTAGCAATTGAGCGTATACAGAAGCGTTTCTTGAAATATTTATCATACAAAATGGATGGTACCTATCCAGCTAGAGGTTCAGATTACAATATTACAACCATCTACTTGAACGACACGGTACTGTTTCCTTATCGGTGCGGAGGGATC
The DNA here is from genome assembly GCA_963170755.1 of Amphimallon solstitiale. Classification (NCBI taxonomy): domain Eukaryota; kingdom Metazoa; phylum Arthropoda; class Insecta; order Coleoptera; family Scarabaeidae; genus Amphimallon; species Amphimallon solstitiale. The sequence continues at coordinate 45,466,322 of OY720678.1, read as the reverse complement.
GCTACAGCGCTCGTTTTCTTGTTAATGTTTTAAGAAACAGCATAAGCTCACCGTATTTGCTGTCACAGATTCATTTTTCTGTACCTGCCTACAATGCGCGCTCAGTAGAAACTATTCGCGTGGCTAGATGTAATACAAATGTTTTATCAAAGGCTCCTCTAACACACATGGCTCGTAATTACAATAGGCATTATCCGGATTATTTTTCTTGACTTACTTCTAAATATTGTTTATTTCACTTTTCATTTATTTTTTTGTTATGCTCATGCAGATAGTAGATATGTGTATACATATTTCTATGTTTTATCTTGTGCTATTTTGGTTCACGTGTATTTTTTGTTTTTTTGTTTTTTGTTTGTTTGTTATTATATTATTGTAAAATGTCCTGTAAATGGTGTTAGCTGTTGGACAATAAAATGATATTATTATTATTATTATTATTATCATTATTATAATTATATAAGAGATTTTATATAAAAGCTTTTCTCGAAATTGCTTTAGGCAATTGCGTCTTTTATGGTAGCACATTCATTAATTCTTGACACACTACTACATTTTCAATTTAACTAATTTGGTAAAATAATAACGAAAACACCAATTGTATATTCTTATTTGAATCAACCTGTATACAACTAATAATATAATAATAATAATATAATAATTTTAATTGATATAAATTTAAAAAAATAATATATCTATTCATAATACATTGATAAATCTGGAAAATTTTCTTATACATTATACATATTTTGTAACTGATGTATCACTTACACTGTACAAACTGACATGAAGGCGTCAACAGCTTTCAAATAAGACACAGGTGGTAATGCTGCTTGGCTCTTTGCGTGCTGTGTTGATAGGGTGAGTAATGAAGTGACCCCTAACGTTACCCTAGCGGGCGCTGCTTCTGGTTGTATCCAAAATGATATCCACTGAAAAGGTTATCCAATTATTGCTACAATTCGGACAAAGTTGACATCTACACACCGACATAATAACGATGAGGCATGTAGGGACGTACGTGTGAAACAAATAGTACCCGAGGCGACGTTTTAACACAAAGACAACCTCCAAACAGGTGAAATTTCCTAGAATGTACCAACAAAACAGCGGCAGTTAAAAAACAAAAAAAAAATGTAAGCAGGCAGATAACGGGTTCAAAAATTATCCTGAATTTAATTAATCGCAGAAAATGAGTTGAATTACCTGTGGAATAAACTTGGGTACAATCGGCAGTATAATTTCTCTCCAACGCCAGCTGCGGTAATTCTATATTCTCGTCAACAACTAAGGGAACATCTGGATCCCACTGAAATATCATGTCATCTGTCGTGTGCGATACTGTGAAAAGAAATAATAATAAACTTCTCTGATTTAATAATAGCTCGTGTAATATATTTCTAAATATAAAATGTTTGATATACAACGTTAATGTCATTTCTCATCACAAAAAAATTTCTAACACGATTTTTTAAAGTGTTAGTGAATTTTCAGATAACAATTGAGAATTTATGTATTATGCATTTTGTGTCAATAATTTTTTAAATTGAATGTAGATTTCAAATATTGAATAAACAAAAGGGTTCCTTATAGCAACCTTTACGTGCTCAGTATAGCCGTTTTCTGAAAATGTATAGCATTAAACTGATCCAGTTCACAAATTTTGCCCGGTTATTAGAAACATATCCAAACGCAATTTGCTATCATGTATCAAGTAAAGTAGTGGCGGTCTTGTTTGAAAATAAAATCCATCCGCCGTTCCTTACGATCAGCAAAATGATTAATAACTAATTCATTGAAGTTTGGTGTTGATGTCAGTAATTGTTTTTCAATGAAACATATTGCTAAGGCGCATAGTCTGCTTTCCCGCATGGTATTTCTAGAAAATGCTTTTATTCTCTTCAAAGTAGTAAAACACCGTTCACTTGATTTTTTCTATTTTGGTTATTAAAAGTTTAAAAAAGCTTAAAATGACAGACGTTTCGTTCGAACATTTTAAATATTTGAATATAGGCGGTGTTATAATAATATGTAATTATGATTAAAACGTCTATGGAAACTGTAACTTCGTACGTGTTCGGACGTCTTCGGAATGTCAGTGCAGTGGCCTTGCTTTGACTTCGGCCTACTTCATATGGGTTCGGAATATCGGTGAAGGCCTTGCCTTGTCTTCGGCTAACTTCGTTTGTGTTCGGACGTCTTGGGAATGTTAGTAGTGGCTTTGCTTTGACTTCGGCCAACTTCGTATGGGTTCGACCGTCTTCGGAATGTCGGGGAAGGCCTTTCCTTGGCTTCGGCAAACTTCGTTTGTGTTCGGACGTCTTCGGAATGTCAGTGGTAGCCTTGCTTTGACTTCGGCCAACTTCGTATGGGTTCGGCCGTCTTCGGAATGTAGATGAAGGCCTCGCCTTGGTTTCGGCAAACTTCGTTTGTATTCGGACGTCTTCGGAATGTCGATGAAGGCCTTGCCTTGTCTTCAGCCAACTTCGTGAACATTTTATATATTTGAATATAGGCGGTGTTATATGTAATTCTGATTAAAATTCAGACTGATTTATGCAGTAAATTGTTTCAAATTATCAACAAAGAGGACGAAATAAATAGTTGCACACCCCCAGAGATTCGCAAAATAGCAGAAGACAATTTACAAAATCTTTCGCCATTATAGTCTCGACATATTATCAAAAATAAACTTTTATAACAGTTGTACTATTCAACATTGGAAGTAAATTTCAATAACAGCATCTGCTTAACAATTTATATTGTTAATAAGTAAATAAAATGTTAGCATGTGTGCTTTTTATTCTTTGTACAACTTCTATTGCACATGTTTGTTACATTAAAGGCTTGCATTTTGACATTAAAATATAATTTGCTTCCATTTTTTTTTTGTTACCAAGAAATACTTTTGCAACCAAAACGGGTGTCGTAAAGTGAACTTTATAGCACCGAAAAAGAAAAAAGCATTTTGCACATTACACTCACACATCAAGTCTGATAAACTTCTATTGAATTTTCTCGTCACGGTTTTATTAGTTTTCGAATTGTGATCTTCTAGTTTAATCAATAAATCTGGTCTAGGCAGATCTAGATTTTTTAATTCTATCTTAATGGCATAAGTCAGTGTGTTATTTTCTATCATTTCGATTATGTTACTAACGCAATTCATAGTTGCATTTGTACCGATAGAAATTACAACATACACTCACCGCTGTATATTATATACTGGATCGCCACCCGGACCCGGCACCATAGAGTAGTGCCCCGCCGCCTACATATATACGCGCGCTACCCGCGCCAGTTTTATCGCTTGATTTCTAATACAGACGGGGCTGGACGGGTCAGTCGCGCGAGATGCCTCGGGGCCTACATCCGACTGCGATTTTTAAACGCGCTGAAAAGACGGACTGTTACTTCCGAAAACATATTATTTGTTATCAAACAAATCAGAAAAATTACATACAAATTAGGTATTTATAATTAATTTATCTGTTAAAAGAAATTTGTGACCGGGAAATTTATCACGGGGGGGGGGCAATGCCCCGTTGCCCTCCCTGCAGCAGCCGCCACTGAAGTAAAGTAACCTAAACATAACCTATATCATAGTTTAGAATCTGTATCGGCAAAAGGAAAGAAGGAATGGATACCACAGTAAATACTCCAACTTCCAGATACTCAAAAAATTGTTTTATCAGCAGGTTTTTTTGTACTTGAATTTGACGATAACGATAATACTATACTTGGTAAGGTTATGTCCGGAGAGGAAGTATAACAACCTACACTACATTAGTCACTTACCAAAGTTATAAAAACCGTACCGGATTGTTGAACCCCGTTCCTTTTTTCGATATTACAAACAAGGCTGTTTTTACTCGACTGAATTAACGAATGCATTTGCGCTAACTGTGTTGTAACCCCAATGCATGTGTTTAATTTCTGAAAATGCCTTATATGTTGCCACACTTTTATACGCATATGCGGTTTGAAGTACCTACTTATTATCCTTATGATCCTCATAGTAAATCTTTGCGGAATGCATAATATGCGAGATATTTTCCAATACACTTCTTATCGATAAGAGCAAAAGTTTTATTGCTAATTCGAATTTAGAAATGTTTTTATACAAGAATTATCTGTCTAGAATACATGACTTAGAGCATAAAACTGTTTTTCGATAAAAAAATGCGACTCCCGGTAGCAAATTTGAATAGTTTTTCAATCAAATTATTCTTAAATTCACTTGGGAGTACACTTATATTATCTAGAAATTGTCTACATTTAGTAGCTAGCACGATATAGATAAAATTGCATTTTTTCACTCAAGAAAACTACTGCTTTCCGGTCTACAAATTGACTGAATTTCTGATCAGACCTTCAGAGAAAGATTATACTTCTAAACAAAGAATTTGGTCGCTATAATGTTCACGTACAGAAAGAGCGACAAACATATTTCCAAAAACCACTTTTTCGTATCATGAGACTTTAAAACGTAGAAATATGCAAAAATTTTAAGGTCCACTCTCCATCATCAACATATTTTCTTATACGAGAATCATTTGACAGAAAGTGATACTCGCCTATCAGTGTTTGTTTGGGAAAAAAATTAGCATTATTTTGAGAACCACGTGCATTTACAAGAGAGTATTTAAAATTTTAATATCGTTTGATGTTTAGTTTGACTAATACACTTTCTTAAAGAAGACGTGTTTAGTAGAAGTTGTAAAATAGATAAAATCCCTATTTAAGGTGCTATTTAGTACTTGTTTTCTAAAAAGATAAACACAACTGAGATTTTGACGTATATACAGCAAACACAGGACAGCGATGGTCCTCAAAGACCACAATTTGCTGCTGGGTTGCTCGCTTTAAACATGACGACGAGAGTGTCGACGATGAAGAAAATTCTGGACCATTAAAACGTGTTGCCATTCCAGAAATGGTTGAAATACTTCATGATGTTGTGTTACGCCATCGAAGAGTGAAAGTGGAGACGATTGCCAAGACTGTGGGGAATTCTACTGAACATGGTATATCGAACTAAGCATGCCTGTGCTCTAATGCAGATCAAAAAATGTAAAAAAGCGCAAAGTTCCAACTACAGTTTGAAGATCTTTAACTTCAATCCAGTATATTTTTCGTATCTTTGTTATGGTCGATGGAACTTGGTTACGCCGACAAAGAATGTCCAGAGTTTTCTTTGACTGAAAAGTTAATAACAACGATATTTTGGGATAAATATATTATACTGCCCTTCTGGACAAAGCAAAAATTTCCAATACCTAAACAAAGATTCGCAATAGCTCGAAAGACAACGCTTTCTATCATAGCAGTGCCGCACCACACAACAGTTGAAGTGTGCACCCAAGCTGTTTCTTGCCGGAACGAAATTAATGTTAATGAAGAAGTAGAGCAGGATTTTGACGATCTTGATGCTGATGATTATAAATCTACTATAATGGTACTCCAGCACCGGTGGTCCAGGTGTATAAATGTTACAGAGGAATATCTATCATTTTATATCTCACCTATCGTCAAATCATGTCTTACCGCGCATAAGAAAATAAAATAACGTTTATTCAATTAAGAATGTTAGTCTTTTTGTGTGTTTAGAAATGCATGTTTGTGTGTCAATTAATACACAGTCTTGTCATTTTGACGTATTGTGTAATAGTTTCATTACTAAGAGATTTTAGATTATGTATGTACAACAAAATTATAAAGTATGTAATTATAGTTAAATTGAAAATGTAATAAATCCTCGTCTGTTTTGACCTGAGATAAACGAAAATTGGAGCACAGAATGTCTGAATTTATTTGTAAAACATTTAAGGTGGGTACGCACATGCAACAGAACATCGTAACCTATCCGTCGCGTATCAAGTGTGAAGGCAACCTCCCTACAGCGTAACAGTGTAACCTCGTAACATAACGGCTTCACATCAGTTATCGATTTTTCGCAGTCGCAGCAATGAAAAGTTACGCGTCCACGGTGCGCCACATGTTCACATATTTGGACGGGCCTAGCGAACATTAGGGCGAACAAAAAATAAACGGAAAATGTTTTTCTTAATTTTATTTAAAGTTACCATAGAAAAGAGTTTTTATGGCATGCGAACATTTCTTCAAAATAATTCTAAACATCTGAGGATAATATTTTGTCGAAAAAGAAAACAATTTTGGACCTTTAAAATTGTCAATTGTAGCCGCAATGTCCATCTTGCTTAAAAACACATATATAAACTGATCATGGGAGCATGGGACAGCATTATATTGGCGCTGATGTTACGCGACGATGTTCTGTTGCATCTCAAAACTTTATCATACTGTAACTCTCGTCGCGCAACAGAAAATGTTGTGCGGAGGAGTTACGTTACGATGTTTTGTTGCGTCTGTATAGCAACTTGCATTACTAGCGGAACGGCAGAAGCAACGAAGTGGGAGTAGGTTTAGCCAGACGATTTCGGTTGCTATCAGAGCGCCTTGGTTCTGTCTCATCCGCAATCGTATTGTAGTCAGATATTACCTACCCTAAATAGATAGGCCATTCCTCAAACATCTTACGATTAAATTTTTAGTTACTACTAAGGTCACAGTGTCGTTGAAGTATTTTGGTGGGTTTTAAATTTAGATTTATATGATATATTTATTATTTGTTTGGAATTACTTTAACAAAATATAAATATAAATGGTGAAAGTAAATGAAACCAGTAATGTAAAATTACCGTAATTTATATTTTTGGTAAATTACCGCGGTTAAGTACCGCTCTTTAAATTACCATGGTGATTTACTCAAGAAATGGTAAATTACGTAAGAATAAATCTTGGTAAAAAAAAGATCGGTAATTTACCGAAAAATATAAATTACGGAAATTTACATCACTGGTCGGACGTATCAACCCAAAAATACGACGGACAAAAGAAAGATTTATTCTTGTATTTATTTATACAAATACAAGCAAGTAACATCAGAAAAGTAGTTTATTATTTAATAGGCAGTAAAATAAAACATCATTCATGTCTAAATATGAATTATATTAAATAAAAATAGAATAAGTAAAAAACATAAAAATATAGAAAATGAATAGGATGGATGTTAAAACTAACATCAAGCAGTAAATAAATACTGTGACTTACATATACCATGTGCTTGCAAGCGACCTGCGTATAGGGCTTACTGTAAGATAAAACGACGACACCGAGAGTTTGTATGAGTTAGTACGAGAAAGCAATATACAAACTGCAGTACAGCTGCGCTATCTATCCTCGTTGCCCTGCTTAAACGGAGAGTCAGCCTAGCCCGTTCTAGCCTCAGCGTAAATCTACTCGAATCCCCTCTTTTCCAACACTACACTCGACCAAGGAGCAGTTTGTATATTGCTTTTTCGTACTAACTCATACAAACTCTCGGTGTCGTCGTTTTATCTCGCAGTAAGCCCTATACGCAGGTCGTCGGTAAGCACACTGTATACATTTATACGTACAGCAGACCAATTTTCATGTGGCCGGTTAGAAGTACCGCCCTCGAGATGCGCACGAAATTCATAGGTAGGGGAACCTATGGTTTTAAGCGATAAACACCCTTACTTGACGCACGTACAAATTCTCCCACCGGCCACATGAAAATCGGTCTGCTGTAAAACGTATATGCATATGTGCTTATGTCACCGTCAGAAGCCATCGCTTTTTCTGTGTCATCTTTTGGGTGTTAGATGTCGCTGTGATACTCTCACTGCATTTAACACCCAAAAAAGACATACGCAGCATTTTAAGTCTTGAAGCCATTGTCGACAGTCTCCACGCCCACTGACGAGACCTCAAAGGTCGAAACACCGGTGTCTGTGCGTTCGATTGTCGGCAATGACACTTAATGTATGTGTGTATCTCAAACACATGCATATATGCATATACGTTTTACGTACAAATGTATATATGTAAGTCACAGTATTTAAAAATATACCGTGAGTTTTTTTAATCACTGAACATAGCACATAATAATAACTATGTTCAGTTTTAAAATAAACGTGTCAATACATGGAACACTCTGCAACCAACATTGCGATAATTGCGAGTGTCATCACTTGTCATAATAAGGCATTTTAGTTGTCAGTGTCAACAAAGAGTGAAAATTAGTATATTAAATTTATTTAACACTTATTATAATGAATTTTGAGACACATTGAAAAAAAAATAATTTATTTTTATCTCTAATGTTTTAACTTTTTAATAAATGTTCGAAATGTCCACCTTCACATTCCATACAATATGCGAGTCGATTATGAAATTCCTGCAAAGAGTGAGTTAAAAATTCCGGTTTGGTTTGTAATTCGTCGCAGGATGTACTTATGCGTGCTTTTAAATCTTCAATGTTAGTTAAAATTACATTATTATAATTAAATTAATATATTTGGCTATAAATCTGACGAACGGGCCGACCAAACTATCGGACCACACCTCCCTATCCATCGACCAGGAAAACTTGAATTCAGAAAATTTGTAATTGCTGCAGTTGAATGAATTGGGGCTCCATCCATTTGAAACCATGGATTTTCAATGTTTAAATTTACAATTCGAGGAATAATAATACGTGTTCGAAGTAATTCCAAGAATTTATTGGAATTAAAATGTGTATCAATAAAATATGGTCCCACAAGTTCAGTGCCGATTATACCTGCCCATACATTAACTCTAGCGTTATACTCTGTATGTGTTACATTTTGAATATGATCATTCGTCCGTGACCAGTACCTAATAATGTAAAATGAAGTAACTGATTTAGTGAAATAAGGAGCTGTTATAACATACCGATAATTTTGAGAGTTATGTAATAGTTAGGGCCCCTTAGTTGGGTGACATATGTAATAGTTATGGTTTAAAATATAATTAAAATTACTCAAATGTCCCAAGGTTGGGCACCATATGTAATAGTACGGCCCTTAGTTGGTCGACATAGGTAATAGTACGGATTTAAATAATATAAAATAATATAAACTTAAATTTAATAGTGAAATTAAATTGAATAAAACTGATTTATTGATGAAATGAATAAACTTAATGAACACTCCTCGTACTTTAGCTCAGTTAAATAGTTCGGTTTAGCATAAGACTCTTAATTTCAAGACGGTTCAGGTATTTAGACACTAAGATTATTGTTCTGCACGTACTATTACTTCTATTTTGTATTCCAAATTTCTTATAGTAAGGTAGACAAATAATACGCAAAAAGATATTTAAACATTATTAATATATTGATTATGAACACCATCAACACAGATCAAGTTACAAACAAAGGTTATAGAAACAAAACACAATTCAAATAACACAACACAATATAAATTACGCATCAATTACAACATGGGCAAATATAATTAACAACAATGCAATGACGCTTTACCTATACAGTATACCATGGATTTAATTAGATGCTAATTGAATTGTTTTATTAAAAAAAACATGCATGATATAGGCCTTTAATTCAAACAACGTTGGGTACCTGATACGATGCTTTGAACGCCGCTGGTCCGGTATTTTCACGGGCAGCTTTCCCAGGGTAGACTGAAATCGTCGTCTTCTTTGTCTGGAGATACGGCACACACTTAATTATTAATAGAACTTTTACTTCACTTGACCCACTATTTGTTTTATTAAAACTTATAACAGTTTTCTCACTAGGCTTTTTCTTTTACTTTTTTCTAGTGCGTAGAATTGCTTGTATTCGCACTGTTAGCCTGTGAGAATCGTTCCCTTTTCTTGGGTGCGGTCTAGTGTTATTCTACTTAACACGACCTGCGAACCTATTCATGCGCCGGCTAGGGAACGTCTGCTTGCCTACTCCTTGCTTAAGGCACGCCACGCCGTATTCTTCCAGGGAATTCCCCGAGCCACCTATGTGCTTTACTTTTCTGCATCACATTCAAGGTTCCACGTGTCGGTTGCACACACACTGTTTCTTATTTATGTCGCATAACTTCCTGGCTGGCTGCGATAATATTGACGCCACTGGTGTTTTTCATTCTTTCACACCGATACACCTACGCACTATTTCTTTCTTACATATACAGAATTTATATAGAAACATTTTAAACAGGAATATAATAATTTAATACAAATAAATGAATAATACATGTTTCCTGATCTGTGTTGATTTATTATCTACCATAATATCATAATACACATTACCTTAATATAAATATTTGGGATGTTATATTATATTTATATTTTATTCATTATATACAGGGCCTAGCGTTACAGTTAAAAGAACCATTTAATGTAAAAGACGCTTCATCCGTGAAAAGTATTTTCTTCAACATATTATGATTTTCATTTAATAAATTAAATAGTGTTTGCAAAAATCAACACGTCTTATTTTATCTTCCTCAAATAATTGTTGGTGATTTGAAACCTTGTAAGATTTGTATTTGTACTCTTTGAGAATTTTAAATATAGATGTCTTCGAAATATTAAATTGTTGTGCTAATTTACTTAATGGTGTAGTGGGGCTTTCTTCAATGTAACATAACAAATTTAATTTTAGTGCTTCTGTTAGGATGTGAGGAGTATTAATTTTCTTCTGTGAGTATTTATTATACAGCCATCAGAATCAAATTTCCTTCTAATCGCCTGAATTTTTCCGATACATGGTATGGACTTGTCAGGATATTTGACAGAAAACAAATCCCGCACTTTCCTTAAACTGTTTCCAGCTTTATACCAGTTTAAAATGTCTATTCTATCATATTTTGTATACATTTTTTTAAATTAGGTGAATACAAATGTGAAACATTGAAATATTCAAAATGTCATTTCTGTTATGCACATTACTGACATTGATTTTGACGTTTGGCGAAACAAATAATTGACCAATAGTTACATATCGCAATGTTGGTTGGATAATGTTCTATGCATTGACGCGTTTATTTTAAAACTGAACATAGGTGTTATCGTGTGCTATGTTCAGTGATAAAAAAAACCCACGGTAGATATAGACTATATTATTACATTATGTTATCAAAATAACATTTCATATACAAAGTAAGTTGATAAAACAAATAATTCTTGCATCAACATACACGTAACAATAAAATGTTCAATAGTATAACATTAAACAAAATAATTCCTAGTTGAAAAAGTAAAACACCATATTCCTTCAACTTATAAAATTATGTTCAGCATTTTATTAGGGTTTCTTTCGAAAATTATAGTAGCAGAAAAATTCTTAATTCATTTTATCTTTGTCCAATTATGTAACGACCAACCTTATTACATAAAAGGATGTTTTATTCCATTCCATGTGAAACATATTTACAACCTGTGAAAGCAAACCTGAACGTCTAATATGCACTCTTTCTTGATGATATTTTCCTCCTTTTTCCTGGTAGTATTTCAAGCATTTCAAAACCTAAAATTATATATGTCTATGTAACTATCAAGTAGAAGAAAAACGTATCTGGATGTGTAGAACATCTTCTTCTTCAGAAAATGGAGGTGCTTCTACAACTAATATTATATGTTACATATTAATATAATATCGATTATCATTTTACCAGGCAAATGTTGGAAACGCATCACATTTTAAATTTTTTCGGTTATGATATTCCAAAAATTTATAAATATGATGAAAATGGGAACCACATTCTCTATAGGATCTTCGAACATGTTCAAAATCTCTCTGTAGCAAATCTTGTATACCAACAACATCCATCCATTTCTTCGCAATCTAATAGAACATTTAATTACCATAATACAAAGAACAGAAGGACTGTTATTAAATAACAACATACCTCAATATCTTTAGGAAATGAATACATTCTTTCTGGTTTATTAGTGTTTCTACACCCAAAACCACAACAAACGAAAACCATTATTACTTTGTTGTACAACTCGGATAACTACTCTAAAAACATGAAAATTTAAAAACAGGATAAAAACAAATACAAATGAAATTCAATTAAATTATAAATCTATGATTATTTTACTAATTTGTATTATTTCATTATACCTAATATGCTGCATATTTTCATTTTTAAATAAATTGTGTGATAGGTAACTGAATATTTTAAATTACATAGAATACATCTTACCTAAGCTTAGAATTCAGATTCACTTCCAAAACTGAACAGAATGTTTGAAAATGAGGAACCTAAATAATCACAATTTATTGTAAGTAATTTTTTTTTAATAATTAATTGTCGTGCTTACCCAAATACCTAATGTCTATTAATAATACTAATAATAAATTTAAAGAAAGTTCAATAACTATACACAAGAACAAGAAAACACGGGTAATTTGAATTATTGAATAGCAGAGACATTAGCGACCTTAGTAGAACTAAATTAAAAAAATGAGGTGTGGCCACCACACGACTTTCTCATACGTATGAAAGTGTTATTTCCGGTCCGAATTTTGAAATTTCATTTATACAAAAAATATTCCAAATCCAACTCTAAATCCTTTTGTACTCTTCATAAATATACATAGAATGCATAATTTACGACATATTTGCAAAAAATTGTTATTCGTGTGAGTAAAAGTGATACTTCCGGTCCGAATTTCGAAATTTTTTTTATACAAAAGATATTGGAAATTGAGTTCTAAATACTTTTATATTCGTAGCGTACTTGTCTAAAAAGCATGACTTGCAAAATATTTGCAAGAAACTGATTTTCGATAAGAGTAAAAGACCTACTTCCGGTAGGAATTTCGAAAAACCTTTTTAATAAAATTGTTCACAATTTAAATTTTAAGTACATATGAATTCTTTATAAATTTGTTTAAACTTAGTAATTCACGAAATATTTGCAAAATTCGATTTTTTCACTGAAGTAAACTACTACTTCCGGTCTGCTGATTTTGCTCAAAATCTAATCAGTTCTCAACAGGGAGATTATATTCGTAAATACAAAATTTGGAATTGATATATGTAGCGGTTCGACCGCTATCGTGGTCACACACACACAGACACACAGACACAGAGAGAGAGAGAGAGAGAGAGAGAGAGAGAGAGAGAGAGAGAGAGAGAGAGAGAGAGACATTTTTTAAAAACCACTTTTTTGGTATCAGGGGACTTCAAAACGTGGACATCTGCAAAAATCTCGAGGTCGAAAATTTTCATCATCACAATACTTCCTTATACTACGTATAAGAAAGTAAAAATGGCGGGATATGGAGAGTGAGATACCAATGATTGTAGTTTGCAACATTCGGCTGATTCCAATAGAATTACGTCTTCGCTTGGCCAGGTGAGGATACAATAACCGATCAAATGTGGATGTAAATGTCTACTATTTTAAATATTGTAGGTTCAAATATAATTATATAAAGTTGATTTTTTTTATATCGTTTGTCCAATGCTAGGGCTTAGAGTTCGTTTTTTTTATGTACCATCCTTAGTAGGCATTAATCCAGTGCATGTGATTATTTGTGAAACGCGTAATCTTTTTAAGAAAATAAATTAATACAAAACTGAACTTGACGTTATAGATATATATATGCTTTCTACATCGTTGAACCAAGTTTGAATTCTAAAATTATAAAATAACTTTAACAAATCCAAAACGGCAATGCCTTACCGGGCCATGGTTTTCGATGGTTAACACTCCTTTTAAAAAAGTTTCATTACAATTTCAATAATATTTCTTCACTTGTCGGAAAAAAACAGCGAGCGCAGAAAATAATTAATAGTTCATATTTCGTACTAGTTTATACATGGTCTATCGTATTGTAACGAAACCAGTAGACATCCAGGCGACAACAAAAGAAAGGCATACTTCCGAGCGACAATAAAAAGAGGTTGTAAATCATCTCCACGCGACTGGTAAACATCGTAAAGCAATAAATATGTACTGCGTCGGGACAGAATGTCTGTGGAATGTTCTACAAACATCGAGGGGAAGATGGAGTATACGCGAATGCTTCCAGATGTTTCGTATGTGTATATAAGGCGGCTGGGTCACCGATGGAGGAGTAATTCCGGAATAAGAAGTTCGCGGAACAGACCAAAGTAGAAATAAATATAAGAAATAAATAAATAGTTCTTTAAGTGGTAGCCGAATAAAGACATAAATAATACCGTGTCATATAAATAGAAGTGATATAAATACGGTAGTGTGATATAAATATACGGACATATTAGTAATGAAAATAAATACATGTGTTAATTCATTTGTAGTATTTTAAGTGTGATACATTAATTTTATATTTTTATATTGTAATTAATTTTAAGTGTACGAATATACAGACTGTTGTAAATAAATAATTGCACGAGTTGTTTATTTCGAACTCGAAAACGTTACAGTATTCACGATAAACTAACGCAGTGAAATGTGAATATTGAGGCGGTGTGAAAGTGACTCTATAAGCAACTTACTCCCACCTATTTTTTTTTATGAATAAGATAAATGCATGTATGTTATAAATTCGTCTACTAATAATGGCTCTTCTTATAAATTAAATTTAGCTAATGTTGATATTACTGGGTAGTTACAAATGCCCCGGAAAGATGGACATGGTGAATAAAAAAATAATGATTTTCGCAACCTAGAAACAAGCTTTACTTGAGTTAAAATCGAGAAAGTAAATGAAATTATGTAAGTATATTTCAGATTTCAAAATACTATTTACTAGGAAACATAAATAAATAATTAATTGAGGAATACTTACAGCTTTCCATTTGGAGTTTGCATTCCTGAGTATCGTGAGGATAAATCATGAAATTCATAGCACAAGATAGCCTCAAAGTTAATCTAGAAAAAGAGGATAAAACTTAGCAATGTTCATCATTGTCGATAAAACTATAAAGAACTCACTTTACCATATACAGTATGGTTTTATCTTTGTATAACCACAAGTAATGATTGGGTATTGTCATTGTTTGAAAAGTAACTGATTTAGCATTTTTAAAAAAGGAATCTGGTCTCCACATTTGCTTTAACCAATCAACTTCCAATAATCTGTACTCTGATGTCATGTTTTCCGGTAATCTTAATCTATGATCTTTCCATGTCTGAGCGAAGAATATATCTGCGGCATATGTCTGCAAAATAAACAGCGGAAATATTTAATTGAATTTGTTTCGCAATAATTGAAAGATGATCGATATTCACCATCAATTAACTCAGTCGCCTTTGAAATAAGGGACTGTTTTCTCTTCCAAAGTATGTAAGTTTATGAAAAATTAATAGGCAGAAAATTTTATTAACTACAAAAATAAAAATTTACGTAAAAGTACATTCTACCCTTTTCTTCAATGCGAAACCATGTATAGCATTTCTATTGATTTTAGCGTTTACTACTTAACCAAGGTCCAAGCATATTTGGCATGTCATTATGAATTCCTACTATTAATTTCTGTCATTTTTAGATCAAAATTTTCGTTTATAAATGAATAAACTATTGAGGACAATCAATGAACACAAGAAATAAACGCCTGCATGAAAAAGTTTTGATTAGTTTGATTGTGTATGCGATAAACTATTATGCTGTCTCAGACAAGATTTGTAGTTCAACAGAAAATAATAATGATGGTGTATTTTCTTGAAAACTTATGTAATCTATATAATTCATGTTATACTTAACGGCACTGTAAATATTCTAATTAGATAAGCCCACCAAAAAAAAAAGAAGCAGACCTCCGGGCGACGACAAAAACGTACCGGTAAACAAGTCGTAAATCAACTGCACTCATATACTACGTCAGCGACAGAAAGTCTGGAATATGGTAGAAGAGAGCCAGAATTTGGTAGACCTTTTGTCTGCACATACCGGGCTCTTTTTTTATCATTACACATAGCATTTTCCCTATGTGTAATGATAAAAAAAAATTGTCAATCCATTAGCGATATAGTCACTGTATAGTAGACAACCAGTTATACACTAATGAAGAATTTACGTATAATTAATTTTTAAATCAGGTTGCCATGACGGGAAAAACATTTTTTATGTCTAATATTTCTGAATTTTTATTCAAACATAAGTCATAAATTAAATACATTTTATTAAAAAAATAGATAATTTATTTATAAATCATGGATAAATACAACAGAAATGAAAAGGTGGCTATAGTAATGTGGTACCAGAAAAATAATAGTTTAAGGCAAGTTAGAGACATGTTTTCCGTCAATTATCCAGACAGGCCTATACCTTGTGCAAAAACAATTCTGAACTTTTTTAAAAAATTTCAAGAAGATGGTTGTGTTCTAAATTCTCACAAAAAAAGAAATAGAACCAATCATGTTCGAACAGAAGACATGAAATTAAATATCCTGTGTTACGTAGAGGAACGGTCTGTAGGATCTCTTTTAGATGTAGCTAAACATTTTGGAGTATCGTACAGTTCGGTATACAAAACTCTGAAAGAATTTAAATATATGCCATACAAAATTTCAAATCATCAAGAGCTTTTCGAAGAGGATAAGATAAAACGAACTGAGTTTTGTGAAATAATGTTTAACATGTTAAATGAAAACCAAGAAATTTTAAATAAAATAATTTTTACTGATGAGGCTACATTTACCGTAAACGGTGAAGTCAACTCTCAGAACTTTCGGTTTGTACCCTACATTTATCCATGAAAAATTATTAAATTTCCTATCCATTAATCCATTAGGTACTGGTCCCGTACAAATCCTCACGCTCAAAACCTGACCCGAACACAGTACCCTCAAAAAGTTAATGTCTGGATTGGAATAATAAGCGATAGACTTATTGGCCCATTTTTTATTGACGGTAACCTCACTGCAGTGAAATATTTGAATTTGTTGAGAGACCATATCATTCCATCAATTGAGATGATGAATGTTGATGAACCCTGGTTCCAAATGGATGGGGCCCCGCCACATTCTACTAACGCTATCAGGAATTTTTTAAATAACTTATGTCAAAGACGGTGGATTGGTAGATTTGGTCCCATACTATGGCCTCCAAGATCCGCTGATTTATCTCCAAATGACTATTTTCTTTGGGGTTACCTAAAAAGTAAAATTTACAACAATGTACGAATACGCAACTTGATTGAACTAAAAGAGCGTATACGTACTGCATGTAATGGAATAAGGCCAGAATTTATTAGAAATACACTTCGTTGCTTTCAAGATCGCCTTCCTTATTGCCTTGAAAGACAAGGTGGACATTTCGAGAACTTGTTATGATATTAGACTTCACATTTAAGTTCGTTTAATTGTTATAATAAACTAATTATTTTGTTCCAAGTGATATTCTGCATTTTCTTTATTAAAAACATAACCTAATTCTTCTAAGCTTTATTTTGCTCTGTATCGCCCAGTGTTACCAGTACAAGTATTATTGCCGAATCAAATACTTTCGCGCTAAATTTTAACAGTTTCGTAATAAATGTAAAAGGTTTTATGTACGCTGCAACGTTTAATTTTTCCGTACAAATAATTTATGGTAGAAGTAAGAGAAACGGATCTCCAGAATATTATTTTATTTGTATCGGCCAGTTGTAAATGGCGGGAAATCCTTAATGTAGCAATTATGATGTTGACGACGTGATATATTTCGAATTTTAAAATTGTAAGAAAAATTGTACAAAATTAGTTATTTACGATATAATTGTTAAACGTGCTATTTTATTTTGCGAGTAAGATTTGCGACACGAGGGTGACTAGGAACTGGAGCAATTTAAAATAAGCAAAATAAAATAGCATTTTAACACGTGTATCATACAGTGTTTCTGCTACAAACTCAATTTTTATTTTAAAATTTTAATAAAAAGTTTAACGAAAATTGACTGATAAAAATCTCATGACAGCTCTGTTCCTGCTTGTCAAAATACGAGTGTATAACTGGTTGTCTACGATACAGTGACTATATCGCTAATGCGTTGACAATTTTTTTTTATCATTACACATAGGGAAAATGCTATGTGTAATGATAAAAAAAGAGCCCGGTATATATAAATGTCGCGGGTGGGATAAGGAATTCATTCATTCAATAGTAGTCGCGCGCGGTATTTACTGAACAGTTCGAATAACATAAATAATGTGAGTAGTGCGGTTTTATTATAGTTCAAGAAGTAAATAAATATTACTGACATAAATAGTAGTGATAGAAATAAATACGTGTGTTAATTTATTTGTAGTAGTTTTAAGTGCGATACATTTATTTTATATTTTTATATTGTGATTAGATCTTAGTGTGAAAATATACAGACTGATTCAAAACATTTGCACGAGTTGTTCATTTCGACCCCGAAAACGTAACAATATATATAACAACATTATAAAAGGCAAGATACCAGTTTGTTACTAATTACATTACTACTACTACGATTTGCAAAACAAAATTGTACACTTACAAGCTTGTTCAACTGTTCAAAGTCAAGACATGTCAAGGTGTGATTCTAGAAAAAACGAAGCTTATTTGATATTATAGCCTGATGATTCTAACTAAATCAAATACAGTCAGCCAGTCAAACAGAAAGATCTAAAATACAATTTAAAAATAAATATTTTTTTATTAATTTATTGGGCATCAGATATAAGAGTAACAACTAATGTACATCAACAATTAGAATCATTTTTTTGAAAACTACGTTTGATAAATTTCCTCCATTACAATTTATGCATCTTGCAGTCAGACCTGGAAGTTTTGCATAACTTAGCAATGTATTGATATTGCAGCATTATAGTACTGAATACGTTGTTTGAGGGTTAGAATTTCTTGGGTACATTGGCCGCAAACACGTTTGCTTTTAGATAACCCCAATAACAAAATTGGATTCGTCGTTGATAGCCACCTAGTTTGAGAGGTTACACCATTTGAATCATGTGAGGGCGAAAATGAAGGTATTTATGGAAAGGCCTTCTCAGCAATGCGTGGACTTCTTAGCGTCAGCTGTTGAACAGCTGCGATGTTCGAACAGTTTTTACACTTGCACATGCTGTTTTAGACGTCGAACCGGTTTGCTCAAGATTATTTATCCACGTTCGAAATGTTTTATCCAACGGAACAAGCTGAGAGCTCGGTATGTTCTTTCACCATTGTGTTAATACGCTTGCGTAGCCACGCTGTTCACGCATCCAATGATTCATTATAAACTGGTAGACGATGCAGATGATAGTGAGCCACCGACCTTCCTCCTCACGATCGCCATATAACCTCCCAATCCCACCTAACATCTTTCCATGACTGGTGGACCCTTTATAAGTAAGAGATAAAAGGATACAAGCATGAAAAAAGTGTACAAGCATGAAAAAGATGTGTAGAAGCATGAAAAAGAAGTGTACAAGCACGAAAAGGCGTGTACAAGTGTTATTTTCATCAGAACATCAAGAGTGGACTTAACTGCTCAATTGTGCTATAGTTTCATTACTTGCAAAAATATTTTCACCAATCAATGTATATTCCACAACCGAGCAAGTTAAGGGAAACATGTTGAAACTGGATTTACTTTAGTCGTGCTTTAGTTGTTTATCAATCAGCTATAGGAGACCTAGAATGCAAAATAAAGCTCTCCCAACACGTAACTACATTAAGAGCCGTTCTGTACATTTTGTGTGTACATCATAGTATTTACTTCTTAATGTAAACCAACGAAATGTCTGTTGCCGTATTGAAGCAGATTTGAACGCCATTAAGACCATTGAGTTACCAAGATCATTAGGTTTGCAGACTATTGTTCTGAATGTCAACAACAACATCTAATTAAGCGACCCCATCACCTACGAGGTAGACAGACGGCCTGACAGACTTATACAGGTTCAAACGTGTTCAAACTCCATCACGTCATGCATGCACATACGCGAGGTGTACACTATAAATATGACGGTTGGAAGCCTAGTATTTTTTAGTATCTAGCCAACCAATGTGACTAGCAACGAAAATGTCTGAACTAACGAAAATTGAATACCGCGCAGTCATTAATTTTTAACAAATTAAGGGATACACTTTATCACATTGAACAACGTTTAGACGGTGTTTACGGTGATTCATCTCCTTCGTATTCAACTGTAAAAAAGTGGGCAAAATGTTTCCGTTTGGGACAAGAATCCTTGGAAGATGCTGATCTGTCGGGTCGATCAATTGAAGTGATAACGCCTCAACAAATTTCAATTATTGGACATTTAGTGCTAGAAGATCGCCGTTTGAAAGTGAAGAAATTAGCAGTGATAACAAACATTTCCGAAACAAGCGTTCGCCGAATTCTCCATGACGATTTGGGTATGAATAAAATTAGTGCTAGATGGGTACCGCGACTTCTTTCTGCTCTCCAACATGAACGTCGAGTCGAATGTGCGCAGTCGTTTTTAAACATGTGTGGAGACGACCCAAAACCGATTTTGACGTCCATTGTCATAGGGGATGAAACAATGGTTTTGTTTTACAATCCTCTATCGAAAAAAGATTCTATGGAATGGTGACGACCTGATGAACTCGCCCCAGAAAGGCGAAAGTCGTTCAATCAACGAAAAAGGTGATGGCCACAATATTCTGGGATTGTGAGGGCATTTTGCTAATTGACTTTAAAGAACGCAATACAAGTGTGAACGTCACAAATGATGCGTCTTTATTGCATAAATTAAGGGACAGTATTTGTGCAAAACGCCGTGGAAAATTGACAAAAGGTATGCGACTATTGCACGACAATGTTCCCGTCCATGCTACCGCCATTTCACAAGCTGCCATTCGCGAATGCGGCTTTCAAAAATGGAACATCCACCGTATAATCCGGATATGGCTCCTTGTGATTTTTTTGGTTTTCTAATTTAAAAACCTTAGGGGACGTAGTTTTAAGGACGGTAGTGAGTTGCAAGCAGCTGTTATAGAACATTTTGACGGAAAAACTTCAGATTGTTTTTACAAGGGTATCGAATTATTAATTAATCGTTTCTTCCTAGTTAAGTTAATAATAATTGTTAATTATGAATTCATATCAAACACTCTTGGCTTGTAGGTGCATTTTTATTTATCCGTTGAACACCACTCACTAGCTGTGATGGATGAAAGCGTAGTCTGCTGTGACTGGTTTGTTGATTGCTTAAAGGTTACAAAATCACATAAAGCAAGATATGTTAGATGCATAAGCTCGGCTGTGGAATATACATTGTTTGGTGAAAATATGTTTTCGAAGTTATGAGACTATAGCACAATTGAGCAGCTAAATCCATTCTTACTGTGTTGATGAAAATAACACTTGTACACACCTTTTCGTGCATGTACACTCTTTTTAATCCTTGTACACTTCTTTTTCATGCTTGTACACTTCTTTTTCATACTTGGAACCTTCTTTTTCATACTTGTACACTTCTCTTTCATGCTTGTACTTAATATAATGTAAATTTCGCGTAGTGTACTTGATAGAGTTGTTATTGCTTCATAATTTAAAAATATATACGCTTATACAAGGTAATCCATAAGTCATTGGAACAAACGTGATGATTTTTTTTACATTGAACAACATATACAAATACATTTTTGGCTTTCGTGTTAAAACAGAATATTTCGTTAAAGTTAATAGTTTTCGAGTTAGTTATGACTAAGTTAAAAAGTGACATTTACAGCAGTCTTATAAATTGCTTATAATTCAAGAGTGCCATGACTGAGCACAAAATAATTTGGTGTGGCATACACACAAGGTGTGCCAAGTGATACTTATATGCGAAACCTGTTTTAATTTATACTGTGTTTTAGCGAAAGTGTTGCATAATGAAGAAACCTTGAACACAAGAAACTTATTTATTTTAAATAGGACGCCCAATATTTTTTACAGAATCATATTAAGCCCTTCAAAAGCAACTTTTATTTTCATTAAATATGCTTTAAGGTGCCCGCACACTAAGGCGAAGCGCAGCGTCGCGAGACCGGAGACCGTACATTAGGGCGAAACGAAGCGAGGCGAAATAGTTCCCAGGCCTGGTGCGCACGTGCATGATACAATATTTCATTGTGTGTAGAAGAGACCCGATCAAAATGAGTTGTTCCTCGTCTGAAGAAAATTTATTTGTTCTTAGTTTAATTGCAACTATGGAAGAAGAGGAGAAAGCAAACAAAACAGTTTGGGTACATGAAATTAATCAAAAGAGAGACAGTTTTGGTGAATTTCATCATTTATTCCCGGATTTATGAAAAGACAAAATGAGATTTTTGAAATATTTTCACATGTCGGAAGCAAAATCAGCGCTTCATCATCCACCCTGATAGCAATTTCTTTCTTACACTATACTAAACTTAAATATCCAAATACTACTAATTTAAAAACTGTTCAAGCAAAGTACGAACTGAGCTTACCAGCTTCTCATCGGACAGCGAAAATCACCAACCAACCAACGAAATCGCAAAAATTTGATTCTACGCGTCTCTTCGTAACGCACAGTGGGGAGAGGAGATGCGAAGCGGTGCGCAATACGTCGCCTGCTTGCTCTGGAAACTTCTCTCGCGACGACGCTTGGCTTCGCATCGCCACGCGACGCGCGAGTGTGCGGGTACCAATTTGATAATGTACATTTTTCTCAGGCGTAATAAATACGCGTCTCTCCGCTTCGCCTCAGTGGGATAGATACCTTTATACCTATCTTTAATATTTTAAATGATATTTAAATTTATTTTAGAATCTTATCCATGACGAAGTAAAAATTACAGTAGCCATGGAAAAACACAGTAGCCATATTACGGCACTCGCCTGCGGCTCGTGTCGTAATTCCATACTCGTGACTTAATAGACATCATTAAATGCTCATTGCATAACATACTATTGTTAAATCACGTGTTTATTAATTTATTTCTTTAATAGACTTTAAATATATAATTTCCACTTAATTTTATATGTATCTACAAATTTTTCATTACATTATACTGAAAGTATATTTTCTTGACAATTACAGAGAAGTGTAAATTAAAATTAATAAACTATAAACTGTCCTCAAGAGTACTTAATATGACTCAATAAAAAAAAGTTTATCGGTTAAAATAAATAATTTTTAAGAACAACAAGAAACATAGAAGCAACAACAACGACAGTAGTACTAAGTAATATTACAGAAATCAACGACAATCGTTTTTATACTTCCACGAAAATGTTGACAGATTTTCAACATCTTTCCGTCAATATGTTTCAACAGCGACTATGTTTTTTCATGACTATAAACGTGATATTTAATGCTTCATGAGTAAGATTTTAAAATAAGTTTGAATACAAAAACAATTCAAGTCCCTGGTAATGTGGTTTCTGCATGATGGAGCATTGGCGCTTTACCATAACGATGTGAGTCAGTTTTTAAGCGTTGCTTTCTCTGCGAGATGGATCGGCCGCGGTGGTATCATAGAATGGCCAGCGAGATCATGTAATCTTATCCCGTTGGATTTCTTTATATGGGGATATATTAAACATAAAGTTTATGAGTAAAAACTAACAACAAGGGAGAATATGAAAACAAGAATAACAAGAAATATCTGCCGAAACTCTCCAACGCGTCGAACAACAGCTTTTACAAATTTAGTAATTTATTGCTTTAAATTACTTTAAATACATGAAATATAAGAATGTAGTGATAATGGTGATTATATATTTCCTTGACTATCACAGAGATGTGATGTAAATTACAATTAACTGTTCTGGCTTAAAATAAATAAAATATTGCAGAACAACAAGGCGCAAGAAAGAACCATACCGACAATATTTTTCCATGATTACCGTGATTTTTACTTAGTCATGGATAATAGTTTAAAATTAAATATCTTCTAAAATATTAAAGATAATATATAGGACATACTTAACAAAAAAGTGGTTCTTGAAGAGCTTAATATAATTCTGTAAAAAAATATTCCATTTAAAATCAATAAGTTTTTTGTGTTTAAAAGTTTCCTCATTATGGCGAACACCCAGTATAAATTAGAACAGTTTCTGCATATAAGTATCACTTGGCACACTTTGTGTGTATGCCATGCCAAAATATTTTGTGTTCTGTTATGGCGCTCTTGAATTATAAGCAATTAAAGAGACAGCAGTAATTATCACTTTTTAACTTTAATCATAAATAACTCGAAAACTATTGAGTTTAACGAACAGTCACTCTTAATAAAAAATATTTTTATTTTAACATGAATTCCAAATTTGAACTTATATATAGGATGTTGAATCTCCTTTGTGTCAATGATTATGAATCAGCCTGTCTATTAAATTGTGAAGCATTGACAGCCCTATCATCTATAGTAGGCGAATTTTTAATTATATAAGTGTTAAAGAGTACATTTACTTTATCAGATCGTTGAGTCACTTTGCCCTTAAATTGTTAATTTTTTTTTGAGTTGCAAAATTATTAATTAGGATTACTAGCTATTATAAAATTCTTAATAAGGGAATACTGACAACTCCATCTTGGTTGCTTGCGTGTTCAAAGTTTTAAAACTTTTTAAACATGTTCGTAGAATCATTGGATTTCTGCCTAACTGTTGATGTTAGAATAACGAAGTGCTGGATGAGGATAGATGTTTCAGAAACAACGGTTTTAAGAACTTTAAATGGATACTTCTGAAATGAAACAAGTTAAGTACGAGATAGACTCAATGAATGCTTTCCCCATTTTATATACGTGTTTAGGAAGCGACGTGCAAGCTATTTGAAAGACCTTTATGGAAAGGAATCAGTTTTGACTAATAATATCATCATAATACACAATTTAAAAAGTGATTTCAACTATTAAAATATGATGATTATTATACCGTTTCGATAAATATTAGGAGTGTTTCCTTCATTGTTTTCTATTCAGCATGCATCTGTTCACACAAGCAAACAAGAAACTAACAAAAGCAGCAACAACACCCACGTATTTACCATAGATGTTTCATCGATGCTGTCCAATCCCATGACGGTAACATGAAAATAGACTATTGTTGGATTACCCTCCTTTTTAGGTGGTCTCATTTTGTCGTACTTGGACGGATCCTCTGGTAAAATGTCTTGAAAAGCAAGTCCGCTCCTAAAATGGAAACCAATTATCAGCTATAGATGCACAAGTATCACATTTTACCGTGGTGGCTTTGGCTCCGAAAATTCTGGAAATAGAGCGCAATGAAAACTTTCTAAAATACGCAGCATTCTGAAAATATAGAAAAATATGTGTCAATGGTAATTGACGACTACCGAATAAGCTAATATCTTAAATGAATAATTTAATCAACTAACTTAGTTTTTCTGTTTTCTTTAAGTAATTTATTTTACTTTTTAATACGTAGTAAGTAGAAAAATTTGTATTTCGTTGCAAAATTTATGGTATAGAAACTATTAAATATAGAATAATTAATCTTAAATTTGTCATATCTATAATATATACATAATACTTCAAAAGTAATGACATCATTTTATTTCTAAAATAACTCATCAACGTTACGCTAATAGAAAATGTTTATTAGCCGTTCATCATTCTCATACAACACATTTACTCTTATCGAATAGCGACTTTTTGTAAATATGTCGTAAATTATGCATTCTATATATATTTATCAAGAGTACAAAAGTATTTATCGCTAGATTTGCAATATTTTTTGTATAAATGAAATGTCAAAATTCGGAACGGAAGTAACACTTTTGCTCTTATGGAGTAGCACTTTTTTCGAATATCTTGCAAAGTATGCATTCGATTTATTAAGATAATAGAAGTACTTAGAATAGGATTTTGAATAATTTATGTGAAAAAAATGCTTAAAATTGTATAGTTTGAAACGCTCATTCGTATAGAAAGTCGTGTGGTGGCCACACCTCATTTTTTAAAAAATGTCTGTGTGTGTCCCTCTGTATGTGTGTGACCACGATAGCGGTCAAACCGCTGTAGATATCAATTCCAACTTTTGTATTTACGTGTGTAATCTCCCTCTTGAAATCTGATTAGATTTTCAGTAAATTCGACAGGCCGGAAGTAGAAGTTTAATTTCGCCAATATTCCGTCATCTAGTAAGTTTAAATAAATTTATAAAGAATTCATATGTACTCAGAATTTAATTTGAGAAAAATTTTATCATGAAAGTTTTTTGAAATTCCTGCCGGAAGTAGGTCTTTTACTTTTATCGAAAATCAGCTTTTTGCAAATATTTCGCAAGTCATGCTTTTGAGTCGGGTACATTACGAGTATTAAAGTATTTAGAACTTAAATTTCAATATCTTTTGCATAAAAAAAATTTCAAAATTCGGACCGGTAGTAACACTTTTGCTCTTAGCGAGTAGCACTTTCTCTCAAATATGCAAGAATGCATTCTATAGAGATTTATTAAGAGAATAGAAGTAGTACAGTAGGATTTTGTTTATTTTTTCAGAAGATAAAGGTACTTAAATCTTAATTTAGAACAACTTTTGTATAATTTGGAACGCACACACGTATAAGGAAGTCGTGTGGTGGCCACACCTCATTTTTTTGTAAGTACCATTATTTTTGCTGTGTATGTTGCAGCCTTGTATATTAAGAGTTCACCATTTGTACTTTGATATTTATCTCTTATGATTATTTAGTAGTTCCAATAAGCTACTTCTTGTTTCTACCCTTTCAGAAATTTCTCTTGTTTGCTAGTTATTCTCATCAATCACTGCGGCTAGATACTTTACTCTCTGCAGCAATTCTTTTTTATGAGTGACTCCATGTATTATACATCGTTATATTTGAGCTTCATACTTTCATATTGGTTTCTTTTCAAATGGCCGGTGTAAATTGAAAATAGATCCCCAAGTTCTACGATAGTAACATTCTAATGTTCGAGTTAAGAACGGGACAAGCAAAAAACATGCATCGTAAATCTTATATGTATAGCATGAATAAGCCATTGTACTTAATATGAGTATGGTTTATATTTTCTCAAGTTTTTAAATACTTTATTTTCCACAATCTGCACGAAATATACATGTCATATATATAGTAACGAATGAAACACATATTTTGAATGCCTTGCTTTTAAAATTATATATAATTAAATATTAAATACAATTAAAAGAAAAAGATTGTATTACGTTATGAATTAAATTGCTTTGTAAAAGAAACTACATCGGCCATATACTATAAGCCAATATATTTGAAATATTTGTGTTTATTCATAATAATTTATTGTCTGATAGTGATAACGTTCATGCTAGGAACTTTATTAGAAAAAATCATTTTTATCTTCCTCAATATCTTTCTGGCTTTTATTTTATTCTCTAGTCTTTTATTTTGATTTCTACAGGGAGATCCACTGTTTTTCATTAAATCTTGGTTTTATGGAATTTTGGACTTGTTACTATTCTTTCTGGAAGTGATTTGTATTTATTTTAGATGTTGAAGCTTTTTATTTAAAATAACAATGTTTAACTGAAAATTAAAATAATACTTAAACAATTTAGTATTATAACAACCCATGTTTTTCTTATAAAAAGTAAAAATTGTTATATTCTCTAATAAGGGAATGTTTAAAATTATTAAAAATTATATTTTTCCCGATCAACACTGATATTTTGAATTAGTTTACTTCACTAAAAAAATCAAAATTTACTAATACGTCGTCAACTACTAAGTTTAGAGAAATTTCTAAAGAATACAAAAGCATTAAAATGTGAATTTTAGAAAGACTTTTTTTGAAATTTCTACCGGAAGGAGGCCTTCATATCTTACCAAAAACCGGTTTTTAGCAAATATCTTACAAATTATTGATTCTTTACAGATTTATCTAGAATACAAAAATATTTAGAGCCCGAATTGGAACAACTTTTGTATAAAAGAAATTTGAAAATTCGGACCAGACGTAAGACTTTACTCTTATCGAATAGCAGTTTTTTTATACAATCTATATACATGTATTATAAGTGCAAAAGTAATTAGAACTACATTTGGAACAATTTTTCTATAAAAGAAAGTTTAAAATTTGGACCGGAAGTAATGCTTCTACTCATCAAATATCGGTTTTTTTTGGAAAATCTCACAAATTTTGCATTCTAGTCAGATTTATTAAGAACACAAAATTGTTTGAGCCACATTTGGAATAATCTTTATATGAAAAAAAATCAAAATTCGGACCGGAAGTAACACTCTTACTTTCTTTTATTTTTTTTTATTTATTTAACGAAAATAACGTAGAAGTATTTGATTGGGCGGCAAAATCTCCATATCCGAATCCCATTGAAAATATGTGGAGTGCTATGGTGCCGAATAGGAATGCTAATAATGATAGAGTTCAACTTAATATAGAAAATATTACTCAATATGCACAATCTGTATGGGAGCATTTCAGAGGAAGAAACTTATGTGTAACTTTAATAAATTCTATGCAATCAAGAATGCAAGAGTATATGGACGATAATGGATTTTATATGTCGTACTAAGGTTTTTATTATTGCGAAAAGGAAACAAACTATAAGACCAAAATCACATAACCATTTTCTTTAATTTCTTTATTAATTAATTACTATTATACAGGGTGAGTCATTAGTAGCCGCTTCTTCGATTGCTCTTTTGTGTTTTAAATAAAAGAAAAAACAATTAGTGGAAGATCCATGGTTGCTTGTGGCGCATATTGTAAAAATACTTTAAGCTCTGGCGCACTTCCGGTTTCGACGGAAATGTACGGAACTTAATTTTTTTAAATGATTCACACTACCTATATATTTTTGGATTTTCTTGTACTGCTGGTTTATATTGTCTGTTTGACTGTTTTTTCTTTTTCAAAACTGGGCCAATAGTTTTTGAGTTATTAATTTTTTTTGAAAATATTTGACCAAAACACGTGTTCAGAAAAAAATCATTTTCACATTGTTTTTAAAAGTAAAAACATTAACTTTGGTGGTGCTTGTAGCCAAGAAAATTCTACATCATTTGGTAAAGTTGCACTCGACAATACCTCAAAACACTTTGTTTTTTCAAAGCCTACTTCCTGAAATTTTCACGTACCAAAAACTTATTTCTTTTAAATGGAACACCCAGTATTTTATTGAGTCATTTTGTTCCTTTCATTTTTGTTAACAATGTCCTATACCTATCTTTTGTAATTTTTGAGATAATCACTATAGGAGCAATTAGCGGTCAATTAAAGACTACGGGCGCTGTTCTATTCACCCAAATTTTCGTCCAATAAAGGCTGGAATGCGGCTGACTGCCTGAGTCAACTGTTGAAGAAAGTGGATATACATTTATTTCAAACTTACAAAAGCATCGCTGTTAGTTATCATCCAAATGAATTATTCTTATGAAGAGTTAATAGATATGATTGACGTTTTGGGTGAATCTGAAAGAAACTTTTTGCTAGTATCCAGACTTTATGCACAGCGATCCCTGGTAGAAGTCAACCGAAGCCAGAAACCTTCGAAAATATAAAGTGGACGGTTTGAGTGAACAGAAAGCATTGAATATGAAAGGTGCAGAAAAAGCAATAACTGGTGAGGATAAGACGTTTATGATACCTACTTGCGAGTGTAGTCGAACACCTCCATACTAGTACTACGAAAATTAGTCGTCAGTTAGATGTAAGTCAAATTTGATAATCCAGAATAATTAGGAAATATGAAATTCACCCGTAGCATATTTATACACAGGGTTAGATGAAAGAAATTTTCAGAATCGCTTACATTTTTGTCAATTGGCAGCAGATAAATTATCCTGGCTTTCTCAACTTTTTGTTGTCTACCAACGAAGCCACCTTCTATTAAAGTGAATACGTTCATCGTCACAATTTCCATTATTATAACACTTAAAATCCCCCATTTTATCACACCTGTAAACTTTCAAAATCGTTGGTCATTAAAACTGTGGGGAGGAATAGTGGGTAGTTACATAATTGGACCTTATTTCTTTGATGAAAATGTTAATGGTGAAGAGTATCTTCGCTATCTACGGACGGATTTTCAAAACTTTTGGAAGACCTCTTCAAATATGTTAGTAAACATAACCTTTATTTTATTTCGATGTTAACCAACAGTGTCAAAAATGCAACTGGACATTGCCGGAATTAAAAAAATGAAATGCGATGCTCTTCATTCTATAAAATTATTACTTTTGGGATAGTTGGATATAACATTTACATTGTTTGACAGTTGACTAAGGATGTCGGGCGCCATCCCTGCCCTCCATTGGTTGAACGAATATTTTGGTGCATAGAACAACAGCGCTCGTAGTTCTTTAATTGATCGCTAATAGCTCCTATAGTGATTATCTCAGAAATTACAAAAGATAAGTATAGGACATTGTTAACAAAAATGAAAGAGAATAAAAAAAGGAACAAAATGACTCAATAAAATACTGGGTGTTCCATTTAAAAATTATAAGTTTTTGGTATGTGAAAATTTCAGGAAGTAGGCTTTGAAAAAACAAAGTTCAGTGAGGTATTGTCGAGTGCAACTTTACCAAATGATGCAGAATTTTCTTGGCTACAAGCAACAACAAAGTTAATGTTTTTACTTTTAAAAACAATGTGCAAATGATTTTTTTCTGAACACGCGTTTTGGTCAAATATTTTCAAAAAAAATTAATAATTCAAGAACTATTGGCTCAATTTTGAAAAAGAAAAAACAGTCGAACAGACAATTTAAAGCAGTACAAGAAAATACAAAAATATATAGGGTGAGTCATTAAAAAAAATTAAGCCCCGTGCACTTCCTGTAAAACCGGAAATGCGCCAGAGCTTAAAGTATTTTTACAATATGCGCCACAAGCAACCATGGATCTTCCACTAATTGTTTTTCTCTTATTTAAAACACAAAAGAGCAATCGAAGAAGCGGCTACTAATGACTCACCCTGTATATTAATTACTAAAAACTTGATATCTGCTACAATTTTTGTTTTAATTTATTCTGGTAAAGGTTAGAGAAATTAATTTTACAATCCTAATTAAATTTTATTACATGATTACCCATTAATTGCACAGAAGTTCAAATATGGGACCTTGTATGTATATATGTATTATTTTTTGTTATAAACTTGTAAGAATAAGTTTATAATATCACTACATACAATTAAATCATGTTATAATGTAATAATTAATACGAAATGCAAAATTTTGCTGTTTTAGAATATGTTTTAATTTTTTTAGAGAGCTATATCTAAAAATGAGGTGTAGTCACCATACGACTTTTTTATACGTATGTGACATCCGAAATGTGTATACAAAATTTGTTCCAAATCAAATTTTAAGTTGCCTCTTTATAAAATAAACCTCTGATTAAAAGTGTATCTTCCGGTCCGAATTTTGGACAATTTTTTTATACAGAAATTATCGCAAATCCAACTCAAAATATTTTTATTCTCTTAATAAATCTCTATAGAATGCATAATTGCGAAATATTTGCAAAATACTGCTATTCGATAAAAGCAAGAGTGTTACTTCCGGTCCGAATTTTGAAATTTCTTTTATACAAAAATTGTTCCAATTCGGGTTCTAAATATTTTTGTATTCTAAATAAGTCTGTACAAAATGAATAATTTGTAAGAAATTTGCTAAAAACCGCTTTTCGCGGTAGGTAGAAAGACCTACTTCCACTAGAAATGCCCAAAAAAGTCTTTCTAAAATTCACATCTTAGTACTTTTGTATTCTTTAGAAATTAGTTTAAACGTGACGACGTATTAGTAAATTTTGAATTTTTTAGTGAAGTAAACTACTGCTTTCGGTCTACCGATTTTACTCAAAATCTAATCTGATCTCAAGAGGAAGATTATTAAAGTTTGGTATTGATAGCTGTAGCCGTTTGGACACTGAGACACAGACAGACAGACAGACAGACAGACAGAGAGGGAGAGAGGGGGGAGAGGGAGAGAGAGTGAGAGAGGGCGAGAGAGAGAGAGAGAGAGAGAGAGAGAGAGAGAGAGGGAAGGAGGGAGAGAGAGAGACGTTTGCCAAAAGCCACTTTTTCGGTATCAGGCGACCTTAAAACGTGGATATCTGCATCATAATTCCTTACTACGTATAAGAAAGTATAAAGGCAAATATTGCTTTAATTAATAAACCACAAGACAAGGTGTTAAATCGTTGATTGAAGGAATATAAAAGATGCGCAACGCTATAGTAAAACAGCGCGTCTTTCCGTTAAGTCAGGGGTCTCCAAACTTTCCAGCCTTAGGGCCATACTGATTACTCCAGTAAGTTCCGAGGGCCAAAACCATATTATCATTGTTGCCGGTGGTAAAAAGTGAAATAGTCCACTGATGAAAAAAAGTCCGAAAAAGTACGCAACGTTTAAGAAAGGCTGCAAAACGGCAACACTGCTTATTATTAATTTTCCTGTCATTATCTGTAATTTCTAGATTAGTCGTAGAGTACGAGCCATGAGGAGTAACGTGACACGACATCTGGTGGACACAAGCGGAAATAGGTAGTACCTTCTATCGCTAACAGATGGCGCTAATAGCACGTACAGAATAATCTCGTTGGTTCGAGAAAGTTCTGGTGTCTTCCACTCACTTCTAGATGGCAGTAATTGGAATATATAAAAAGGCTAGTGGCGCAACCATAAGTCAGTTCCTATGACACTGTTGTGAAATAAAATAGTGCGTACCTCCTTAAAACGTGTTTGTGCGTGTTTAAGTTTAAGACATCTTTGTAACAGTATTTTGATTTGAATTGTTGCTTTTGTGTGTGATTTAGTAGTATGGAAAAGAAGCGAAAAATTGATAGTGAATGCAGAAAATTCAAAAATCAGTGGAACATTCAGTATTTCGTAATTGAGTCCAGTAAGAAGGCGCTATGTTTGATTTGCAATGAAAGCATAGCCGTTCTCAAAGAATATAACATTAAACGTCATTATGAAACAAAACATTTTCAAAATTACTCAAAATATACAGGAGGTTTGCGGACAGAAAAATTCGAAGCTATGAAGCGCGGATTGAAATCGCAGCAATCTTCATTTACAAAACTCAAAACTGAACAAGAGGCTGCAACGCGTGCCAGCTTTCGTGTGGCTCTTGAAATTGCAAAACGTGGAAAACCATTCACCGATGGAGAAATGATCAAAGAATGCATAATTGCAGTAGCCGAAGAAATGTGCCCTGAAAAGGTAAATTTATTAAAAAGTGTCAGTATGTCAGCAAACACTGTGGCTCGAAGGGTAGAAAACATCGCTGAAAATATATCCTCTCAACTGTTCGACAAAAATGGACATGTTGAGTGGTTTTCTTTGGCCTTGGATGAGTCAACGGATGTGCCAGATACTGCTCAGGTGTTGATTTATATTCGAGGAGTAGATAAAAGCTATGAAGTGCATGAAGAACTTCTTGATATGAATAGTATTCATGGCACAACTACTGGTACAGATATTTTTAAAGGAGTTGAAATGGCCATTAATCAAAAGAACCTTCGATGGAAAAACTTGAAATGTATTACAACTGATGGAGGCAAAAACATGAGTGGGAAAGATAAAGGAGTGGTCGCTCTTGTGTCAAAGGCTGTAGAAAATGACGGTGGTTTAAAACCATTAGTCTTACATTGTATCATTCATCAACAGTCTTTGTGCGGAAAATGTTTGGATATGTCTGAAGTTCTGAAACCAGTCATATTAACTGTTAATTTTATCAGATCTTTTGGGTTGAATCACCGACAATTCCGACAATTTATTGAAGAGATTGGAGAAAATGACTTACCTTATCATACTGCCGTACGTTGGCTTAGTTGTGGGAAACTCCTTCAGCGCTTTTTTGAACTTCGAGCAGTGATCGAAAATTTTTTGAATGAAAAGCATCGCCCTCTTACTGAATTACAAAACAACGCATGGCTGTGGAAGTTAGCATTCTATGTTGATTTGACAAAACATGTTAACGAACTGAATTTGAGATTGCAAGGAGAAAACCAGCATCTTCCTGATTTATACACTAATATCAAATCATTCCGGAAGAAATTGATACTGTTTCAATCACAACTACGAAGTAAATGTTTTTCACATTTTAAAACATGTGAAATATTCAGCCACACTACTGAGACTGAGTTTCCTATCGATTTTGCAATCGAAACTTTGAGTGCTTTGAAAATAAATTTTGATACTCGTTTCTCGGACTTTGATGCCATTGCGAATCAAATTAAGATTTTTCAGAATCCTTTTGATACTGACATTGAAACCCTAGCCCCGGAACTTCAAATGGAAATAATTGATCTACAGTGCAGTGATATAATTAAGAACAAATATCAAAACTCATCTTTGTTGGAATTTTATAAGAGTCTTCCACTGACACAATTTGATAATTTGCATAAATTTGCTCGTGGGCTGTTTTCTGTTTTTGGTGCTACTTATTTGTGTGAGAAGACCTTCTCCAAAATGAAGTACACAAAAAATGTTTACAGATCTAAATTAACTGATGAGCATCTTAAATCTCTTTTAATAATTGGTACAAGTAAAATTAGTCCACAACTACAAACTATTGTCAGTGGAAAATCTCAATTACACAAATCTCATTAGTATTTCATATGTCATTATGCTTGTTATAAGTTATGTTTTTATTTAAAATGTATAAAATGTTAGTTGGATTCATTTCAATAATTTGTTAGTTGTTATATACTGAAGTAAAATTTTCTGCATATTATACATGTCTTTACTCATTACAATTCTGTGTTTCTTTATCCAACTTATCACAAAAACAATAACAATAAGCCTACAACAATGTTATGAGTAGTTAGCCCATGACCATATCAATGTAGATGTCATATTAATAATTATTCAACATAAAATTAAAATACTTCAGTAAACTAAATTTAATTTGCTATAAAAAATATGTTCTCTAAACGGAGTTTTCAAGTATGCTAGCTCTCCGCGGGCCGGACAAAATCTGTCCGCGGGCCGGATGTGGCCCTCGGGCCGTAGTTTGGAGACCCCTGCGTTAAGTCATCCCGCAAACCCCTTGCCGAGAAACATCATCGCTGTCTCGGGCTGTTTCGAATCTCGGATCCAAACGACTGATGCAGTCGTATAGATCTCGGTTCCAGTTTTGGCTACACTCAGTGCTATATTGGCGCATCTTTATGTATTCCTTCAATCAACGGTTAAACTCATTATTTTTATTTTCTTATACGTAGGATAAGGAAGTATTGTGATGATGAAAATTTCAATATTATCTCCCTCTTGAGATCTGATTAGATTTTCAGTAAAATCGGCAGACCGGAAGGAGTAGTTTACTTCAGTGAAAAAAACGAATTTTGCCAATTATTCGTCAACTACTAAGTTTAAACAAATTTGTAAAGAATTCATATATACTCAAAATTAAATTTGAGAAGAATTTTATTAAAAAAGTTTTTCGAAATTCCTACCGGAAGTAGGTCTTTTACTCTTATCGAAAATCAGTTTTTTGCGAATATTTCGCAAGTCATGCTTTTTAGACAGGTACGTTACTAGTATAAAAGTATTTAGAACTTAATTTTCAATACCTTTTGTATAAAAAAAAAAAATTTAAATTCGGACCGGAAGTAACACTTTTACTCTTATCGAATAGCGATTATTGTAAATATTTCGTAAATTATGCATTCTATATATATTTATCAAGAGCATAAAAGTATTTAGAGTTGGATTTGGAATATTTTTTCTATAAAAGAAAATTCAAAATTCCGACCGGAAATAATACGTTTACTCTTGGCGAGTAGCATTTTTTTGCAAATATCTTACAAAGTATGTATCCTGTAGAGATTTACTAAGAGACTGGAAGTTCTTAGAATAGGATTTTGAATAATTTTTGTATAAAATAATTTTTAAAATTGTATGATTTGAAACGCTCATACGTATAAGAAAGTCGTGTGGTGGCCACATCTCATTTTTTTTATTTGAATTAATTTAAAAATAAGGTATGAGTTATAATAACAAAACTAAAGATATTTTTCAAAAGCATTTGGGTATATTATCTGTTGAACTAAGCAAATAGAAATAAATTTAGTAAATCATGGTCACCTGTTATTTAAATTATTTTAGGAAGCTAAACCGGTTCGTTTTATAATCCAGAATATATTATTATGGAAGTAGAGGAAAGGAATGTAAATAAGAAATTATACAATGAGCAGCATTCAACAAATATAAATACTCTTTGGAGATATTTATTTAGTGTGTTTTCAAGACCAGACATCCATACAATTAGAATGTGACTATCGACAGATACGCGCATCGTTTTTAAACTCACACCGGTCATTCCTAAAGAAAGCAATTATTGGTTTCTTTAGGAATGGCCGGTGTGAGTTTAAAAACGCTGCGCGTATCTGTCGATAGTCACATTCTAATTGTATGGATGTCTGGTCTTGAAAACACACTAAATAAATATCTCCAAAGAGTATTTATATTTGTTGAATGCTGCTCATTGTATAATTTCTTATTTACATTCCTTTCCTCTACTTCCATAATAATATATTCTGGATTATAAAACGAACCGGTTTAGCTTCCTAAAATAATTTAAATAACAGGTGACCCTGATTTACTAAATTTATTTCTATTTGCTTAGTTCAACAGATAATATACCCAAATGCTTTTGAAAAATATCTTTAGTTTTGTTATTATAACTCATACCTTATTTTTAAATTAATTCAAATAAAAAAAATGAGGTGTGGCCACCACACGACTTTCTTATACGTATGAGCGTTTCAAATCATACAATTTTAAAAATTATTTTATACAAAAATTATTCAAAATCCTATTCTAAGAACTTCCAGTCTCTTAGTAAATCTCTACAGGATACATACTTTGTGAGATATTTGCAAAAAAATGCTACTCGCCAAGAGTAAACGTATTATTTCCGGTCGGAATTTTGAATTTTCTTTTATACAAAAAATATTCCAAATCCAACTCTAAATACTTTTATGCTCTTGATAAATATATATAGAATGCATAATTTACGAAATATTTGCAATAATCGCTATTCGATAAGAGTAAAAGTGTTACTTCCGGTCCGAATTTAAATTTTTTTTTATACAAAAGGTATTGAAAATTAAGTTCTAAATACTTTTATACTAGTAACGTACCTGTCTAAAAAGCATGACTTGCGAAATATTCGCAAAAAACTGATTTTCGATAAGAGTAAAAGACCTACTTCCGGTAGGAATTTCGAAAAACTTTTTTAATAAAATTCTTCTCAAATTTAATTTTGAGTATATATGAATTCTTTATAAATTTGTTTAAACTTAGTAATTTACAAAATATTGGTAAGAGTGGATTTTTTCACTGAAGTAAACTACTACTTCCGGTCTGCCGATTTTACTGAAAATCTAATCAGATCTCAAGAGGGAGATAATATTGAAATTTTCATCATCACAATACTTCCTTATCCTACGTATAAGAAAATAAAAATAATGAGTTTAACCGTTGATTGAAGGAATACATAAAGATGCGCCACTATAGCACTGAGCGTAGCCAAAACTGGAACCGAGATCTATACGACTGCATCAGTCGTTTGGATCCGAGATTCGAAACAGCCCGAGACAGCGATGATGTTTCTCGGCAAGGGGTTTGTGGGACGACTTAACGGAAAGACGCGCTGTTTTACTATAGCGTTGCGCATCTTTTATATTCCTTCAATCAACGATTTAACACCTTGTCTTGTGGTTTATTAATTAAAGCAATATTTGCCTTTATACTTTCTTATACGTAGTAAGGAATTATGATGCAGATGTCCACGTTTTAAGGTCGCCTGATACCGAAAAAGTGGCTTTTGGCAAACGTCTCTCTCTCGCCCTCCTTCCCTCTCTCTCTCTCGCCCTCTCTCGCCCTCTCTCACTCTCTCTCCCTCTCCCCCCTCTCTCCCTCTCTCTCTCTCTGTCTGTCTGTCTGTCTGTCTGTCTGTCTGTGTCTCAGTGTCCAAACGGCTACAGCTATCAATACCAAACTTTAATAATCTTCCTCTTGAGATCAGATTAGATTTTGAGTAAAATCGGTAGACCGGAAGCAGTAGTTTACTTCACTAAAAAAATCAAAATTTACTAATACGTCGTCACGTTTAAACTAATTTCTAAAGAATACAAAAGTACTAAGATGTGAATTTTAGAAAGACTTTTTTGGGCATTTCTAGTGGAAGTAGGTCTTTCTACCTACCGCGAAAAGCGGTTTTTAGCAAATTTCTTACAAATTATTCATTTTGTAGACTTATTTAGAATACAAAAATATTTAGAACCCGAATTGGAACAATTTTTGTATAAAAGAAATTTCAAAATTCGGACCGGAAGTAACACTCTTGCTTTTATCGAATAGCAGTATTTTGCAAATATTTCGCAATTATGCATTCTATAGAGATTTATTAAGAGAATAAAAATATTTTGAGTTGGATTTGCAATAATTTCTGTATAAAAAAATTGTCCAAAATTCGGACCGGAAGATACACTTTTAATCAGAGGTTTATTTTATAAAGAGGCAACTTAAAATTTGATTTGGAACAAATTTTGTATACACATTTCGGATGTCACATACGTATAAAAAAGTCGTATGGTGACTACACCTCATTTTTAGATATAGCTCTCTAAAAAAATTAAAACATATTCTAAAACAGCAAAATTTTGCATTTCGTATTAATTATTACATTATAACATGATTTAATTGTATGTAGTGATATTATAAACTTATTCTTACAAGTTTATAACAAAAAATAATACATATATACATACAAGGTCCCATATTTGAACTTCTGTGCAATTAATGGGTAATCATGTAATAAAATTTAATTAGGATTGTAAAATTAATTTCTCTAACCTTTACCAGAATAAATTAAAACAAAAATTGTAGCAGATATCAAGTTTTTAGTAATTAATATACAGGGTGAGTCATTAGTAGCCGCTTCTTCGATTGCTCTTTTGTGTTTTAAATAAGAGAAAAACAATTAGTGGAAGATCCATGGTTGCTTGTGGCGCATATTGTAAAAATACTTTAAGCTCTGGCGCATTTCCGGTTTTACAGGAAGTGCACGGGGCTTAATTTTTTTTAATGACTCACCCTATATATTTTTGTATTTTCTTGTACTGCTTTAAATTGTCTGTTCGATTGCTTTTTCTTTTTCAAAATTGAGCCAATAGTTCTTGAATTATTAATTTTTTTTGAAAATATTTGACCAAAACACGTGTTCAGAAAAAAATCATTTGCACATTGTTTTTAAAAGTAAAAACATTAACTTTGTTGTTGCTTGTAGCCAAGAAAATTCTGCATCATTTGGTAAAGTTGCACTCGACAATACCTCACTGAACTTTGTTTTTTCAAAGCCTACTTCCTGAAATTTTCACATACCAAAAACTTATATTTTTTAAATGGAACACCCAGTATTTTATTGAGTCATTTTGTTCCTTTTTTTATTCTCTTTCATTTTTGTTAACAATGTCCTATACTTATCTTTTGTAATTTCTGAGATAATCACTATAGGAGCTATTAGCGATCAATTAAAGAACTACGAGCGCTGTTGTTCTATGCACCAAAATATTCGTTCAACCAATGGAGGGCAGGGATGGCGCCCGACATCCTTAGTCAACTGTCAAACAATATAAATGTTATATCCAACTATCCCAAAAGTAATAATTTTATAGAATGAAGAGCATCGCATTTCATTTTTTTAATTCCGGCAATGTCCAGTTGCATTTTTGACACTGTTGGTTAACATCGAAATAAAATAAAGGTTATGTTTACTAACATATTTGAAGAGGTCTTCAAAAAGTTTTGAAAATCCGTCCGTAGATAGCGAAGATACTGTTCACCATTAACATTTTCATCAAAGAAATAAGGTCCAATTATGTAACTACCCACTATTCCTCCCCACAGTTTTAATGACCAACGATTTTGAAAGTTTACAGGTGTGATAAAATGGGGGATTTTAAGTGTTATAATAATGGAAATTGTGACGATGAACGTATTCACTTTAATAGAGGGTGGCTTCGTTGGTAGACAACAAAAAGTTGAGAAAGCCAGGATAATTTATCTGCTGCCAATTGACAAAAATGTAAGCGATTCTGAAAATTTCTTTCATCTAACCCTGTGTATAAATATGCTACGGGTGAATTTCATATTTCCTAATTATTCTGGATTCTCAAATTTGACTTACATCTAACTGACGACTAATTTTCGTAGTACTAGTATGGAGGTGTTCGACTACACTCGCAAGTACCATAAACGTCTTATCCTCACCAGTTATTGCTTTTTCTGCACCTTCTTTCATATTCAATGCTTTCTGTTCACTCAAACCGTCCACTTTATATTTTCGAAGGTTTCTGGATTCGGTTGACTTCTACCAGGGATCGCTGTGCATAAAGTCTGGATACTAGCAAAAAGTTTCTTTCAGATTCACCCAAAACGTCAATCATATCTATTAACTCTTCATAAGAATAATTCATTTGGATGATAACTAACAGCGATGCTTTTGTAAGTTTGAAATAAATGTATATCCACTTTCTTCAACAGTTGACTGAGGCAATCAGCCGCATTCCAGCCTTTATTGGACGAAAATTTGGGTGAATAGAACAGCGCCCGTAGTCTTTAATTGACCGCTAATTGCTCCTATAGTGATTATCTCAAAAATTACAAAAGATAGGTATAGGACATTGTTAACAAAAATGAAAGAAACAAAATGACTCAATAAAATACTAGGTGTTCCATTTAAAAATAATAAGTTTTTGGTACGTGAAAATTTCAGGAAGTAGGCTTTGAAAAAACAAAGTTTTTTGAGGTATTGTCGAGTGCAACTTTTCCAAATGATGTAGAATTTTCTTGGATACAAGCACCACCAAAGTTAATGTTTTTACTTTTAAAAACAATGTGAAAATGATTTTTTTCTGAACACGTGTTTTGGTCAAATATTTTCAAAAAAAATTAATAACTCAAAAACTATTGGCCCAGTTTTGAAAAAGAAAAAACAGTCAAACAGACAATTTAAAGCAGTACAAGAAAATCCAAAAATATATAGTGTGAATCATTTAAAAAAATTAAGTTCCGTACATTTCCGTCGAAACCGGAAGTGCGCCAGAGCTTAAAGTATTGTTACAATATGCGCCACAAGCAACCATGGATCTTCCACTAATTGTTTTTTCTTTTATTTAAAACACAAAAGAGCAATCGAAGAAGCGGCTACTAATGACTCAGCCTGTATAATAGTAATTAATTAATAAAGAAATTAAAGAAAATGGTTATGTGATTTTGGTCTTATAGTTTGTTTCCTTTTCGCAATAATAAAAACCTTAGTACGACATATAAAATCCATTATCGTCCATATACTCCTGCATTCTTGATTGCATAGAATTTATTAAAGTTACACATAAGTTTCTTCCTCTGAAATGCTCCCATACAGATTGTGCATATTGAGTAATATTTTCTATATTAAGTTGAACTCTATCATTATTAGCATTCCTATTCGGCACCATAGCACTCCACATATTTTCAATGGGATTCGGATATGGAGATTTTGCCGCCCAATCAAATACTTCTACGTTATTTTCGTTAAATAAATAAAAAAAAATAAAAGAAAGTAAGAGTGTTACTTCCGGTCCGAATTTTGATTTTTTTTTATATAAAGATTATTCCAAATGTGGCTCAAACAATTTTGTGTTCTTAATAAATCTGACTAGAATGCAAAATTTGTGAGATTTTCCAAAAAAAACAGATATTTGATGAGTAGAAGCATTACTTCCGGTCCAAATTTTAAACGTTCTTTTATAGAAAAATTGTTCCAAATGTAGTTCTAATTACTTTTGCACTTATAATACATGTATATAGATTGTATAAAAAAAACTGCTATTCGATAAGAGTAAAGTCTTACGTCTGGTCCGAATTTTCAAATTTCTTTTATACAAAAGTTGTTCCAATTCGGGCTCTAAATATTATTGTATTCTAGATAAATCTGTAAAGAATCAATAATTTGTAAGATATTTGCTAAAAACCGGTTTTTGGTAAGATATGAAGGCCTTTCCGGTAGAAATTTCAAAAAAAGTCTTTCTAAAATTCACATTTTAATGCTTTTGTATTCTTTAGAAATTTCTCTAAACTTAGTAGTTGACGACGTATTAGTAAATTTCGATTTTTTTAGTGAAGTAAACTAATTCAAAATATCAGTGTTGATCGGGAAAAATATAATTTTTAATAATTTTAAACATTCCCTTATTAGAGAATATAACAATTTTTACTTTTTATAAGAAAAACATGGGTTGTTATAATACTAAATTGTTTAAGTATTATTTTAATTTTCAGTTAAACATTGTTATTTTAAATAAAAAGCTTCAACATCTAAAATAAATACAAATCACTTCCAGAAAGAATAGTAACAAGTCCAAAATTCCATAAAACCAAGATTTAATGAAAAATAGTGGATCTCCCTGTAGAAATCAAAATAAAAGACTATAGAATAAAATAAAAGCCAGAAAGGTATTGAGGAAGATAAAAATGATTTTTTCTAATAAAGTACCTAGCATGAACGTTATCCCTATCAGACAATAAATTATTATGAATAAACACAAATATTTCAAATATATTGGCTTATAGTATATGGCCGATGTAGTTTCTTTTACAAAGCAATTTAATTCATAACGTAATACAATCTTTTTCTTTTAATTGTATTTAATATTTAATTATATATAATTTTAAAAGCAAGGCATTCAAAATATGTGTTTCATTCGTTACTATATATATGACATGTATATTTCGTGCAGATTGTGGAAAATAAAGTATTTAAAAACTTCAGAAAATATAAACCATACTCATATTAAGTACAATGGCTTATTCATGCTATACATATAAGATTTACGATGCATGTTTTTTGCTTGTCCCGTTCTTAACTCGAACATTAGAATGTTACTATCGTAGAATTTGGGGATCTATTTTCAATTTACACCGGCCATTTGAAAAGAAACCAATTGTACATCTAAACGTCATTTGCCTCTTGCCATCAAAGCCAAATATTCTGCGTGCTCTGCTACTTGTGTCATATTTTCTATGATTGTTTTCCCCACTTCTTTGTCTGGAAAGCGCTGTGCATAGAGCGCTGCAGAACAGAACAGAAATTAATGTACTCGCCTTAGTTGAAGTTGATAAAACGGTTACCCTCCGACAAATCGGTCGCGAGTTAACTATTAGTTATGAATCTGCGCGAAAAATTCTAAAAAAACATAACTACAAATCTTTCAAGTATCAGATCAACCAACACCTGTTCGAAACCGATTTTGTGAGAAGATTAGAGTTTTGCAACTGGGCTGTAGATAATATCCGAAGAGACGGTAATTTTGCTGGTAACATTATTTTGTCCGATGAATCAAGATTCACAAATCTTGGATTATTTAACCGACAAAACACGAGATACTGGGCGCAGGAAAATCAGCGATTGTACAGACAAGGTAACCATCAAGTGAGGTTTGGTTTTAATGTTTGGCTGGGAATGATTGGGGACGTTCTTTTGCCTCCTATAATTTTTGACGGATATCTAACTTCCGAAAGATATTTGGATTTTTTAAATAATGTAATAATGACTCTTTAAGTTATTTACCATGGGAGCAAAGATATGCTGTATTTTTTCAGCAGGACGGCGCACCACCTCATAATTCACGACTCGTTAGGTATTACTTAATTCAAACTTTTGGTGACCTCTGGATTGGTACCAATGAGCCAGTCAGGTCGAACTATACACTGTACAATCTGCTACTCGCGAAGAACTGGAAGCACGAGTGAGGCAAGCAATAAATAATATAACCAGGCACCAGTTACATAATTGTGTGAGGGAATTTATACGACGTGTTAATTTATGTTGAGATCAGAAAGGGCGACATTTTAAACATTTATAATAAATACCTAAATAATAACTTACACCTAGCTCCTTTCAATAATACTCATAACATAGATTTTGTAAATTACTGTTTTCGCTATTGTTGTTTTACTAATAGTTTTAATGCAAACATTGAACATGTGTGTATCTTTGTTTAATATCTAGTAGTTGATTAAATTTATGGAAGTCGTTTATTTCCTATGATAACTGTGTTT
This sequence comes from Amphimallon solstitiale, assembly GCA_963170755.1. NCBI lineage: Eukaryota > Metazoa > Arthropoda > Insecta > Coleoptera > Scarabaeidae > Amphimallon > Amphimallon solstitiale. The sequence goes on along the minus strand of OY720678.1, from coordinate 45,422,485 downwards.
TTTTCATTTGAAATGTAATTGTTCTGTTGCTTTGGAATTAGACTATTTTTAAAACATTTTATATTTTGTACTACCTGTCTACCACTAAACCACAGCATATTTTATATCACTTGAAAGCTAAAAATTATACCAATATGACACTGCAATAAAAAATAGGTGTTACTATTTAAAAAAAACGAGTACCTGTCATTTGAAAATGAAAAAAAATATATCTTATTTTCTTTAGTAATTTCAACGTGAAATACATGTTTCCTTCGCCAATGTGTGTAAATGTGAAAAATACGTTTCTTAATTGTTTTCAAAGCTAACTTTGATGGTTTTTGCATTTCCACAATTGTTGCGAAGCAGTTTCACTTTAATGGATAATTTTAACAGATATCGCTATCTTTGACAGAAATGTCAAAAGTTAACCTGCACTAGATGGCAAATTTTCAGAAGAAACAGAATATGAACAGAAATAATAAATGTTGTATATAAAAATTCAAAATTAACATCACTTGCGGTTTGGCCGGAAGTGCTATAGAAAAACTGAGTGTACCTGAAGAAGCCCATCAATCACTCATATATACGGTCCGAATTTCAAAGTTTTATTTTAACTAATAAATAAATGGCGTGCTGATACATGATCTCGTTGACACCCGGTATACATATATACATATTCTATAAGTAGCATTTTGCTCTACCTGGCACTATCTGCCCACTGTACAATAATACAATTTGTGTAGTGAGTCCCATGGGAAATCAGTTTTGAATGGTGTTAAATTACAAATTATATTAAGGTAAGTTTAACAATAAGAAAATATTTAATCAATATTATTTATAAAATTATACCATTGTTTTCTTCCTATTATTTAAAGACATAATGGCTCACAAAAGTAAGAAAACATATCTACAGGTTTATTGCAAGAATTGGGAAAAAATCGACTATTTTTGTAGAATGGCTTGCACCCGATAGCTCGGGGTTGTCAAATAAAGCATACCTATTGTAAATACTGTAAATGTACACTGATGGCCCACAAAAAGGATTTATTAGCTCATGCAAAAACACAAAAACATCAAAGAAAAGTATGGTTTGAAGTTCAGGCTAATCGTTCCGATTAAAAGTGATGCTCAAAAGGAAGCCGAATGAAAAATACGCGTTTTTATTGCTGACCATTCTTTTGTGAACACTGTTGATCATTTATGTGAGCTGCTACCTCAAATCAGCCCTAATTCAAAAATTGTTAGTGATTTAAAATTTCACAGGACAAAATGTGCAATGTTACTGAAAAATTTTGTTGCGCATTGCATGCTTGAAAGTCTAATTAAAGATATTGGTATTTCTTCCTTTCCTTTAATTATAGACGAAAGTACAGATGTTGCTAATGAAAAGATATTATGTTTAATGATTAAATATTTTTCCTCAGCACGATGTAAGGTAGTAACAACCTTTTACAGATTAATTTTAGTAAATAAGTGTAATGCTCAAGGATTTCCTGATTATGTTACGCGACAACTAACTGAAGATAACGTACAAATTGTAAATCTTATTGGTATTGGAGTGGATGGTGCCAGTGTAATGATAGGTGCTCATCATTCATTTTCTGTTTTGATGAAAGCTGTTGTGCCCGATTTAATTACTATAAAGTGTGTGTGCCACTCACTCCATTTATGTGCAGAAAATGCTTGCAAAGAACTTCCAAGACAACTGAAATCTCTTGTAAGAGAAAATCTTAACTATTTTTCGCACAGTCCAAAGAGAATATCACAATATAAAAATTAGGATGCATCTCTAAATAGTAAATTACCAAAAAAAAATTGCTAAATTATCGGGCACTAGATGGTTGGCAAGAAGTAATGCAATAAACACCATTTTAGATCAGTGGAATAAACTATACGATTTTTTTTAAAAAGGCCAAGAGAGATGATAAATGTTTCACAGTTGAACAAATCGTCGAAATAATGGATTAGCTTATAAAAAAAAATTCTTAAAGACCAACTTGGATATTATTTGTAAAACTAACACTTTGTTTCAAAATGATAATGTAAATCCTTTCGTTCTTTTCCAAGATCTAATAATGCTCTTTAAAATCTTTTTAAAGAAAGTAGTCGTTCCCAGTCATTTAGGAAAAGTTCCTGATAATCAGTTAATAAATTTTGATTTCCGACAATATATTATGCACAATGATGGCATGTATTTCGGGGTATTATTTTGAGCAAGTTGCTAAAAATTTTAACAATAATGACAAAAACGATGTAAAAAATAGATGTAAAAATTTAATCTATTCCTTCTGTTTACAACTACAACAGCGGTTACCAAGTAATGTTAATATATTAGAAAAAATAAATATATTCAACCCAGAAATTGCAACGTCTCAAAAAGAGCATAGTGTCACCGACATTGCATCGTCATTTTCAAGATTTTCTATAGATGATTGTCAGAGGGAATGGGAAAACATTTGTAATAAAATTTGGTGCAATACAAATGACGTTGTAAAATTCTGGGCTGAAGTATATGATCTTGATAGTGCAGAAAATCTGCGATTCAGATATATTGCGAATTTAGTACTAGGTTTAATTTCTCTGCCTATTCCTAAAGCAACAGTAGAAAGAGCATTTTCAACTTACAATACAATAAGAACTAAAATTAGAAATAAGCTTGATTTAGAAATGGTGCAATCGATTATGCAAATAAAATATTATTTAAAAATAGATGATATAGACTGTAGAAAATTCCAGCCTACCGATAATATGTTGAAAAAATTTAATGTATCAATGTACGATCATAAAAATGATTTAAGTAGCGATTGTGAAGTTATGGCTATTGTTAATGAATTATCTGATTCGTAAAATGTATTTTATTTTTATAAGAGAACTATTTTGGACAGTTTAAATGAAAATTGATAATATATATGTTAAAAACTTTTAATCTTTTTTATTTCCTGGAAACATACGTTTGTATATACACATAACTGTCACAATAATATAAAATTTAGAGTTACTTTTTTTATATATAAAAAATCAATTACTGGTTTTTAAGGGGTTAGTGATGTAATTTAGAGGGTTTTCAAGCATTATTCAAAGCATTCGGGGGGAATCGTCTCTAGTGGGTTGGCAACGATAAGGTTACGTTCGAATAGCATGGAATATCATTTCCTTAATAATCTTATAGGACTCTTACAGAAAAGTGCTTTATATTTTGCTGAAAAATGTTTCGAAAATTGAGAAGTGATGAGAAAATTTGTCTTGTGGGAAAGATTACTCATCAAATTCTAGGTTCAAGATTGCCGTTAAATGGACAAGCTTTAAGTGTGTTATTTTATAATACGTGAAGTTGAAAATTAGTGAAAGCTCCAATTTATCAATTTGGGAATGCTTCAATTTTTGGAAGAAAGCTCGAGCTCCCACTAGAGCTGTTCCGTATTGCGTAAATACCTTAACTGACTTGCATACTGAATAGAGATAACTTCAAAGTTATTCGACAAAGGACGGAGAAATGTCTCGGAACGGGAAAAGTACTTGAATTGGAACTGAAATGTTTTTGACATCGCGCATGCAAACGCAATGAAAATGATTAAGATCGAAGACGATAAGATGTTTTTAATTAATCAAAGAAAACCAGGTCGTATTGGGTGCTTAACTGGAAAAGATATGATGTTGACCAATTTTATCCTGCATTCATTTGGTTGCAAATAGTAATAATTTCTTTGTCTTTTACTCTTCTTGTAGATAAAACAATACACGGTTTCGTGGGTGCAGAAGGTATCAATTTATTGAAGCGTTTGGAAATTCATACAGGGTTTCTTCTAATAGATCCCTCAAAATGGAAGGAAAATCAAGAGTTCATCAAGGCCAGAAAGATCGTGGGAACGTTGGTTTGTGTTAATGACACTGCTGAGAGAGCAGTTAAATTGATGGAAGAGTATAATGGAGTACTTATTGAAAATGAAGAACAAAAACAATTTATTTTACAATGCGAAATGGTGCCCAGGAAGCCGTTTCCCGATTGTACTAAAAAGACATTGAGAAGAAAATATCCCGAATAATTTATTCATTAGTATAGCACATGTATTAAATTTCGTACAAAGAAAAATTTTCTTTAATTTGGTGACCACTTACTTTTTATAACCTAAAGGGAAATACAATAAATATAACAAAATTAGATGCTTTTGCTTCACCCAACATGTGATTAGTAAAAAAATAATTCGATAAAAATCGAGACATAAATTTGTACGCAAAAGCACGTTAAATTGGGTGTTATTTGGAATGATAAATGTTTAAGTCCACATCGGCATGGGTTAATGTCCATGAATTTGGCTGAAATTTATTGTAAGATGTTTCTAGGTCCTAATGAAAAAAAAATTCAAAATTTTGAGCCACCCTAATAAAGGTATATAGTAATAAAAACCCACACAAAATAAAACACCACATTAACAATGATTTGAAACAAATAGAAAGAAAAATGGTGTTTTAATAACCTAATAACAATAAACGCCGAGAAGACAAACTATATGATTTTCTCAAGTAAAACCCAAAAACCCGCATTAGATGCCCAAAAAAAATTCACCAAACAAGACAAACAACTTACCTAGGATTACTAATACAAGTAAATTTTAGATGGAACGCACATGTGCGAAACTTAATAAAAGGAAACTCAAAGGCAATAGCTGGAATATATAAAATTAAAAATATAATGCCAGGAAGAATGAAATCAGGAATATAGCATTCAATGTTCACGTCGCATATGAATTATCTGGTTAATATATGTCAAACAACATCAAAAAATAAAAACAATAAATAAAAGGACTCCAGCAACCCAACTATATAAGCTCACCGGATTGCCAAATATTGAGAAACTCATAAGAATAATAAATATGTTACTGATACATAATATAGACAAGGGACTAATCAAAACAAAAATAAAGATACGAACTAGCAATGAAATACATGCCTACTGAAAGAAAGGACACATACACACATAAAAGCAAGAAAGCACAGAGTATATAAGATACGTACAAATCCTAACAACAGATACGATAATACAACAAATTAAAAAAAAAATTTAAAAAATGGGCCAGAACAACTTTCACAAGAAAATCAAGAGGATTATACTGAAAATATAAAAAAATAAATCATTTTTATTTAGACATTTCTTCTTTTTAGGGAATAACAATCCAAATAAAAATGATTTCTACGAGTTACACATTAACAAAGCTTAATTCAAAGCAAGTGAATCATAAAATTACAAGGTTTGTAGATCATAGAGTTAATTTTAGCTCGGTATAGCAAACTGAATATAATTTGGTTATTCATATTGCTAAATGTCTTTTTTATAATCATTAATTAATTAATTATGTTACTCATTTGATCGATTAGATTTCTGAAAAACTCTTTGCGTCAAATATATTTTGTTCGCCATTTTAATATGTATTTATAGTTGTAAAGTCACATCTATTTTAAATACTGTGAAGGTAGGACATGACTTTTCGATGTCACCGTTTTTCAGTTATAAAATAAATTTACCAATTTAAATTCGCCTTTAGAAATGTATGACTAACTCAAAATGTAATGTAACTTATCCATCAATAGCTAACTATATCTTTAAAAAAATACTTACTGTAATTCCGCAATGGCGACGTTATACATAAGAATCAAGAAGAACATATCAAACGTAAAACTCATACTTTGTTTATTATTAGTCTTATAAATTGTCAACGCCATTATTAAAAAAACTTAATCAAAACTGGTAGGATCGAAAATTGACTTCAATGAAGGTTAAAAAAAAAGAAATTATGACAAATTTCACACACGAATTAGAACCGCTAAAATTAACCAACTTAAAAAAACAATGGTGTAAAACCAAAATTGTAAATTAAAAACACAAAACACATATTTAAATATGTTACGCAAGGTTCATAAAAAACGACAGAGATGAGACTGATCTTTTGCCTCACGTTAATGTCTTCTTATGCAGTTTTTGATTTGACCCCTTGCGTCTCACGACATCCCGCCAATAAGTCCGTCATAAGCAACCCCTTTTTCCAATCACTTCTTTGCTAATAGTTGATGCGCGATCACCTACTATATAGGTCTGTATGTCCGTACATATTTACTCGAACATATGTATGTATATATCTGTACATTCAATGGCAACCAAAAGTCTTCTTTTATTCCGTTTTTTAATCGACCTTACGGACTTTCTCTTTAGCGGCAATTAAACACAAAGCGATATGGATTTTTCACTCTGTTTCTGGAATCTGGTGTGCTCGTTTTTATGCAGGCAATACTACTTCAAACTATTAAGCCTATGATTTATTTATATGGATTTTCAACATAGATTTATATTTTTCTTGTATTACCCGCTAGGAAGTTAAAAGATTTAAATAAATTACAAATCAAAAACTACTATTTAGAATAAATATGTACGGACATATTGGATTTCTGTGTTCCAACACAGAGTGCACTGAATGTGCTGTAATATTGTAGAAGGAAAAACATAGTAATTAATATGGTTCCTTCATTAAATGAGAATGATAAGAAATTATCTCTCAAGCTTGCAAAGATCCTCTCCGTAAGTATATATACAAATTTCGGTAGAAAGGAAAAATGAATACATTACAGACGAGCTGATGAGTATTCACGTTGTAGTGGTTAAACGAAACTAATGCATATGTGTTAGTCCTCGGAGTAATGTGTTTCTTTTCCTTAAAATCATTAACAATTAAAATAATGCAAGTAATTATCATCAATTAATTAAAAATGCCGCTAATTCAAGAAATCTCTCACGACATTTAAAATATATACGGCAAAGAAACAAATTATATGTGTTTTATATATACATTAACCACATATAAAATATTAATTTAGAATAAATATACTTACAATTAGAATTTGTTATTTAAGACTAGTGACGTACATCAAACTCATGAAATCTTGAAATAAGGAAATTTACTCTTAACATTAATTAAAAAAGCAGTATAAGAAATGAAGACATTTTTTAAATTTTATACTTATACTGGATGATCTTATAAATATCGATAAATACTCCGGTGCAGTGGCGGCAGGTGAGCGTCTTTTGGCGGTGCAGTTGCGTGGACGGGACTGGTTCGTTTGTTGTCGGTGATATGCTCGACATCTGGGAGTACATCGCCGATAATGGGCGAGTCGGTCTTGTCTGTGTGGTTGCTCACGCCCGGAGCCGCCACTGCTCCGGTGACAAAAATAGTATAAAAAAGCAGCAATAGCGACACAGGTAACGAAAAAGCAAAGGGCAAAAAGAGAAAGCAAATAATAAAAGAAGCATATCATTTGTATAGAGATTTAAATAAGCAGGTACAATTATTGAAATTTCGTAAACGCCACAAATATCATAGTAAAGATTTGTTTCGATATGGCGACAAAATCTGCAACGTTCAGCAAACCACAACAAACTTACTCTTTTTGGGGCGGGTAACTCGACATAAAAACATAAAGCAGAATCTGCTAATAGAACGATAGGACCTAAATTAGCCTTGAGAATAACAAAAGATCAACTGGGTGGCACAGTGCGCGAGTTGATGCATACGCTACACCAAAAGAATTGGTTTAAGAAATAGTCTAACATCGTCAGTTACTCCGAAACTAGCGTCTGCATCACCTCAAGCACTATAAGTTCTTTTAGACTGACTTCTGGTTAGTTACACTACTGTAACTAAGCAGAAGTCAATCTAAAGGAACTTATGACATGATATGGTACGCTGAGGATACACATGCAAGGCATAGGTATCTTGGAACCTGAACTAACTTGCAGAAATGTGGAAGAGGTAACATATATAACATGATAATTGTGTCATATTATATGTGAATACTAAGCATTAACTTGGTGTTACAACTAGTTAACGATTTACTTGGATCAGTAATCTCAACAAAACAAACTCCCAGTAGTTTTCTGCTAAATTAGAAAAGTGCAACAAGACTGAGCATTTAGTGATTTCACTAAATGCTAATGTGGAATACAGAAGAATTATTAGTAAAAAATAAATACAAATAATAATAACATGATATTTACAATAAAAGCTCTTATGCTCACTACCTACTAGTGGTGTTGCAACTATCGGTTACTAAAGTATTCGTTACTCGATAAGATACGAAGTAACGATTACTGGTTTCAAATAATCGTTACTTTTTCAAACAGTTACTTTTACAGTATGCTTTTAGAATACGTTCTTGTCTGAAATATTTTATTAAAATGTAAATTAGAGTAAATAACTTTGTACAAAATATTTGAATTTAACCAATTATTAGTATTACTTGTATTTGCGTAGGTCGATTTCATTATAAAAGTTTTGTTTGAACTTGTATTGATGCAATGTAAACTAAATTGTGTGATATGTATTACATTCTACATTTATTTGTGCGATTTAATATCGGTGTCGGGGGGGGATTTGTATGGTTTTATGATAAAATATCTCGCCTATCGTAAGTAAAATGGGAACTCCTTAAAAAATACTTTAGGCTTTTTTGGCATTTCTTTTAATTTTGAGTTGGAATGTTTTGGGTGATACACTTAACGAATTTTATTTATTTAACGTAATCTATATTAAAATTAGTAGATAAGTGAACATTTTGTTTGTACCATATATTAACTATACGTATTTGAACGAGTACTCGGTAACGAATAAAGAGTAACGCAAATTCAATTCGAAAGTAACGGATAGTTACAAGTACTGTAAAGTAACCGAATCCAACATCACTACTACCTACACAAATATTTTTTATAGATTTTTTAAATGTTCATTTTCAACAAACATATGAGTAAAACAGACCTACCCAGCTAATTGTCCAACAAAAGTTGATACACTCTAATATCAACTATCCCGATGTATGTTTCTTTCGCTTTCGTGCTTTACCAACAGCAAATAGATATGGATTTAAAGCCCCATGCCCGCTATGGTCTTTGGTAAGGTAATAATTTACCTCACCAAACTTTCTCAGTGTCCACTTTTTCAACATTTTTTATTAGAGTAGGGCACGGGGGAAATTTGGAAACAAGAAAGAGAACCAAAAGCTTTTCTACATAAACAACAAGCAATAGCTAAACCTATAAAATACGAAGACAATTGCTATTAAACGTAAAAAATATAATCAATTGATGGCAAACATACTTCCATGAGCTATTAAATAATATAAATAAAATACAAACAGACGCAACAAAAGAGCCGCAGAACTACTATACATGAGCAGGGAACGGCTGCGAACAATAACGGGTCTTTTGACTGGTCATGCACCTGTTAAAGTGCATCTCAACAGGAGAGGCCTGTATGATGGAGACCTTAGTTGTAGACTCTGCAATAAGAAACCAGAAACAGCCGGGCATATCCTGGTAAACTGTGAGGCACTGGATCACAAGAGGCAAAGCATTTTTGAGCAACCGAACGTAGATCCAGAGATGCTCAAGAGATACCCAGTAAAGGACCTGTACAGACTTGTACAGGATACAACATTGCTGGAATGGATAACATAGATAACACAGGTTGAGCGCAATAAGCCTTAGTGCAAACTGGAGACGTTAGTCAGACAGGCCTGAGAAAAAAACCGATGCAAAAAGGGAAAAAATACAATATCGGAGTTAGTCAAAGCATTAGCAAAATTAAAAACTAGAACGTACCAGAAGTGAATGCTCTGGAAGCAGATCTAGGACCCACAAAAAAGAGCGAATTATATCATTTTTATAATATTCTAATTTTTACATGGACTAGCAAATAAATACAGACAGAAAGGAGTACAGCCAGTGATGTAAAATTACCGTAATTTATATTTTTGGTAAATTACCGTGGTAAATTACTGCTCCATTTATACCAAAATTTATTCTTGCGTAATTTACCATTTTTTTAGTAAATTGCCATGGTAATTTACTAAAAAATGGTAAATTACGCAAGAATAAATCTTGATGTTATACACTATTTCTTTTGTCCGTCGTATTTTCGGGCTGATACGTCCGGACCAGTGATGTAAAATTACCGTAATTTATATTTTTGGTAAATTACCGCGGTAAATTACTGCTCTTTTTTACCAAGATTTATTTTTGCGTAATTTACCATTTTTTGAGTAAATTACCATGGTAATTTAAAGGTCGGTGATTTAAAGCGGGAAATTTACCAAAAATATAAATTACGGTAATTTTACATGACTGAGTACAGCTAAGTTAGGTACATCTTCTATAGTTGCTCTAGAGACGATTATGTTATAGAAAATGAGTTAAATAAGTTAAAAGAAGTAAAAACGCAGTAGCGGATAAACAGGGCGGTTTTAGATGAGCCCACAGGTATGCACGACCATTTATCACCATCCATCAATTATTTGAGTAAACGCTTGCAAAAGGAGAAAAAGAAAGTTCATTAATATGAAAAAATCTTTCTATGTGGTGAACAGAAAAGGGTTATGGCAAAGTTTGGAATAAAACAAGTATGCAGAAACGTGACCAGAAAGACATCAACAAGCTTTACATATATACCGAGAATAAGGCCAACTTGACTTCTGGAAAGTTACGAACAGAGAGAGGGTAAGGCAGGGTGGCGTGAGTCCCCTTGCTATTCATATTCTGATTGACGAAGTGATCCAAGAAATATGGAATAGAACAAACAAATATATAATAACTCACAGAAGTCTTCAAGCAATTAAAAATGGATAGAGTTCTGGCGGAAAATAATACTAAAGTGTTTAAAAATAATACCAATGAGTATAATACACATTTCGTAGTAGGACAATTTAATCAATAAGGGGAAAAAGTTTGCAAAGTTAATATTATTGTAGGATGAAGGACAATGCATGAAAGAAGTTTTCGTCGTATTTAAATGCTTGGTAATAATGTTGAATAGGGATGAAATAGGAAGTAAAAAACAGTGCCAAACACATAGATACATAATTATAGGATGATTTTAGATAATGCTGATATCTCAAAACCCACAAAACTAGCTATATATTGTGAACAGTATATACCCTCAAACTACACATACGCAACTGAGTGTTAAACGATAGACAGAAAAAACAAATCTAGAGAAATGAAATAAGGTATCTGAGAAAAGCAGAAAGAGTGAAAAAATTTTCTGAGAAAAGTAGTGAATATACCAAAAGAGACCTTAAAATAAAGTCAACACAAGATAGCAGAATAGAAAATGAAGTGGACAGGACATCTAAGTAGAATGGATATAGGAACAGATTAAGGGATCATCACAGTGTAAAATTTTCAAATTTTCGAATTTTTTTTTTGTATTATCAGATAGTATAGATGGTTATAAACATGCTGTTCAAATTTTGGGGTGAGATTCGAATTATTTTGGTCACTACAGCCTTTCTTATCAAGCAGCTAAATTCTGCCCTCGAAACTTTGAACGCGTTTTTCTTTTTTTTTCAAATCGCCGCCATTTTATCACTTTTGATGGTAAAAAAACCTCCATAGCAAGATAACGGTTTTCATACTGATTAATAACCTTTTTCCAGAGTTCGTTTCAGGTGAGATTTGCGGCTACAATCGTGTACACCGTGAGGACTCCTTTTTTTCGAAGACATTTTTATCCGTTGAAAAAATGTTATCAAAAATGTGAATAAACGTTTTGAAATATATTTCCTGTTCTTCGTGAGTGTTTTGATACGACACAAAAAAATTAGATTGATTAGCATATTTTAATCGTCAAAAATAAAATCGCAAAAATCAGTTATTTTTCGATCGGTCACACTGTGATGGACCCCTTAAAATGCTATGGGAGAAGAATAAAGAAGAACGAAAAAAGGGCGGCTGAGAACTACATGAAATGGTAGTGGAAATTTTAAATGGAAAAGGATGTGGAAAAAGCAAATGGCCATAAGAAAAATTATTTGCGACATTTTCTTAAAAACTGAACACGGGGATTACGTAAATCTCGATAACTATATACGGTTATGAAGAGGATCTAGATGATGATGATCATAATTATTATTATTAGAGTGAATGCAGGATTAGCTTAGCCATATAGCCCTCACTCCCCCCTTTTGTATACTGTTCTTTTGCCTTTCTATCCCTCATTTATGTCTCCCTGTCTAGTGACATGTAGGCTGATTATTATGTATACCAATTTCTACTAGGTCTTCCACGGCTTTCGCATTGGCCTCGCTAACGCATCTGAATATTTTTTTCGCTTTATCTGCCGCAGCCCTTATCCGATTCTTGAAACGCAGACGGTTGTCTATAATATTTTCGATATATTTCAGCCGTTTATATTAGTGACAGTCAGACTGCAAAAGGAGCAAGCTGGTTTTCATGAATTGATTAGTTGTTGTTTTAAATAATCAGCAATGCCAAGTCATGAGAATATTCGATCAATTTGGTTCCAGAATCGCGACTGAAAACAAATCTTGACCTACTAGACATGTAACGCATTTATTTATGTACCTATGTATACTGTACGTATCTATATATAAACTGAAGAAATTGTATGTAGCTATTCAAGTGACTCCGCAAGTGATGTCGTCATAGTCGGCAATATTGCAAACTCGCGTTCCTAACAAGTCAGCTTTAACGTACATTTAGCCATTTACGAAAGTTTAAATTTTGTTTTTAATATAAATAATTTCGTTTTTTGAAGGCAAGTATATTTAAACTTTCCGTACAAATGTGTACTATTGCCTAAAAAACAATTTTCCCAATTGCAACTAACTATTTAGGTTACAAAAATATTTAAGAAAAATGAGGTTGTGTATTATAGGAAAATTTTATTTTTGAAGATAATAATTATTATACTACATTGAAAATAGGTTTTTGTGTTTGATTTTAGGTAATTTAGTACCCTTCTTTCATTTTAAAACCATTGTGATGTGCCTTGCTCCAATCTGTGTAAATATTATAGTGAGAAGAAGCCCTGCAATTCTGTTTTTCTAAATCAACCAGGTAAATTAAAGATATGACTGAAACTAGTTAGGTTTGGCATAATGTCATATCTACAGTACATGTAATTGTAATCATTTTTAGATGCAGGGATAGAGAGTCAAACAAGAATTCTCACATTTGCAGCTATCATAATATATCGTAAATGGTGATCACTAGGCCGCGGACACGAGCGAGAAAAGAGGTTTTAATTTTATTTATATAATTGGATAACAAGTTGCTGGTGATCTATAAAATACAAAATACCTTATTATTTGTTCATTTTCTCTTCTGTAAGACTTGTTCTCTTTGAATTAAGTACATCCATGTAGATAGAAAACGTCCTTTCTATATCGCAACTGGTTATATGTGCGTACTGGAAATATTCTTTTATTTCAGCATATTTAGCATACACAATTGCCGCAATGTTATTAAATCTGGATTTCTATTAAAAACTGCGTCTAACTTTTGCCGAAGACCACATCCGAAGTCACTTGGAATACTTGTGAAATTATTAATAGCCACATCTAATGTGGTTAATCCATTTTTACTTTCTTATACGTAGTATAAGGAAGTATTGTGATTACCAAAATTTTTGACCTCGAGATTTTTGCAGATGTCCACGTTTTAAAGTCCCCTGGTACCAAAACAGTGGTTTTTAAAAAATGTCTGTGTCTGTAACCGCTGTAGATATCTATTCCAAATTTTGTATTTACGTATATAATCTCCCTCTTGAGATCTGATTAGTTTTTCAGTAAAATCGGTAGACCGGAAGTACTAGTTTACTTCAGTGAAAATATCGAATTTTGCAAATATTTCGTCAATTACTAAGTTTAAACAAATTATAAAGAATTCAAATGTATTCAAAATTAAATTTGAGACGAATAGGTCTTTTACTCTTATCGAAAATCAGTTTTTTGCGAATATCTCGCAAGTCATGCTTTCTAGACAGGTACGTTACGGGTATAAACGTATTTAGAACATAATTTTCAATACCTTTAATATAAAAAAAATTTCTAAATTCGAAATTTTAAAATTCGCACCGGAAGTAACGCTTTTACTCTTATCGAATAGCGATTTTTGCAGATATTTCGTAAATTATGCATTCTATATGCATAATTTACGAAGAGTATAACAGTACATATTTAGATTTGGATTTGGAATATTTTTTGTATAAATAAAAATTCAAAATTCAGACCGCAAGTAATGCTTTCACTTATAGCGAGTAGCATTTTTTTTGCAAATATCTCATAAAGTATCTATCCTGTAGAGATTTATTAAGAGACTTAGAATAGGATTTTGAATAATTTTTGTATAAAATAATTTTTAAAATTGTATGATTTGAAACGCTCATACGTATAAGAAAGTCGTGTGGTGGCCAACCCTCATTTTTTAATTTGAGATTCAATTTTCAAAATATGTTATTAGTTTAGGCAAATTTCCAAAGTGTTCCTGATGGAATAACAACTGATTTTTTTAAATTTGGGATTTGTGTTAGTTCCTTGCACTCAGAACTACTTCAAGCGTCGTCATTTAAACATGTATCGAAATTATCTGCATAAAAACTAGTAGCTTCCAGCCATGTTCCCCATCTAGTTATTATTGGCGAGGGTGGCAGTGACAAAGATGGAAGTTTTTCCCTGTAAAGGGCCACTCTCGATGGTGCTTTTCGGAAAACTTTTTTTAAAAGCGGATACAAGTCTATCAACTTCCAGATAGGAGACTCTGATATATGCACAGATTCTGTGGAGAGCATGTGCTACACAAGTAATATGCAGCATATAAGGATATGGTTCCTTTAATAGTCTGCCTGTTTTTAACATATATACGGCACTGTCACTAACAAATAAAAGTATTTTTTCCCTGTACCTGTCGTCAGAATGAAGCATGTTGTTTCTCGTCTATGGTTTTAGCAATTGTTTCCCCATCAATTGTGTTTATAACTATAGATGCTATTACATATGCGATTTTCGGGCATTCTGTAACGATATTTTACAGACTTTGCAATAAATATCGGAATCACTGACAATGAACATACAATCAGTATAACCCTCAATCCAACTCGCCATTGTTTCACAATGTATTTCTCGACGTTCTTCCATATCATAGTAACATAAACAATGTTCTAGATCTAAATAAATGATAACTAAAAATGTATGCGTATATTATTGAAACTGAACGAAATCCATTACACACTTACGTCTAGATAATTGGGAGAAGTCGATTCAATGAAACGGGATTAAACAGGAACTATTACATAAATTACGAAGTACGTAATTAACAGTCAAAATAATGAAAAAACGAAACTAATGTACGTATGAATAGGTATACACATATATAACTCTATTTATCATGCGAAATATAAGGTAAATACAATAAATTTTAAAAACCTCGTGACGTTCCTATATCTCCGCCGATGAAAATAGGATATTTACGACTTAAGTGGACTTTTTTTGTGTTGTTTTTCCGTAAACATGTGAGTCAATAACAGATGTTGCAGTTCACCATATGAATAATGCGTGAATAATACTATTCAGTAAATGTGTGTTGTTTACATTATTTCTTTGCTCCGTTGTAACTTCGTCGTAGTTTAACTCGGTCATGTCCGCGGCCTAGTGATCACATAGATGGGCCAACTATGTTTACATATAATATTTAAAAACAGTACCTATCTATTTAGGACTAATATTGTACATAGTTTGAAAATAAATTGTTTCAATTGTAAATGTTTATTTATGTGTAAAAACATATTACAAATATGTAAAAGCAATGTTACATAAACTCAACACACAATATACATAGCTTTGCCATTCCACATTACAATTATGAAATTTATATAAGTATCTTCGGAAACTTTCATCTTCATCAAAACACTGGCATCAGGTGTTGGTTCAGGTCTTGCAGCCCACTGACGTTCTACATCAGTTACGAATATATTATGATGACCATAAACACAGACAGCTATTATATGATGCTAATACACAGCACAATACACTAGCAATATTATCTGTAACAACAAAAATCTGATGGATATTTTGTTTATAAAAATTAAACCATTTGAAACACAAAAACGGAAAAGTTTACATAACCTACCTATATTTAATTTTACTATTTAAAGACAAAGCTGCTTCAGAGTCAAAATTTTGTTTTGCCCACAAGTGGTTCATATCTCTGATCAAACGTAAATGTACTTATCGTATAAATAAACGGTATTACTTAAGAAATACAGCTCTAAAATTTCTGCTACGTCTTCAACAATAGGTTAAACTGTTTTGTTTGGAACGCGTCCCTGACCTACCCCATCTGTGTGACGTCAACCTTGCGGGGTCAATTACAAATAATAAAAAAAATACATGTAATAAAAATACAACTAATTGGTGCTTAAATGTCTTTATTTTTATCTGAACGACATTCAATCTGTATTTAATTACCATTTTTAAGGAAAAATTCTGCAATAATAATTTATATAATATAACAACGTAATAATTCTAGTAAAAAGTAAGTCACGTCTGTATGTTTTGTCCTATATGTTTCGTATCTTCAATTATTTTCCTAGAAGTATCGATAAATTAAAAATCCATTCTGGGTACATTACACTTTGATAATAGCGTCATTCTCGTACAACCCGCTTCTACCCGAGCATAATACACTCTAGATGGTTGGCCAGCACTCGAGCACGATTTTAGTGCCAGCAGATTTTGAAGTGTCTAAGATCGCGATTCTTGAGTGGTACACACGCCATAGCTGCAGTCAACCCTTACGAATTATAAAATAATTACAGCACTACATTATAATGTGGTCGATGAATACATAGCCCTGGATAGTCATCTAGTCCGAAAGGTCACAAGACGTTAATGTCAGACTTAAGGGTGTAATTTATCTTTACTCGGCGAAACCTATTACGTATTTGAATAAGTAATTGTTTTATGTTTATCGACGACTAAGTATCACATCGAAAAACTTCTATTAACAATTATTTTTTAAGCTTTATTAACAATGACAGACACATTCCTGTCTAATATAATATGTATCTCGTATTCAAGTAATACTATAAAAACCTAGTAATGTTATACAGCTCAGATCATGGAAAACAATTTGGAAACATTTTCTGATTTGATAATCAATTTAAAGAAAAACCTTCGAACTTATCTATATTCGTTTTGATATCCTTTATTTCAGAAAATAATTGGAAATAAGAGTTAAATAATACATTCCTGCATGACTATAATTTGACTGCTACAGAAGTGCTTTAATTTAGAAAATGTCGACCAATAGTTTTTTTTGCAGTGGCGTTCAAAATTAAAGTACATAAATACATTTATTGGTTAAATCATTTTTTTTTAAATAATTCAAAATAAAAAGCAAGTAAATTAGTCGCTAATTATAACAATACAAAACATAAATTGGTACCTATAGGCAACACAGTAATTCCTAGTAAAAGTATATTTCACTTCATGTAGGTATATAGTTTATTTCAAATTATAATAATATAACTTTGAACGGCTCTAATGCTTTTATTGCACCACCTGCGACAATAACTACCTGCGCGCTCCATACGATTATCTTTTACGCTGCTGAGGTCCGTAATGACAAAATTTAAGTAAATTTTAATTACTGCAATTTAGATGAAATAAAATTTAAGAATAATATAAGTACCAACAGTTGTTAATTTGAATATATATATTGTAATGAAACAAGCCCACAGAGAAGCAGACATCCGCGAGACGACAAAAGAAAGGCAAATATTCGGCGCGACTGGTAAACAAGTCGTAAAGCAATAAATCATCCATTTATATATGTACTGCGAAGAGACAGAATGTCTCGTGTATGTTCCACAAACATCAAGAAGAACACTAGCGTTCATCTGGTGTGTTCCAGATGTTTCGTACGTGTATATAAAGGCAGTTGAACGGATGGATGAGTAATTCCGAAATAAGAAAGTCCTTAAGTACTCGTCGCGCGGAACAGACTAAAGTAAAAATAAATATAAGAAATAAATAAATAGTTCCTTGCGTGGTACGGTGTTATATAAATAGAATGTTACATAAATATTAGTAATAGAAATAAATACCTGTGTTAATTTAAATTGTAGTAGTTTAAGTGTGATACATTAGTTTTACATTTTTATATTGTAATTAATTTTACGTTTGTGAATATACAGACTGTTTTAAATAAATAAATTGCACGAGTTGTTTATTGCGAACCTGAAAACGTTACAATATAGTACTTATTATATATAGTTAAATAGTCATTAAATTACAATTTAGATGAAATAAGTGCTTATATTTATTAATGAAAATTTAAGTAAATATAGTTAGGAGAGTTGGTAATATTACATCTAATATTGAGTCTATTTATCATTTATTGTTAATCTTTACAAATGACGACGGAAGCGAGATCGATGACATCGATACTGCGAATCATTTTGGCAAACATTTCTCCCTCGCCACTCAAGCCAAATTAATTAAGTAGTTTGGAAGTGATGAGAGTATCACCTGTACAGTGAGTGCGCCTCATAGTGAGAGTATGTTTTTCCATCCTGTGAACGAAACCGACATTACAAATACCCTCATTCGTCTGAAGAATCGACGGTCGTGTGGCTTGTATGGAGTACCTGTGACAGTACTGAAAGAAATAGTTGACATTATTAGTGTCCCATTGGCCAACCTCATAAATATGTCGGTAGAAGCAGAGATTTTTCCGGCAGCACTGAAGACTGCGCGAGTGATACCTGTGCCTAAAAAGAACGCCGGAAATCTTCTAGATGATTATCGCCCCATCTCAGTGTTGAGCGCATTCTCCAAGATTTATGAGTCGATCATGTATGAACGCATCCTTGACTACTTGGAGAAGCACGATATTATTAGTGACTGTCAGCACGGATCTCGTCCAGGAAGATCCACAGAGACGGCGTGCATCGAGTTTGTGGAATACATTAGAAGGAATCAAGATGACAAAAAATGTGTAGTTGGGTTGTTTTTTGACTTCACTGCTGCGTTTGACTCGGTACGAAGCAGCTTTGTGGAGGAAAAATTGAACGCGATTGGCATCAGGGGCAATGTGCTGAGGTTGATTTTGTCATTTTTGGAACACAAGCATATGGTTGTGGATGTGAATGGTTCAAAATCTGAACTGTATGAGGTGAATCTCGGTGTGGCTCACGGCTCTATCCTGGGACCCCTAATATTCATACCTTTCATTAACGACATGAGATCGTATGTAAATGATGGCCACCTAATCAATTATGCAGACGACACATCCATTGTAGTTGTGGGTGAGAATGACAACGACCTTCAGCTGAAGATATAAAGTGTAGTGCGCACATTAGAAACATGGTGTGGGCAGAACAGAATAATATTAAATAGTAAAAAGACTGTAATTGTGAAATTCCCTGTTAGGGACAATATCTCTATTAAAGTTCCGGGTGAGGCTGAGTGTGCTAACTTTCTGGGAACATATTTGGATTCGAATATGAATTGGTCCATTCAGGTTCAAAACATAATCTCTAAAATTAATAAAAGTTTTTACGCTATAATGAAATTAAAAGACTGTCTTGATACTAGTGGCCTATTGCATATTTATTATGCCATGGTATGGGTCATCTGTCTTATCACATTATTCTGTGGGGCAGGGCAACTGAGATCAACAGACTTTTTATAGTGCAAAAAAGAGTGATCCGATTGATTTTTAACTTGAAACATAGAGAAACTTGTTGTGATACTTTTCGCCGATTTAGTATATTGACCCTGCCCAGTATATATCTATATAAGCGCGCAATTCTTGCTTACGAGAGACGTCAAACTTTGATTACAAACTCTCACTATCATGATTATGAGACTCGCAATCGGAGGTGTTTGTGTGTTCCCTTGCATCGAACAGCCGCATATGAGAAGTCTCCTCGGTATTCATACATTCGGGTATACGATCGTCTTCCGGAAGATCTGAAAACCGTCAATTCTAAGAAAAACTTTAAGGAAAAACTGAAACAATATCTTGTGAACAAATGCTATTATGATGTAAAGGATTATTTTAATTAATTTGTTTATCTGTTGTGATTTACTGTTATGTAATTAATGTTTGAATTTGATGACGAAACTTATACCCTAAAATTGTGGTCTTATAGTGAATAAATTATTATTATTATTATTATTATTATTATTTACTGCTGTATACATATTTGATTTTTCTCTCTTTACTTCACGAACATGTGCTGAAAGTGCTAGTGATGATGATGTGGATAGTGATAATACTGTTGGAGCACGACAGAGAAAGCATATATCAGAAGATGCAAAACAGATAATTCCCAATGTCTATCATACCCTGATGGAAGAAAATAACGAACTACAAACCCAGAACATTCAACAAACGTCGCTGTTAACCAAGGTGTCTTTTGGAACAATATAGAAGATAATTAAGAATAACGCAGGGCCTTGAAAGCAAAGAATTGACAAAGGAGCACCGAGAAAAATTGAAGAGTATGAAATGTTGTATCTACACTTGACTGCTTACATAAAACAATCAGTGGTGAGCCTATAAATATTCAGTGTTCTAACAACGCTCCGTATCATTCTCGACAGCAAAACAAAGTTCCTACAAAATGTAATAATAAGAAAGATATTTAAGAATTTTTAGAAGCAAATGATTTATATTTTGAGGATCATTGTACAAAAAACCAATTAATAGAGGTGATAAAGACAAAAGAATATTTAAAGGATTATTATGTGGATAACAGAGCCAAAGACCCAGAACATAAAATTTTGCGTTTACCACCACACCATTGCATTTTCAATCCCATTGAATTGATATGGGCCCAACTGAATAATACCATAAGACGAACAAATCAAACACCAAAATTTAGTGAAAGCAGTGTAACACACATAAAAAATTCTATGGAACATATAACTGCTGTAAATTGGAAAAATGCTGTTAAACACGCAATAGCAAAAGAGGACGAATATATCACATGTACAAAATAGTAGCACCTTTGATTATAAATTTGCAATACGATTCAGACACAGACACCGATTTGCAAGATGACTCAATCACAGAAGATGATTAATGAAATGGGGTGACACATAAAAATTGTATTGTGTGTTACAAACTAATTACCTTTATATATCTATATATATCCACTACACATGTTGCCACACGAGTTGTAATTTTTTCTTTGTATATAAACCCAATGTATAGGTATTTTTATTATATACTTGAAATTAACAGCGTTTTATTATTATCTTATAGGGCCCTAATTTATAGTCAATACTGCCCCTAGATTCATACGTTTCGAATAGGTAAACCGTACCCGTTCAATAAGAAGACCAGGTCACAACCAGGTATAATAATAATCGTCACAGAAGGTGGTGCAATAAAAGCATTAGGGTCGTTCAAAGTTATATTCTTATAATTTGATTTAAATAAGTAACAAGCTAGACAAGCTTTTAGATCACACATTATGTAATATTTTCAATAAACAAATTTTACAAACACGCTTTTTTAGAACTAATTCAAATGTTTGCATTGCCATTATGATTATAAATCTTTATACATTGAAATACAGTAATTTTATATCCCATGAAATGAATGAAACATTTTTCTTCTACCCAACTGACACTAGCAATATTAAGGAAATTAAATTATAAACGTATAGCCACCACAATGATTCGTATATACATACATCTTAAATTTGCCGAACATGTGTTCAATATCAAATGAAGTATTGTGACGAAATGAATGTCGAATCTTGTAAACAGTTCTGTTGCTAATATAACTCATATAACTTAAGATATTTATAACATGCGACATTCAACATTATATTATACAACAAACCTTTTGAATATTAATAGAGTGATCAGTCTAAGTAACGTAACGCAACATAATTTTGACATGAGAAGTTTCCTCTTCACATATGGAAAATATGACAATTCTACTATTTGAAAGGCCCATTGTCATGCTCATATCATTCATATACAGTTGAACATTGTATCGATAAGTTATCAGTTATCAGTTGATGTTGAGGACACACTCATAAAGTTTTCTTGTCATTTCAAGTAGGGCTCTTACTTTTGCGGATATCCGAGTCGTCAATATCCGGGTACTCGAATCTTAGATTCAAGTATCCGGATATCCGGATACTTGTTTTTAAATTACGATTACTGAATCGTAATCTAAGTTCGTTCGATTAACGATTACAGTTATCGTAATTTCAAAAATTTTGAATTACGATTTTCTAAGTAATCGTAATCGAAGTTGTTCAAAAAATGTCGGAGAACTAAACGCGGCTCAATTAAACTGGTACGCGTTATATATGAAGGCAATAATTATCCAAATAAGAACAAGAAAAAACAAAAAAGTTTTTAAAATACACCAGAAATTTAAAAAAAAATTAGGTGTGGCTACCACACGACTTTTTTATACGTATGAGCGTATAGGAAAATTATTCAAAATCCTATTTTGAGTAAGTACTTTTATTCTCATAATAAATCGTTATAGAATACATACTTTGCAAGATATTCGAAAAAAAGATACTCGCAGACCGGCTTTTGCACATACTGGCGAAGATATCTCGCAGTCGAAATTATTAGTGCTCGTTGAATGAAGCTCCGCATCAGTATTCGTTTTTTTTAAATTTCGTGTCACGTAAGAGGACACGATTAAATTGACTTTTGGTGATTGACTTATTGCGATTTTGGTTAGTTCGTTAATTTGTATGCAGAAATAGCGTTGCAGTTGCATTGGAACATGTTGCTGGGTATATTATATTTGTATTGCGTATTTGGCATCCGCTATAGTAAATTCATGCATTTAGAAAATTTTTTGAATTCTTTTACAATTTCGTGGCGCGTAAAAGGACACAATTAAATTGACTTTTGGTGATTGACTTATTGCGATGTTGGTTAGTTCTTTAATTTGTATGCAGAAATAGCGTTGCAGTTGCATTGGAACATGTTGCTGCATACATTATGCTTGTATTACATACATATTTAGCATCTGCCAAAAATAATTCATGGTGTTTTTTAAAATTTTTAAAATATTTGTTTGAGTTGTGTAATTAGACATTTTATACAGAGTGATTCTTAATATATGCGACAAACTTTAGGAGCTGATTCCTGGGGTTATTTTGATCATAAAAGTTCATAAGAACATATGTCCAAAACCGCTTAGTTCAGAAGTTATACAATGTTTAATACAAAGTTAAAATAATAAATGGTTTTATTATAAATTAACAAAATAATTAGTAAAACAAAATTAACTTATAGTAACTGTTGAAATTGACCGCCCCCAACTGTACTACAAGCTGCTATCCTCCGTCGTATTGACTGGCGAGTCCGTTCGAAAATACCAGGGGTATTTCGAATTGTTTCAAAAGCTGCTATAATACGATTTCTTAGTTCATCGACATTTTCCATGGGAGTCGTGTAAACTAATGATTTAAGGTGGCCCCAGAGAAAAAAGTCCAATGAATTTAAGTCTGGAGACCGAGGAAGCCACTTTCTATTAAACATTGTATAACTTCTGAACTTAATTTTGTTTTACTGATTATTTTGTTAATTTATAATAAAACCATTTATTATTTTAACTTTCTATTAAACATTGTATAACTTCTGAACTTAATTTTGTTTTACTGATTATTTTGTTAATTTATAATAAAACCATTTATTATTTTAACTTTATATTAAACATTGTATAACTTCTGAACTAAGCGGTTTTGGACATATGTTCTTATGAACTTTTATGATCAAAATAACCCCAGGAATCAGCTCCTAAAGTTTGTCGCATATATTAAGAATCACCCTGTATATGTGATTTAATGATAAAATAATTATCATGTACCCGGGTACCTCGATCATAGACACAAGGGTTAATCAGAATACAAATAAGGACAGCTTTATATTTGAGGCGTCAATATACTCGTCGGATACTCGAATCTAAGTTAAACAAGTATCCGGATCCGGATCTTGATCCGGATTTCGAGTTATAATGATGTAAATAGTACGGCCTTATATTTCAATAAAAATGACTAAAATGTCCCAATGTTGGGCACCATATGTAATAGTACGGATTTAAATAATATAAAATAATATAATTAAAATGAATAAAATAAATAAAATGACTTATTGAATGCTCCGCGTAATTAGCTCAGATAAATAGTTTGGTTTTGCATAAGACTCTTAATTTCAAGACGGTTCGGGTATTTAGACACTAAGATTATTTTTCTGAACGTACTATTACTTCTTGTTTTTATAATCCAAATTTCTTATATTAAGGTAGACAAATAATACGCAAAAGGATAGTTAAACATTATTAATATATTGATTAAAACACCATCAACACAGATCAGGTTACAAACAAATGTTACAGAACAAAACACAATTCAAATGGTAGGTCGCAATACAACTTACGCATCAATTACAACATAGGCAAATATAATAAAACAACAATGCAATGATGCTTTACCTAGACAATATACCATGGATTTAAATAGATGCTAATTGAATTGTTTTATAAAAAGCATGCATGATATAGGCCTTGAATTTGCTTATTCGATGGGTACCTTTATGAAGATGCGGTGACCATGAAACGGTGTTTTCACGGGCAGCTTTCCCAGGGTAGATTGAAATCGCCGTCTTCTTTATCCCGAGATACGGCACACACTTGTTTTAATAAAACTTTTACTTCACTTGGCACACTATTTGTTTTATTAAACTTATATCTGTTTTCTCACTAGGCTTTTTCTTTTACTTTTAACTAATGCTTAGAATTACTATATTTGTATTCGCACTATTAGCCTGTGAGATCGCTCCACGTTGGGTGCGGTCCAGTCGTTATTTTACTTAAAGGGACCTGCGAACCTACTTGTTCACGGGCTAGGGAGCGTCTGACTCTTCCTCCTTACTTAAGGCACGTCACACCGTATTCTTTTAGGGAATTCCCCGAGCCACTTATGTACTTTACTTCTATTCAAACTCTGTTCGTGAGAACATGCACTCGCAAAATATGTAGCGTTCAAGGTTGCCCACGTGTTGATTGTACACAAACCGTTTCTTGTTAATGCCGCCTAAACTCTTGTCTGAATTTGATAACATTGGCGCCACTTGAGTTTCTTGCACACAGATACACCTACGCACTATTTCTTTCTTACATATACAGAATTTATATAGAAACATTTTAAACAGGAATATAATAATTTAATACAAATAAATGAATAATATATGTTTCCTGATCTGTGTTGATTTATTATCTACCTTAATTTCATGATATACATTACCTTAATATAAATATTTTGGATGTTATATTATATTTATATTTTATTCATTATATACAGGGCCTACCGTTACAATGAGTAACCCGAATACTCGAATATCCGGATAGTAAGAGCTCTAATTTCAAGTATTCCGCTAAAGGCATACCAGAACTTAAAGATTTCTTTGAATTTTGTGATCTCAATTATAAGGACATATTGCGTTATGTCCAAAGCAGATAGCTTTCTTTGAATCCATGTATCGACAGATTATTGAAGTCTTGGCCAGCAATTATCACTTACTTTCAAAGCCCATGTGACTGCCCCGAATTAATTAGAAAAGCGTTGCGTCTAAAAGAGGACGCGTATGAGAATAAATGTAAAACAGCAGAATTCTATTTACTGTTTTGCAATAATCTCTTGGTTTTATTTGAAAATTCGATCAGATTATTGGAAAGAACAAAAGTTTCTGTGATAGAGGTGTTCGATGCAATGACTGAATTAAATACTAAGTTGACAGAAAGAGCAAACGCGAACTTGGGTTTTCAGTCAATCAAAATTTGAATAAAATGTTGCCGCATGAATCTAATAAACTTCGAGGCAAATTTCGTACAGCATTAAACACTGAACTTAATTATTTATCTAAATAGTTTGTCAACCGTGATTTTTTGAGAACGGTGGAGAATATAATTCCACTCGCGAAGAATAAAAATAGTTTCGTTTTTCCATTGTATGCCCGCATCCACTGCATTTGTTGAAAGAGTATTTTCAATAATGGACAATAAATGGACTTAAAATAGGAACAGATGTACTTCTCAATTAATTATAAGCGAACTACTCATAATTGTCAATTTTACTAAAACTTGCAATAACTTCTTCGACGATAGAGTACGTGGAAAAATCTCCAACAGATAATTATCTGTTGGAGATTTTTACTCTATTACTATTGGATATTGGTACGCCACCTATTCGCGGGATACACTGATGCACACATATATCTGCAGTGATCTAAAATGATAAATTAGTTATCGATAGATCACATCTCTCTGACGCGTTGCTTTTGCATGGCAGGTATCGCCGAGACTTTCTCACAGGCATTTGTCATGCAAAGGGATGATATTGCGGGGGATCATTTGGTATTCCAGCAAACCACGTTCGCACGCTGAAGAAATCGTGAAGATCGCAACACGTGTCAGTGCGTTGGTAGCTGGAATGCCGGACTCTAGTGCAGGAGTGTGCATCAATTTTATGCATGCATATACGAAATCAAACATGATAAGCAATCCCTATGGGGAAAAATACCAAATACAACATACAATTATTTCGTGTTATTTATCTCGTATCATATTACATATTTAAAATACCGTTATGACTAATGTTACCCCAAAATTTTGTTTTTTTTATGTTATTACACTTATTAAGAATATAGTTTTGTATTTAATAATAATAATAAAAATTGTTACACTTTTATTCTGCAATTAGTTACACCTTCCTTCCGTCCCTAATTTTGTTGGTAATGGTATGACTTAATTTTGCCCTAAAACGAATGTTATTTTTTTTATTAGTTGCTCCCAAGAATTCCTATTTAAATCACGCAAGTATACATATAGGAACAAAAATGTTTCGTATATGAATAAATGTATGAATGCACATCTACCCTAAGCCGGCATTGCAAACAAACAACGTCCAGACAGCTGTTTCGACCTTACACTGGTCTCATCAGTGCACGAACGTGTTGGTTCACAATGCCTCAAAAGCTTAGACAACCTAAGATTGTCAACTTACGTACCAAACGCCATGAGAGATTCTCAGCGGCATCTGTTACCCAAGTGCGACATGCCGGCTTAGGGTAGATGTGCATTCATATATTTATTCATATACGAAAAATTTTTTTCAAAAAAGGCAGACAATTTGAAACAGCGAACGCCTCACCGAATGCAACAACCGAAGATTTGCTTCCATTAATTAAAAGCCCATGCTGGCTGATAGCATCCGTAGAGTCCTTAAGTTCTCCATTTACTAAGTCTACAGCAGCGCCGTCATCGGTATGATAGAAAGAGTAATATATTTGTGGATCATCGGCATAGTGGTAGTGATAGTTACAAAATTTTAGTGCTTTCTACAAAAAGAGATGTGTAAATGGTATTTACACCATTTACACATCAACAAGGGCCCGCAGATACTTCCTTGTGGAACTCCATAGTGAATTAGTAGCACATTCGATACTTCGTCATTTAACTGTACCGTCTGACACCTGTTGCGGAGGTAATTGCTTAATAACTCAACCGAGCGGTCACTTAATCCTATATAAAGAAAATAGCAATTAATAGCGAATGTTTAATCATATCGAAGGCTTTCGAGAAGTCTAGAGAGATGAGAACTGTAATTTTTTGTTGTTGTCTATAGCGCGAAATATGTCATCAGTAATTGAGAGTAAAGCTGTTCCACAAGAATATCCACTTCTAAAACCAGACTGATTTTCCGGTAGAATATCATATTTAGATGGATGTGTCCGCAGCTGTGATGCAATAACTCTTTCGAATATTTTGGACATTGTTGAAAACAGAGAGATTGGCCTGAAATGATGCAGTTCCGAAGGTGTTAACCTTAGCCAATGGAGGGACACGAGCCTCTTTCCAGCAAGAAGGATAAACATCCTTAGTAATACAAGAGTTGACGATGTGAATCATGAAAGGTACTTAATAGCAGTAGACAGCAATAACGAATGATATTTATATTTATACCGTCATGACCACACGCAGAGGACGCAGAGGACCCAATCTGTGAAATAACAGTCTCTATGTCATCCTCAGACCGGACAAAAAGAAAAAGGTTCCTCAAAATTAGTAAAGTAATTAGATTCGTAATAGTCTACGAGATGATTCAAACTAGGGTTGACAACAATGGGTATGGTAACAAAATGCCCATTGCAGACAGAATTATTACGACGCAAAGCATCTTGAAAAAAGTTTTCTTTTCCTTTCGACAGGCATACGTAAGCCGATTCCTTATAGACTTGTAATAATCCCATCTAGGTCTTGTTTTGTGCTTTCTGTAATCTGAAAAAGCCTGCCTCTTCAAACTCCAATATAAATACTGATTGGCGCTAACCGGTGTTGTTAAAATGCAAATTTGTACTAATCGGCCCATCAATTATTATGTTAATTGGCATTTTAATCGGAATTGAAAAACCGGCCCTTAGTGTGACATTATGAATCGGATATTTCATAGATTTGGTAAACATCTACGCACAGAATTTCCTAGATTTATGACGCCTGTGTTTCGCTTGCTTAAGATCTTATGGCACTTGCGCGTATTTAATTTAACTGCTCTTTGTCTACCGTAGTGTATTACTTTCGATACCGATGTTTTTTACGCACATAATACATATTTTAGCCACGCCTCACATATCATGGGTGCCATTAGATGCTAACCGAGCTATACCTTCTAGTCAATGGTACGCAGTATGTATGTCCACACCGTTTATTGGCAGTTTACTATGCCTATGATTGTGAGTAACAGTATTTCAAACAAAATTAAAGCCAATTAATAAAACATTTTATTAAATCACAGATTAAATTACAAATACCTCATTCAATACTCAATAAAGTACATCATAAATACATTTTAATACAATTGGCCCAGGTAGTACACGTCAAGTTACAAAACGATTTTGATTTTTGATTATTGACACGCAGCTATGTTAGATGGTATAACAAAGAATCCTGAAGAATAAGGAGGAATCACAACATGTACGTCATCTGTTATTAATTTTGGTATAAAAGGTGGTAATTCTCCATTGGGTCCAAGCGCTAATAATTCCTTATTCATGTAAACATTCCTAAAATGCATTTAATTTAACAATATTTACTTAATTAATTACTACCACATACTTGGTAAACAGTGTTAAATGCGGAGATAATATGTATGCGTATATTGTATCTAAAGCGTGTTTTGCATCTCTTAAACCTTCCACACGAATCACAGCTTCAGTATCTTTTAAATTAATACCATATACTAAAAGAAATTATATGTATATATTATGACAGATTAGTTGAATTTATTACTTATATATACCGTAGTCGACATATTTTAATTTCTGATACGAAAGTAGAAAGAGGAAAAGAGCGCGACGAAATAAACTAAAGATAAACATAAGCGAGGCTGCCAAGACAGTACACTCGCGTGAGGGCCCCCGACATCGACACTGCGTTGCTCTCCCACCACTGTTAGCAAGCAGGCATCGCTGCATATGATAAGGTCATCTTCTGCATGCGATAAAAGTGTAAACCGAAATTAAAATTTGAGGACTACGGTATATACATACATACAGAGTGCGTCATCTCCGCGGGGAAGTCAGATTGTGACTTTATGAGAAAAGATATTTCGAAGCGATTTTCTTCCTTAGATAACCACTTATTTGAAGCACCTCTTAAATTTGTTTCGTATTATAGAGAATGTTCCATAACTTGGTGGCTGACTAGTTTGTTTTTTTAAATGGAACTCCCTATATATTGTAACGAAACAAGTGCACAAAGAAACGCGACAATAAAAAGAGGTTGTAAATCATCTCGACGCGACTGGTAAACATCATAAAGCAATAAATCATCTATTTGCGTTGTACTGCAAAGAGACAGAATGTCTATCGAATGTTCTACAAACATCGAGAGGAAGATGGAGTTTAAGCGAATGCTTCCAGATGTTTCGTATGTGTATATAAGGCGGCTGGGTCACCGATGGATGAATAATTCCGGAATAAAAAAGTCCTTAAGTACCTACTCGTCGCGCGGAACAGACTAAAGTAAAAATAAATATAAGAAATAAATAAATAGTCCTTTAAGTGTTAGTCGAAGAATAAACATAAATATACTGTAATAAAGACATAAATATTACCGTGTTATATAAATAGAAGTGATTTAAATATACGGACATAAATATTAGAGTGTTATATAGAAATAAATACCAGTGTTAATTTAAATCCTAGTAGTTTAAGTGTGATACATTAGTTTTATATTTTTATATTGTAATTAATTCTACGTGTATAAATATACAGACTGTTTTAAATAAATAAATTGCACGAGTTGTTTATTGCGAACCCGAAAATGTTACAATTGGTGTCAGAAGTGGGATAAACAATATAAGTGCAAATAAATAAATAAATGGCTACAAAACGTTTGGAAGAACTAAAGGTCTCAGAGTTAAGGGCAGAATTGGAAGAAAGGGACGCAGATACGTCTGGAAAAAAACAATTCTCCAGGATCGGCTTCGTGACCTTTTAATAAATGAAGGTAAGGATCCCGAGAAATATTTGTTTCAAGTACAGGCTGATCTAAGCTTAATAACGAAGACTCTAAAAGATGAAATGGCAAAACAATTCGAGACTCTAAAAGATGAAATTGCAAAACAATTCAAGACTCTACAAGATGAAACTATAAAACAATTCGAGACTAATATGAAGACTCTAAAAGATGAAATGGCAAAACAATTCAAGACTCTAAAAGATGAAATTGCAAAACATTCAAAACAACTCGAGACTACTTTTAAGGTAGGCATTGAAAAGAATTCATCGAATGGGAGACAGGAATTTTCTGGGGCCATCGAAGACGTAGAACAGAAAGTTGAGGAGCGCGTGTTCGGAATGGGGGACGAGTTTGGGGTTCAGCTTCAGTTGCCAGCGATGAACGACTGCGGTCCCCATGACGCCTCAAACGGAAGCCTGGAGATCTCCCGAACAGCAAAGGCAAAGGTAAAACCTCCCACCTTCGATGGGAAGACGTCATGGATGACGTACCGGAAACAATTCGAAGCCGCTGCAGGAGCAAATGGGTGGACGTCCCCGGAGAAAGCTACTGCCCTGATTGTGTCGTTAAGAGGAGAGGCCAGTGACATTCTGCAGACCTTACATCCGGAAGAGTGTCAAGACTACCTTAAATCAATCAAGCGTCTTGAGATGAAGTATGGGAATGCACACCTGGGACAGGTAGCCCGACGATTAGTGAATCAGGTGCAACCTAAGAGAAGTAGGCTCCGATGCTGGAATTGGAAATGGGCCATGTGCATAGTAAATGTGGGAAGGAGCCCAAGAAAACAATAGCGGAGCAGCGAAAACTGAAACGGGTCGATGGCAAGAGGCAATCGTCGACCCAGTATCGTAGAGCCTCAAAATCAATAGCGCGAGTTGCATCTGTGCAACACCAAAACGCTGATGCTGTTGCGAGGAGACCACGTCCAGAAGACTGCAAGCATAGTAACCGACTAGAAGAAAAATCGGCCAACACATTCAGAACTACCGTGGTTGACGATTAGTGGCAACCTGACAATTTGCGGATCGATCAAGAAGCTGATGAACACCTTGGTTCATTGATGGTTTGGAAAGGTACTGGTCGCGGACCGGCTTGGCAAGAAGTAGCTGCTCGTTCACGGGGACTGGAATCCTACTGGTCTCAATGGGACTCTCTGAAGGTGGAGGATGGCCTACTGAAGCGTGTTGTGGAGAACCCAAATGGAGAAGACTACGTCAGCGGACCCAGGCGAAGGTTGGAGGATGCCCACGAGCGAGTACGCCAT
Organism: Amphimallon solstitiale; assembly: GCA_963170755.1. Taxonomy (NCBI): domain Eukaryota; kingdom Metazoa; phylum Arthropoda; class Insecta; order Coleoptera; family Scarabaeidae; genus Amphimallon; species Amphimallon solstitiale. The sequence goes on along the minus strand of OY720678.1, from coordinate 45,390,824 downwards.
CACACTCAGGATGCCAGCGACAGGACGAAGAATCGTTACGACGTGCAAGCCGAGAGAGGTGCTTACCGAGAAGGACACCTTGTTTGGTTATATAATCCTCAACGTCGCCGAGGCCTGTCCCCAAAGCTCCAACAATACTGGGAGCGACCATGCGAAATACTAGAGCGAATAGATGACGTGGTTTATCGCATAAGACTAACACCCCATAATGAGCCAGGGGTGGTGCGTTTCAACCAATTGGTCCCATACCATGGACGTGATAGCGGTGGAGTGGCGGATGTGCGAAAAATTACCGGAAAACCTAGAGAGCCAACTTATGGGAATCCCTTGTCGATTTACGAGGACGAGCACTCGAGCAAAATATAAGGAGGCTGGCAATTCCGAAACTGGGCTGTGGATTAGACCGTTTGGAATAAAGAACCGTAAGAAACATGCTGGAGGCAGTGTTTCGGTATACTGGTATGGAAATGGTCGTGTGCGGCTGTCGGCCCAATCAGCCCGTTGTGCCGCCTGGGACGGTGGATTGCTATTTCCACAAGACGGCTGGGTGCACCCGTGGGTCCCGGTGTGGATTTCGTCACCCGCCAGCAACGAGAACATGGAATAGCGTGTTTGGGACAAGACGCAGTTTTTAAGAAGGGGGCAATGTAACGAAACAAGTGCACAAAGAAAGGCAGACTTCCGAGCGACAATAAAAAGAGGTTGTAAATCATCTCGACGCGACTGGTAAACATCATAAAGCAATAAATCATCCATTTGCGTTGTACTGCAAAGAGACAGAATGTCTATCGAATGTTCTACAAACATCGAGAGGAAGATGGAGTTTACGCGAATGCTTCCAGATGTTTCGTATGTGTATATAAGGCGGCTGGGTCACCGATGGATGAATAATTCCAGAATAAGAAAGTCCTTAAGTACCTACTCGTCGCGCGGAACAGACTAAAGTAATAATAAATATAAGAAATAAATAAATTGCACGAGTTGTTTATGGCGAACCCGAAAACGTTACAATATTATTACATGCTTGAATTCTCCGTATAATTCTTAATCAAAAATAATCAGATAGAATAGGCCTAAAATTTATAGTTTTCGACTTATTATCGTTTTTCTGAAAAATTTAATATTTTATTATTATTATTATTTATATCTCTCGAAAACGAAGTATTAGATCGACACCATTTTTGGTAGTGTCTTGGACATTCCTCCAATACCAAAATACCGTATTCAAATAAGACATAAAATCGGCAAAATATAATCAAAAATTACAATAGCTCATCAACCACTTTTAAAGTATTAAATTCTTATATGTTTCTGGTGTAAAATTTAACAAACATTTCAAAAATGAAGCGATATACAAGGCTGTTCCATTTAAAAACCTATAATTAATGGCAAAGTTATGGAACACTCTGTATAATACAAAATAAATTTAAAAAGTGTCCTAATGAGTGGCTATCTTAGGAAGAACACCGTTTCGAAATATCTGTTTTCATAAAGGCACAATCAGCCTTTCCCACGAGATAACTCACCTATATCCACACACACATACATATAATGAAATACCGGATAGTATTTGACCTGAGATTGTCACCGTTGGATTATTATTTGAGTTGATATTTGGAAAGAGTCCAAATATCAACTCAAATATAAAATACTGAAGCAAACATAGGGCTGTTGGCAGGCATTATTATTACTAAACTACTCAGAGTAATAGTTTTCACAGTAACCATTTGGTAAATAAAATATAAAAGTAATGAAGGTTTGCAGGATAAGATACTCATTTACAAACACTCGGTTCATTTACGTACACGTTACTGCTGATGTTTTGAAGTTTTTGTTTGTACATTGGCAGTAAAGTCTAACTCTCTCTGATGACGCCTTTACACAAGGCACTACTTCTGGTCCTACAAATGCTTTGTATACAGCGCTAATCCAATAATCCTGCAAAATATAGTTTTTTTTATATGTATGTATTCTAATAAATAAACACAGTTATGTAAAAACTGTAATAATTAGTAAGACTCAATAATTAGTATTAGAATGATGGAAAACATTTATAAGCAAGAAGACCGTGAAATTTTTTATTTTAAACTGAAGTTAAAAAAAATAAGTTAAATGCAACCGCTGACAAGCCAGGTTACTTTATTTTGACAAATAACTAACTGTCTACAAACGCTTAAGTTTAATACTACTGAATAGCCACAATCAATCACACTATTGCATATATACACGAACTAAGTCATACACGAGAGATCTCAGTGACTTTTGTAACCCAAGTGAAACGTACACTAACTGCGTTCACGCTATATAGCAAATGAAATATGTGCATCCGGTATCGCTAGTTGATGACAAGTCTTAATTACAACATGCAACACGTACTTGGATGTAAGCACAAAGGTTAAACAAATGCAGCACGAACTATTTCGCATATGCATGCGTGGATAAATTCACATCCACACCAAACCGCTATCATGACCAACAACGCACGAACACGTGCTTCAGCCTACATATGCCTCATCAGCGTACGACAGCCCTTACATATGTCGACTGCATGTAAGGCCCATGGAGGCTAAATTACGTGTACGTGCGTTGTTGTTCACAATATTGGCTTGCTGTTGTTGTGCATTAAGCGTGCATGCAATATAACGAATTAATTCACTTATGTATGCATTGGTTTCTTACAGCGATTTTCCTTAGATTTAAGTATTACCTGGGCTGCGTTCATAAACGTCACACTGCGTGCACTCTAGGGTAAAATTTCACACAAAGCCATTCAAAAACAGTTGAGTGATTCAATGATGTACGTGTGTAATGTGTTCATAAAGTTCGCTCTCGAATCACTCGAGCGTTTGAAAAACGCCGGATTTGAAACCACGGTGAAGAAGACTCGACATGCGCACATGGAAGTATGATTGTAATTGCCGCTTCTGTTATGTGGGGTTATATGACACATGTGCTGTCATACTTGTCACCACTCTAAAACCGTTCATAAATACCAAAGCGCTCTGTCAACACTCCAGCTGCAAAGCAAATAACTCACACGCCACACACACGATTATAACGATTCATTTATGAACGCAGCCCTGTTATGGTTTCAGGAAGTTTGTTCTACGGAAATTTGTTTTTCCTGAGAAATATTCGATAGTAAATTTGTACGAATGGAAAAATGTTATAAAGAAATACATTCTAATGTTATCACTATACGTATTGAATATATTATGAAGCCAGTTTTCTTAAGTAAATTGATTTTATATTTATCCATATTCTTGATCATATGACCTGATCTTGAAAGAGATAATCAATAATAAAATTTTATATAATTATTTTATTTTACAAACACGTATACATCTAATAAATTTTAATACGAAATATTGTGCCTATTGTGGGCAATGTCAGTCAAATAACTAGCAATATCACAACCCGCCGCGTTATCCTTGTACATCTTTCTCGCATTTTGCACACCTTGGCCTGTAAGCAGTTGTTAATTCTCATATATTTTAGGCTCTGCTCTCTTTTTAATGCGTCGATAAACTTCTAAACTGTCGGATACTCTGTCCCTGAAACCGACCCTCTATTGAGGTATTGGTGTCTGGGAGGCCGCCTACCAAGCAATCAAAGCAGTTCCACACAGAGACGAGAAATCGTGGTTGACACGTTGATTTCGATGACTTGAGAGACCATCCACGTATCTTCGAAGTAGTCAACCAACTACTGTACAACCTCTGTCAATACTTCATTATCTGTCAGACCTTTTAAAGAGCTCAAAACTCCTGGTTAGTTACATTCGCAGAAGTGCGTTAAATTATTATTTTGGAAAGGCTGGATCGCTAATAAAAAACTAATCACTTTCCATGCACATTACAAACTTACGAACTGTTTACGCGATGCTAAACCTATTTTCTTTTGGTAAATATTCAAAATACTACTACATACTACCAGGAAATTTTCGATTCGAACAAATTTCCAGTGAACAAATATCTTTCGAACAATTTTCCGTACATCATTTTGCTGTAATCAATGTTCAAAGTGAAATGCTTCATTTTAGATACTGTGTTATGTATCTAAAATCTGTTTGGAAATTTCGTGAGTCTGCCCCGAAAACAAGGATACGACAGAACACTCAACTCAAATGCTGAGAAATGAATAACTTATTCGCCTACAAGAGCCCTTGATCGATAACTATCAAACTTAACTACTGACAGTGATTTCTACATCAGGTGAATAATTATAATCCTTCTCGTGCGAAGCATAACGTAATTTATCAGGATATAGCAATAAACAAACAATGCTCATCTAGTCTAATGAAAATCACATAATTCATTGAAACATTTCTAACTTTAATTTTTGAACCGAGGCATTTGTATGCAGTTAATTAAGAAACGCTGCTGCTAATGGCGTCGCATGTTTATTCTTATTTAGAAAACCAACTAAACTGACGTAAACAAATATCATAAACTTCCTGAGAATACATTTCATACATATAGGAATTTCGCTATCTAGTCTGTGTGTCATTGACTTACTGCGATTGTGAAATTTTAATATGTACTATTAAATCGGTGACTTGAAAACGTCTATCTACGTTTGTTTTACTGCCAGAGTCGTGCCCAAATATTTAATTAACAAAATAAATATTATTTTATAACCATACGATCATGCACCTATAGCATAACAAATATGATAAAACAGCATTAATAACCTGTACTTTCGAATTCATATTCTGTTAAACTTGTCATGTCATATATTTCGAACTGCTGAGAAAAATTTAAACTGTGCTTATGAGATTATAATGTCGAATTTGACAATTATTTTGAATTCAAGCAGAGCCCGAAATTGAAAAACCGTAAAATTCACTAAAACGCAAATGTAACTCAATTACAGACACATTATATATTAGAATAGCAAAACACGCATACAAATTTAATGTGAACCTACACTATCATCTGTTTTCAGTTTAACTGTAAAATACTGAATATAAATAGCTACTGTGATAAACATAGAGGTAAATGAAATATTATCTTACAGGTGTTGGCTCATAACTATTATCTATCAATGCGTAATATCCTTTAAACAAAGATTGTCTAATGACCACATCTACGCCCATCTTTGCAGCTAGACCTAACTTATCAAGCCAGATAAATGTTCCAATATACCGATTGCTGTAGCCCGGTGCACCTCCACCGTATGCATCTGCAGTTTCGCCTAAAACCGAACAGTCCGTTATTTTTATAGTCGTGATTGCAAAAAAATATATATACATACTCAACCATACTGGCTTCGCAATCCCTTCATAATAACTGACAATACCTTTGATTAGATCGGTTTGTACTCTCAGGAGATTATAGATGTCAACATTTAGGAAATCGTCACTAGTTACAGTCCTTCCATTAAAATAGTATCTTTAAAATAAAATGTAAACATAATAATTAATTAGGAAAATTCCACTGGTAGGTATTTAATTAACACCGCAATCAGTACCACAATACATGTAATAATTGTAAGTTTTATTACAAGCAAACAGCGATAATCTGTTAGACTTCAGACATGTGTATAGTTGTGCATAATGTTTTGACATCTCATTGAACCTTCAAACCATGGTAGAATTATAGAAGGTATAATGCTAGTAAAAAATTCGTAAATTGATTCTCCTTGCGTATGTACCACGTGATTGCCTAAAGTAACATCAGCAGAAAAGTCATTTTCAACTTTTAAATTTGAATTAAATTACTTCCATGGCAGATATTCTCTTTACAATTCAGCTATAGAGGATGTCCGGGCAATAATAAGACTGACTAAACAAACCTGAATGTTATCGTAATAACGACGAAATGAAAAATTTAATTTTTTTGTGAAATTTTTAGACAATAAATTTAAATTACGGTCCTGACACATATATTCGTATGTTCATAAATAAACAAATAGAAATACAAAGAACGTTGAGTTAGACTAGAATAGTCCTACTGTGTTTATTCTAAACACAATAGAACTATTGATGATGACAGCACAGTTATGTGTGTTTTTTGTAAAAAAAAAAAGCTCTAGGGTCAACAGCTGATACGGAAAATAGTGTGTAATTTTTATTTAGCTATTGAAAGTGTAAATACTTTAGTAACTTTGTGCGAACACTTTTGTATTCACTCTTTCTCTTTTCACATTAAGTAAAATGGAAAAGAACCGATATGTGAAACAGGTGGATTAATAGTATTTCCTTCCTCACGTATGCGCCTTGTCGTTGTAAAAATACATTGGCGAAGATCTCTCTCTCATTTCATCCCTAGCATACCACCAGCGTTTTGATGTAACCCTCCAAAATAAAATCTAATGGATTTAAATCCGGGCTGCGCGCCGGCCATGGTCTATGTCCTCCACATCGATAATGATATGCAACATTTAAGTAATTCCACTGCCAATAAAATGTGTGGTGGCGCGCCATCGTGCATGAACCAGAGATGTCTTCGAAGCTGCAAAAAAATTAAGTAACTCGCTTCGGTCAATCGTGCGGGTACTATGTGCGGGCCAAGCAGACAATCAGGTGCTGAATCACGTGCCGGACGGTCCTGTGGTGTTAGAGCTTGTACTCTGATACAGGAAGTTCTCGCAGAGGATCTGATGAACCGTCGATCGAAATATTTCAAGTCGCGTTGCTGTAGTTCGCGTACTTATACGTGGATTCATCTACCATATCCAAGAGCTGCTCTTCTGCACGTAACACTCTCCGTTCTGTTTCACCACCCCTACCTTCGTAACTTGGATGTAGTGTACCTCGTTCTCGTAACCTAAACACCGTGTCCATAATCACTTGATACGATGGACGTCTACGATCAGAAAAACGTTCCGCATATAAACGTTCAACTGCACTTCCGTTTCCACCTATTTCACCTTACAGATACATCATATCCCATAATTCGTGCATAGCAAATGCCATGCCGATAATTAATAATGAATACACAAACGCGACTGAAAACATAATGAACATCTATCTGTTTGTGCGTCTAGATATGATACATGCAAGCGGGCGCTGTCCATTCATTCATACCGCGGTCGGCCAGGCTCGACAAAAGAGCAATTGTATTTTTGATTATTTTTTTTTCTGCCGTAGCGTACGAATAAAGACTTTTATTTTGGGAATAATTTTTTTAGCATTACAGCTAGCGATTTCTGATATTCGGTCTTTTTACTGCTCGGACATCCGATATATCAGATGTGTTATTTGTTGTGTATTCATTATATCCATGCTTATCTGTGGTTTTAGTTTTCTTTTAATTTTATTACTATCTTACTTCATCTTTTTACCCTTTAAAGACGCTTATATTAAAATAAATTTTCTTTTTAGTAGGTAATGAATTCTGAGTTTTAGTTCTAAGGAAATTGTAAATGGTGTGTGTGTAAATCTATAGCAGTAAAAGAACTATGTCAAGTTGTACTTCAGTTACAAAAGGAAAAGACATTCACTATTTTTATCTTACGGAAAGATTATACAATAAGATCAATTTCAAGTGAAGTGTGCTGGTATCTTAAAAATCCCAAGATTAGAGTACTTTTTTGTTTGACAGATAACTATTCTGAAGACGTACATTCGCTGTCATTTTATTCAATTTGTTGTCGTCTTATTATCACACTTTACTTGCTTTTTATTTCTGTGTCACTATTCGGTGATGTAAAATTACCGTAATTTATATTTCTGGTAAATTACCGCGGTAAATTACTGTTCTTTTGAGAATTGCCATGATAATTTACTCAAAAAATGGTAAATTATACAAGGATAAATCTTGGTAAAAAAGAACAGTAATTTACCTCGGTAATTTTCCAAAAATATAAATTACGGTAATTTTACATCACTGAATGTCATACAAATGGATGATTCACGGGCTTTTACATCTGCTAGAAAGGGACTTCCCCAATCAACGAGTGTGCAATGTCATACGTGTACATAGATGATGTTTTACTTTGTTTGTAATTTACAGAAATTTTATGTGGTAATTTACCGTATATGACGATAATTAATTCGGTAATATACGGGGTAATTTACCGACTTACATCAATGGCTCTCTATGTTATTCGAAATCTGTATAGTCTGCTTGTTTCAAAACTTAACTTTCATGTACCTCGTCAATCGTCACGTGATTCCGATACATTTTATATCAACCAGGCCAGAAGTAACCTGTTATCTTGCTCACCGATTTCAGTTATATGTTCACAGTATAACGAAATTAGCTCAGAATTTCATTATTCTCAATATTGTCAATTAAATATTCAGCTGTTTGGAATGTATTGTACGATTTTTTAAGCCAAATTAAATTATTAAATGATATTTACAGAACTCGAGTCCAGAAGGCACATTATTATGGCGCACTATCGTAGTGGTTACCATAGGTAAAAATGGACGATGAGCTACTCTGTGCAATCCTACATAAATCAATTCACTGCGGAATGCCTAAATCACAAAACTCCATATGATACACTTCAGAAACATCATAATAGATTAGTAAAACGGTTCATGGAAACAGGCAGTGTCCCAAAAAAGAAAACCTGATTCTGCACCCCGAGGACACTGTAACAGACATTTGAAATAGAAGAGAAGGCAGCCCAAATGACTCTATACGAAAATTGTCTGCACAATTACGTTTGTGTTATTTAACTGGAAGCTAGAAGTAGCTTATGGAAAATATTGTTTATAAGTATACCATATGGAAGTGTTGAACTACATAACAGTTATTTCCAACAGGATGGTGCTAGACCTCATAAAGCACCAACAAATATAAATTATCTGACAGAAATTTTCAATGATTGGCTTATCAGTAGGGGACGTTGGCCATTCGCTCTCCAGATCTTACATCATTAGATTTTTTCTCTTACTACTACTTAAAAACGGAGTTTTTTCTAAAGGACTTCATAATTTAGAAGAATTACAAAATGATATTACACATGAAGTTAATAATATAGGTATCGAAACTTTACGGATTTGTAATAACATGAGAAGAAAAATTAATTTGTGTTTAGAATTTGAATGTTTAAAACATTGAGAAAGAATAGGTAGGGATACAACTACTATATAAAGCATAGCTGACTCGTCCGCCATTTTGGAGATAATTTTAAGGCGGTAAATATGTATGCTAATAGCAAATGTTGAATAGAACTTCGAGTAATTGACTTTATTAAGCCGGTTTAGGACGTGAAATAATGTAGGTATAATTTTTTACAATAGTCGTATATTTAAGAAATACCCAGAATATATAATAATAACTAAAAATAAGTACGTAATATGACTGACATTTATCACCAAAATGGCCGACGAATCAGCTGTCCTAAATATAGTAGCTATAGGTAGGGAGACGACGTCACATGATCAAACCGGGGACACACTTATGTCAAACGGGTAGTGTTGGTAAAAAGTGAAGTGTTTGTTAAGTGCATCGTGTATTAGAGTTATATAATAAGTTAAATATTAAAAGACATTGTGGTTTCTTGTGCTCTACGTAGCTGCAACAGCAGAGACAGCGTTGATAAGAAGAATTCGTCTGAAATAACATTTCGTAGGTTAGTGTAAACATGACAGATGTGGGATGACAGATTATATATATAGATATATTTTACTAGGTGATGCAGCCATATTTGTGCCACACTTAGCGCCGCCCAATGCTCCCGTTTTGAGAATACAGCAAAGATGCTTTACAGCGTCTCCATAGTATTTTTCCTCAATGGTTTAAAATGACCGCCAACATTTGCTATAAGTTTGTATATTCTATTCATGACATTTGTTTTAGTGACTTGATATATTTATTTCAAATACTTACGCTTTGTAATATTGTGGTATAAATACTTTTTTGTTACTATGTATATAAAAACAATGAAAATTTTATTTGTTTCATTTCCTTTATTGATATTGCTACCAATTAGAAAGAATTCACCCGCCGTATTTTAAAAGAACAAAACAACCGTATCTTTCACTTAATTTAATCAAAGTAAATAAATGAATAATAATAAAAATTCTGATTAGACACAAAACTCTGTCATTGTCTTATTATAATCTGACTAATTGTCAAAAATGACAATTAGTCGTATTATCCTGTGCAAAAAAATTATCATATTTCGAATACTTCCAAATAAACGTCGAGTCGTTTCTCACACAAAAAATGGCCAATGGTAACAATTCGGTCACTCCCGGGGAAGACGTTATTTGGCTCAAACAATAAAAAAAACAAATCAGGATTCATTTGTGGGAAGAGGAATTTTCAGACAGACAACTGGACGTTTCCTCTTGATCCGGGATACGTTGCATGGACCGTACCTGATCTAAATGATATTTGACACGATGCCTCCTTGTGGTGGCAGCGGTCGTGGCAGGCGTGTGCGGGGATCAAATGGTAGATGATCCCGATTGGTCCAGGGTGTTCGAGCTGTATGAGTGTAAGGTCGACGTTGATAACTGCCGAACCTGTTGCATAGTTCGTTTTGCAGTGACTGCAGGTCGTTCCTTACTGCTTCCTGGTTCGGGTGCTGGGGCATCGGTTTCGATTGTTGAACCTCTTTGCAGAACGATGAGTTTTGGTTTGACGGTGGCTTTCGGTGTTTCCGGGCTTCTTTTTGGGTTTAGAGATTGGATCCCATTTTTGATGGTTGATAAATCTTGGGGTCGGTCGATCTTTGCGTGGTTGTTTATACAAGACCTGGCTTGGCAACCTCTTAACCTTCACAGTGCACATCCAATCGGTTTGTGTGCTGGCAGTAGCCATGTGGACCATGACATAGTTTTGGGGTGGCGTGTCAGCTGCCAAGTTAAGCCCATCTTTCGAGGACTGTAATGGTGTCTTGTTGGCGACTACTGCATACGCACACTTCATATGTTGGTCGCTTGAAGGCTCGATGTAAGTTACTGGGAACGGGATCTCATCTTGAGGTGGCACGTCCGTTGCCACGGCGAGGTCAGCTTCTAAGAACTGCGATGATGTCTCATTAGCCTCTATGGTATACACATACTCCATGTATTTGGCGGCTGAAGGGTTGATGCAGGCAGTTGGGGGCCTGTGTTTCATTGAACTAGACTGCGTAGTCTTGATCGTTAAAGTATTCCACACGGAAACGTTCGCCAAAGTCTTGCATTGAATGGAAGGTGCCCAGAAAATAATTGTGCCACTACGCGGCCCTCCCTTCCAAATACGGGCTGATCGCACTATCTATATTATTCGCTTTGTCCAATGCGAATGGCTGTAGATAGTCTTCCAGTGTTTCGATGAAGACCAGGGCGTTTTCATGAGGTTGGCCACTGTAAGGCCATGTCGGCTGGATAGTATCTATGCTAGGATAATCTTCTGCAGATTGTACTGGACTTTCAATAGCCTCCATTGTATACGCATATTCAATCTGTGCTAGTGGCGTTAGTAAGTGGAGATTGAACAATGTCATCTTGAGGTGACTCTTTCAGGAAGGCGGCATAGTCGGTATCGTTGAGAAATTCCATCCGGAATCTCCGCACAAAATCTTCAGTAGATAAAAAACTTCTCATATAATAGGAAAACCAGTCCGCAGCTTCCCCCTCTAGATGTGAGAGTACGGCTTCGTCTATATCCTCCGGTACCTCTAAATCCAAGTGCTGTAGGTAACCCTCCAGTCTTTCGATAAATAACACTGGGTCTTCCGTTATTTGTTCATGGTAAAGGCGTGGTGGTGGTCGGTTCATTGGCAGTTGCTTCGGTGCAGCTATTATCTGCCTCAGCGCCTCGGTTATTGCTCCTAAATCCTCCAAGCCAGGTGTTGTCTTTGAACTAGATGGTGCTGCCGGCGGGTTATTTGTTTTTGCGGGAACAGGCACAGATTCAGGCGAGTAATTCTCCAGGACTCACAGAACTACTCGCTCGGCAATTTGTTCCATGAACTCCACGCTGTTCCTCGTAAGAGACAATGAGCGTTCGTATCCAGTCGCTTTGTTCCGGCGGGTGTCTCTCTTTCGCAGAGACTTGGGACTTTTTGGAGGCATTGTCCCCCCTGGATTCGTCGATGCTACTGCAACGAAAGTTTTCGTTTACCAGGTAAACCTTGCCTCACGTTGGGCGCCAAATTGTTACCAATTAGAAAGAATTCACCCACCGTATTTTAAAAGAACAAAACAACCGTATCTTTCACTTAATTTAATCAAAGTAAATCAACATAATAAAAACACCGATTAGATACAAATCTCTGTCATTGTCTTATTATCTTTTGACTAATTGTCAAAAATGACAATTTTCAATTAATTATCCAGTGCAAAAAAAAATTATCATATTTCGAACATTTCCAAATAAACGTCGTTTCTCACACTATAAATGGCTCTAGTAATAGATAGCAAATTAAATACAATATATACAGTAAATTTCACCCTTACCCCAGCATTTGCTTTAGTGACATGTATATCTATTTGGTTAGACACATATATTTTTCTATTTATTTCAAACATCGCGTTCTCTTTCATTGTGATTAAAATTGTTTTCGTTATAAACATTGAAATGTTTCTTTTCATTCTCTTTTGTGATATGAATATAGTGTGTATATTATTACGGCTATACACAGTGTCTATATATGTGTTTCTAAATATTACCAACTACTCAATGCTGCCAACTAAAAATTTAGGCCACGCTACCTTCACTTGAGATTGATCACACTGTAATTTGCCATGTAAGTGGTTTACAGCAAAGATTCGTTAATCTCACTGAAAACTAAGTCTATAAAATTGCAATAATCAACATGTTACCGATACGTAGCGACAATAGAATGAGCTACAAAAGATAGCCGTCCGCTCCGTAAAATAGTCGATGTAATCGTGACGTAAGTCGATGTAGCGTATGCATCCAGTAGACGTTTCATCAACGGTTCCACACAACAGTTGCGTCTGCTCAATGGTCGCATTCAGCGACCAATGCGTTAGTGACAGACAAAAATATTACATTTTCATACAAATCTAAAGTATCTCATTATTTTTTGGGAATCTCAAAAACATCATTAAAAAAGTAACATTTCTCTCATTTAACCTTGTAGCTTATCATAATGAAGGAATTTTCGATTACACGTACCTTGTATTACACAAGATTTTACAACAGGCGACCATCGTCGCAACACGATTACTTCATACCGAATTAAGAGTAACTTGAAACCATCAAATATACGACTAGCGCCAGAGTCGTACATATATCTTTACAGTATATCGAGCGGAAAAAAAACTAACAGAAATAAAGAAGTACATTCCGTATGATATCAGCAAGAGACGAAGACTAATTAATTACGGAAAAATGTCTAGTACTCACTGATGATATGTCACAGCATCAACGACGTGTCCACCACCGCTAGCCAAAAATTCTCTTAAGTAATCAAAGCTTTTCGTATCTTCTGGTCTCGGTCTCGTAACATCTGGACCCACCAATGCTGCACCATTATACAATGGATATTTATTAAGAAGTTTCCGGAGAATCACAAAATCTTTTGCCATTTGTGTAGCATTTACTGTATAATTAAAAACATGACGGAAAGAATTTGGTTCTGTAAATAATAATCACTATAATTTATGTTTACTCTGATGTATCGCGCTCATGCATTCAGCTCATTAGTTAGCCGAGAACCGCTGAAGTGATATAGTGTGAGTTATATGAGTGAAATTCTTGTTTCTTCACCTCTACACCACTAGAGGGGAAGAACATAGAATTGCCTCCTCAACAGCTAACGGGTGCAGAATAGGTACCGCCTGGCTCCGACCGAACATAATACACTGGGCAACAAAGTTTAACGATGTCGCTGAGATCCCTCATTGACACGTGCTATGCAAGTAGACAGAGACACAAGTTTAACACGCATCGTACCAACACGTCGCAATCTGATGAGACCTGTGCAGGTTGAAACACGTGTACGTGCATTGTTGTTCACTATGCGGGCTTGCTGTGGATGTGCATTCATCTATGCATTCATATACAAATTAGTATGCATATGCATGCAATGATTTGAAACTTAAATATTTTAACTACTTAGTTGACTAAACCCCCAAAATTTCTGTTTCTTACAGATTTATGAGATTAATGAAATCCCAAAGCCTAACTCACTAATTGAAAGTCTTTACACTTCCTCAGAAAAAAAGCAAAGGTAAATTATAAATATATCGTACCATTTCCCAGCTGCCATATAACATTCATATTATTATCATTAGAGAATTTAATAAGTTCTTCTGCATTTTCATAATTCCAAGATCCATCATTATTTCTAATTAAGGCATTTAAATCAAAAAGTATAGTAAAGCCTGTGATGATAGACAAGTCATATAGTTCCATCCATTCAGAAGCTACAACAATTTACTCGCAAAATAAAATAAGTTATATATATTGGGTTTATTACCAGACAATGTAAAATTTGGTCTTATTTTTGAAATACATTGTTTGTTCTCATATGCACATTCAGAACCATCTTGTTCAGAAGCATACACTTTCATAGGTTGAGAATTATGTGCAATAAATTTCAATCTATCAGCCATAGTACCACCCACACGTAAATATCCAGGTGATAAATTTCTCATCATATTTCTTAATTTTATACTCCTAAAATATAGCTTTCTTGAATACATATTGCAGATAGGTTCTAAAACTTGCCTCATATTAAATTTAGAAAATCCATCAGCGATTAATGATGAATCTAATCCAAGGCTTAAATATTTTGTGCTTGTAATATATTCTGATTGTTCATCACCTTGTATGTATAAAATATACACTGTTCGATGTGATGCATTTAGAGATATTGATATTACAGATAGAATGATAAATCCAATAAAAATTAAAGCGATGATAGTGGAGAACCTTGCTTTACACTTGTCTCCTGAAATAACATAAATTAATTAATACCAATACCTCCAAATCATGAAATTTACAACTTTCTGTATTAAACATTTTTCTTAGTGACATAGAACGTATTTTCTTCACTGTGTCATATTTCAGTAGCTTGAAATATTTGTGGTCCTGTTCCTTATTCTCCTGAAAAAACACATTTAATTTGAAGCTTGTTTGAAATACGTGTCATTTTCAAAATAAAAGTTTTTTGTTTAGAAGTACATAACCTTTAAAATACATAAACAATACTAATATCGTACTTACCGGCTTAGACATTATAATTTATACTCTCTTGTAGACGAAGGTAAATTTCTTTTAAGACACCACAGAAAATACCAAAAAATGTAAAATAACTAATCGATATAGGCACAAACTATACTGTGTATAAAAAATACCTAATTGTTCCAATTTCTGTCGTAAGTCCTTGTTCTTACATATCGCGTGATATCGCTTATCACAGTTATCAGTTATCACATAAGCAAAGGCAAAAGGCATATCTGAAATACAATTTATTTACTCCAATTTGTTGCCAACTGCTGCTTTACATGCCTATCTACTAAATTGTAATTAAGCACTAATTAAGTGAATTTGTATTTACAAATAATTTAGGTAGGTATATTGTATTGTATTAAAACTTTTGTTTCATGAAATGTAAGGTACGGACCAGTTATAGGTATGCCGTAATTAGAAGTGTTGTTAAAGTTAAATACACCCTCAATTACTGACCTTTAGTGTTGATTAATTCTTTTATACTACTTATAAAAGTTGGTTGATTCTTAAGAGACCATTTTCCCTATCGGAAAATTGAGGCGGGGGCACCACACGAATATGTTTGAGCGTTCCAAATGTTTTATATACAAAAGTTTTCCAAAGTAAGTTTTAAATACTTTTATCTTGTCCGTGTTATTTCCGGTTCATCAAGGCCTAAACACTATCATAATCCCAATATAGAAAGCATGGCTTGTACAATATTAAAAAAAAACTATTTTTCGATAAAATACCTACGAAAAACTTCGGAAAACTTTCGAAAAACTTTTTCTCAAATTTACATTTGAATAAATTTGCATTCTTTAGAAATCTGTTTAAACTTGGTAGTTGACAAGATATTGGAGAAATTTGATTTTTTCACTGAAGTAAACTGGGTCTTCTGGTCTAGCGATTTCTACGAAAATCTAATCTACCTATGTATCTAGGTATTGTATTGGTAGCTTTAACTAAATTTCACCTATCTAACAATTAGATTATTATTTTTAGAATCCAAAACATTGGATTTGCTTATTTGGTCAGCAAAACATGTCTGATGAAGAAAGACTCAAATATAATTCGTACTGTTTATTTCATTAAAAGTTATAGATTTTATTTATAAAAGATTACTTAATTTTCCCATTGTAAAGTATTTGTTCTTCCACTATCCATACAAAATGTTACTACTCCTGACAATCGGCATGCAGCTGCGTGGCACCTAATCGAGACGGATCTTGACTTGGGTAATGCACAGTAGGTTTTGTACTTGGGGCAGTAATATTTTCATTAGAAGTAGTAACTGTGGTCGTTACAGGAATGACCCTGGGTGCCACTTCAGCAGGGGCAAAAGTCGGTAACTGTGGTGGATTGAAGAAGAATGGTGGCATAGGTGGCGGTGGAAACATTGGCGGAACCAATAAAGATGGTGGAGGTGGCATATTAGGAAGTGGGATATGACCCGGCTCTAAGTTGAAGAAGTTATTACTAAGTTCAGGTAAAGCACCGGGTAGACCAGGGACTGGCTCGTACACTTCCGCATTAGGATTGACTATTCCAGTTCCTATTCTTCCTTGTGATCTGCCCCATTTTATTGTCAATCGACGGCCTCCCAATATCAACTTGTTAAAAGTCTTCTCCGCAGCTGTTTCGGCTGCCGTTCTTGTGGTATACTGGACGAAAGCGCACTGTTGCTTAGGCACTAAACTTAATGAGCGTATTTCACCATATTGATAGAAATGGTCCCTGAAATTATTAATAATACAAATAACTACATACAATAATCAATATTTATTATAGAATAAAAGTAACACAAGAGTAAGGAATTCAAACAGGAATGTAGTGTACGGAGAAGCGTACAAAACACCATCTGAATAAGTATCAGTGTTATTCAACATCGTCATCCCGAAATAAACAAATTAAAACATTGCCGACAAATAGGGATCATTATGTCAGAACGACTTTCATATCCTGTCTAAATTCATTTTAAGAAGGTTTAAATGTTTTCTCATGTTCTTCAAAACAACGCAACAATAAATTGGACATTTTCTGATAATTTCTAATTCTGCATTGGTCTTTTGAAACCTTATCCCGAATAAATAATTATCCGAGATGTAAGCCTGTAACAAATAAGCTTCGGTACCTTCTGTATATTTGACATGTCAGCTAATTCGCCACATTTCCTGTAAGTTTGTGATTTTGTACAAATTTTCGCCCATATAATGGGAGTATTTAATTGATTTACGAATCGGCCACTAGCATTTACTGATTTTTTCAATTTGCAATTTCTGCCATAGTTGTTAAGTTTGCCATTCTAATTACATAATCCTATAACTGCAGTTTCAGGGATTTATATAAATTATCAACATAACCTAATCAACTTTACAGAATCAACTTAATACGACTTTTAAATTACGTGTCAAGGAGTTGCATGTAGCACTGTATGATTATACAATGATGTTTATTTCTAAAATTAAATATTTGGGAGTGATGGTGGAACAAATGAAAGCATCGTTATAAGCGTGTTAATTTAGTAATATAAAAACTTCTAAATAGCAAAGCACAAATCAATTAAATACACCCATAACTAACAACTTAGTGAAGACATAGATGTATTTAATGAGCGCATAGAATTCGCTGAGTATGTCATGATAACACCGGCAGGTAGCATGGGATAGACAAACGCATGCTTGGTTATCAACCGTAATTTAAACTTGATTCGATGTTGAAATATCATTGTCTTTTCAGTGGTTCAGAGCCAGAAAAACTCGATCTTAAAAAGATTTGTAGAAAATAATTATTTAAATAGTAAAGCTTCATAAAAAGTATTGCAATTCATTTTACGTGATGAGTTTTAAGTCCGCGAAATGGAGGGGTTAGATACTATTGGGAGAACTATTTCGTGTTATAACGTGTTCCGTGACTCATTATTAGTATAAATATAAAGTTTTAACATAATCGTGTCAGTAGTCTTTCTTAATCGGGCAGAAAGTGTGAAATACAGAAAAAACGAGTATCGCACCGTTTCCAGTTCCTTACAAAACTAGGAAGTCTGTTCATACCATACTGGAATAAATTTCATTGGCTCTTGTGTGGAAAAAACTATGGTTCTTAAAGCACAGTCAGTTTAAGCAAAATAGGGAATCACTTGAATACGACTAGAGAATACGATCCCGAATCCCGGCATCTCGGAATCCCGGCCGTTTTCTGATCCCGAGCGAGAACACATACCATAGTTAACAAACAAAAGATGAAAACATTAATGAGCTGATAAAAAAATCCGCAAGGTTGTAGTGTATTTCAAAAGATCACCATTGAAAAATGAAACAGTACTTCAAAAATATGTGAAGATTGAACATGAAAAAGAGCTGTCACTTCTTATGAACTGTAGAACCAGGTGGAATAGTCTTTTAACCATGCTGGAACGATTTTCTCTTTTAAAAACCGGCATTCAAGAAGCTCTTATAGATCTCAATCATCCAATCCGTTTAGAAGATGCTGATTTTGTCTAAATAAAACTGTTGATGTGCTGACCCCAATTAAATTAACAGTAGAAGCAAGCTGTCAGCGAGATGCTAATTTATGCACAGCTGATGCCGCTATGAAATTTCTTATAAAACAATTGTCTAGGAAAAACTCAGCACTCGCTACTAAAATGCAAACATCCTTAGTGGAACGTATAAAGCAACGACGAAGTGATGATTTAACTGGTATGTTGAATTATTTACAAAATCCATGATGATGATGAAAATCAGTTATTATCGAATTTGGAATGGCTTGACTTATTTCCAGTTCATACACAGGCTTTAGTGAGGAAGCAAATAAAGAGTATTGTTAAAAGACTAAATAGTCGAGATGACACGAAGAGGAAGAAGCGTCAGGATCACAAACAGATGATGAGCCAAGGCAACAAACCTCCCATCCCCAATTGACACTGGGAAAAGCTACAACTAGAAATTAATAAGAGCATGCAATCCCCAGATCCTGAAATACAAAATAAATCGGGATTGGTAATAGTTATTTATGTAACAAGTCAGTAAAGTGATACTTTATCGAACGAGTCTGATTTACGAGCCAAGCGAGTGAAGCGAGCGCGGCGAGTAACAGACGAGTTCGGTAAAGGTACTTTACTGACGTGGTGCATACAAAATTTTATCGCCAAACGTGAAAATTGTTAATTTAAGAAATAAAGATATAATAACTTATGACAGTTTATGACAGTGACAAACGATTTATTTTTAAAGTCATCAGTCATGGCTACGCTGACAGATATTAGCGGCAGGTAAAGTACTTTATTCTACAGTACGATAAAGTGTTTCTTTACCTCCGTAAAACGCTATGGTAACGCATCACTTTACTAACCACCAACCAGTGTAGAACCTGAGCGAGCGTTTTCAGCTGCTGCTTATGTTGGCAATAAACTACGAAGCAGGATTAGAAGTCAAACTTTGGATGCTTTGATATTTCTGCGATTGTGTTTTCGGAATTATAAATAGTTTTTTGTATTGTCTTTTTTGTTCCTTATTTTAGTATATTGTGTATTGTGTTGTGCAACAATATTAATAAATTATTTTTAAGAAATCACTTAATTTTTTTTCCATTTGAGCCCAATTAGAAACCACATGGTCTAATCTCGGGATCCTGGGATTGTATTCTCTAAATACGACCCACGGCCGGGGCGGACTATCCATGTGACCATTTCAGAACTTGTTGAAAAAAATGAAAAAACTAATAACGAAAGATGGTCGTCTAAAGAAGACACTACTCGCAGAAATTATTGAAGTGTAAGGTATAACCATATTTAAAATTCTCCATGATTATCTTTGCATGACCAAGGTTAGCCCAAGATGGGAGCCGAACATGCTCACTACCGCAAAAACAGCAACGCGTGGAATATTCCAGTACGGGTTTGGACCTCAAATGTATATATGTATTGAGCAGAATTGTTACTGGGGACGAAACGTTGGTTCACCATTATGAACCTAAGCAAAACGCAATGTGGCATAAAAGAAATATACCACCACCCAAGAAATTTCAGGTGTCATAGTCGGCCGCAAAACTCATGACTACTGTTTTTTGGGACTCAGAAAGAATCCTGATAATTGATTACAAAGATAAGGGCATTTCCATAACTGGAGAATACTACGCTTTAATCGTGAAGCGGCTAAGAAAGTTATTAAAGAAAAAAGAAGGGCAATTTGACGACATGCACGATAATGCTCCCGTCCACAAGAATCGTATTGCGCTGGCTAGCGCACCTGCATAAAGTGAGATTCTATATTTTAAATCACCCACCCTATTATAGTCCAGACTTGGCATGTAGCGATTTTTACCTGTTCCCTAAAATTAAAAATTAGCTGCGTGCGAAGAAATTTACGAGCGATGGATTAGTAACTGATTTTCGACTATTTTTCAGACAAAGATAAAACATTTTTTATGAAGGCATACACGAGCTAATTGAAAGACCTGAAACATGTATTAAGGTTGTACGTGAATACATTGAAAAAGAAAAATAATTTTATATTTTTATTTTTTCTCCTTTTCTCCTATTCCGCGATCTTAAAAACACTCCCGGGTATATCAGCATAGAGCAAACTTTTGCTAAACAATATTTGAAAAATGTTATATGTTCTTTTCATTAATATGAGTCTATTTGTACTGCCTCTAATAATTGAAAAATTTCCACCAGAAAGAAATATGTAAGTTAAAAAGATATGTGAATTTTAATCTATAATTTTAACAATTAAAAGAAAATGTAATGCTTTTTCTAACTGCTATATAATTTTTCATCTGGTAAGCAATGGATTATAAGAACAAAATAGTAGGTTTAGATGAATTTTTGAAAAACTAGTTGCACAACTGTGTATTTTCTTTGATAATTTTACATCAATAAAATTCCGAAAGTAGTTTATTCCTACAGAATTTATCCAGGAGCTGTGCAAGAAAAGAACCTATTGTAAATAATGATCCTTTTTATGTTTATTAAAAAATATTGAATTAAATTACTATTTTATTTATTTGTAAATATGCTAGGTATATGTAATTCGATAATGTATGTGTTCTTAATATACAGAAGCAATCAGTTTTAGTATATTCCCATGCTATTCCGTTGAATTTAACAATACAACTAAACTCCTGTCACCTCAAATGTACAGATGGTGCTGTTTGCCTGTCGTTCAAATACACTTAAGTTCTCAGTATTAGATATATTACATACAGTATTTGTTGCTACTATAAAGTGTCTACGAGGCTTCGAAGTATCAAAAATTATAACCGATTTAAGAGATAAACACCAATCAAATAAATGTAAACAAAGCTCAAATTGCCTGCCATTAAAAGTTCCATGTATTTGGCTAAGCACATGCTAAATACATGAAACTTTGAACGGCTGGCAGTTAATTGTTATAAAAACAGCTCCTGATAGATTGGAATTTCTATAAAAAAAAAAATTTTTTATTGTCAAATATAAATCAACTATAAAGCGTACAATGCAACTTCACACACAAATTTTTAATAATATATAGATATATAATCATATCTACCGTAATAACCATAAAGTTTCGAGAACGAAGATGGTATTGAAATAGAAAACATATGTCTGAATTTAAGCCATATTATCATACTCATAACACAACTTTAACTTTTGAAAATTATTTTGACAGTGTCATCATGACATCCATAGATAAAGATAGATATTAAATATGTTGTACGATTTTAAAGTTATAATAAAGGTATTGAAGATTTTATTAATAAAAAAGGGCGAAATTAAAGCAAGTTATAAAATTGTTGTCGATTATTTTCAATTCCCAAGTTTGTACTCCTTATGCTGCTAAAGGCATATTACAGCATTGCGGACGGTATTAATGCATATTCTTCAATAATTCTTTGCTGCAGATCTTGCAAATTAGAAACAGGAGTTTTAAATATTCTATTCACTAGGTGAAGAAACATGAAGAAGTCCATAACTGTCAAACAAGGTGCTCGTGGTGGAAATTCAACTACCGTATCTAAACTTATAATCCGATCGTCACAAAACTCACGAAGAAAAGCAATATTGTAATTCATCTTCGTGCAGCTGTTCAATAAATGCATTCAAAAATGTTTCTATAGCTCACAGTATTAATTGCTAGCCAAACATCAAGTTTCGCAGAATGCAGGAACGATTCAACACAAATATGAGGACTTTCACTACTCTACATCCGACTATTCTGGTAATTGATGTACCCTGAAAGACGGAACCACGCTTCATCTGAGAAAAATGTCAAATTTAGCAGGTCATTATGTTGCACTAAATTATTTGCAACCCACTGGCAGTAAGCAAGACGTCTAGGATAGTCTACCGGCAAAATAGCCTAATGTGATTGCATCTTATATGGATCCATGTAAGTTTTTCTTTACAATTTTCTGACATGTTCCATAAGAAAGTCCAATCTCTTGAGAAAGACATTTCAAAGGTCTTGTGGTTTCAGTTTCCATACGTTGACGATCATCATTTATAACTTCTTCCCAACGAACAGTTGGTCTACCAATAGGTGATTTATGGCCC
Source organism: Amphimallon solstitiale (assembly GCA_963170755.1). Taxonomy (NCBI): domain Eukaryota; kingdom Metazoa; phylum Arthropoda; class Insecta; order Coleoptera; family Scarabaeidae; genus Amphimallon; species Amphimallon solstitiale. The sequence continues at coordinate 45,368,210 of OY720678.1, read as the reverse complement.
ACAGAACCAGTCTCACGAAAAACACCTACACAATTAAAAAGGAGTGTAGGAAGTGCTACTGAAATAATTCAAACATGCACGCTGGCTGCACACCCAAATTCCATCAATTCGCACTTCAGTTTGAAAATAGGCTTCAATCATGTATGTTTTTTGCACTGACCATATTTGAATTTATTCAAACTCGATGTTTAAGCTTGCTTTCAGCTGTTCTAACACAGTAATTGATAACAGCTAAATGTCACTGTCAATATAAGTTTCAAAACCGTTAAGTTATAATACCTAGATTAAGTTCAGACATATATTTTCTGTTGCAATATCCTAGAACCTTTATATCACGGTATAATCGACTGCCTGCTAAGATAAAACTTCGTCGTCGTATACATACTTGACACCTTACGAATTGTGTATGACAGTTTATGAAAGATAAAGTTTTGGTTTTTGTTACAAAGTTGGTCTTAAAGTTAATTGTCATTTCTTAATATTAAAGTTTGTTGTATCATTTTCATATTCTTATTTAACAAATTATGTGTCGCTGTGGAAGTAAAGAGGGCAAGGAGATGCGACAACCAAAAAGACACCTAAGAAAAAAGAAGCAATTGCGTAAATACTGCAACCCTGTTCAAAAACTGCTTCAAACATCATCTGGGAAAACATAGCTTTGCATTACCTATATAAGTTGAAGAACGCCTGGAAATCAACACCGAATGAAGTTCATCAAGCTAAGTGTAAAGACATTGAGAATTTACAAACAGACCAAAATTGCATTTCTTTTAACACTGTTGTAAGAATTCTAACCCATTGATATAAAAATGAATTTTGACTATAGCCAAATCGTTTTGGCAACCGACATGGTTAAAGTACAAACTAAAGATGACTATTCAATACCACTACAAATTTCGATCAGCCGGAACAATTTCAAAACAATAAAATTATAAATCTTATTGATGATATAAGAAGCTTTACCTTAAATCCTGTTCTGTTAATGTTCCTATATTACCAATATACAAAGTTGTAATTGTCCTATCTTCAGGAGGAGGCAAAGCAGGCATGGCTGCAGCTCTCTTTAATAACTTATCTGCTACAGGGTCATTAATACCATAATATCTATCTTTAATATTTTGGTCTGCCAGAGGGTCATCTGGATCAGTAGGTTTTTCATGACGATAAGGACATTCTTCCCCTCTTCTACATTCGCCTTTTACCCAAAATGAGCAAACATGTGGCCTATTTCTTTTATAGTATGGAGCAGTTCGTGCTAAACGCATTAGTAGTTCATTTGGTTCATTTATTTTACTTCCAATAACTGCTCCAGCATCTGATTTAGATAACTATAACAAAGCCAATATGAAAATAATTTAACAACTTATTGCTAAAATACAGGTACAGAGCTGGCAGTCTTAGTTCATAGAGAAACATTGCAAAGAAAAACAGGCATTTGCCTACTTTAAAAGAAGAAGATAATGAAAATAACAAAACCGTACCTCTCGTTCCATATTCTGTATATAATATTCCTTGTTAACTTCACTTTTAGGTATATCATCCTTCATCTTAAGAGCAGCATCTCTTACCTATAAGTTATGTGTTACATGAAATTCATAATGTAAAGAATATGTAGACCTACTTGAATTGGTAAACCATACTCTAAATCTAAAAGACATGTCTGGCAAACATTCTTGAGTTTGCTACATGTCTGGCATACTTCTGTCTTTTTAAAACGCATTCTAGCACCTGGGCACCAACGAAATACTGTAAAAGGCCTTGAACAAATCTTGCATTCCTTTCCATACTTTTCTTTTGTCTGCAAAATAATGTATGACTTCAATGATAACAAAATTTTCTACATACCATTCTTATATACGGATTATCTCCCAAACATGTTTGACAAAGAATAGGGAAATCCTAAAAAATAGAATTCAATTTTCTTAATATGAAATACCATAATTACTTACAGCGTCTTCCCAATTTTGCCTATTATAAGTATTTGTTGTTTTGGATGTGGCCATATTCTTTTTAAACTTAACAGTTAATTGAAATGCCAATTTACTTATCTAACACGTCCTTTCAATTGACTTTTATGAAACCATATGAAAAGGAATATCGAATATTTTTGTATTTACAAAAACACATTGCTTACATTGTATCGTGTTCGCATAAAACATGTATTTTGCATGCAACATAAATATCTAATAACAGTGTGTAAAATAATTCAGACTGACAGGTTATGGTATCAGAGAGGAATCTGTAAATCAGAAGCTCAGATAAGGGAGATTCAAATAGCGGAGTCACAACACAAAGAATAACCTTAATTCATTCCAAAAGATGGCGCATGAATGCAGAATTGCGGTAAGAATTGTTATATTTTCGTGCTATTTACTTTAGGTATTTGCTTTAGCGATACTAAACTTGCCTTATTTAAAAACAAACTTATTGAATAACAGCAACGGTGAACGGATTATGGTATTATGTGTGGTCTATATTCATTACAATCAAGCACGGATTATCGGATGTTCACTTAAATGAGGGGTTTTGCCGCCTAATCTACCTAATGCAGGCGCACCTAGACGGCGCCACGGTGTTAGAAACAAGAGACCTAGAAGTAAATTGGAATCATGACTTTAACCGAATAATTGAGATGTCGCTACTACTGTGCTGTCACTTTATGCAAGCGCGTACAGGCCGTTAACCATATATATAATACTACTATATTGCGTGTGTTGTATCTTGATAATGTGTAATTTTTCGTCCCAACTAAGAGAGATAGATTTGGCCGCCTTGCGTGTTCTGCGCATGCGTCAACTCAAACTGTCCATTTTGAAATTTACGAAATGACAGATAAACAGAAAATATAATTATAACCTCTGATTTAAATTGACATCTATAACTATATATTACTGAAAGCATACGCAAGGTTGTTTTTTTATTGAATTCAGTTTTGTGCAAGTTTAGTTCATCGGTGAATTTGTAGAATTACCCAGAAAATACGCGGTAGAATAAATAAACGATATGAAGCCTGATTCCAGTGAATTATTAACAGAAAAACTTGTGAAGTTATAACTTCGTCGTTGATTTATACGTGCTTACTGGAATATGTGAAATTATATTATTAAATGTAAATACCGATCGTTTCATTTTGATTAACAGAAAAGATTTTGAACAGAAAAACTTGTGAACTTACAACTAATACATTGATTTGTACGTGTTTATTAGTATATGTGAAATTATATTATTAAATGTAAATACCGATCGATTCATTTCGTCTTATTGAAAAGATTTTGAACAGAAAATCTTGTGTACATTGATTTGTGTATGCTTATTGGTGTATGTGAAATTATTGAATATAAATACTGCTTCTTTCATTTTGATTTACAGAAAACGCATAAAGTAATGTTTTACATACACAATCGAATAGATTCAGGTATGTTATATAAGTCAGATTGTATTATATTTCAACATATAGTTTTGCTATGTATTTTAAGCTTAAGAATGCAAATAAAATTACTTAAATTACTGTATTTAGTATTTTGGCTATATATAAGAATAAAACATCTACTTTATATTTGTCTACGTACCTACATTATTCAATATAATGTTGCGTAATCAACAATGTAAAGAACGAATTAAATTCCTGTTGTGTTCCTTTATTTAATTGTGTGTCGAGATGTACACTGAAACATGAATGTTTTAGAAAAAGTTGTGGAATTAATCAGCATTACATTTTTGTGATTGAATATAATTTTTATTGTTGTTAACTTTTTTTTTAAATTTAGAATGATTAAACCATTCATGAAAATAAAAACGTGATGAAGCCTAATTTACGCCCATATGGTAGCAAAGAATATAAACAAACAATTACTATGATACATTTGAATTTCTGTAGTGTATTTGATTCAATAATTACATCAAAGTACAATTTCTACTTACGAAGTAAAAAATTAAATTTTATTTTATTTATGTTCGCAAATCTATTTTGTTTATACTTTCTTGGAATTAAAACAACAAAAAATTATTATGGAATATAAATATTTGTATGAATTAATAGATACATACACATTTATAAAATGATAAAAAAGATTTAGAGAATGTAACAATATCATAAAAACAGGAATACCGTTTGATGCCGTGCCTACCTTGCCGTTCATAACACTGCAGTATTTACTTCCACAATGTTGGGAAAAGTTCAGAAGAACTCATCACACATTGTCTTGGCAAATTCCAAAATGAATATTATCTTTATACTGTACCATCTACAAGTTGTTTTAAACTAAAACATATTTTATTGAAAATTTAAATATAAAATACATTTTATATGTGCTTGATTATAATTTAGTGACAGAAATTACGATACATATTCAGCAAAGTACAAATTAAAAAAAATCACTTCACTATCTTATAAATAATGTGTTCATCCTTCAAGTTATTTTCACAATCAGTGATGCATCATAGCATAAATTCCAATAACCAGCCCAAAATACCTAATTTCGGCATATTATTATCTCATATCATATGGGATCTGTGGATTCCGTGGTGGACATATCAAAATTCTTCAACTTTCTATGAACACATGTATGTTCTATTAGACATATACCAAAAAAATTAGAAGGTCATGGCAAAAAGATGGGTGTGCAACTCTGTAAGGTTTAATAAGAGCCTATTTATTACATATTTTAATATGTAACATAGTAATACAATTACCTAATTGAAGTACAATTTACTGTGTTATTTGCGTACATTTCTCCGATGTAGATAACAGTAATTCTAGAATACAAGAATACCACATTATCTAATTCTCTATTATTCTTGCATGTTGAGTTGAATAATTTTTGTGCTGTTATTATATCACAAATTATTGTACATATAGAGGTGTTTTTCTTTCTATCTTCAAAGAAACACAATTGCAATGCAATTGAACTGACTGCGAGTCCTGCGAGTTTCAGTTAATTAGTTTACAATTTTTACATGATTTTTACCATGGATGTATAATATACCGAGGTCGTCATATTTTAATTTCTGATAGGAAAGTAGTAAGTGGAAAAGAGCGCGACGAATTAAACTAAAGATAGACATAAGCGAGGCTGCCACACTGGACATTTGTAAGGCGTGGGGGTTCCCCGCCGCTCCGTTGCTCTCCCTCCACTGTTAGCAAGCAGGCATCGCTGCTATGATAAGATCATCTTCTGGGCTGCGTTCGAGAACATCATTCTATGTATGATAACCAAAGAAAATAGTGGGGATGGGGTTATGCCAGAATTCCTTCTCATTTAAAGAGTTTTCGAACGGAAAATCAGGATGACAACTTAACTTTGACACAATGGTTTAAAATAAAATATAACTCTGAATATAACATAACCTTACAAAAGGTAACGGATCTTTGACTAACAAAATTAATGTTGATAGTCAGTGTAAATACCAGTATTTACAATTTTACGGTGTTAATGATGAATGACAATAAAAAGAAGTGCATAATAGCTAGTGTAATACATGCCACTCGAATGTTGTTTTCAACAATATTTGATACTGAGAATAGTGAAGATGAGGAAGATTCTGTACAAACAACTGTAGCAAGAGGAATTGTGGAATTGGTCGGATATGAACTACACCCACGAAGAAATGAAATTGTAAGGAATGAGGGATATTATGAAGTAACCATTCCTCGATACACACCATCACAATTCCAATCTCATTTTCGGCTGACAGTGGAAGCTTTTGAGGCATTGTGCAGAAGAATTATCCCTATATTAAAAACCAATGACAACGGTACAGGACGTCCTTTAAAACAGGCAGAAAAACAGCTGTTGGGAGTTATTTGGCTATTAGCCACACCAGATTCTTATAGGTAAACACATGCTCTTATTTTGGAAAAGCCACATATTATAGAACATTAGTTTCAGATCTGTAGGAGAAACATTTAACTTGGGAAAGTCTTCCTTATCAAATGCTTTTATACGAACAGTCAACGCTATAAACAAAATAGCTCCAGAAATAATTAAATGGCCAGCACTGGAGGAAAGGCCCATAATTTCACGAAAATTCTATTCATTTGCGAAAATAGATGGAGTAATTGGTGCAATAGATGGGACCTTTATACCAATAAAAGCTCCAAAGGAAGACCCAGCAGTGTATGTGACACGTAAATGCAACTATGCAATGACCCTTCAGGCCATTGCAGAACCCAAATTAAAATTTACTGATGCTTTTATTGCATACCCTGGATCTGTGAGTGATGCTCGAGTATTTAGAAACTCAGACATTTATAAAAGTGTAACTCGCAATATGCATGGTTTTTTTAACAATAATTTCATACTAGGAGACAAGGCTTACCCTCTGTTACCATGGTGTGTACCACCATACATTGCACGACGTCGGTTAACACCTGTACAAACTTACTTTAATACTGCTCATGCCAGCACTCGCCAGGTAGTGGAACGGACGTTTGCATTATTTTTTGGTAGATTTCGTAGAATGAAATATTTGGATATGAATCGAACTGATCTCATCCCACAGACTGTTATGGCAGCGTGTGTTTTACATAATATATGTCTTGATCATGATGATTTATTATTAGATGACTACATTCAAGAGGGATTAGAGTTTGTGCAAATGCAGAATAATGATGACATAGAGGAGCAGGTTTTTCAGAATGAAAATGGAGCTATTCAACACAGAGATAATCTGGCAGTTGCTTTATATAATAGACGAAATTACCGGCGATGTAATTAGATATTTTATAATAAAGAACTCTTATTACCAAAAACTTAATTATTAATCTCAGACAAAACTCCAAAAATAAAAAAAATATTCTTACAATAATTATTATAACAGGAACTAAAATAATCCGGAACTATTAAAAAAAAAAACATTAAGTAACCAATTCTAAATTACAGTTTGTCAATTAATTTTTGCATTAAAGTTTTATAAGCATCAATTGCGCTCTTGTTCATTTCTTGCCTCTCTTGATGCCTTCTTTCACGATTCTCTTCAGCCTTTTGTTCTTGAGTTGCTACAGTTTCAACCAAACTGGTAATTTGTTTCTGCAGCCGAGTTGGTTTTGCCGCTGCAACCTCCTGATTTTTTTCCTCTTCATTGTTTTCTGTAGCTTTCCGTGATGAAGAGGCTACTGCAATTGGTGTAACGTTTGGCTTATTACCGAACAGTTCATCCATTTCCTTCAAATATGTAAACATAATTGGACTCTGTCCTGTACCTCGTGTGCCCATGTTATCCTTTTTTTTCATGTATCTGCTTTTTAAGTATTTAAATCTGGTTTCGCATTGTGATGCAGAATATGGAAATTTGGGTATATCTTCTTTAATAACTTTCCACACCGCCTCATTCTTCATTTTAGATTTAAATAATTTTTCGTGCTTTTTATATGACTCGAATAGATGTAAAGTATCTTCCCTATCCCACTTATGGTTCTCACAGCTTACAGAGTTGTCAGTATCGTTACTAGAATCTTCTGTAGCTTCAGGTTGTGCATCTGTTCGAGTCTGATTGTTACTGTCAGGGGCTTGAGTTATCTCTTCCTCAGGTTCTAAAATGCCAAAAAATTGGAATAATTCGTGACTTGGCGCCACACAAATCACTTTGTTCTCTATAATAGGTTACATTATCAATATTATGACAATTTGGTTTAGATTAATAAATTACTTACCTTGGGAATCCCATATCATGCAGTTGCCTGCTTCGTCATAAATGGGGGTTCCTTCATGATCTTTAATTAAACTGTGGGCAGTTGCGGTTAATTCTACTTTGTCATAGACTTTGGTCACTTCCATAATTACTACCTCTATTCTCGTCCCTCGAGTATTATTAGTGTAATGTAAATTGTAATCGTTATTATGGTTTGTGGTTATGTTTATGGTAATATTATTTGTTTTAATGCGATGCGCATGTCAGGATAATAATTCTCATAGTTGTTAACCTAGAGGATAAAAAGGCTCTCCGAATAACGTTATCCGAGGTTTTCGAACGCCCTTACAATGTTGCCAAGTTTATCATTTTCCAGTTCTCGAACGGTTTTCGTATGATCTGGATATGTCGGATACAGTTCTCGAACGCAGCCCTGCATATGATAGAAGTGCAAACCGAAATTAAAATTTGACGCTTACGGTATATGGATTGCGCATACTGTTCAAGGATTGTCCCCAACATTAGAGTGAGAGATCGTGCGAGTGAGATAGAGCTAGAAAGGGCAAAACATTGATGGACTCCCATAAGGTTTACATTGATATTTTGGTGTTGTTTTAGAAATATTCGTTTATCTCGTGTAATATTTATCGGATTCCGAATTAAATACTTTGAACACGTGGTGAAAGAAAAGGACAATAACTTGAAGTGTTTTATTTATTAAAAATCCCCAACTAGTGTTAAATAGTTGGGGATTTTAGTAAAAAATGGTTAGTTCGTGTTCCGCATATGGATGTACGAATCGTTATGTTAAAGGTGGTGGTATAAAATTCCATAAGTAAGCTAACTTTATTTAATTGATTGACAAAGGAGATAACGTTTGTTTTGTAGGTTTCCTACTGATATATATTACAGAAAAAAGTGGATTATTGCTTTAAAGAGGAGGAACATTGAACCATCAAGGACAGCAGTAGTTTGTAGTAATCATTTTACTGATAATGATTATGAGATGAATGTACATGGTAATAATATATTAAAGAGAGATTCTATACCAAGCATCTTTAATTTTCCACAACAATGTGGTAAAGTATTGTCAAAACCCAGACGAGTAATTGAATGCAGCTCAAATTCAACCACTGGTGATGTATCAATAGATGTAAATGTTGAACCTGAGAAACAATTTCTAATGCTTGAATTACCTGTAGGAGAAGTGCTCAGTAAAGCGTCTACCTTAGGAAATGGTCATACAAAAAATATTAGTGCGAGGAAAAGGTAAATAGCTATTTTACTAATAATACAAATTAAATGAGTATATTTTGCTTGCATTGTAGAAAGAGGACAGAGCCACATTATTTAGGAGATTTTTAAGAGAAATATTTAGAAATTCATCAAAGCGAAGAAGATATTGGATAACATCCCAAAAAACTGTAACACTCTTAAGAGAAAAAGTGAAATACATGCAAAAAAAAACGAATGCAGAATAAAATTAAAACACTACAGAATTTAGTGGAACATTTAAAAAATGAAAAAAGAATCAGCAGTAATTGCTGATTCTTTAGTTTATACAGGGCCATTCACTTCTATTCAGTTAAATTGTGGTTACTCTTTCTAGCTACGATAAGCTTTTAGAAGTGGCTAATATTATACCAAAAGACGCTATCAATAAACAAGATAAACTTGGAATAAGTGTTGATATTTGCAACCATTTCTCTAACTTTTAAATATTGTAATATAAAAAGTTTATAGTTTGTTACTATGTATATATTAAATAAAATTTTCTCACTAGTCTGCTTTTCACTTTTTAAATTTTTTCAAGAAAAGAAATGCTTTTTTACTATATATATTCTTAAATTTTACCAGTAGAAACCCAGTTTATATTACTTTAACGTTTGCCTTAAATTTTGACAACCTTTTTTGTTTTAAACTGCTAATATTTTAATATTAATAGTTAGCATTTTTGGACGTACATAATGAAATTAAAGTTCTTACATTAAATAATTAATTTTTTTATCCCTATTATGATAAATACATTTCTTCATCTTTCACATTATTCAAATTTTATATGTATGTACTTCTTTACTTTATGGTAATTTGCTTATCTTTGTAATCTATATTTCACCCATTTAAGATGTATGTATACCCATAGAATTTCAGGATATCAATTCATAATTTATTTTCTTATTTTGCCTTAACTTTCATTTGACGTAGAGATTTTATAAAAAAATAAGAGATGTTTTTTATTGTTATTTTAAAAATCTATTTATTATAATATGCACCTTGTCGTCACAATTATTATTTAATTAATTAAAAAGTCAACATTCGTATTCTCCGGACCTAAAACCGTTAAGAAAACCCCAAAATGTGTAGAGAAAAATTCCACACATTTTCTTCTTTTGTGCAACACATGAAAAGGTAAGTATATTATTTGAGCGGTGCACTTAACTCTGATTTTACATGTTTCATACCTATACTGGAACGCATTGATAAACTTGTTTTTCATTATTTTATTTAATAGTACTTGCTTAGGTATTTACAATAAATAACACTCTACAACTTAGTACTTTTATCCCGCCACGTGTTCCAAATATTTTAGTCGATATCCGATCAATATTAACCGAGATAAACGAATAATTGGTAGACAACACCAAAATAACAATGTAAATCTTATGGGAGTACGTGAATGTTTTGCCCTTTCTAGCAGCGTTGCCGCGGTTGAGTCACTGGAGTTGCCAACATTTTCATTCAAAAGTTGCCAAATGTTGCCAGAATCATAAAACTATTATATATGTACATAATTCCAAAATTTTAACTATTTTGTGTGGTAATATCGTTTGACGATCAATAATTAAAGCTGTTAAACATTAATTGACGCTTTTTCCAGTACCCATACCAATATAATTGCATTATTGGTTACATGGAATTGATTTTTAAGAGTTCTAGAACTATTTAAAATACAAAATAAGATAATCCATAATAATGTATGTACATATATATGGTATATAGTTTACTAATTTATTAAAATGTATCACATAAATATTTTATATATATTTAATAGGTAAATCATCAACAAAAGATAACGGAGACGGTTGGGATAATATTTAAAATTACATATATGTGTAATTAAGTACTTTACTTCTGTTTTTCTAAATTGTAAATTGTGACACTTTCCTCCATTGTCTTTAATAAATTACTTAGTTAATAATATGCCAGATATACCGTATGTGTCAATTTTCATTAGGTAGGTATATGGATTCAATGTTTACATGCGATTTATACGTATACAAATAATATGTGGCAACGTGTGTCACCCCTACTATCCGTCACCAATCCCGACAACAATCGACATCACAACGACTTTCGCCGATCTTCCCACTTCTACATTAAATGTTTAGCTGCGAACACGTTGCGATCTAGTCTGCAATAAAAGCCGTCATCATCAAATGGCCGCCGCGATCTAGTAGTTTATTATTATTTTCAGAATCCTTTTTTATTTACCTTATTTTTAATTTTATTAGAATTACGCTTTTGTTTGTGACATGCAGCGTGAACGCAGCTTAATAATTCTCTGCATTTACAGAAAAATCCTTGCAATGCGTAAATATTATTTCTGAGCGCAGTACAAACACCCTAGTCAATAGTCCAACAGCTACTGCTAACCACTTAAAACCACTGCTAACTTGAGCTTGTATCGGTCTCGCGCTCGCATTGAAGAGGAAAGGTGGGGTGCGATGTTGTCACGTATTGCATGAATTAATCGCCTATGGCTAATGAAAATTGACACGTGCTGTATAATGATTCCGGGCTAAGGCGACTCCGAAATTTTGACTTATTTAAATTAATTGCACTGAATATTCTTTCCACTGTAGCACTGCTATGTGGGAGAGACAATATTTCGAATGCAAATGTTGATAATTGCGGATAAGCATTTGAACCATCACCCAACTTTATTTTAGCAATAGTTGCCCAAAAATCTGTCTCATTTTTCTTACAATGCAACAAACAATATTGCTCCCTGTACTAATAAACACTGCTCACTTCTGTGTACAAATACATACTTTTATTATACCATTTACCATTTTATGTGTATCGCGCATTTAACTCCTTAGACTCACTGGATCGGGAATTCCCCGTTTTGCCTTCGCTGGCAGTAAAATGCATATACATTCTTCTGAACTTGACCATTTAGCGCTTGATATCACTCATACATATCAACATATGTAATACATACTTACATACGTAGCAAGAGAAATATTTTTTAAGTTAAGTTTTCCTATTATTATTTTTAATTATGATAAATTTCGTAGAAATACTTATAAGGAATTAATTTTTGTATATGTAAAATGTTGCCATTTTTTGGATTTCATACAAAGTTGTTGCCATGTTGCCAGAGTTGGTTGGAAGTTGCCCAAAATGGCAACAAGTTGCCAGCAACGGCAACCCTGCTTTCTAGCTCTATCCTGGCTCTATCTCACTCGCACGATCTCTCTCTCTAATGTTAGGGTCGATGCTGTACACTTGCTTGATTTGATAGACTCTATCCATATAGTTAATACATCCATGATTTTTACTATAACATAACCACAATTCGTACAATTTTTGACAAATATATTTCTGGGGTATGATCGTTTGTTTGTCTATGATTTGCATATGATGCCACGACGATATTTCTTCATTCATTAAGGGAAATTAAATTATTTTTCCACATTTAACAAGGCACAATTATTAATTATAAAGAGGTTTGTCGATTTTAAAACTATTTATGCTTGTTTCACGATGTACAAACTTTAATCAAATATTTATAGTAATAAATCTATGTGATAATCAAACAGACCTAAATTTGAAAAATTATTTATAACGCATGCGCAGTTTGGACAATGCGGCTCTTAAGCTTAGTTCACAGAACTTCGACGGTCGCGGGCGACACTTCCCCCGCCAACGAAATTTGGGAGCGCTCCAGTAGTCTAATGTCGCTTGCGACACTTTACCATATAACCTAAAATTCAACCAGATTTATATTTAAAAATGATAAATAAACGAATTTTCTTATACATGCTAACTTATTTGTGGTGGAGAAAAAGAAGGCACGTAAAGAAACAAAAAAAAAACGGTTTGTTGCATGATTTTTATGATTTACGAAAACTAAATTGACTTATTATGAAATGTATATTGTATTTAGTATTTGGGTCCGACCTATTTTCACACAAAGTACACGTAATAAATTTGGAGCCGGAACCAATTTAATATCTGAGATGAGGATGAATGATAAATTAAAATACAATAACTTTTTTCGCATGGGTCCAATAGCCTTTGAAGAACTACTTGGTTTAATTACACCACTAATCAGTAAAGTCGATACACGTAGAGAACCTATCAACCCTGCTATAAGACTAGGTATTACTTTGCGGTAAGTGATTATTATAGTGCATCATATAAAATATATAGAAAAGTGTAATTTATAGTTATCTTGCGACCGGAGACAGTATGGCAAGTCTTTCCTATTTGTTTCGAGTAGGAATTAGTACAGTCTCTCAAATTATATCTGAAGTGACAAAAGCAATATGGCAAGTATTGCAACCATTGGTTGTTGCACCTCCTACATGCTCCAAGTGGAAAGAAATTGCACATGGTTTTCAACATTCTTGGAATTTTCCTAACTGTTTAGGTGCCCTGGATGGCAAACATGTTGCCATACGGGCTCCATTCAATGCTGGAAGTGAATATTATAATTACAAGGGATTCCATTCTGTAATTATTCTAGCTCTGGTAGATCATGAATATACTTTTTCTGTGATCGATATTGGGGCACAAGGACGTCAAAGTGATGGAGGTGTCCTAAGGAGTTCTGTATTTGGTAAACTGCTTGATAGAAATGCATTGGATATACCTCTTCCTAAAAGCATTACTGCTGACGGCCCTTCATTACCATTTGTCATAGTAGGTGATGAAGCATTTCCATTAATGGACAATCTTTTGAAACCGTATTCATCTAGAGGAGGATTGAATCTTGAGAAAAGTATATTTAATTATAGATTGTCACGCGCAAGACGAATAGCCGAAAACGCTTTTGGGATTTTAGTTGCTAGATGGAGAATCTATGGACATAGTATGACCAGTAAATTAGATAGTATAGACTGTATAATTAATGCAACTATATGTTTACATAACTTCATTATGAGAGAACATATGAATACATCATATTTAAGCCCCCATCTGTTAGACAGTGAAGAAGATGGAAGATCTGTGCCTGGAATGTGGAGACAGTATAGCTCAGAATTGGGTCCTATAGGACGCGCAGGTGCAAATACATATACCAGAAATGCTCAACAAATTAGGGATGAATATTGTCGATATTTTAATGAAGAAGGTGCTGTTCCATGGCAGTGGAATCACATATAAATATTAACTTATATTTTTTATAACTAAGATGTAATACAAAGTAAATACTAAATAAATAAAAAAAATTGATATCATCTACTTAGTAATTTATTTTTCACTATACATTTCTTCAGCCTCACATACTTTCTGAAAGAATTCGATTTCTAATTTATTCTTGACATGAAGCGGCAATTTTTGTAAACTATCAGCTAGTCGCATACAAAAATGCTGTGTCGAAGTCATTGGAGTACTGGCAGCACTTTCACATAACGTATCCATTTTTTTAAAAAACAACTCGTCTGCACTTTCAGCACTTCGCTTGGTACCTCTACTTGTGGGGGTCATTGAAGGTGATGGTGAATGTGAATCTTCATCAGCTACATTAGTTGATGTACTAAACATAAAATAATTATTTACCAATTATTTATATCTATCATTACTACCTTCGTGGAGTCAAAGTGTCATCAAGAAATTGCAAAAGTGTATAATTTTTATGCTTTAATTTTATAGACTCTGCCTTAATTTTATCTTCTGCTGATGAACCAGATGCAATTTTTTTAGTTATATTAGCACGTGCTCGCATGTAACTATCACGGATGTTCTTCCAGCGAGAGCTTATTTGCTTTACAGTGACTGTAACTATTTCAGCATTACTTTATTACAGTATATATATTTTATAATAAAATACTTACTATTCAGTTCTGAAATAACTTCTTCCCATAAGGAGTTGATAGTGTCTTTAGCTCTCTCTCTTAGAGGTAGTCGCATGTCATACAATGGTGGTCTTGCAGACACCATTGAAATTAATAATTCATCATCCTCGTCTGTAAAATAGCCACGAACCTCTTCGAAAACACGTGCACTTCCCTCTGTGTGAATGTCATTCACATGTTCAGACTTGCCTTGTCTAACTAGATTGGAAGATGTTGCAATTGAAATTGTATTATTAGAGAAATTGTCCATGGCACCCGAAACTAAATTATTCTTATATAATTTAAAGTACTTCTCTATCATTTCTGTTGCAAATACTTCATCTACAATAAGTAGTAAGACAATTTAGAATTTAATTATGTAAAAATATTTTTGTTATTAATTACCTTCTTCAGCTTTCTGTAATTCATATGTTGTTAAATTAACATTAAATTTAATTCCGGTATTGTGTACTAATGTACACTTTTGGGTTTTTGTTGGCTCAGCACACATTATGTAAACACTTTAAATCTCAAATCGTTCTTTATTTTAATGAACATAACCTCACTAATTTGGGCGACAGTATGTGTAGTTCGCAAATTCCAACTTCACAGCGACAGAGGCCGACAGAGGGGAATACGAAACAACAAACAACGCTATTGGATGATAGTTGTGTCGCGCGCGACCGTCGAAGTTCTGTGAACTAAGCTTTAAACGGCATAGCACCATATGTTTTATTTCACAATGTTGGAGCGAAGTTTTCCTTGTCTACACGCGATATAGTAGTATTATATATATGCCGTTAACCAACAAATTTTGTGTGTGTTGCCAAAGATTATAAACCTACAAAGGATTGCTCAATCAGCTTCGGACGTGATCGGTCATACTCGGCAGTGACGTAGTCACCGGACCTACGAAATAGTTGAAATATAATGTCTTACGCTTTTCACAGATTTCATAGCATTGCAATATTTAAAATAAATAGTAGATTATTAAAATAATTAATCAGTATTTTCAGTAAATCTTGGGTACTGGTAAAAAAATGGATAAAATAAAAACTAAATTTTTATTTAAATTTTAACTAAACTTAAGAGACAATTTTTTTAAATTTCTTTGCGGTCTTTCTTTCAGAAGCCACAATTTTTCTTTTTCTGTTTTTGATTTTTTTTTCTTCTTGCTTAATATTTTCATAATTTATTTTAATAATTGTTCTAAGTTTTATAAAATTTTGAACTAAATCTAAAGGGATGTTTTCCTTCTGATAAATAAAGTTACTCAGCTGTTTGGTAACCGAGTGTTTTTTCTCAAGTTGAGGTCCATGGTACTTGAGAAAATATTTATTCATTTTTTTTACTTTTTGGAGCCATGACCTCTTAGGTTTAATTAAGCCTCCATACGATAAGTGTTCAACCCATGAGGGTAAATTATACTGATGTTCCGTGAGTAATAATTGGTGTGTATAATCGCCCAGATCAGGATATTTATCTTTGAATTTCTTTGCGATATATCCAGCAATATACTCTAGAGCATCGTTGGCAGTCTCTAAATTACTTGAATCGTTGGAAGAAGTTGAAGAAGAAGAGGATATAGATAAGTTAATTTCGACTAAATTATTATCTGAAGGATTTAATGCTATCTCAGCTTGTTCAAAGACTTTTGCTGATAAATATTCCTGAGGCTCCGCCTCTTCAGTATTCACATGGCTACTAAGAATGCCAGGGTTCTTCCCTAAAATAATCATACGAATTCTGTACAGTGCATTTAACGGCGATGGATGATCATCTGCTCCTCCTCTACTTCTTAGTTGGAAAAAAAAGTTTTCTAAACAGTCCTGGTTTAGTCTGTGTGTGCATATATAGGCAGCATTAAATTCTTCTTTCATTGAATTAAAAAGACCTTTTAATGATTTTGTAGATATAATTATTCCTTTTTGAAATGTCTGTATACTTGTTTTACCAATGGGTTTCATATTTTCTATTAAATCGATAATTTTGTCCAAATGTGCTACCTGACTTTCTAAATTGATTCCAAAAGCATTTTTGGACGCTAATTTATTACGAGGTGCGTAACTATTAAATATGTCAAACCATTGGTTTATATCGCTAATGAAAGTAGCTACATTTACAGCAAGAAGAGGATCATTACCTGGTTTATAACGAGCAAGAGCTTTTGCAGTCGTTTCTGATAACAATTCCGCAGCCAAACGAACATTCTGTCTTTGAGGTCCATTGCATTCCAAGTGTTTTTTTGAAATTTTGTAACAGACATTGAGTTCTGTGTCTGTCACTTTCAATAGTTCCTCCAATGGATTCTTATTTATCAAACTTCCATCTTTTAATTGAAAGCCGGTATCCAGTAACCAATTTCTAATTAATTTCAGGAGATGTGGAATATCTGCAAAGACAAATATATCTCTGTTGGTAGCGGGATGTTTGAAAGATGTGTTGTTAATGTCTATTCCTAAGTCTTTCCATAAACCAACATTTGTACTGCCGCAGTCACTAACTATTGCTACCACTTTAAAACCCTTTTCAGACAATTTGTCTATAATAGAGAATAAAATATTCGAAGTCATTCTCTGATCAAAATCAAGAAAAATAGGCTGTTTCCAATTTGAAAACAAGCCCCGTGCCATAATACACTGCATATAATTATGTGGACCCAAAATTCTATCATTTCCAACGTCATATTCTACGATATTTTGTACTTTTACTTCATCAAAACATAACACTACTGTTTTTTCAAAATCATTCATGGATTCTCCTGCTAATTGCATAAATTCCAAAACGCTTGTTAAAATTCCATTAGTAATCTTCAATTTACTTGCCCATCTTCTGAGAGAAGATAAACCAGGAAGGGGAAAGTGAAGTTTATCTTTAACATACAGATATGCCTTCTTACTATAATACCGTAGAGTAAAAGCTGATGCAGCTTCTTCGGAAGTCCAGTTGACTCGTTTCCTCCTATTTAATAACATGTTCATTTGATTTTTGGTAAACATTTTTTTTACAGCGTCTGTTTCTTCTTTCTTATTTTGGCACAGTTGTTGACATTTACTTTTGTAATGGCATAATTGGTCATTCAATAATTTTATTTTTTTCCCACTGCTGTTCTTCAATAGCTTATGTTGCTTTTCAAGTTCATTATATTTTGTCAGTAATTCATTATTGTCATATTTTATTTCATGTGAACGCTTTTCTTCAGATGTTCTTGACATTATTTCTTGAGAGAGATGCTCATCACAAACCTGTGAAGTTGAAGCCTGGGGGTTAATATCAGATGGTATACTAGTTTTCAAAATATCCTCAACTTCTTTTTGCTTCTGTCTCTTTAAAAGTCTTTCGCTTCTTTGTATTTGTTGTGTCTGATTTTTTTCTTTCTTTTCAAGAGGTAAATTTACTGTTGGGACTGCTGTCTTCTTCAGTTTTCTTCTTACTGGTAATCCTAAATTAAGTAATCTGTAATGCCATTCTTAATATGTATTTTTTTTATATTTACCTAATAGTTCATTCTGTAAATCCCTTTCGTAATCATTAGACGTAAAGTGCACAGAACAAATTTGGCTTGTGTTGGGATTGAATTTATCGGCTCTTTGGCATCGTCGAATCCATTCTTTTTTTATAGTTGTGGAGACCAAATTATTTGCGCGAGGAAATTCATGGTAAATGACACTTTCATTTTTTGCTTTGGTTACAACTCTGCTATTGTTGCAACCAAATACGGCGCATCTACGACCCGGCATAGCGCTTATGTTTTCACGTGGTTTTCACTACCTATCAATAAAATTAAATTAATTGAAAATTTTAATAAAGAGTGGTTTTATTACTAACACAATAAAAACACAAAGTCAATCGCGAAATATAGATTTAAATCATAAAATAAAGCAAAACAATCTCATTAATTTGGCACGTGCAACACACGCCTATGTACTAAAAACACTGGAAACGTTACGATTTGAAGAGCATGGTCCAGTTGTGACGTCACCGCAGTGCGCGCCGTGAGGGGGGATATGCTAACGTTACAGCATAGGGAATGAGCAATCCTTTGTAGGTTTATAATCTTTAGGTTTGTTCGGGTTTAATTTTGAACGGTTCTAGAACGGTTCTAGTCATGCGCGTTTATGTTCCCGTCATGCGCATTTACGAAATCTAAAACGATTTTGCAAACGCGCCTGACGGGAACTGTTCTGGAACCGTTCAAAATTAAACCCGAACAAGCCTATTGTGTGTTGCTAAACATTATTTTTCTTATTACTACTTAGTTAGTGGTGTTATAATCGTACCGTAAGTTCTGTAAAGAGTAATATGATAATTTTATTAAGTTGACATAATGCATTTTTAGACTTGAAATATGGATAGAAGCTGGTGCATTGTATGTGCGACGTACAAGCAAGAGCGATGCATATTTTCCGAGAATGCGAACAAGTAACTAATGGCACTAATAGTTGACATATAACCCGAAGGTGAGCTGGAGATTTTTTGTTTGTAGTTCTGATTCTAAGTGCAACAAGGACCACCTGGTTGTAGCAAGGATTTTGTTGGTTTCCGATTACACCAATTAAAGTTTGCAATTATTAGGAGTATAATATAAGTGAGAATAATTGTAGTTGAGATGTCAGGCGATTTTTGACAAAATGATTAGTATACATTATAAAGGACCTCTAATTGAACAACTTTTTCTTACAAAATTATCAATGCAAATGTAGGGAAATGGAGATAAAAAATAAATTAGGTACTCACCGAGTTAATCTTGCAGGTTACAGCCCATGTGAGATATCCCATATAGAGCATTGAAATAATGAAAATCGCAATAAATGATGTTTATTTAAGCTCACAACACAACAATTACCTTTGATTTCCACGTTCTTTGATTGAATTTTAGCAAAATTGTAAATACGAGATCACATGATATCAGCTGTTTTTGTTGTCATTTGATGGTGCTTTTAAAATCGCAAAAATCATAAGAAAACATACAAATTGACCTAAATTGTGTGTGATTATGTGAAATAAACATCAATTATAGTGATTTTCATGATTTCAATGATCTATATGGGATACCTTACATGAGATGTAACCTGCAAAATTGACTTGGTCAGTACCTAATTTATTTTTTATCTCCATTTCTCTATGTTTGCATTGATAATTTTATAAGAAAAAGGTGTTCAATTAGAGGTTCTCTATAAGGTACATTAGTCGCCCGACACCTCAACTGCAGTTTAACCCTATGGGTGTATAAGAAAGCCTTTAAACTACATGAAAAACTTACTACTTGTTTTTAAGTTTCTATATTATGTTTTTTCACAAGCAATCAATCCATGTTTAGCAGTGATAATAGAAACTTCAGATTTCTTGGTACAGAAGCATTTATGGTTTTTCCTAATGATTTTCCTGTGCAGTTTCCTATAATGAAAATGTGCCTTGATACTATCGTTGATATTTGTTAGTATACAGTTGTAATTATTATATTTTATTATTCAGGAGCGAAACTTGGCAACAGCAAATGGGCATGAAACCTGTGCTAGATGCCAGTACAACATGTAATAAGAAACTTTGCAGCCTACATTTTGACACAACATACTATGCACACCCTCATTCAGTACACCTCAACAGAAATGCAGTGCCGACACTCCATCCCATGAGGCCACCCACGGAGCTTAAGGCAGCCATATCATTGGAAGTCTCATTTGTTTTACGACAACAATAAATTAACCAATTTGGTGTTAGTTATTGCAGGTTTAATTTTTTTGTTTTCTTCTATAGCCATGTAATTAACATTATTTAGTTTTTAAGCCCTAATTGTCACTCTTTTAATTATATATTGATGAAAAGACGTCTACTAAATTTGTTAGGTATCTTATGTACCCATATTTTTATTTATGTCACCTTATTTTATGTTCATCATTTATATGTAATACAAGATTTTGTAAATGGTGGTAGTAAACATGGGCTTAAGTCATTGTGTATCTATCGGGTTTAATTACCTACTTTGTAGTATTTTGAGTAGGTACTTGTACTTTTCAACAGCAATTCTATCTTATTGTTAAAACTATCTTTGTAGTAATATATGTTGAACACTTGTGAAATATAGAAATAGTAATACAATAAAACACCTTTTTCACAAAATATAGTTTAATAACTAGATGTCACATTTCGTGTGCACTGCACACATCGTCAGTAGTAACTGTTATTACTGACGATGTGTGCAGTGCACACAAAATGTGACATCTATCCTCCATTCAGTCTAAGAATGGAGTAGATGGCGCTACAATATGAGCACAGTTTACACACGATGAATTTTGTATTTTGAAAACAAATAAAACATATGTTTACTGTCAGATGGATAGCAGGAATATACATAGTATATGATATCATTATATTTTGATTTTTACGTGTTTATTGACATTTATTTAAGTAAGACTTACATTGCTTTTAAAATGATAACCATACTAACAATACATGAAAAGGCAAACAGCTAATCAGTATTTGATAAGTTTTCCAAAACAGAATATCGCTCACACAAAAAACATTAAAATATAAGGAAAACATTGAATAACACGTTGTGTCTACATGTAAATAGAACGCGTACATTTTACAACATTCAAGAATGTAGGTATCATTATCAATATGTGAGTAAAAGGTGTAAAGGGCAATATTTCATCTTAAAATCCAATAAATTTTAGATACTATTTCCATTAGCAGATATTTCTAGGGATGTAAATTTACCGGTCAAAATTTTTTTTTACATTTTTTACCGATTTTTGACCGGTAAAAAATCTGTTTATTTTTGCTTAAAAAAATTGTACAGTTTTATGAGCACCATAAGGAAGATCTCATTTGACTGATTATATTAATACCAAAAACTTGTATAAAATATTGATTACCTAATTAAAAATTAAATAAAATAAAAATTAATTACCTTAAACTTTAAGGTTATGTTTTTCTAACTTTTCATACTTTCAAACTGTGTTCTTCAAATATCTATCAAATAATCTAATGACTGCCGCATTGAATACTGAAAAGAAATAATTCACGCAAATAATTTAACATCTTTTTATTTAACAAAAGTAATAAATGAACTAAATAAATATAACATAATACTATAATAATAATACATAATAATATAAGATATAAGTACAAATCTATTAATCTATTCGATCAATTATTTAAAATTATTTAATTATTATTATTGGTATTAGGTAACTTATCAAAAATCATAACCTTATTAAGATTATTCAAATAGACGATCTTTAAATTCTTGTTCATTTCTACTTTACCTTCGTCTTCAGTAATGGTTTCATTTGTAGTTTCTTTTAAAATTACATCTTCATCATTTTCATAAGTCTCCAGTTTCTCCACCCGTTTTTCAGTTGCTTCTGTATTAAAATCTTCAATTTCCTCAAAATTATTTATTGCATATTCTTCTTCATCACAGTCAGAAAAATTAATTGCATCGTTATCATCAGTCGTATTACTGTTATTGCTTTCATTATCTTCAAAAAATATTGGAAATTCGTCATCTACTTCTTCATCACCTGTGTTACTGTTATCAGTACTGTCATTGTCTTTAGTTGTCTCCTCCTCTGCCTCTTCATCAAAGGAAAATTCTTTTGACAGTTCATCAATGTCTTCGTTATTAAAGAGTTGTAAATTGAATTTTACGTAAACTAATTTCATAGCTCTAGACAACGTCAACTTGTTCCTTTTTTTTGTGTGTATTTGTGAGTAAGCCTTCCAGTTGCGCTCTGCACTAGCGGCTGTTGCAGGATATCCTAGGATTTTAATCGCTAATTTTGTTAATTCTTTATCTGGAAAAAATCCAGCCCACCATGTCGCAGGTGCCGTATTCTTGCTGCTTCTCCATATACTGTCTCGACTCCAAGAATCTGTTTTAGCTCGAAAGCTCGCAACTTCTGACAAAACTTTTTCAGTGTCAAGGCTGTAATTTTCCGAATATTCCATTAAAAAATCAATTGCTATATTTTGTTCTTTTTCCGTTAAACCGTTACCTCTTTCTCTAGGGGTAATTAAATTTGCTGCGAATTGTATTGGATGTTGAACGAACTTGACATATCGATTTTCATATAAATTGATTATATTTTCTTGATCTTGGGGACTTAAAAATGACGAAGAATTTACTTGGCACTCTTTTAAGTTTTTCATAGCTGCTGGTATATAGGACAAATCTGGCGTATCTTTTTCAACTTTTTTAATAATATCAGCTATGGGTTTAAGTAAATTAAATACATTAATCACTTTTGGCCAAAAATGATCATCATCTAATATTTTGCTTCTCATTTTTTTATCAATAATTGGTTTAACATGTTTACTTAAACAGGCACGTTGTAAATAATCTTTATTTTTTATAACACTTTCTAATGAATAGCTCACCGAACCCCATCTCGTTTCAGAAAAAGTAAGAAGTTGTATTTCCTTTTGTATAGCATCAATCTGAATTTCTTTTAATACTTGTCTGGGTAATGTTTTATTTCGGAAAAATTTGATTATATTTTTTACTTGTGTGGTAAAATTAGAAATTACACTGATTTCGAGTACATCCTTAAACAGTAAATGCAGGCTATGTGCGCTGCATCCATAAGCAACAATGTGTTTATATTTTTCGGTCAATATATTCCAGGCCTTTTTCATGTTCCTCGCGTTATCAGTCACTATTGCTCCCACTTTCAGTGGACCTACTTCCTCAATAGCTTGACCCAAGACTTTCGCAATATATTCTCCAGTATGTGCCTCAGTCTTAGAATCAACAGCTCGATAAAAGATGGGCTCAGGAGTAGTAAAGATTATATTAATTAAATTGATTCCATTAACGTCTGTCCACCCATCTGACAATAACGCCATTGACGAACATTTGGCGATTTTCGCTTTAAGTAGGTTTTGAAGTAATGTGTACTCCTTATTTAATAAAGAATTAGATAATTTGTACCTTGACGGAAGTACACAGGATGGACGAAAATATTTCATGAATCTTATCACATGAGGATTTTCTACAAAGGCATGCGGTGTTGCTGTAGCAAAAATCGCTCTTGCCAGTAAAGTGTTAAATTTCTCACTGTCTTCTTTAGACATACTATCGATAAAGCTTCTTAGTGTACCGCTCTTCTTACTTGTTGGCACTTGTGTTAATGTATCTATTGCTTCTATCTCATTCGAGGCTGTTTCTGTGTCCTTAAAATAGAAGATTTCTCCTTAAATTTATCTACTGTAAAAGTGGTTAAGCTTACCGAATAATTTCCTTGATTAATTTTGGTCTTAGTTTCCCTAAAAACAGCTTTTACTTTTTCTGAAGCTTTTTTGCAGTTTACTAGATGCTTTTCCATACGAGCGGCGTTGGAAACGTAAGACTGCGAACAAAATTTGCAACGTCCATTTACTATTGTATTCGTCTTGTAAGTTGTAAAATAATTCCAGACAAGTTTTTTCTTTCGACCCATTTTGCATTTATATATCTATAACATAATATTATAATTATTCAATTACTGTACATGGTATTTCTTGAAAAATCGGTTATCATTATACTTCAATGAGGTTAAATTAATAATATACTTACGACTTCAATTTATTTTATTTAGTGCCGGCACAAAAAATTAATTAAAAATACACTAACAGCAATTAACAACTACAGTCGACATTACATTTTCATTTTAATTTAAAATATAAGGTTATGTAGAATGAAATTACCGCCAAATTTAAATTCGGTGAAATATATTTTTTTACCGGTAAAAAATATTTTTTACTTTACCGGTTTTTTTACCATAAACGGATTTTTTACTTTGGTAAAGTATCCGACTTACATCACTAGATATTTCAATTATTATCTTATTTACAATATCTAGAAATTGATAAAATACCTTAACAAATGAATATTTCACCTGCGAGTTCTAAGAAGAACTAATTTTTAAGAATATTAACAACAAATAACTATGTAAAATACGGAAATCGACAAACTCTTTGAACAAAACTGTCAGTAAACAAATTTTTGACAGAACGAGCTAAATGCGATTATTTTGCCGGTGTAAATGCACACTCGATTTCAACCAATCACAAACGTTTATTTTAAGCCCTATATTTCCCAATGCTCCATTCTTATACTGAATGGAGTATAGTTATTAAACTATTTTTTGTGAAAAAGGTGTTTTATTCTATTAATAAAAATATATTTGTTAGTCGAATATTCTACTTTTGGTAGATAATGCTATTGTTCGTTAATTTATTTTTGTACTGGTAATTTAACTAAAACACATGTTGGATGTTAGTTATAATTTTTCAATAGTAATCATAAATGTATACCTTTTCTACTTTGTAGTATTTTGAGTAGGTACTTGTGCTTTTTCAACAGAAATTCTATCTTAATGTTAAAAATATGTTTGTTAGTCGAATATTCTACTTTTGGTAGATTATGCTATTCTTCGTTACTTTATTTTTGTACTGGTAATTTAACTAAAACATACGTGTTAGATGTTAGCTATTAATATTCATAAATGTACTTTGTACCTTTTCTACGTAGCAATATTAAAGTGTAATTATTTAAGTAATTCTTTTCTTTAAAACGTTATTGTGTGGTTACAGCATTGTAATTGAATATCGTACTGCATACTGTTTTCCTTAGCAATGATTCCTCATTACTACGGGAACTAGTAAATAGTATGCAATTTAATTACAGTGTTGTAATCATGTACCGCGAGATAAAAAATTATATTGATCAAGATTTGTCATGGAATGTACAAGTCTGTCGTAAGTTATATCATTAAGTGTCACACTGCATTATATTTTCTCTTAAAATGACAAATATTAATGACAGTATGACACTTAATGATATAACTTAAGACAGATTTTTACATTCCATGGCAAACCTTTATCAATATATTTTTGATCTCGCGGTATTAAACCCTAATTTTTAATAAACTTAATTTTGAATTTCCCGCTAGCAAATACATTTTGAATCGCCCGCTATTTGCTTAGTGTTATTGAAAACTGTAATTTTTTGATGCCAGCGCCCTCTATATCGGCCTTCACGCAATACAAACCGCGGATAAAAATTTTGGCTTGACTGCGCCATCTTTTTCTAATCTGTGCAATCAAGTTATTCTGTGTTCAGACAGCACGTGTAGGGACACGGTATCGAATAAAAAGTATCGATACTGTACTCATGAGTAGTATCGGTCGAAAAGTATCGTACTCATGAAGTATCGATACCGCAAGGTATCGATCGATGTTTGAAACAAAATACAAACGTTTACAAAAAATCTTCATAGAAAAACAAAGTAAAAATACCTTGGGGTATGTCTCCAGATTTTCTATGAAGTTTTTCGTATATCTTTGTAGTTCCTCTCATACAAATTCAACATCTATCCATTTTTTGAGATTTGAGAAATTTTAAAGAACTCTACAACTTCCAGTCTAAAATACAATCCGTGAGCAATAATGCAATGCACAAGACACAGTAGTCTGTTCCGTACAGCACATACAAAGCAGCATGTAATATACATATAGCGCAGTATGTTATATGCACCTGCATAGCAGATACACTGCAAGGCCTATAAAAATGTTTACGTTAAAAAAAAGAGCAATCTCAAGCGTTCAATCGTTTTATTGAGTATATATTTTACCATATAAAATTCACAATAAGTATATTACATCATACATTTGAAATCTCCCATTCTTCCTCTGTACAATCGCTTAAAAATATAAGTTTGTCTAGCCGTTTTGGTGATAGCCTATTTCGTGCTTTCGAAACAGTACTACCTGCCTTTGAGAACAATCTTTCCGCAGGCACGGATGTAGCTGGAATAGCCAGGTATCTTTAGCTAGCTTATATAGTTGTGGAATAGTATATTAAAATACAAGGTTCATAAGACACGATTTTTGCGCACGCGTTCAAGTTTAGAAAACGAGCCGCTAGGCGAGTTTTCTAAAGAACAAGTGCGCAAAATGTCTTATGAAACGTGTATTTTATACTATTTTTTCTATTTCGGTTATTAAAAGTTCAAAAAAGCTTAAAATAAGAGACATGTTTTGTTCGAATATTTTAGAAATTTTGCTTTTTTGAAGATGGTTACTCTGATTTTTAAGTAGAACGTTTTAAATATTTGAATATCGGTGGTGCTATATGTAATTGCGTTTAAAATTCAGACTGATTTATACAATAAATTATTTCAAATTATCAACAAAAAGGACGAAATAAATAACTGTACGCCCCCAGAGATTCGCAAAATAGCAGAAGACAATTTACAAAATCTTTCGTCCACAAACTCTCTACATATTTATCTAAACAAACTTTTATAACAGTTGTACTATTCAACCTGGTAAGTAAATGTCAATAGTAGCATCCGAAAACTTATCATCCAACTCCGCTTAACAATTTATATTGCTAATTAGTAAGTGAAATGTTAGCATGTGTGCTTTTTATTCTTTGTACAATTTTATTGCACATTTTTGTTACTTTAAAGGCTTATATTTTGACATTTAAATACGATTTGGTTCCATTTTTTTTGTTACCAACTTCAAAAAAATAAAATTAGCGTGCGATAAAGTAATACTTTATGCAACCAAAACGGGTGTCGTAAAGTGAACTTTATAGCACCGGAATAGAAAAATACATTTTTCATATCCTCCCACTGTTCAAAAGGATTCGTAGATAGTGGCGACACGGGTGTTGCTAAATATAGCGTCATCTTATCTTTCAGATTTATTGAAGACTCTGGGTTTAAAAAAGAGGAAGGGGCATCGTGTCTTTTCTTTTGTTTAGTATGGGCCAAAGTTTTGTGATGGCTCCAAAAGTCATAAGATGTGTCGACCGACGAATCACTATCTGTCTCGCTACTATTGCCGGTGGAGGCAGGATTTGTTGCTGTCAATCGCCTTATCATAGATATTGTTCGGGCACAAGCTCTGGCGTCTTGAAAATATATGTTCTTGAATCTAGGATCGAGTAAGCAAGACATAGCTACTAAGAGACTATCTTCCACCTGTCCAAACCTGCGTTGAATTTGTTTCATGACTTCGCTCTTAAGGGCTCCTGCCACACTGTCACTAGATACATAGGGCTCCTGCCACACTGTCACTAGATACATTCAGAGCATCTATTTGTGCTTTGAAACAGTTGATCATTGGGATAATTTTACTGATGGTCACATACTGCTCTCCAGATATTTCTTTAGTAATGTGTTCCAGTGGCTTTAAAACATGAAGCAGATCTTTAATATTCTGCATTTCTATGGCCGAGGGAGTAGGTGGTGCTTTTGTATTAAGCATCAAAATTTGGTGCACGACAGGAGCCAGTTCGATATACCTCTCAAGCATATAATAGACAGAATTCCAGCGCGTTTTACATCTAAAATCAACTTCAAAGTAGGTCCAATTTGTTTTTGCCTTAATAAATCACTTTGAATCACACTTGCCTTGAAATATTTAACAACTTCTCTTACTTTATCACACAGTAAACTAAACTCGTTGATCAATATGGTCGATTCAGCAATAAGATTGACTGTGTGAGCAAAACAAGATGAATGTTTCCCTCAACCTACGAATTTTGTAACGCCAGCTACCATGTTTGCTCCATTATCAGTAATAATGGCGGTGATTTTCTCCGATTTTATTTTATCCCTTGACAAATTTCTCGCATCTGTTCAGAAAGGTAGTCACCAGTATGCCGTTGATCTAGTGCAATAGTAACAGTGCAGCGCAAGGTAAGTTTATTGTCATCGAAATAGTGGGCAGTGATACCTAAATAACTGGTAGCGGTCATCATCTCGGTCCATACGTCACAAGTTAGCAAGATGTGGCTTAAAGCATCGAATTTTAGTTCAATGTTTGATCGCATAATACTGTAGAAACTGTTCAAATTTTCTTTAAGAGTGTCTACGCTCGGAATTTTAAAAGATGGACAAACATGACGGATTTTCGAAATCCACGACCCTTAACAATGTCGAATGGTCGTTTGTCCACGCAAATAAATTAAAGCAATAACTTGCACAATTGAGAGTTCGCCCTTCCTCCCTCAGCATAGGATAGCTTTCTTTGCAATGTTTCTCCAATGGAAAGTTGCTTTTTTTTTGTAGGCGGTATGCCTTCTGCGTCCGATGAATTCTCTGATAATTGTACAGAGGGGGAGAGCCTGTCCCAAGGAGCCAAGTCGATAGGCTCTCTGAATGGTTATGGTTGTTGCTCTTGAGTCTTTGGCCATTTTGGTGGTAACTCGATTGTCCTTTGTGTGACTGCATTATCTTTCTCGCTAAAAAAATACAGAATAAGTAAGTAATCTTTCTTATAAAACAAAAAAATGAAAACTTGCATCTTCATATCAAGAAGAGCCGTGCATTTCGAGTCCCTTTCATTAATGATTCAGTACTATACCGTTATCACAACGAAAGTAACAAAAAATAGCATACATGAAACTTAATAGATCCCACTTAAGGTACCTACCTTTAGTATGGTGGTATAACAAGGTTGTATATGGAGTCCTTTACCCTCAAAGAACGAGGAAATAAATCAAATGGAAGAGAAATATTCTTAGATTATTAGTAAATTTACCTTGATATTGTGCTTGAGGGATATTTTGCAGATGTTTTTTCATATTCGATGTATTCCTCGATGACTTCAAGGTTTTGAAGCAAATTTTACATTTGCCGAATCAACGTTCAGAACAAAGACTCTTTGGTTTCGAACACGTGTGGCCATGTAAAATGTATATCGCGGAGGTTAATAACTTGCACAATTGAGAGTTCGCCCTCCCTCCCTCAGCATAGGATAGCTTTCTTTGCAATGTTCCTCCAATGGAAAGTTGCTTTTTTTTTGTAGGCGATATGCCTTCTGCGTCCGATGAATTCTCTGATAATTGTACAGAGGGGGAGAGCCTGTCCCAAGGAGCCAAGTCGATAGGCTCTCTGAATGGTTATGGTTGTTGCTCTTGAGTCTTTGGCCATTTTGGTGGTAACTCAATTGTCTTTTGTGTGACTGCATTATCTTTCTCGTTAAAAAAATACAGAATATGTAAGTAATCTTTCTTATAAAACAAAAAAATGAAAACCTGCATCTTCATATCAAGAAGAGCCGTGCATTTCGAGTCCCGGTTCATTAATGATTCAGTACTATACCGTTATCACAACGAAAGTAACAAAAAATAGCATACATGAAACTTAATAGATCCCACTTAAAGTACCTTTAGCATGGTGGTATAACAAGGTTGTATATGGAGTCCTTTACCCTCAAAGAACGAGGAAATAAATCAAATGGAAGAGAAATATTCTTAGATTATTAGTAAATTTACCTTGATATTGTGCTTGAGGGATGTTTTGCAGATGTTTTTTCATATTCGATGTATTCCTCGTTGACTTCAAGGTTTTGAAGCAAATTTTACATTTGCCGAATCAACGTTCAGAACAAAGACTCTTTGGTTTCGAACACGTGTGGCCATGTAAAATGTATATCGCGGAGGTTAATAACTTGCACAATTGAGAGTTCGCCCTCCCTCCCTCAGCATAGGATAGCTTTCTTTGCAATGTTCCTCCAATGGAAAGTTGCTTTTTTTTTTTTTTGTAGGCGATATGCCTTCTGCGTCCGATGAATTCTCTGATTATTGTACAGAGGGGGAGAGCCTGTCCCAAGGAGCCAAGTCGATAGGCTCTCTGAATGGTTATGGTTGTTGCTCTTGAGTCTTTGGCCATTTTGGTGGTAACTCAATTGTCCTTTGTGTGACTGCATTATCTTTCTCGTTAAAAAATACAGAATATGTAAGTAATCTTTCTTATAAAACAAAAAAATGAAAACCTGCATCTTCATATCAAGAAGAGCCGTGCATTTCGAGTCCCTTTCATTAATGATTCAGTACTATACCGTTATCACAACGAAAGTAACAAAAAATAGCATAGGGGAAAGTGGTCCACATTCGGCTATGGGGAACATTCGGCTATAGCTAATATTACTTAAATGGGTTTGAATTTGGCGCCTATTTTGATAGTAGGATGTCGACATAACGATATTTTAATTTAACCTGCATTTGGTTCTGGAAGCTTTTGTAATGAGCGAAGTTATTTTATGATGTGAAGTGTGATGAAGAGTACCTACGGTAAGTTTTTACAGCTTTGTATAACACTTTGTATCACATTTTCGTTTTTATGATAAAAAATTGATATGTGTTTTTAATTTTTTTAATCAAAGCTTATTATTATAAAGTATTAGTGCATGGCATAACATAACCTTAAAATATTCACTGTAGAAATTTTGGGGTAAAATTGATATCTTTGGCATCTGGGGAAGATTCGGCTACTGGATATGGGGCACATGCTGTAAATGAACAAGACACTAATACCTCTGTTGGTGAATTAAAAATGCAATCTTGTCCACCTCAAGAAGAAAGAACGCCACCTAATTCTTCTACTACTAAAGAGCGTCTAGATTCTATGGACATGGATGATACGCTTCCTTCGAGTTCAGAAGCTTCTGTTCCTAGGTTAAGTAAAATCAGGCCTTATCCTAAAAGGAATTTTGAAGAAACCAAACAAAAGAAATCTCGGAGATCACAAGCAACTATTTATACAGACACACCAGAATATGAGAAAAGACAAATTATAGAAGAAGAAAGGAGAAAAAAAAATAGAAGGACAACTGTAGAAAAGAAGAAAAACTCGGTGAAGGTAAATTTGACAAAAATGGCAAGAAAAAGGAATATTTCTACATTGTCAAGCGATTCAGATAAATCAGATACTGATATTTCATTACACGAATCGTCTGATGAAAACATTTTAGAAAATATCCGGGCAGTTGACGATAATGACACTATAACTACTGACTGTTTTGTACTGGTTAAATATTTAGTTGGCAAATCAGAAATTCACTACATTGGAAAAGTGCTTTCCATTCAAAACGACGAGTATGAAATAAAATTTTTACGTAGAAAGAGAAAAACAAATAGTTTTACATTTCCCGACGTTGATGATATCTCAATAATAGAAAGAAAGAGTATTGAAGCTATATTACCTTTTACATCCGCTCAGGGGACCGCAAGAACTACAAGGGTTTACAAATTTAATATCAATTTTTCGAATTTAAATTTAAAATGAAATGGTTTCATAAATAAGATGTTTATAGTTGTTTTCCTAAGAGAAATATTTTATTTTTTTAAAATAAAATTTGTTTTCGCCTTAAGTTTATATTTAGTCATTTTTGTGTTTATAATTTTCCAGCACATGAAGCATCTAATATTCAAACTTGGAATAAGACGAAACATCCCCACCCAGCAGATGAATGTACCCCACTAGTGGGTATGTTTCGGCTGTTTTCCATGGAAATGAAAAAGTAGAATATCTAAGATCTTTTAATAAAATATACATATAATTTTTGCGGTAAAAGTTACATAACACCCTGGTACCTCTCTTCACTAAAAAAGTTTTTTCTAATTTTTCATAATATTGTTGATATACTCCATAAAAGAAAAAACAGCCGAATGTGGACCACTTTCCCCTACATGAAACTTAATAGATCCCACTTAAAGTACCTTTAGTATGGTGGTATAACAAGGTTGTATATGGAGTCCTTTACCCTCAAAGAACGAGGAAATAAATCAAATGGAAGAGAAATATTCTTAGATTATTAGTAAATTTACCTTGATATTGTGCTTGAGGGATGTTTTGCAGATGTTTTTTCATATTCGATGTATTCCTCGTTGACTACAAGGTTTTGAAGCAAATTTTACATTTGCCGAATCAACGTTCAGAACAAAGACTCTTTGGTTTCGAACACGTGTGGCCATGTAAAATGTATATCGCGGAGGTTAGGTTAGGCGGTGGCGTCGCGGCTCGCGGCGCGTCAGTGTTGCCAGCCTCGGCTCTAAAAAGTACTCGATACATACCATGAAGTACTCACTGAGTGAAAGTATCGATTGCAAAGTATCGAGTATAAAAGTATCGGTATCGATACAATTGTACTCGATACCTTAAAGAATCGATACTTTTTCTGTGTCCCTAAGCACGTGCACGTTCTTTAGAAGCGGGATGAAAGATCAAACAACAGGGTTTTTGTTGAACTTATGGAAAATCAGATAAGATTGGAAAAAGAATTTTGGGACAGGATTTAATTAGAATATGTGTCTATTTTAAATATGTTTTAAATCGTCATTTATTAAGATAATTGGTGAAGCACCAGCATCGGGGGAATGGATGATGTTCAAAATGTTTTGATTTTTAAATAGACAGTTCAAAATATTAATAATAGTTCACATTTTAATGATTGCTTAGTCACTTTGTGAAAAATTGTGTTATTAAGTTTATTGGAGTTCTTTCTTACACCGATTATTATTTTTTATTATTCTAGTTCAAATGTTTTATATTACAGTTCACATTTAATCGAATTTATAGTCACTTTATTTATGAAAAATTGTCTATTCTAAGAGTTTATATATATTACGTTATAGTTCTCGATTTACTTTGAGAACAGTTCACATTTAAATGAATTTAGAGTCATTATATCGGAAAAACATTCTAAAATAACAGCTCCTTCTGGCACTAAAAATGTTTTGTTTAATTGCTTTTGTATAGTACATAGTTCACTTTGTTTTTAAAATTTGTATCTAATTGTTTTGCTTTAATTTTTAATCAAAACAATATCTCTGACTTTTTTAATAATTATTATATCCAATATTACAAATAATTACGTTTTCTTTAAAAAAATATGCATGTTAATAATTAATTTTCCATTTAGAAAACAAATACAGCTATGAATAGAAATTAATATTATGAATTCCAATAATTAAGTATTTTTATACAATTTGGTTTTTAAATGTAAAAGAACTTTTTCTTATTTATTGATTGTAAATCGAACATTTTCTTTTACTATTTGTCGCATATTTGGCAGAATATGTGTATAAAAATTAATCGTTTTACATTTTATTTAATTAATTTAGTTAAAAATTAGTAATATCAAATTTGCGTTTTATATATTATAAACAAATACTTTTCGAATAGATGGCTTTTTTGAAACGGTTCCTGTATATAGTGATTTGTTTCTAATTTATGATCCCTTTTTTCTAAATGGGGGTAGTATTAAAAACATCTTTCGGCCTCCTTTCTAAATAGCCGTCAGTGAGATGTGTATCGGCCCCTTTCTAAATAGCCGTCAGTGAGATGTGTATTTAGTTTTTTTTTTAATGCCGGCTCATTAGCCTGACTTGTTGGCCACACAAGAAGTGATGTAGTCGATCTCGAAATGAATTGTTTGTTTAATTGGGAATTTCTTTGGTTAATCATTGGGGTTGATTTTTTTACCTGAGACACCTGTCGACAAAGATTATTAGTGATTTTTTGTTTAATTATGTAATAATTACTATGGAGAATAATGTAAGTGTAATTACATTAGTATAGTTAGTTCATTCTACACCAAACTTTAAATTAATAATACGTCAATACTAATGTAATATTTGTATATACAGTTTCGTTTATGGTTGATAATTTGCTTTTTTTAATTGCTGTGATCGTTTAAAAGGGTTCTACTCTTAATTGTGTTGGTTGTTGTTGACTTTCATAGGGATGATAAAAATCTATTTGAAATGTTGCGAAGATTCTTTTTACCATGGGAACTTTTTCTTTTAAGTTAAGTAAGTGGGTGGGGGGGGGATTGTGATTCAAATTTTTTATAAATATATGTGTACAGATTAGTAGCAAAGAATATTACCTTACGGTAAAGAAGCGACACTGTGATATCATTTTCAAAACGCACCAATGCGCATGTATATTCTCAAAATGGCCGTTAACTGTTGCTGGACGTCAGCTGTTTGTTTTGTGCGGTATAAACAAATTATAGTAGTGTTTTTTGAAGTAAATTGAAAATTTGTTGACTTGTTAATGTATTGATCATTGGTTAGTTGTGGTGGAAAATCTTGAAAATGTACGCTTTTTTTACTTTCCGGGAGATATAAACAGGTAAACATTAATATCTTTATTGTAATATTCTTTTGGAAATTATGGAAATAGTTTTTTCGTACAAAGAATTGCACCAATGTACATACCTACTTAAAGTTTATTACAATATTTTTCTTTTTATCAGGCGTTTGGAATGGATTCAAGCCTGCAGTCGTCCAGATTTAATAGGGAAAGACGAAAAGTTTTTAAAACAAACAAGAGTATGCGCGAAACATTTTGAAGCACATATGTTTCTGAATGATTCTGAAGAATCGACTACAATGCCATGCAAAACCAACACAGTACTTACCAGCAGATGAAAATGTACGCCCATTGTAAGTTTAAAATGAAGACTCACTATTCATCTAATTGCATTTTTTTTGTTAATAGACTAACAGAGGAAGCAAATCCTGAGACCTATGAACCATCTTGCTCATTCTGGTCTAGTTCACCGTAAGTTAAAGATCAAACATATCCTTCATACAATAATTGTATCCTTTTTTGTTTATAGAGTAACTACGAGAGGAAGTCCTGTGGCTACTCAAACACATAAAAAGTTGTCTTTCAGTACACCCCGAAAAAGAAAGTTAAAGTTTGAACTGAAAATTAAATTATGTTTGCGGATATTTTATGAAAAAGTGTTTGGATAAACCTACATGTAATAAATGTTCGCAATATGGTAGGTACATTAAGGAATTAAGTGCAAGCACAATTATGTGCCATTCAAATGCCTAGGAAACCAAAGAAAAATCAACATTTTGCAATTTATGTATACCTACCTTGGATTTTGTAGAGTATATTAAGAGAAATGGATAAGTGTTTTGTGCAACATTTTGAAACCTTTGCAATTACAGATAATGTTGGATTAAATTTCATTAAAGTGCTTGAACAAATTCCTTTTTGTATGTCATGTGAAGACTTCCCCAGGTTGTACTTAATGAAATTATTTTGTAAATTAAAATTTTTTTATACTCTCAAAAGGGCTAATGCAGATTTTAAAAGTACACCTCAGAAGTCGACAAAAATAATTACTATTTCTAGTTTGTAGTTGTAGTTATTTTTATATCAAATTATTTTATTGTTATATATTATTGGTGTTAAATATATATGTTTGTTTATGAATTATATTATTAAAGAATTCTGTTTATTACTTGTAAATTTTGTCTCTTAGTTGTCCTCTTCAAAACATTCCAAACAAAATATTTTCAAAAGTATTTTTTGGATATCCACGTATAATAATTGCGGAATAACTACTGTCTAAATATGATAATAATAGGTTTGTTCGAACCTCCAGTTCTGAACAGTTCCGGAACCGTTCTAGAATTAGTAGTTCTGATAATAATGCGCATGTCCGGCCAAATCTTGGTTCTAGAACGGTTCGAAATCCTGAAGGTTCGAACAGTTTTAACATTGGAATTTTAGGGAAACTTGTACTACCAACATTAGTAATAGTAATATTAAAAAACACCGAACTTATTGGAATATCTATCGTAATGAACGTTTAATAGCTAATGCGTCTAACTACCAAAATTGCGACAGGATTTAAAAAGTAATGAAAAAGTTGTTTATATGAAATACGTTTTTCTAAATTTTGTAATGGATAATTCTGCATTTTTTATATAAGCAATATATTTATATTACAAAATACCAAACTGTTGGACAAATATCAATCGTAATGAACATTTAAATTTATGTTACTGCATCTGCATCTAACCACCCAAATTGCGACAGCATTTAAAAAGTAGTGAAAAAGTTGTTTATAAGAAATAAATTTTCCTAATTTTCTTATGGATATTTCTGCATTTTTTAAAAAAACACCAAACTGGTGGACAAATGTCAATCGTAATGAACATTTAAATGTTACATCTCAAAATTGCAACAGGATTTAAAAAGTAATGAAGAAGTTGTTCAGAAGTACATTTTTCAATATTTTGTAATGGATATTTCTGATAAACCGGGTAAATAAAACAAGGATTTTTAATACAAGCTGTTATTAATAATTGGCACGTGCATCAAATGCACACACACATTAATAAATATGTATTACATAACTATAAAACCAACAATCATAATGAATTTAAACAAATATATTACAATACATTTTCAACGTTTAAAGTCAGCTCCTCTTCTTTTTTTTTAATCTGTGAAGTAGTACACTCTTTCAATCCATTTTGGAGAATTAAAGCCTTTTTGGTAATTTGAATTGCGATACCTACATGATTTGGTACTTACATCAATTAGACTCTGAACGTTTTGTGTCACAAGTCTGGGAGTCACATTAACTTGCAATTTATTATAATTTTCATGACATAACAGGTACCAATACATACATATAATAGATTGTTCGGATATCTAATATATTGATATCACAGATTCCATTTATTTTGCTTAAATCTCAAGGGGCACACATCGAATCAAAAATTGTAAGTTTAGTATACATAATATTAAATACTATTTTGTCTAAGTTTAACAAATATGTCAGTTTCTCTACGAATATATGATAATTATAAATTCACTTTTCACATGTTCGCAAGTTCCTATAATTGTACCATTACATTCACTTTATTCTTAGAGGAAGAATGATTTGCTAGACTCAAGAACATGGTAGTCAATGGAGTAATTTCTTAAACAATAAATCACCATTTGAAGAAACTAATGTTTAGTTATACTTATAGCTGTTTATTTTGGCTATTACAAAATTGATATAATGGGTGTGAATAAAAACTGCAAAAAAATTAAAAATAGGTTTGATAAACCGAATCACACCAATACTCTAATAATATCACAAACTAAAATAAAAAACAAATAGGTACTTGAATGACAACTTAAAAACAAAGGGCAATCCAACGACCTGTCAAATAAAATTCAAGATGGCCGTTGTGGGCAAACAAACAGATTTGTATAATTAAAATTTGACTATAAGTGCTCTTATTAAACAATTATCTTATTAAATTAACTTACTAAGGTCATTATTTAATTATCTAAGTATGGTGTTGTGTATCAAAGGCTAAAACTTATAATTATGTGACCAGAACGTTCTGTATTGCAGTTTGTTTGAAAGAAGTGTTTCAAGAAAAAAACAGCTGTAATTATTGCCTGCTTTGAAGTTTTCATTGAAAAACCAGATAATAATTTAACTCAGCAGTTCTAATTATAAACACGATAGAAATTTTCATAGCAATAACTCCTCAGAGAACTAAATGCTATATTAGTGAAGCTCGTGGTGACATACATCTGAAAAATGAATGGAAGAAGTAATTTTTGCAACAATCTTAACCCAGGATATGTTGTTCTAGGAGAAAGAGCATTTTTAATAAAGGAAGCACTAGGAATTCTGCAAATGAATTTTAGTTATTCCAGCTTTTACTAAAGGAAGAACTCGTTAGCACCATAAAATATCTCATTCCAGTATCATTTTAAAAAAGTGTAATAATATGCAAAAATTAAATAGTGTAGATAAAATTGTGATGGTATTTAATGCTCTAATTAACATATGTAAGTTATAAATGATTTTGTATTTATAATTATTTATGGCACTATATAATCTTAATTTATTCCTGTACAATGTGTCCATTATTTTAGAATTTAAATAGGCATTTTGTTACAGACAAAACACAAAACTTTAATAATAAGTTAAATTTATTTATTAATATATTTGAAATCTATTTACATTTTTTTAAGTCCTAAAATGTTTATACATTGTACGCTAAATATTTATAATAAACTTTTATAATCTTACACATAATATTTCTATATGATTAAACTTATTTCCTTATTACTATTTATTAACTATTGCTTCTATAATAATTAAGTGAAACTATTTTAATAAATAAATCTTATTAAACAATCCTCTGATTATTTTGTTAAGTATTGTAAATTTAAAGACAAATTTAAATAATTAATCCTTAATCAGTGCATGAGTGGCTTTGTATTTCTTCGTATACTAGAAATAATAATGCACCAACATAACTACAATGTTCGGCTGTTACCAGCCATGCATGTAGAGTGAGCCGAAAGTATTGATTCACATTTCATAATAATGCACTACACATCCATTGGTTTTAAACTAACTTCTTATAAATGTTTCACCTAATCAAAAACACTTACTTTTCCACATAAAATAAATAAGTTGTTAATAAATGTAAGCGGTGAGACGCTTGAACACTATCATTTGGTCCTTAGTGTAATAAATATGTAATAAAAGCAAATATACAATAATATTCGTACTTGGCACAGGTGGAATACTATTATTAAAGTGTCTAATTTCAAGAGTGAATGGATCCAAATTATCAAGTAATTTAATGTTCATCTGATAGCTGCCAAACAATACATTCTCACACGAATAATTATTTTCTATGATGATTTCAACAAAATGTTACTCCAACTTTTGGATTTTCAGTTAAGAACTTCTTCAGGTAATCACTCTGCATTATCATGTCCATAAACTCAGCACACACGAAAAGTAAAACCATATTAAAACTAATA
Source organism: Amphimallon solstitiale (assembly GCA_963170755.1). Lineage (NCBI taxonomy): Eukaryota > Metazoa > Arthropoda > Insecta > Coleoptera > Scarabaeidae > Amphimallon > Amphimallon solstitiale. Next base: position 45,329,128 of record OY720678.1, on the reverse strand, counting down.
ATGATGGCATACCAAACTAAGGTTCATTCATTGTTTGCCCACAGACGCCATATTAGATCACGTGATTTGGATTCCCTAGTTCAACATAAATACGATAAACATAACCAGAAAAATGCGAAAGCTGATACGAATGACAATTACGCATGCTCCGGATTTATCAGAATTTCAAAACTAGCCCATCATTCAGAACTGTTAGAACGGTTCTTGAATTACTAGTTCTGAAAGACCGAACACTGAACTACCAGTTCTTAGAATTTGCAGTTCCAGAACTGCATGGTCCGAACAGTCTTTTTCTTAAATGACATGCGCACTAGTTCTAGAGCCGTTCGGAACTGCAGGTTCGAACAAACCTAATTTATTTTGGCAATATTCGGCAGTTCTACACCAATGGACTGAAAAGCGCGCCACTGAATTAGTAGTTTCAAAATGGCCGAAGGTCGTTGAAATTTAAGCTGAGTTTTCTTATGGAGTGTCGCTTCTTTACCGTAAGGGTATATTATTAGTAGATCAGTTTATACTAGTTTTCATAGTGTGTATAGAAGTGGCTTTTGTTTTTGACTTTGTTGTGTGTGTTTTCTTTCCCTGTATCTTTTATTGTTGAGTACTAAATGTGTTTTATTTTTGTGAGTTGTATTTTAATATCAAATAAATTTTTGTTGTTTAAAGACGGTGGGGGCGGCATTTAATAATGTTTAATTTTGTTTAAGATAATGGCTGAGCAGAATTCTTCTCAATCGTCGAATTCAATAATTACGCTGCCAACTGTTGACAGTGATAACGGTTATTATTCTGGTGCCCCTAGTGAGATGCTTATTGATATACATCGTGATGACGGCTATGGGGTTCATCAAATAGTAGCCCCTATTAATATATGCGTTAGTCAGCGGTTTTGTTGGAATATCAAATGGAGGTAATGATATTTTGTGTGCGATATGTCATTATTCGGCCCCCTGCGTGAGATATATCGGTACAGGGTGTTGAGCCATTTTGTGGTTAATTTCATCATGATAGGTGATATTTATGGTTAGGGTATGTAGAATATTAATTCAGTATGTATTTTTCTTTTTATAGAATATGAAATAGTGAGGTGTGGGCGGTGTTCTGAACGTATAAGCACAGATAAGTATACAAATAGCTCATCCTTATGGGACAATTGGAAGCGGCATTTCGCTCGAAATGGAGCTGGAATTTTATTACTATGGAATCCGTCCGCTAAATAGCAGGAAGGTTTTGGCGCTGCAATGTAAACAAATCTATGTATGTTGTACTAATAAAATATAGATGTCGTTTTATTTTTAACATTTTAAATTTTACATTTAATTTTTTTTCTTTTTATTATATCCTATAATTAATTATGTGCTTTTTTGACTTTTATCGTAATTATTGAAGACAACAAAAAACCACTTTAAAAAATATATTTTTAGATTATAAAATTGTATTATTAGATTACTATACATATAAATATGTATTCCCACATGCCAACATATATAATATATATATATATACATATATATGTATATATAGGGTATGTGTTGTATATAATACGCACACAATTACGCATATCCTACCGCATAATATGTATGGAGACGTAGTAACTATAAAAGAATTATATTTATGGTGCATAACCAGAGACTACATCAGTTTCTTTGTTGTTTGGGATTTTAAGATTGTAAAATAACCCAGTGAACTGAGAACAATTGATTTTTAATGAATATATTTTTGAGTACGTTTGTTAAACAAAATATAGGGAAAAAATGAAAGCATTAATAAAATAAAACAAAATTTTTATTTATAGTAAATATGGAAGGGTTTGGTAATAAAAATACATATATTTTTTATAAATAGGGTCTATATATTTCGAAAAATATTCAACTTTTCAGATCTAGATTTAGATGTCCGATATTTGTGGCATTTACATTCTTTATAAAGTTTTGTTATTAGTAACATGTCTAAAAAGAACGTTTGATGTTCGTGTTTGTTACAAATAATGTTTAAATCATTCTTTTCCAGTACTCTCTGCTTAATTTTTGTCCTAATATGATTTAAATCTTTATTTTTGTTGAATATTTTAGCTGTTTTCATATTCTTTATTTAGAATAAATAATTGACTTTTTGATTTTAATGTGCTTTGGGATTATGCGCTTCTTTCACAAGTCTCACAATTATACTTTTTAATTAATTTAAAGCAAATGTATCCGTTGACAAATATATATAGAATGCATAATTTGCAAAAATCGCTATTCGATAAAAGTAAACGTATTACTTCCGGTCCGAATTTAGAAATTTTTTTTACACTAAAGGTATTGAAAATTATGTTCTAAATACGTTTATACCCGTAACGTACCTGTCTAGAAAGCATGACTTGCGAGATATTCGCAAAAAACTGATTTTCGATAAGAGTAAAAGACCTACTTCCGGTAGGAATTTCAAAAAACTTTTTTAAGACAATTTGTCTCAAATTTAATTTTGAATACATTTGAATTCTTTATAAATTGTTTAAACTTAGTAATTGACGAAATATTTGCAAAATTCGATTTTTTGACTGAAGTAAACTAGTACTTCCGGTCTACCGATTTTACTGAAAAACTAATCAGATCTCAAGAGGGAGATTATACCGTATGTGTCAATTTTCATTAGGTATAGGGATTAAATGTTTACGTGCGATTTATACGTATACAAGTAATACTGTCCGTCACCAATCCCGGCAACAGTCGACATCACAACGATTTTCTCCGATCTTCCCACTTCTTTCCACCAGATTTTACATTCAATGTTTAGCTGCGAACAGGTTGCGATCTAGTCTGCAATAAAAGCCGTCTTATTACTGGAACGGGAAACATCAAATGGCCGCCGCGATCTCCTGATCTAGTAGTTTATTATTATTTTCAGAATCCTTTTTTATTCACCTTATTTTTAATTTTATTAGAATTACGCTTTTGTTTGTGTCATGCTGCGTGAACGCAGCTTAATAATTCTCTGCATTTACTGAAAGGAAAAAGAAAAACAAATCCTTGCAACTCGTAAATATTATTTCTGAACGCATTACAAACACCCAAGCCGGTGGTCGAATAGTTACTGCTAACCACGCTAACTTGTATTTACGAGCATGCATCAGTCGTGCTGGCATTGAAAAGGAAAGAAGGGGTACTATGTTGCCACGTACTGTATGGATTAATCATCTATGGCTAATGAAAATTGACACATGCTGTATACGTAAATACAAAATTTGGAATAGATATCTACAGCGGTTACAGACACACAGACATTTTTTAAAAACCACTTTTTTGGTATCAGGGGACTTCAAAACGTGGACATCTGCAAAAATCTCGAGGTCAAAAATTTTGATCATCACAATACTTCCTTATACTACGTATAAGAAAGTAAAAATCGATTAACCACATTAGATGTGGCTATTAATAATTTCACAAGTATTCCAAGTGACTTCGGATGTGGTCTTCGGCAAAAGTTAGACGCAGTTTTTAATAGAAATCCAGATTTAATAACATTGCGGCAATTGTGTATGCTAAATATGCTGAAATAAAAGAATATTTCCAGTACGCACATATAACCAGTTGCGATGTAGAAAGGACGTTTTCTATTTACATGGATGTACTTAATTCAAAGAGAACAAGTCTTACAGAAGAGAAAATGAACAAATAATAAGGTATTTTGTATTTTATAGATCACCAGCCACTTGTTATCCAATTATATAAATAAAATTAAAACCTCTTTAAAAATACAACATCTCAATAGTGCGCCCATGGGCGATGAGTCATGGCTCGCTCGTGTCCGCGGCCTATTTATGAGATACTCATCAATGTATCTCTTTTTATGTACCGATATTATTAGATTGCTTTAGCAAAACCTTCGCCCTTTTATCATTAAATACAAAAGTGTTTCTAATTTTTTAAACTGTTTTGTAGGATAAATAAAGGATGTTCATTGTCTCTTATTTTTTTCGTTAAATATTTTTGTTTATTTGGAAACAAAATAACTGTTAAATTATAAACCAATATTATTAGAAAGTGATGGCGATTAATAGCATTCGTAACGACGGCCAACACGTAAAACAAAACCAGAGCTCCGGAACTAAAAATTATAGATAAATGACATATGTAAATATGAAACCATATCAGCTAGGTATACGAAATCGAATGAATTTCGGCAGCTTTTTTTTCGATTAAAAAAACTCTCTAATTGTCAAATAAAAGAACATAATGTATCTGCTTTAATAAAAAAGGTAAACTTAAAAATCCTCCAACATTATTTAAAATTCCCAGACATTTTATATAATAGAGGAGATTTGGCAAAGAAAAAATGATTGACAAAATTATTTCCAGGATTTTTTTTACACAATACTCTCAATTGTGCCATTCATTTTCACATCTGTGGTCTGAATCATTTTTTTGTATGTATTCACACATTCATGTTATGGGCTTATATGAATAACATATATTGTGTAATGCGTGTATATAAAGATTAATATTTGGTCTTTTAGATACTAGATGTCCGAGTTGTTTTCATGTTGTAATAGTAGATTTCAACTGACATACGACTTGGTTATTTTAAACCTACAGATATCTATACCTATTTAGGTCCGCCCGCACCCCGTAGTACCCGCAAGACTCCAAATTTAACTGATTTATAAAATTTTGCGCCGTTAACTATGCAACACGCTTGTTTTCTCGTAATCGTATTGGACGAGCTATCTGTTATACTTATCTGTGGTATAAGTTTGGTGTTCCCCCCATACTTTGTCCCATATGTTACACTGTTACACACATTAGGTATGTGGAAAAAATTGTATTCTTTAATATTATAATGATTTTAATATGGATTATCTGTATTTAGGAGTTTGATTAGTGATATCCTGCTGATGCATACTTTTTGAATGATGGTGTTATAATTTAGTTAGCATTTTTCAAATATATTAGTCATTCTTGCACGCGTATATCTTACAATGACAAACGTATGCTGGTATTAAACCACTCAAGAGTCGCAGATTTTAACTACTTGTTTTAGATCTCATTTATTATATGTAGCATGCGTTTTAATGAAGTGGATTTTATTAATATGATTGAGGGTGGGTGCTTAAAATATATGTTTGCAAATCTGTATGGTATGTTTATGTTTTAATAGCATATTTTTTTTAGTTTTAGTATATCATTTTCTGGGGGTGGGCCATTAGTTTATATTAAGTGTATGAGGAATAAAACTTTATCACATATTGAAAACTAGGTGTCCGTTTAGGCTTAGCCATCACCCCCTATCTCGCCATATAATCTTGTAGCAAAATTCTTGAAAATATAGGTATTGATCTAAGATAGAATTGTGTTTTGTCTTTCAGTAAGCCTGGGCTGGTTCAGAAGCTTGTCGGAGATGGTGTTTGATATCAAGATGTATAACGGTCTGGAATGTGTATACTACTGTTGTTCAGTGGCTAAAATTTAATGTAAAACATATTTCTTGTAATGATATAATATAAAAACTATTTGTAAATACAATGTCATCCAAATAAAATAGAATTCCATGTTTTAAAATGTAATTTATAATAATGTTTCGTGATACATTTTGCTCTTTTTTTTTCTCAAATTATAAAATGCTTTTAAAAATGTAATACATTCCCTGTTGTACAAAAACGTAAACTGTAAAAAAAGATAGAGAAGCATTTTGAGAGTCAGTATATATTTTTTATCTGCTGTGTAGCGTACCTTGTTTTTTCTCCTCTCTTTTTTTAATATTATGATAATGATAACTAAAAGGTGGTCTCACATCACATTTAGAGGTTAACATCAATAGCTGCCAAATAACTTTCATCAAAATAGCCTATTTTATAGTTTTAATACCTCATTTCTAAAGATAGATCATTAGTTTATATTAAATGTATGAAGAATAAAACTTTACTACATATTGAAAGCCTGGTGTCCGTTTAAGCTTAGTCATGAGTCTATCTGATCATACAATCTTGTAACAAAATTCCTGGTGATATAAGCAGTGTATAAAATTCAATCTTCATTTAATGTAGTGCATATATAAATTTTATATTTTGTATTCATTTAATGTGAGACTTCTGCTAAATTTTTTATTAAAAGTGTAGAGTGGTATTAATATTCACGAATTTGATGTATCAACTTTTTGAATGGTTGGTTGAGCTGAAAATCATAATTTTTTTTAGTGTCTCAGGTGGTTTTATGAAACATCTAAATTTCAGATTAAAAGCTAATCGCGAGGCTTATTTCTTGTAATGATATAAAAGTATGTGTGTAAATTTTATATTTTGTATTCATTAAATGTGAGACTTCTGCTAAATTTTTATTAAAAGTGTAGAGTGGCGTTAATATTCACGAATTTGATGTATCAACTTTTTGAATGGTTGGTTGAGCTGAAAATCATAATTTTTTTTAGTGTCTCTGAGGTGGTTTTATGAAACATAAATTATGTGTAAAAACATCTAAATTTCAGATTAAAAATTAATCGCTAAGCTTATTTCTTGTAATGATATATAAAACTATGTGTGTATGTATACTTATGGATAAAAATAATTCCATCAATTTATTCATATGAGAATTAGAACGTCTATGTATTTATGTATGTGGTATTAAATATCTAATTATTTATTTTTAAAAGTTGGTATTGTTCCAGCATTTTTTCACATTTTCAAATTAGAAAATAGTCCACTCCCTTCATTTTCCTTATAAAATTTAGAGTAGTTATGGTTTTGATAGATTCTATTAGCTATAAAATTTTCATTTCAATGTGTGATCACGTGACTGAAATTGAAATTAAAAAATATTACTAGCGCAATATGTTGACGTTTTAACACTCTTTAAAGTAGATCTTCTATGATGAGAATGATGTTTATTAACTATACAGGGTGTCCAGAAACTCTCCTGACAAACGAAGACCGGAGATTCCTCAGATAATTTTAAGACAATTTAACCCAATTCACCCTAGTCTGAAAATGCTTCCTAAGGGAGCTAGAGCTCTTTGAAGATGGCGCCTTGTAATTAGTTTTTTTTAAATATCTCCCGAACGCTTCTATTTAGAAAAACAAAAACTGGTATGCTTATTTATCCTCCAGAGATGAATCGATTCCATCAATTGCAAATTTCTAGTACCGGTCATAGGCGTCTGTTTTGGGTAGGTAAACGGTTATTTTAACGCATAACTTTTTTGTCTTTAACTTTTACGCATTTGTGACACTAGATTATTAAATTTTCAGGTATTCTAGTACTAAAAGGTACTCTTACTTTAAGTCGGTAGGATACACCGTTTTCTAGAAAAATCGATTTGAAAATTTTTCGTTTTTTCGTCATTTCATCTTTCGTCATTTCAACTTCGCGAACTGACAACAATTTGACAATTAAAAACGTAGGTTTTATTTCTGTTGGCAGTTCAGAGCGAACTAGTGCAAAAAATAATAAATTGAATTTTAATGATGAAAAAACGAAAAATTTTCAAATCAATTTTTCTAGAAAACGGTGTATCCTATCGACTTAAAGTAAGAAGTACCTTTTAGTACTAGAATACCTGAAAATTTAATAATCTAGTGTCACAAATGCTTAAAAGTTAAAGACAAAAAAGTTATGCGTTAAAATAACCTTTTACCTACCCAAACCGGACGCCTATGACCTTAGGAAGCATTTTCGGACTAGGGTGAATTGGGTTAAATTGTCTTAAAATTATCTGAGGAATCTCCGGTGTTCGTTTGTCAGGAGAGTTTCTGGACACCCTGTATATCTTTACCTATGGATTTATAATAATATGTCATAATTATTTGTTTATCGTTGTAATTCGTTTAATGTTTTTCCCTATGATTGATATGCTACATATTAGCTATAATTCGCATAAAAAATGTGGTTGTTATTTTTAATAAATTGTTTTTCTTAAAAATATGTTGTTCTTTTTTATTTTATAACATAGATATATTAAATAAGGTGACTATCATAGAGGTGTCGATAGTGATCAAACGTTATGGTTTCCACTAGAAACGTGTTTAGATCTGTTAGAAATATACTGGTAAGCTCGATATCAAGCTTTTTGAACTGTTAGGCGGCACAAATACATTTCATTTATGCATCTATCACTGAATGTATGTTTTTTTTTTGAATGCATGATTTTGAGAGATTGATTTGAATGTATTGTTTTGAAATGATGGCTTTTTAAAAAGAATGATTTGATAGTGGTTTTGATAGATGGATGCCTGACGTCACCTTAGTTTATTAGATTTTAGCGACCGTCTTGGGTTCGCTATCTTACTTTTCGAAAAGTCCTACTTTTGAATCGTCCTGTATATTCATATTTGATTGATATGTCATCCAGTATCATACTGTATATTTATTTTATGATTTTGAGATGGTATGCTGATCTCAGATATAAATCCTCGGTGGTGGTGTTTGAATGTATGTTGTGGTGGTTGAGAGTAGTGCCCCCATATCCATGGGGTTTGGTTCTGTGGTCTTTCGCGGATACTGAAAAACCGCGGATAGTAGCGAACGCTTTTATTTTCGAGTACAATATGGAATATGAGGTAAAGTTAAAACAATGAAGTTATATGATATTTATTTAAAATAAAATACATTTCATTTATGCATCTATCACTGAATGTATGGTTTTGAGAGATTAATTTCAATGTATTGTTTTTGAATGCATGATTTTGATAGATTGATTTGAATGTATTGTTTTGAAATGATGGCTTTTTAAAAAGAATGATTTGATAGTGGTTTTGATAGATGGATGCCTGACGTCACCTTAGTTTATTAGATTTTAGCGACCGTCTTGGGTTCGCTATCTTACTTTTCGAAAAGTCCTACTTTTAAATCGTCCTGTATATTCATATTTGATTGATATGTCATACAGTATCATACTGTATATTTATTTTATGATTTTGAGATGGTATGCTGATCTCAGATATAAATCCTCGGTGGTGGCGTTTGAATGTATGTTGTGGTGGTTGAGAGTAGTACCCCCATATCCGTGGGGTTTGGTTCTGCGGTCTTCCGCGGATACTGAAAAACCGCAGATAGTAGCGAACGCTTTTATTTTCGAGTACAATATGGAATATGAGGTATAGTTAAAACAATGAAGTTATATGATATTTATTTAAAATAAATAAACAATAAATAAATATTCTTGTGCTGTGGCACGAATAGAACTTAACTTCATACATATGTATGTACATATATGTAGTATATACAAGCAAAAGCTAGTAGCACTTAAGCATGTTCCAACTTGTTTAACTTATCATAAGAGAGCGCCGAATTCAGGGGGTGACTCATATATACGACGATATATCGACAAATGCTCCTATAACTTTTATATTTATTGATATAACACGTTTTCTGCTCATCATAGGTAGATCGCGGATGCCTGAAACTGCGGATACGGAGTCAGCGTATAACAGGGTACTACTGTAGTATATTTAATATCTTATCTGTTGTTAGACTTAGCATGCTTTCTTTCTTCACCTTTTTTTTTAATAATATAGGAGAGATAGATTGATTTTTTGAATTTATGTATATTCCTGAAATATCCAGCTTCGTATACATACATATATATGAGAGGGTTTTTTAAATTACCGATATACATATTGCCGTGAATTTTACCTTAGAATTTAAGACAATACTGTACATAAATATATAATGTTAGAAATAAACATGATTAATGTTGACACCAAGATATACTAGTACATTTAGATTAATATTAGCAATAAGAAAACACACTCGTAGTTTAAGAAACATTTATTTTAAAATAAATTTTATTAAGCCATACAATAACACAGGTATGCACATAGGGTATAAGCATTTTAATTAAGATTATATGTATATAAACACTATTTAGATATAAGTGAGGCAAAACCTCAACAATAATAGTAAATGTCACAAATGAATATTTATTTTCAGAAGTGATAAACCAGAGGTAATGTTTTATTTAGAAAATAAAGAACCTGACTACAAGTTAGGAACAAAAAGAGCTCTGAGTATATTATGCAAAGAACCTACATTTAAAAATGGAAAGACCCTTAAAACCAACAACCGTGAAAGAGTGATGTTAACCAACGGGACGATTGTAAGAGTCAATCATTTAAAAGCAATTAAATTATACTCAGAGAATAAAATAAGATATGCTCGTAATGAATATGAAGAGGCTTAATGCACTCATATAACTTAAAGATAAAATACATACAGTTGCGATGAAAAGGATATTAAAATAAAGTATATCATAAAGAACAGCACAGAATCGTATAATATTTCAATATACACAACAAAAAGTATTAATTCTCTTCGCAATACGAATAACAGAAGTCCTTTTCATGGTTCCAAACTTTGTGCACATACAAATAAACATCTATAACCAAAGAAATAAGCAGCATTATTATAAAAGCAATGATTCATTACAGCATATTAAACATACAAAATTCTCCAAGAACGGAAAGATGGTTCGAGGAAAGAGCAGCACAGACGGAGGGACTGGCAATTGAAACAATAACCAACTTCTTTCCATTCTTTCCGATCAAAAGCAACAAAACAAAGGTGCGAGTAAGGCTAGCGCTCGGACGAAGAATCTACCTGAAAAACAGTAAAAGTAGCAATGAATACATTTATAAGTACAATAAATATTTACGATAGCAATAAAAGAATAAAATAAATATCAATATACTTACTGTACATTAGATATAAATAAATAAAACAACAAATACCGTCGTTGGCAAATGTGGAGAAACATCAAATGTCAGAAATAAACATAATAAAAATAAACGCCAACCTAAAATTTGAGAAGAATAAGAAGAGATATGGAATAAGTATCGAGATATCCGCTAGAGGCGCCACGACGAACAATTTGAAAATAAAAGCACGCAAAGACAAGCAAATAACGAGCGGCATTTATTTTCAACTATAAAAAGGGAGTTTTTGAAGAAAAAGAGTTAGTTGTTAGCTGATACCTGTGACTTTAAAAACTTCCAATACACAGCAAAGTGAGCATCTTTGAATACATTTATGCGTCAAGCGAGTAGTGGTTAAGTGGAGTTTTTACACACTTACCATTACTATCGCAGTGTAAATAAATAAACAAACCAACTAACAACTCACAAACTAAGTAGAAGCATACACGCTCCTAGAGGAATAATTCCCAATTGTTTTATCGTCGCCATATTTACAAGAAGTAAGCGTCACCAGTAAAATTATAGAAGATTCAACGGAAGGAAGAATCAACAAGAATGGACAAACAATTTCAAGCAGAATTCGAAGAATTGTATGAATCTACGCAGTGAGTAGTTAATAATATTGTCATTACAATTAAATTCAATCAAAATACACAGGTTCTCTCCAAGCACTCCATTTCTTTTAAATAATTATTTATTTAAATAATAGAAAGTAAATATAGGGAAATAATATTTATTAAAAATAAAGAACACTTGTCTTAATAGTGTACTGTGTGCGAATACTTGCACAACGGACCAGTGTTCAGTAAAAAAGACATTAGTAAGCACAGCTTTGAGTAACAGTCAAACTTTTACAAACAGGAACGCCTAAAAGCTTCGCACTAAGAATCTAAAGACTCCGTGAGAATAGAGGTTTAGACAATTAGTTTGTGATGCATTAGGAACGTACCTGGGGTGGTGATTGATCCAAGCTTTATGTAGTACGTGTGAATGTTTGCATAAAGCCGATTAGTCAGTACCTTCATTATCAAGTCAACATAATTTGGACCTAATATACAGGCCTTTAGTAAGAAAAGAGTGAAGGTGGAGAAACCCTGTACTGACTGAATTCATATTAAAATAAACGATTACAATATTACCATGAAAACTGTTACTCTTATAGTATTGTAAACAAACAAATAAAATAAGTAATATACATGCAACAATAAATTTTAATTATTGTAATTATTAAGCAGATAATACATACTTTTATACATAAATAATCTGGTGTCATAGTTATTTGAATTCCTATCCCACACAACTTTAAAATAATAATAATTAAGGAGAAACAAGTAAGGAAAGAAGTAAATCACAGTAGAACCTACGAGAGATAACAATTTATGTTGTTTTTGCTTATAAAGATAACATAAACTACAATTTTATTTATTTATCTAACTAATAAATAAATAAATTATATAAATTTCATTTAAAGGCAAATACTACAGCATATATACGGCGCCCAACTTGCTGGCTGTGTTTTTCTTACAAAATAAATTAAATACACAATTTGTCAAATATCAAAGCTAAACTTAAAAACACAACTTGCTGGCTGTGTTTCTTTCCTTGCAAAATAAAATTGTTTCTTTCATGTAATCTTATTCAAGTGGGATAGGATTCATTTAAATTTCTATTAAGTAAAATATTAGATAGAAAGCGTCATTTGTACACAACAAAAATGTCAGACAAAGAACAAAACAGTAGCAAAGGTGAAAAACCCAATATTGAAAAAGAAATAGAAACAAAGCCACAATTCACTCAATATAGGGAACCTACGCAACTAACCTCGGACTCAGAGTCGGATAAGACTGAGACAAAAGAGGATGATTCAGGAAATGCGACAGTTGAGGGAAGCATACTCACAGAGGGCACGGGTAGTACAACAATGGAACAGAAATTTGAAAGTTTTTTCCATAAATTATTCTGTAAAATAGAGGAAAATAATAACAGAATAGAGGAGAATAATAAAACCCTAAGCCACAGAATAGAGGAGAATAATAAAACCCTAAGCCACAAAATAGAGGAAAATAATAAAAATTTAAACAAGAATTTAGAAAGAATCAACTCAAAAATAGACGAGGGATTTAAAGAACTAAGGCAAGAAACACTAGAAATAAATGCCAGATTAGAGGAAAAACTGGACAAAACAGTAGCAGACCTGAGAAAACAAATAAATGACAACACAGAAACGTGCAAGAATACAAGAAAATTCTTTGTACAAGAAATGGTAGAAAGAACTGCGAAGACGCAAGAAAACTTCAACATAGTGAACGAGGAAATAGTAGCCATCAATAGAAGAATAATACACAACGAAGTGGAAAATAAAGAACAAATAGAGAAAATTACACACAAGATAGAAGACTGCGAAACAAAATATGAAGCTTGCAATAACGCTGTGTCCAATCTACAAGGGAAAACATCAACTTTTGAACACACGATCAAACAGCTTGAGGACAAAGTAATGCACGGGGTTCACACACCTAGTGTGTCTTTGCCACAAACTGTGGGAAGCATAGACAATGCACCGAAATTCTCAGGACACTATAAGGACAATCCAATGATATTCCTGAGAACAATTAAGACATACATGAGAGGCATAACGGATGAGACATCCAAACTACACTTTATAAGAGCATGTCTCAAAGACTATGCACTCCAATGGTATCACATGATAATGGATGATGTAATAGACTTTAACGATTTCGAAAGGCGATTCACAAGACAGTATTGGGGTCGAACGCAACAGAGAAACATAAGACACGACCTGATATTTGGAAAGTATAGGTCTGGATTATCTCGAGAGAACTATGTCATAAGAAAATATTCTTTTCTCAAATACATTGTACCCAGAATAGAGGAAAGTGACATAGTATCGCAATTGGCTGCACACTTTGATCACAATGTTACTCAGACCGTCGCACTTCAAGGAATGGAAACAATAGAAGAACTCCTTGAATTAGTAAAAAGATTAGACGACATAGATGAAAAGGGCTATAACGTGAACCGAGGGAATGGAAACATGAACAATCAACCTCGAAACAACGACAGCAACAACAGAAACAACTACAATGGGAATAGGCGAAACAATAATAATTACCAAAATACCCATAACCCGGACAGAAATAATGATGGCAAAAGGAAAGATAATAGCCAAAATTACAAGAGGGAAGATAAGACAAGTAAAGAAGATAAAAGAATTCAAAATATACAAATTGAAAAGGAAGTAAAAGAAGCAACAACAAAACAAAATCAAGAATCTAGGGGTGCGATACCAAAAGAAAACAGGCATAACTCAACAGACAAAGAGTGGGTGAATGCAGCATATTATTCTGGTGCAACGTCGCTGGATTTTTAAATAAGCCAGCCAAGAGAAAACGTAAAATACAAAACATCTATAATTACGATGATTTAAAAAGGATAACCACGGAACTACCACATATAAAAATCAAGATTGGGGAACAAGAGATAGAAACATTGCTGGATACTGGAGCTCAACTTTCACTTTTAAATAACAATATCATGAACAAAGATATTGAAAGTTTGGGGTGTTATAAACCCATAAAGAAAATAAATCTTATTACTGCAAACAAAAAATGTATGATAACAGTAGATAAAATCTTCTGTATAAATATAAAGATAGATAATTTAAATTTATTAACCGAATTCATCATAGCACCTAATTTGAATAGCGACTGTATATTAGGGATGGACTTTTTAAGCCAGTATGGTACGAAATTAAATATGGAAAATAAATTATTCCACATAAAGGACTCAACAATATCATGGAGCAAAGAAGCCCATGAGGAAGAGATCCTTATCAATAATCTATATGAAGAAGATGCTCAAGAAGAAATCACAACAAAAATGGATTGTAGTTTACACAATGAAGTTAAGAAAAGTGCACATCCTGTGAGGCAACTTCAATGCGGAGACCTCACGCAAAATAGGGATGGTACTAAATTAAATTGTAATAAACTGTATATAACCCATGTGAATTATCTTTTGAGTAAGCATATAAAATTATTTGATGATAGTCCAGGATTAGCCAAGGGCTACGAACATAAACTTAAGTCGACGAGACACAGCCCTTCAGAATAAAAACATACCCCATTCCAAAAAAGTATACAGAGCAAGTCAAATTAGAAATAAAAGAGATGTTGAAAAACGGCATAATTACAAGAACGGAATCAACGTTCATAAATCCAATGGTTGTAGTAATAAAGAAGAAACTTAATGATGAAAAAGACGTCAAACTACGCGTATGCCTTGACGCCAGATGTCTGAACTCCAGAACCGCACCTAATTTTGAAGCCCCACAAAACATTGAAACCCTATTGACAAAATGTACAGACGCAAAGTGGTTTACGAAACTTGATTTAAAAAGTTCTTTTTGGCTGGTACCATTGCACGAAGATTCTAGGAAATATTGTTCCTTCATGTTTAATTCATTAATATACTCTTACAATGTGGTTCCATTTGGATTAGCGTCAGCTACTGCAGCACTAGTAAGAGCAATGCAGCAGATCCTGGATCCACACGAAGAATACGTCTCACACTACGTAGACGATATTCTAATATTTAATAAAGACATAGAAAGTCACAAAGAATCAGTAGAGAAAATCCTGAATACATTAGCAAAAAATGGTTTAAAAATAAACCTCGAGAAATGCGAATTATAGAAAAATAAAGTGAATTATCTGGGATACATAATTGATGGAAAGACGATATCAATAGAGGAGGAAAAACTTGAGGCGATACGAAAATATCCCAAACCAAAAAATATTAAAATGCTTAGAGGATTCCTAGGAATGATAAACTACTATAAACACTTCATTCCTAAAATATCCGACCAAACGCACACGTTATACAAAATGATCAAGAAAGGAGTAAAATTCAAATGGACCCATGAAAGGGAAAAGGCATTCATCGACATAAAAGAAAATTTCTACAAGGCATTGATCATAAATCTACCAGATTTCAATGAAGAATTCATACTAAGATGCGATGCCTCCAGCAATGCTGTAGCCGCAGAACTCCTACAAATAAGAAATGGGGAAGAAATACCCATATGCTTCCTATCAAGAATTCTAAAGGATTATGAGCAAAATTATTCCTCGTCAGAACGGGAATTGCTATCCATTATATGTGGAGTGTCAAAATTAAAATATTACCTACTAGGAAACACTTTCCTACTTGAGACAGATCATTTATCTCTAATATTCCTAATGAAAACAAGGTTTAATAATTCACGAATATACAGATGGTCTCTCATACTATCTGAATATTCATTTAAAATAAAGCACAGGAAAGGTACGGACAACATAGTTGCAGACGCACTAAGCAAAGCCCATGGAGGTAATAAACAATCACACTCATATCAGATAAATGAATATGATATCGAACATGCTCCAAATTTATACAATCGAGAAGATATCGAAGACAGTCAACGAACACCTGAGATACTAGAAATAAAGCACAGAGAAGATAGAGAACTCACGTTAAATAAGAATAAAACATATCAAATAGCAGACCTAGTTGTAGTGAAGAACTATCGACTAGGTAGGAGACATTTAAATAAATGTGCAAAACTGGACCTACCCTACAGTGGACCTTACAGAATAAGTAGGACACTAGGAGATGTAACTTATGAACTACAAGAAGTAGACAATAGAAATATAAAAGGAAAATACCATGTGTCCATGCTACATGACTACGATGAAATAAATGATCAATAAAATTGCATTTGTAGTTCACGTTAGTTGTGAAAACATAATTTACACATTTGTCAATTCATTATTTCATAATGGCAAACCATGGTTTTAACAACTAAGGGATATGCCGTGAATTTTACCTTAGAATTTAAGACAATACTGTACATAAATATATAATGTTAGAAATAAACATGATTAATGTTGACACCAAGATATACTAGTACATTTAGATTAATATTAGCAATAAGAAAACACACTCGTAGTTTAAGAAACATTTATTTTAAAATAAATTTTATTAAGCCATACAATAACACAGGTATGCACATAGGGTATAAGCATTTTAATTAAGATTATATGTATATAAACACTATTTAGATATAAGTGAGGCAAAACCTCAACAATAATAGTAAATGTCACAAATGAATATTTATTTTCAGAAGTGATAAACCAGAGGTAATGTTTTATTTAGAAAATAAAGAACCTGACTACAAGTTAGGAACAAAAAGAGCTCTGAGTATATTATGCAAAGAACCTACATTTAAAAATGGAAAGACCCTTAAAACCAACAACCGTGAAAGAGTGATGTTAACCAACGGGACGATTGTAAGAGTCAATCATTTAAAAGCAATTAAATTATACTCAGAGAATAAAATAAGATATGCTCGTAATGAATATGAAGAGGCTTAATGCACTCATATAACTTAAAGATAAAATACATACAGTTGCGATGAAAAGGATATTAAAATAAAGTATATCATAAAGAACAGCACAGAATCGTATAATATTTCAATATACACAACAAAAAGTATTAATTCTCTTCGCAATACGAATAACAGAAGTCCTTTTCATGGTTCCAAACTTTGTGCACATACAAATAAACATCTATAACCAAAGAAATAAGCAGCATTATTATAAAAGCAATGATTCATTACAGCATATTAAACATACAAAATTCTCCAAGAACGGAAAGATGGTTCGAGGAAAGAGCAGCACAGACGGAGGGACTGGCAATTGAAACAATAACCAACTTCTTTCCATTCTTTCCGATCAAAAGCAACAAAACAAAGGTGCGAGTAAGGCTAGCGCTCGGACGAAGAATCTACCTGAAAAACAGTAAAAGTAGCAATGAATACATTTATAAGTACAATAAATATTTACGATAGCAATAAAAGAATAAAATAAATATCAATATACTTACTGTACATTAGATATAAATAAATAAAACAACAAATACCGTCGTTGGCAAATGTGGAGAAACATCAAATGTCAGAAATAAACATAATAAAAATAAACGCCAACCTAAAATTTGAGAAGAATAAGAAGAGATATGGAATAAGTATCGAGATATCCGCTAGAGGCGCCACGACGAACAATTTGAAAATAAAAGCACGCAAAGACAATCAAATAACGAGCGGCATTTATTTTCAACTATAAAAAGGGAGTTTTTGAAGAAAAAGAGTTAGTTGTTAGCTGATACCTGTGACTTTAAAAACTTCCAATACACAGCAAAGTGATAGCATCTTTGAATACATTTATGCGTCAAGCGAGTAGTGGTTAAGTGGAGTTTTTACACACTTACCATTACTATCGCAGTGTAAATAAATAAACAAACCAACTAACAACTCACAAACTAAGTAGAAGCATACACGCTCCTAGAGGAATAATTCCCAATTGTTTTAGAAGTCCATTTGGAAGAAATACCTACAGGAGAAAACAGACGAAAGTTACTGTTTATATAAAAAACAGAGACTGATAGTGAAGCAACTGGTAAAGCAATCTAAACATAATACGTGGGAAGAATTCGGGAAAAAACTGGACAAAGACAGTAAAGGAAACCAAAAATTGTTCTATAAAGTAATGAAGAATGCCCGAAAAGAAAAGAAATATAATTTAAACCATGTAAAAAAGAAAAACGGTGAAGTAGTAACCGATGGAAAAGAAATAATGAAAAGATGGAAGGAATACTTCGACGAACTATTAAATACGGGAAATGGACAAGAAAACAAAGGGAAGGAAGGAGAAGCAAAAGAAAGGAGAGAAACAGGAGATGGAGAACTAATAAATGTAGACGACATACAGGAAATAATTAACAATATCAAAAGAGGAAAGGCAGCTGGGCATGATAAGATAACCCCGGAAATGTTAATACACCTGGGCCCACAAGGTAAAGAAATGATAGTTAAATTTCTTAATCAAGTATGGAAAACAACACAAGTACCACAGGACTGGAAAACTGGTGCAATCGTCCCTATACATAAGAAAGGAGATACGAAAGACTGCGCGAACTACCGGGGAATAACCTTGCTAAGTATAGTATCTAAAATATACGAAAGTGCCCTGGAGAAAAAACTAAGACCAGAAATAGAAAGGCAGTTGGAAGAAACCCAGAGTGGGTTCAGGAAGGGCAGAAGTGTACAAGATCACATCTTTACAATTAAACAATTAATAGAGAAAGCTAGGGAAAAAAACGAACCAATATACATGGCATTCATAGATATTGAGAAGGCCTTCGACCGAATACCGAAAAGAATAGTCTGGAACAGTTTAAAAGAAAGAGGCATCCAGGAGCATTTAAGAACAGCAATAAAAAGCCTGTATGATAAAAACACCAGCTACGTCAGGAAGAATAACATGGAGTCCGAGGAGTTCGAGATCCAAGATGGCTTAAGACAGGGTGGTGTCCTTAGCCCTCTGCTATTCATAACAGTGATGGACGACGTAATTAAAGCCACAAATGACAAAACTAAGAAAGTAACCGTAGGATACAAACGATTGAGTCCAGTTACAATCTCGAACTGCGCTTTTGCCGACGATATAACGCTATGTGCACCAAGCGGAAAAGACCTCAAGAAGAACATCACAGTATGGCATGAGGAGTTATCCAAAAGAAACATGAAAATAAACACAAATAAAACAAAAATACTAGTCATCGGCAAGGATAACGAAGAAATTAATATACAAATTCAAGAACAAAAAATAGAACAAGTGAATAGATTCAAATACTTAGGAGTCCAAATAGAAAGGCATGGTAACATGGAACAGGAAGTAAATGAAAGAATATCCAGCGCGGCAGGAGTGTACTTCTCACTTTCTGGGTGGTTTCTGAGCAACAAGGAGATCAGTCGCAAAACAAAGATGGCAATATATAGAGCAGTGTTCAGACCAGTATTAACATACGGCAGCGAGAGCTGGGTGACGACAGACAGAATGAAGAGCAGAATACAGGCAATCGACATGAAATACCTAAGGAAAGTAAAAGGGGTCACACGCAAAGATCGGATAAGAAATGAAATTATAAGAAAAGAACTGGAAGTAGAACCAATATTGGGCAATATTGAAAACCAGCAACTAAGATGGTTTGGACATCTAAACAGGATGAGCAACAGCAGACAAGCGAAAAATGTATGGGATGCGAGGATAACCGGCAGGAGGAGCAGGGGCAGACCTAAGAAAACGTGGAACGGGGAGGTAGCAGTAATACTAGAGAAAAGGGGCAAAACGTGGAAAGAAGCGCTGAAGTTGACAAGTGATAAAAAACAGTGGGCAAAGTTTATATATGAAAATAGTAAATAGACAAAGTAATAACCTACACCTTCGGGTAATTTGGTTTATCGATTATATATATATATATATATATATTTAAATAATAGAAAGTAAATATAGGGAAATAATATTTATTAAAAATAAAGAACACTTGTCTTAATAGTGTACTGTGTGCGAATACTTGCACAACGGACCAGTGTTCAGTAAAAAAGACATTAGTAAGCACAGCTTTGAGTAACAGTCAAACTTTTACAAACAGGAACGCCTAAAAGCTTCGCACTAAGAATCTAAAGACTCCGTGAGAATAGAGGTTTAGACAATTAGTTTGTGATGCATTAGGAACGTACCTGGGGTGGTGATTGATCCAAGCTTTATGTAGTACGTGTGAATGTTTGCATAAAGCCGATTAGTCAGTACCTTCATTATCAAGTCAACATAATTTGGACCTAATATACAGGCCTTTAGTAAGAAAAGAGTGAAGGTGGAGAAACCCTGTACTGACTGAATTCATATTAAAATAAACGATTACAATATAACCATGAAAACTGCTACTCTTATAGTATTGTAAACAAACAAATAAAATAAGTAATATACATGCAACAATAAATTTTAATTATTGTAATTATTAAGCAGATAATACATACTTTTATACATAAATAATCTGGTGTCATAGTTATTTGAATTCCTATCCCACACAACTTTAAAATAATAATAATTAAGGAGAAACAAGTAAGGAAAGAAGTAAATCACAGTAGAACCTACGAGAGATAACAATTTATGTTGTTTTTGCCTATAAAGATAACATAAACTACAATTTTATTTATTTATCTAACTAATAAATAAATAAATTATATAAATTTCATTTAAAGGCAAATACTACAGCAATATGTGGCGGTATAAAGTAAGAAAAAATATTGGATGTCATATATTCTCTTTATTTAATAATGTATATTTATTTTTAAAATTATATAGTGTACAGCGGATTATGTAGTCATATATTTTTCTATATTATACAGTTTTATTTCATCATAGGCGTGTATTTATATGGTGATATAAAAAGAAAAATGTGAATTATACATATACCCATTTTTTAATTAATAATGATAATGTACATTACATATATTTATTTATAAAGTGTACAACGAAAGACCTAATCATATATTTTTCCATATTCTCCATTTTATAGCTTTACTTTACTAATATTTGTCACCAACATATATATTTCTAAATCGGATTTGAGTCTATCTAATTGGGATATAAACATCATAATTCTAATGTTTAATAAGTCTTTCTTCTGTCTGAGAGCTCTCTGCCTGCGTTCAACTGATGTATTTCCAACAAGTCTAGACATTTTTATACGGGTCTGTACAGATTAGCTACTTGCGAAATGCTTCTGACTGGCATATATTACATATCCACCACCATTCACGACCCGATCTTCATTATACTCCAATTTAGGATGATTATATTGAGGATACCAAGACGCTAACGTCTTTGGTATATTCTTGTGTAAAGTTAGTACAGTCGATGTTTCTATGTCGAATACGCAAATTTCTGCATGAAGATCTAAATCAGGTTCGTGTAGATATTCATACTCACTATAAATGTACCACTTTTTAAGTTGGGTCATATTTGGATTCAATATTCCAAAACATTCATTAATTCATCGATATCGAAATATTGATCGTTCTGATATGCGAATGCTGCTATGAATAAACACTCACTTTGCGTTAATTCCGACGATAATAACCAATCTCGTACTATGATGGGTATTTCAATACCATTAGCAGACATAAAGTTATCATATTTCTCCATATTGCACTACCATTATACTATTTTATCACTTTATAGAAAAAGGGTAACACCGCTTTACTATTGATACTGAGTGATATTATTCCCAAAATTCCTATATATTTAATATTTAGTTGGTATAGTATCCATCAGGGGGCGCTTTTTATATTTTCTGCGCATGCGGCTATCACCGAAGCAGACAGCTGTTGCGGTTTCCGCTGGAAACATGTTTAGACCTGTTGGAAGTACATTGAGAAGCGCGATAGCAAGCTAGGCAATTTATTCAGGAATTCTCTAGAAGCAAAAGATCATCTTGATGGTCCGCCATTTTGTTGCCTGATGTCACCTTAGTTGGGTTAGTGGCTGTCAGAGGGCGTCATGGTATTTGGGTTGGTGATGATGAGAGATGCCATTTCTTAGTTTGGCTAGTGGCTGTCAGAGGGCGTCATGTTATTTGGGTTGGTAATGATGAGAGATGCCATTTCTTAGTTTGGCTAGTGACCGTGAGAGGGCCCCACATTAGTTGGGTTGGCAGAGGGCGCCACTAGGGCGAGGGGGGTGAGGGGGCCCCACATTAGTTGGGTTGGCAGAGGGTGTCACTAGGGCGAGGGGGTGAGGGGGCCCCACATTAGTTGGGTTGGCAGAGGGCGCCACTAGGGCTAGGGGGGGTGAGGGGGCCCCACATTAGTTGGGTTGGCAGAGGGCGCCACTAGGACTAGGGGGGTGAGGCGGCCCCACATTAGTTGGGTTGGCAGAGGGCGCCACCAGGGCGAGGGGGCCCACATTAGTTGGGTTGGGGGCCGCGAGGGGGGGCCACATCAGTTGGGTTGGCGACCGTGAGGGGGCGCCACATCAGTCTAGAATCGGCGTAAGTACCCTACTCTCTCCTGTTCTATTCTTTCCTCGTAGAAGAAATTAGTTTAATATTTTGTCCAAAAATTATTACTGAATTTCCAAACAGGCCTCTGTACCTCTCTGAGTTATTCTACCATATTTTGCTACTTTTGAAACATTCTTTAATTTCGGATAAGGATAAAACGTTTATTCACATTACGAAATTGGTACGTACCAGTTCATTAGTGATTTCTTGTGTTGAAACGTTGCTCTGTAGTAATTTAGCTTTCCTTTATTGTCAAGCAAAATATCTCGTTGAACATTTTACTGATTTTACATGCTTATTAATTTGCTAAAGCAAAGCCAAATCGATTTTATATATAGAAATTTTAATTTATATTTCAATTGCTATTAAAAAATAATTCTATATTTACAATACTTGTTATTCAGATAAAGAACTATAAGGTGATGGGGAAAGGTATATTAAAAAAGAAAACTACAATAGTCGACTTAATGCATTTATTACTTCATTTCTACACTATACATGTTGTCGTGATGTTATTTTCCATTTTCTTTGTTTTAAATGTCCGTAAGTTAAAGTACGATTGCTTGGACTATGAAAGTAACACAAGAAATAAACACTTAGTACTTCTTAAATATCGTGACTTATCACTAATCTAAATGTATTCTAACTGTCCTACATAACCTGCTGATTTTTTTTCATTATAATAATTACTTATTCCATATTAGTTTTTCTTCAGTTTTCCTTCTCCATACATAGTAACTAATTCATATTAATACAAGTTTTCTTTATACACCAATTGTTTATTATAATTATTATTTTCACTATCGTTTGAAAAAGAGAGCTTTATAACCATAAATAATATAAAGTTGACTATATATATTTACGTAACCTTTATGTGAATTGTTTGACGGGAAGATGTTTATACAAGTAGTACCTAATATACAAATGTATTGACTTGGCTTTTCTATATTTCGAAATGTTAAAAGATGTCTTATCTGATATTATTGAAATTTACTGATATAACTACATCTACTGAGAAGAGTTTTTTTTTCATATGGAATGTTTTGCTGTTCTCTCGAACTATACTCTGTTTTTTAATTCCGCGTAGCACCTTTAAATCGTAGTGCTAAAAGTGGGCATTTCGATTGGTTCTTTTCGTGCCCAAATGACACTCACTTAATTAAATGATAGTCATTCTTAGTCATTTGACAGTTGCATTTTGTATATTTTCCACATACACATAACATAATATACTTAACCTATATCATAAATTTGTCAAAAATAAATTTCATCATATATTGCAGAGTGTACATAAAACGAGAATAGAGAAAAAGAGTATAGTATTATTGAATGCATGTTTATACGAAAAGTATAGTTTAAGTATTTTTAAATGTAACTTCACTTTCACTTTAAATAAAAATAAATATATGTTTGTGTCGCTTTGACAACCGACATACGCCCAGGAATTAAAATGGCTCAAATTTGAGATATTGCAGAATTTTATTTGTCAAGTAAGCTGCGTGCACACTAATTATACAAAACAATGTGGTTATCATAAAACGTTTGAAGTATGCTGGGAGAAATAAGTAACCGTACACTTCGCGGAGATATAAGGTGGTATGGGCGTGTTTATTATGCATTAGTATATGGCGAACATGCTCATAAAGTTCGTACACTATAAGTAGATATAGGTCATACTGCGCAGAAAGGTGCATTGGTTCGGTCGACTTTATTCATTACGTCTAGAGTTTCTACTCAGTGGCGTCACTCACGGTCAAACTAGAGTGCCGAATGTTGTTAGTTTTTTGCATTTTTAGTTTTTTTCAAATTTAAGTGTTTTATTCTATTGCAAATACAGTTTGTTTTTGTAAGTACATCGCATATCGAATATTTTTCTTAAATAGGTATGTAATTTATAGTTACTTTATTTGTAAATTTTAGTAATCTTATATGATCTTATACTTCTAACCTACAAAATAGCGTCCGTCTTCCACATCGAAAGTATGTAAAGGGCGAATTATTCACAGCCAAAGTCTCGATACTTCTTACATCAGCAGTTCTTCTAAAAAACAATGAATTGTAAAACCATAGTGTTATTCTATGTAATCGACCTTCGTACTCTTAACAACAAATGATGTCTATTTGCAGCTAATAATTCAATTATTTCATGTATGTAATGTATAATTCTACCTATATTAAAAATATGCGTGTTCTGTTCGTAAATGTAATCCTTGTTTAATAAATGATTACAAATTATTTTATTTACTTTTTTTATCATTCACACCGCCCTAATCTAGTTTACTGGATATTTCTAATAGCGTTATGTCATAAACTCATGACGTAGTTTTTCTATTTTTCTCTTTAATATTAGATGTATTTATCGCCCAATAAATGTGCCGTCACTGGCTACATACATCGCGCATATCGGCTAGTGACGTATGTGTTCTTCTTATAGTGTTCGAATTAGACATGGGCCAGAGACAAGGTTTATAGATATATAAGGTTGCCTGGTAACTGTAAAGAAGAGGGGGTGGACCGCCACATTGCGCGTCATCAAGCGTCAAGCGTGCCGTTTTGCGAACGTTCGGTAGTTTGTAATTGACGTATACAGTTGGTCATTGGATTTAATATACTTATCGTGCGATAAATGTCTTTTGTGTTGTGTATGTTTGGTTTTATTTTGTTTTACAATTTTTTCTTCTGTTTATAGAGTGTTTAATACATATAAACTTAAGTTAGTATTGTACAACCGTTCTGGTATTGTGTTTTTTTTTTGTATTTTTATGGTAAGAGTTGTAATATAAAATTTGTAGCATATATAGGAAATAATGAAATTTATTTAGATGCCTGGTGGAAGCATCTGCAGTGTTGCAATTTGTAAAAATAACTAAAAAAAAGGCTGGTTCATGTTCCTTCATGTTTTTTACTTTTCCTAAGAACCCTCAAATTAACAAGAAATGGATTAAAAAATGTTATCGTAAAGACAAATTTAATCCTGAAAACAAGAGAGTATGTAGCCAACACTTTTTATTACATGATTATGATGATGAAATGCAAGCAAGTATAATGGGATTGCAACCCAGGAAATTAAAAAAAAACAGGTAAGTGGGTTATATTTAACTTAGTTGTGACTATTTTAATAACATGTTTTGTGTTTTTATAGCAATTCCTTCTCAACATTTACTGCCACGAATCGAAAATAAAAGTTTATCTGAACGATTAACGATAATGGAAACCAAAAATCGTAAAGAATTTCTGGTGCCCTTACTTCTAGAATCAAAGGCAAATGAATCTCAATCAACACCAACAGAAAATATTGGACTAATAGGGGAAATAATTCTCTCATGTAGTAAAGATACAGACTATGACCTTTTGAAAAGAAAATATGAGGCCCTGTTGTCAAGAAAATGAAAAACTAAAACAAAAAGTAAAAATTTGTCAAAGCAGTGAAGATAGTTTACAGCAACTCTGTTTAAAATTGGAAGCCCAGGTTCACAGAGAACTGACTTTGATAAAAAGCTTGAAACTGCTTTCAAAGATTTTTTAACACTTAATCAGCTAGAAATCGTTTTAAAAAAGAAAAGTAAGGCACGCTGGAATTCAGAAGAATTTTCTAAAGCTTTCACCATAAGATACTTTAGTAAACGATGCTACATTTACCTGAGGCAAACATTACACTATCCTTTACCTGGACTGTCTACATTGCAACATTCGGCTACAAATATAAATCTTCGAAGTGTAAATTTGGGGAAACGAAATGGAACAGATGACCATAGGAATTCAAAGAAAATGAAAAAAACTATAACTTAGTTTTATAATATGTAGTACATGTATAACAAAAGGACTTGAAAATGTAATTACAATATATGTACATATTTCATACTTATATTAAAATTCACAATTTGTAAAAAAGTTTAGATTGTATATTATTTGTTAAAATAATCTTTAGTAGATGAGAATTTCTTTTAAAAAATATAATATATGTATACTATAGGATTTTATTGAATATAAAGTTAAGTAAATAAATAATCCTGTTTGTTTTATTTAATTCATTTATTTATTGACGAATAAAACCTTCATTAATTTGTTAATTAAATTTATTCTCGTATTCTGTTATTATTAAAATGCAAAATTAAAACACTATTTTTATATAGACATCATATAAAGTCTCCAATTATAATCTAATGTACATTACAGCAACTTTAATACTAGTAATAATTTTGAATGGGCGCGCTGGATGACGTTTTCCCGCGGAGCTTTCTATTGGTTGAAAGTTACCAGGCAACCTTATATATCTATAAACCTTGGGCCAGAGAGGGGAAGTCGTTCCGATTTCACTCAGACTAGACCGACTCGTGTTTTGTCGGCTCTCGGGTACCGTATTACCTACCGGTTTCCCCGAGAGCCGACAAAACACGAGTGGGTCTAGTCTGAGTGAAATCAGAACGACTTCCCCTCTCTGGCCCATCTCTTCGAACTCTACCACTTTATATCTCCGCGAAGTGTACGGTTACTTATTTCTCTTGGTGTACGTCACTGTCCACTATTTGTATGGGAATGTTTAAAGGAGATGCACACTAATCAAACAAAATGCTTTTGTGTTTGAAAGACTTTTAAACGAATTCAAAATGTTTGTCAAACACTTGTGCGGTCGCAAAAATAAATTCCTACATTATTGATATAATAATTGACGGATTTAATTTCTATATTTGATCAATTTATTTAGGTAGTTAAGTACAAATTCATTTACAAATGTCAGTGTAATAATTTTCAGATGTTTTTTTTATTTGGTTATTTATATATTTTGCGCTCTGATGTATTTAATCAATTTTTTTGTCAAACAATTGTGTAATTGGTGTGCATCATGTCTTCAATTTGTTTGTCAAAAATTTTGTATAGTGTCCATTATCTTGAACTGCTTTTTGGAGTGTCTACGGTTGTCTGTAAGAATCAGCTTTACGGAGACTATCTCTTCACAAAATAGCAAGCCATAAAGAGGAAGTGCACAAATAAATGAAAAGCAAACTAATGTGTCGACACATTAGTCGTGATTTCAGGTAGACACTATAAAAGTGTTTACTTCATTTTGTAAATGTTTTGAGTTGCCTTGATTAGTGGCTTTCGTTTACTTGTAGTCTTTTAAAATTAGTTACTAACACAACATATTAAATTACTAATAACTTTGATTAGTAAAATTAGTAGTACAAATCAAATACTATACGAGAAATATGTTTATAAACTAACACCGACTTAGGGGCATTAGCAAAATCAGTGCGTAGGATCTATACATTTATTTTTTCAACATTCAATAGACTTCATATGCTGGCATATAAATGTGCTATGATTAGTGCAAAGCAATATTGGTAATATTGCATTCTTCAGCCTACACCTAGCTTTTCAAATATAGTTGATAGGATTTCATGAGAAACAAATATTACTTTAGTACTTGAAAATTTATAATAATAAATTATAAATCAACTAGTACTAACTTTTGGGATACAATATTATATGACGCCGAGTTGGCGAGTTCATTTTGTTTATCAATTATGGTATATTGCCAAAAAATCAAAATACAATAATTATAACAGGTTGAATAGAATAGAAATACAATGGCTTTTTCATACTTTGAGAAATGTGGTGGCCAATGATATATTCAGTTCATTAGGTGTATCTGTTCGAATACTATTGTTAAAATTTAATTATTGTAATACAGTTGCATATCAATGTGGTAATAAGAGCAAAAACTAATATCTTGAAAAGGCCTGATAAAAAATGTATTAGCTGTGTTACACTTGTCAATTTCTTCACCAAGAAGGTGTTGATTTAGAAAATGTTTTATATTTTTCTTCAATTTCATTAACGTTTTAGTGGTTTCTGGTAATTTTTTGTGAAAAAGTTATTTAGTGACTGAGCAAAATATTCATTTTAAAACTGTGTCTTGGCAACATGATTTAAGGTTAACATAAACTAAATTCCTATTATTTTGTTTGTGTACATTGTACCCTGCGATCATTGAAAGCAGTCAACCTTTTTTAGTTATTTTGTGACCATTATTTTTGCACTGTTGGTACTAATTCAGAACTGCCGACAGGCTGATCAAGTCCAAAAAGAGATTCACTCGCATTCAACAAACAAATTACACCGATTATTAAAATAACACTCAGTTATTTTTCATTCCCACTAGTGAGCGACAGTCGAACAATCACACGATTTAGTAGGCACGTACCTACTGTTTAAAAAGAATCTTGTCAACAGCTCAAAATATATATGAAGCTTCTACTGAAATATGATTGTCTTTTTTGTTTGTTATCTCTAACATCTATTATCATTTGAAATGACATTTGGTTGCTGAACACTATTAATACCCGATTAATGCGTAATTGATGTGAAAAATGAATAATGTGACTACGCATACTTATTAATTTATATGGTAAAATACTTAATGAAAAAAGGAGTGTTAAAAAAGGCATTGTAAAATATAATTTCTACATATTTCCAATTATTCGTCAAATCATATAAAGCATTGCTACTTCAGATAAGCAATAATAAGATTTTTTTAAATGTGCTGAAGCAAAATTTGCAAGTTTCCTTTATCGTTAGAATCGACTCAACATCTTATTGGAATATTACAACTTCGAGAATCACTTTCAATATTATATTCCGCATTTTAGAACACTCAAATATTTGTTGTCCAAATTTAATGTCTTTATCGTTGCATTTGTATGAACTTATATATAGAAACATTTTCAAGTTTAGTATCTCACATACAAAAGAAGCGGCTATTTGTTTACCTATTTTTATAAAGGTAATTTTTGAATTAAGATATGGCGAGAGTAAGAAATGTACGTATATTGACGTAAAACAGATACGTATAATCAGAAAGACATTGGTGGTCGAATGGAACTAACGTTTATTCAATATTACTCTGAATACCATGAATCATAGTCATTCCACATATCGTTAAAATTGTTGGGGAATCGACTGGAATGTACACTTATGTATAAAAAAATCGCGCACTCCTATTTTGCAATACATTAAGTTGGTCTAGACTAGTTTTGACTTAT
Source organism: Amphimallon solstitiale (assembly GCA_963170755.1). NCBI lineage: Eukaryota > Metazoa > Arthropoda > Insecta > Coleoptera > Scarabaeidae > Amphimallon > Amphimallon solstitiale. The sequence continues at coordinate 45,299,461 of OY720678.1, read as the reverse complement.
TATTTGCGAGTGTAAAACAACTAAAATGCCGACATTAATGGAAAATGACCTTTGATAAAGATGAAGCTGTCTTAAATTATTTAAGGGAACAACCATTTGAAACGGCGAGGAATGCATAATTGCAACAAATTTTCTGGCTTCCAGATCAATGGTATGTCGAAGGGTTAAAAGTTCCCGTTTGAAAAACTCGCCAAATGCTAGGAAAATTATATTGGCGGAAGAACAGACGCAATCACGTATCTTATTTTGCTTAAATTATGGAACTTCAATTTTGGAACAATGTCATTTTTTCTGACGAGGTTTTCCAGTCTACTCATGACGACCGTATCCGTGTGTAACGTCCACCCAATTCACGATACAGTGAAAGATAGGTGTCTTTACGGAACAGATCTGGACGATTTGCTGTTAATGATTGGGCATGGATATGTGCGTATGGTCCGGGTATAGCCTGGCGTGTTAGTGGTCGCTTGATCGGACAAGTTTATCTTGATATTCTGGAGAACGTTATGCTTCCTGGACTAAATATTTCCCAACAATAACTTCGTCTTCCAATAAGATAACTGCCCCGTTCATACAGCTACGATTATAATGCAGTGGCTTGGAATGAATAATATCGAGTTATTGCCTTGGCCTTCGTGCAGTCCTGATCTAAACCCGGTAGAGAACGCTTGAGGTTTAACAGTTATAAACGAAACTTCCGACCTCAAAACGACATTGAATTGCGGACGGGTATCGAAAACACTTGGGAGAACTTGAGCCTGGATGAAATTATTGAAGGGACTTTATTTTATCAATGCCTGCATTGTTATATCAGGTTTTAGAAGCTAATGGAGCAATAACAAAATATGAATCGTTATCTACATTTCTTTATAATAGTAGTTTATACAACGAGTCAATAATGACAGTTATTATTCCCGAGAGCCGAATCTACGAACCGAGCCGCGAAGCGGCGAGGGAGTAACTCGGCTCGAGGGAATAATAGTCATTATTGCGAGTTAGTATACACTACTTTATCGACGACTAACTAAAGATTACTAAGAAAAATCAAAATAATTAAACGAAAATGTCAGATTACTATATCAATATGACGTTTGACGGTTAGACAGTTAGTAAAATGGCCGGGCTTGTCTATCGTTACTATGACAACGTTGGTATCATTATCTTCTTATTGGCGAAATACAGAGAACAATGGTAACGTTATGTCTCATTATTCCCTCCGGGTATTATGAGTGTTTTTATTAACCCATAGTGATTAATATAACACCTACTTTATTGTTTAGTCGTCGATAATAGTAGTTTATACAACGAGTCAATAATGACAGTTATTATTCCCGAGAGCCGAATTTACGAACCGATCCGCTTGGCGGCGAGGGAGTAACTCGGCTCGAGGGAATAATAGTCATTATTGCGAGTTAGTATACACTACTTTATCGACGACTAACTGAAGATTACTTAAAAAAATCAAAATAATTGAACGAAAATGTCAGATTACTATATCAATATGACGTTTGACGGTTAGACAGTTAGTAAAATGGCCGGACTTGTCTATCGTTACTATGACAACGTTGGTATCATTATGTTCTTATTGGCGGAATGCAGGGAATAATGGTAACGTTATGTCTCATTATTCCCCGGTCGCAATTCATTATTCCCTCCGGGTATTATAAGTGTTATTATTAACAAATAGTGATTAATATAATACCTACTTTATTGTTTAGTCGTCGATAAAATATATTAAATCAAAATTGTTGGTTGTTGTGTTTTATTTACCTAATAACGATTTTATAAATTGGTTTCAATAAATAATAAGTAATGAATAAGTTTACTTGCTTTCAAATAAAATAGAGACAATTTCACTGACAGTTTATAACCTACGTGGCGAGCAACAAATTCTGGTCGTCATTGTTATTCTTAATGCAGTTGACAACGCTCTAGTGTAGATCTGGTTTTGGTATTAACTTTTTCAAACGTCATTATTTTACATTTGTTAGATACTTGTCAAATATGATGAATATTGGTATAATATTACAATAATGATATTAAATAATAAATGCGGCACAGTTTATTAGACTTAAAAATACATTTCGCCGTTTACTGGAATAATTTTATTTAAGCTGAAATAGCCTTGTGGAAAATGTAAATGTTGGTTTTGTATACCTTTGACCAACTACCTCCACATCTTTTCTATAGGATTCAAATAAGGACCACTCAAACACATTTATATTGTATATTGTGGTTTTGGAACCACTCTGTTACCTTATGGGCAGTATGGACTGAACAATTGTCCTGTCGAAATATAAAGTCGCCTTCTGGAAATACTTGCATCACTGAGGGCAACATCACATCTTTCAAAACCCTAATATAAACGTCACTTATGAAACGTTCTTCTAAATGGAAGGTCTTTTTGCAGAAATCCATGCCCCTATATCTGCCGAAAATCAGCGGCTGGTTTCAACCTTTTGTGTATATTTTGCATCATACCGCTGATTCCCTGGTCTATATACTCTAACTTGACCAAAGGTGGATGACTAGAAGGTCTTTTCATCACTAAAAATTACGTTTCCCCGAAAGTTATTGTCATTCGCAAGGTACTATTCTAGCTTCTTTGTATCTAGCTGTAAGTTTGATCTTTATAGCAGCAGCGTATTTTTTAAAATTTGTTACCCGAACACGACGTCGGGCGGTGAAAACGGATGCGGGGAAGTTAGGATGAATGATTGCCTCGTTTGCTGTTAGAAAAGGGTTATTTTTAATATTTTAGACAAACATAAGACCGTTCACCGCAGTTGATGTTCGAGGTCGTTAAGAACTTGTTTATCCAGAAATCATCTCTCTCTCCACCACTGAACAATTAAATTTACCGAACTCTTTGCCATCCCTAACTGACCTGCTACAGTAGCTCCAGATACTCCTGTTTCTACTAGGGAAATGGCTCTAACTTAATTAAAGTAAGAAATTGGGGCCCTGATGGCTAGAAAATTTATATTTCAGAGCTGGTTAGTAATTATTGACAAAAAAAAAGATATAAACAATCAGCTGAAATTTCTAGTTTGTCAAAATATGACAGAATTTTGTATGGCATTGACGACCAGAATTTATTGCCCGCGACTGTATTTGCTAATAAAATCTCAAAATCCACTTACAAAGTACAAAATACTTCCAAAAATAGATTGCTTATTTTTGAAGTGTACGCGATTTTTCTGAACACCAAGTACAACTTCTGAGTCCCAATGAAAAAACTTGATAAAAGTAGTAATAGACGTTCCAGGTGACAAAGACTTACAATTACAGAGTAATATAATGACCAAAACTAGTAACACGAACATTTTATCATAAGACAATCATTGAATGTGTGTTACGTCGTATATGATACCAGGAAAATGGTTTATAATAAAATGGATTTCTATTCTTCGAAATATGAATACGAAGAAGACATCTCGTTTGCGCCTTGTTAATTTTATCTATTACCTGCATATAATAAAAACTATCACATTTGGAAATAATTACACAAATTATCTTAACTGAAAACGTAAAGTTTCACGATCAGCAAAAATTCATCTTGGAGAAACCCGATGTTGTGTTAGTAGCCTATTTTGGGATTCCCTGAATAAAGACCGTAAAAATGTTTGTAACTAATGATTAATAATAACAATAAATATAATTAAATCACTTCAATTAGAAATAATTTACAACGCAGTTTCAATACAGCTTGTTTTTTATAAATATTTGTACTGTGCATAATATTATGAATAAAAGCAAAAGAAATTTTGAAAGTCAGTAAAACAAATTACTTCAATAATATTTCAAACTGCTAAATAGTGACGCATTTCCTAAAATTATTTCATTAGTTCTCAGAAAGAAGGAAAGTTTTTTACCATTTATGTAGTTTCAAGGTTCCTTATTTGTAAACGTTTCATAAAAAATCCAAATTTTTTTCAAATAAGCATTCCCTTTATTCCTTCCATATAATCCTATTCAATTATACCCATCTACCTAAAGTAGATGAGAATTTATAATTATATACATATAATTCATGCTTATATGCTAGGATGATGAACAACGTGCTAATACCTATAACTTGTATAATAATAATGTATTTTTACATTTTCAAAACCACCAAAGTATCTGTTATATGAAAACTTTAACTACCCCGCATGCATATGAGGTCTATAATGCTGTAGAATTAAAGGAGTCATCATTTACCTCAATTTAATGGAAAAGTGTACCTCGACAGTGGGAAGCATTCTATGACAGTAAAGATATTAGAGAAAATAGAATATTTGTAAAACTTGTCGAATGTAGATTAAGCGGTCGGTCACTTATACAAATCCGAAAACGAGAAGTGTGTCAAGACAGGAATAAACAAACTACGCAGAAAACAATTACAACGATAACATTCAATAAGGATCATAATAGTTTAGGTTGCCTATCAAAATATATCTGTAATCCGTTTCAACCATCGCTCAAAAATCCCTTTACGGTCCAAGCTGCAGAATGTCAGCCTTTGTAACATTCTTAATAGTTTAATAAACAGTAATAGCATTTTCCATTTTATAACTTTAATAAATTCTATGTATTCGAAATAATAAGTAATTTAAAAATAATAGGCTCTAATTTTCTTTGCACTACAAAAATATTATAATTGATTTATAATATAAATAATAATTATTTTTAGCCCGTACAGTACAGTTTGTAGGAAATATTCTGTAAACCCAGCAATTTATACATGAATATTCTTTGAACAGAAAATCAAAAGGTTATCTAAGATTATTAAATGAGTAAAGGACTTTCTATTCCATTAGATCACAAATAAAAACCAAATTGGGTTATAAAAGTACACAGTATCGCTATTTACATAAATTCAAATAGGGCCTAATCTTATTGGTTGTAATATATGCTTTGTCACAGAAAAGCATTTTTAATAGTTATTTTAATACAGAAATTTGATAAAGGAGCAATAATATTTTACGACAATTTATAACTACGATGTTAAATTTGTAATAAATGCTTTAGTGACACTGTTGCCATATCAAAATAACAAAACAGATTCTTTGAATTTCGTCAATAAAATTATAGCTTATCTGAATGTTGAAAAGACAATCATTTTAACTTGTTAACTTTATACCAATTCAAATAAATAGTAAGTTCCTTTAATATTGATAAATAATATTTAAGATAATAATAAAATAAAATACCTTTTTCACAAAAATTAGTTTAATTCACGATATGTCACAGTTCGTGTGCACTGCACACATCCGTCAGTAGTATCTATTAAACATATTATCTACGAGACATTTTATAATAAGAAAAATACATGTTATCCAGATGAATTTTAAAGGGAGGGTGAAAAAACAATAAATGCAAAATTACAACGAATATTAACAGTATAAAATGGGAAATACAAAATATTAATGAGAAAGAACAACGGTTAAAACTAACGGCGACAGGATGACGGATTACAATTCTAAATAGGATATTAATGAAAAGTTTTACATAATTATTTAAACCTATTATCTACGATACATTTTATAATAAAAATACATGTTATACAGAACAAATTTAACGGTAGTTGAAAAACGATTAAAGCAAATTACTAGGAATATTAACAATATTAAATACAAAATATTTCTGAGAAAGACAACGGGATAATTTAACAGTGACAGGATTATGGATTAACAATTCTAAATAGATATTACACATTTTTGTTATATCTTATTCATTCATTTTCATTAATATCCTGTTTAGAATTGTAATCCGTAATCCTGTCAGCGTTAGTTTTAACCGTTGTTCTTTCTCATTAATATTTTTTATTTCCCATTTTATACTGTTAATATTCGTTGTAATTTTGCATTTATTGTTTTTTTACCTTATCTTTAAAATTTGTCTGGATAACATGAATTTTTCTTATTATAAAATGTCTCGTAGATAATATGTTTAATAGTTACTACTGACGATGTGTGCACACGAAATGTGACATATAGTGAATTAAACTAATTTTTGTGAAAAAGGTGTTTTATTTTATTATTATTTTTATATTTCACAAGTGCTCAACATATATTACTAATATTTAAGATGATTAAAATAAGTAACTAAAGCAAACTATGTATCTACTTAGTAGAATTACCGAACAGATGCAGTAGCAACAACGTACGAGAAATGCGTCACATGAACGTCATACGTAAAATAACGCTTACTATTGGTTCGTTTGGAAGAACGGCCACAAACGAACCAATAGTAAGCGGTATTACGTATAACGTTCCAGTGACGCATTTCTCGTGCGCTGTTGCTACTGCATCTGTTCGGTAATTCTACTACATTATTATGTATATTAATTTTATATACTACAAAGAACAATCAAAATAGACATCTTTTAAGCTTCAATTTAGAATATGTATTTTGAAGTCTGAAAAAAGCCAATGCTTTTTATATGGTAATAGGTAAATAGATTATATAAAGTTTTCTGTACACTTTATTCATTAGGGTAAACCAAAAAATACAATACCCTTATGTTTGTTATTACAACTCTTAATTATCTATATATTGCTTATTATTTCATTATAAGACATTTTATGGCATTTCAGTAAATTAAACTTGAAACATTTGAATAATCGCATTAACACAAACTAGAAAACTGTACAATTTTCTCGGACACAACTATTTTTTGATTTACCCTTATAATGTTAAATAATAATTAATTTAAAAAAATAGGAAATAACTGCCGTTTAACATACAATAATATCGTTGTTACTTCACACTACAGTAATTATTCATTATAATATCAATTCATAATGTTAGGTACTTAATACTAGATTGTAGCAGCAAACCAGAAAACTGCTATATAAGGAAAAGACGACCCACCAATGGGCAGAATGCCTAGTAATAATAGATATATGTAAATTATCAATAATATTTTTGGTATAGAACTTACACCAAATTAATATTAAATTCGATTAATAATATTTATTACGCCATTATTATTCTTCCGCATGCAATAAATATTTTTTGGTAGTTTATAAAAATATTACTAACAAAAATCTCTAAGGTAGACCCATTTGAATGCTTGTATTGAAAGGCCGCGCGTGCGTAAAAGGTTTTCTCGTCGATTAGCTATTCCAATGATTCTGCCGCTTCAACAGAAAACATATACAAAATATTTTTTGTTAATTTTCACTTGTTAACCCTTTAATTGCGTAGTAAAAGTACAATTTAGCTACATTATTCCTAATACATCTGATAATTTGTTACGATTGTGTTGGAAGTTCATTGTTGAGTTGGAGTTATTACATTGAGAAATGAACCTAGGTCTTCATGACGAGCTTGTATCTAAGCAACCTGACTTTGGAGAAAGCCTATATAAATAGTATAGGGATGGGGACAAAAAATGTATCCAATTAAGATTTTTATATAGATGATCAAAACCTAGTTTGAGAATTTTTAGTTATTGCTATTGTTTAAGAACTCATGGTCACCAAAGAGTCAGTCATGCTTTGTCTTCTATACTAATTTGTCAAGAGCTTTATGCAGAGGATGATATAATGACAATTCTGTCAACAATACACGAATGAATATTATAGACGAAAAAGTGCTACAGGCGATAATGCAAACACAAATAGTTACCCATATTATTATAGTAAAAGTAAAATTGAAACGGACTGCTACTGCACTTAGGACAAAAATTTATTCACTGCCAACCAAAAAGTTGTTCACTTGGCAGGACTCAGAGCTCTGCTAAACTAAGAAATCAAGCGGAATGTGACGGTAATTATGGAGGATATTCTAAATTCTTCCATGCTCAATCTCTATTGAGTGCAAGTTATATTTTAATTTTATATTTCTCTGAACGCATTTTGTCTTCGCGATTTTGAGAATGCATTTTATTCTTTGTCTATTAAATACAATTTTGCAATATTATAATAAATATAAAATAACTCTAGTGCTCTGAAATACCGCTGATCCTCTGTTCACGATACAGAAATGAAATGTTTTCGGTGGTTCCCTGTTTAAACATAAACTACATAATTTTTAAGAATTTCTGCGTAATGAATGATTATAAAAAGTAAGAAATGTATGAAGACAAATCACTTAGGTATACATAGTTACCTTTTTGAAGCAACTGTTTTCGCAACAGAAGTTGCGAAATACAGCTGTAGCTTCAAAGAACATTTCAATAACTTGACTGCCAGGCAATGGCATATGTTCTCAATAAATAAACACAGTCTTGGATGGTATCCAGTCTCGTCTTCTTGCACAAAGCAACAAATCCTACTAGTTTATAAATTTTATATTGCCTTAAGCTAATATTGGCGATACGATTATGCTCATGGTTGTATTCCAACTGACAAGTTGCCCCCTGTAAAAGTTCGTTAAATGTTTTCATACGATTCGAAAATTGACAAAAAAAAAGATAATACATCAAATACGTTTAAATTTGTGAATTGTTCTATTAAAAGTCGTCACCGACTTAGTAACAGTGAATCCGTGTTTTTTCCGATGCATGTAATAACGTACAACGCACAGCTTTTTCAACAATTTCTTTTTTGTAATTTCTTATGTTCAGCTAATTTTATAGAGATTATGTTGATTGTGTCAAAAACTAGCGACAATTATGCGACTCCTGTCCTTAATCAATTTACTATGGCGATTCTCGGCTAGATCATTATGTGGTACAAAAACCGTTCATGCACGCGAGGCCTACGACGAAAGTAACTATTCATATAAATTATTTATTCGCAAACTAGAAAACACTCATTTTTCAGTGAAATCAAGCAATTCATTGAGTTTGTTTTTTAAAAATTTTCTAATAATCTTTTCGTTTAGATAATTTAGAATTTCATTTGTGAATGTACTAAGTATTGTCAATAATTTAAAACGCCAAAAATATGTAACGTGTTTTATGTACTATTCTAATTCATCACATCAAAATAAAATAAGTTTTATTGTAATAAATTTAATAATTAATAAAATAATATGGTCGCCAAATTCTGACTTCTAATTGAGTGTAAGTGTATTAACATAACATAAAGCATCTTTCAAATACAGTTCGTTTTCTGTGTACAAATACATGTAGTAAATATTTCTACTACTTTGTAAAAACAGCAAGAAGATAATAGTACATAATTGGAAGTGAAATATGTAAAATAATATAATTGTAAATATATATATATATATATATATATATATGAGCTAGGTACACTAGAATGTCGTTCTTCGAATTCCATGACACCAACCTCGATGCGGCTAAATATGATATTTCAATGCATGTGCTCGTGTGATATTTAACTCCCTCTTACTCGCACAAGTTGTCAACGATACCAAGTAGTAAAGAAAGCCTTGTAATGTTTGTATTGAACAAATGAAAGTCCTCCTTGATCAGCTAGTTACAACTACATACTTCAGCTTGCTGGGCGAATTTAGTGTCGGTTTACTAGTTGTCAGAATACAACGTTTATAGACATTTACACAATTAAGATGTCTATACTTAATTGTGTAATAAAATTCACTGGTATAACATTCAAGAAATAAATATATTAAAATTATTTTTTGTACTCACCGCCTGTAAAGTGACATTTGGCGCATGTGTCGCTCGACCAGGAAAGAGTATTTCCCGGTCGAGGCGACTGTAAAAATTGAAAAAGACACTGGCTCTTTGGGATATTTAAAAAAAAATCTAACTTGATAGTAATAAAATTCAGTCTATAAAATACTACTTCCCTCGACTATTCTTCACTAAAAGTTGGGGAAATAGGGGTAATAATTAAAAATTCTTCCAAATTTGTGGCGCCATCTATTTGACGACATCTTAAGCGACATTCAAACGCCATCTATTTGACCATATCGACATTCATATTGGCAGTTCGTAATAAATTGTAATTAAACAAAAAAACGCAATAAATTTATAAATATAAGAATAAATACCTCATGTTTGCCATGTGTAAGAATATAATAATATAATTTTAGGGAAAGGTGAGTAATAGTTACGTACATGAAATGCATAAATTAATTAGGTAATCTATTTTAGGTTAGGTATGATACAAATGACATTAATCAATATTTTTTTAATTTAATGTTCGTACAAAACATATTGTACAAAACACTTGCGTAAAGACATCTTCCACGCATTCATACGGGAAAATAGTCTTCCCGCACTTGGTTCGTAAATAACTATTAAATGGTTTTGGTATTTATTCATTTTACTAGCTTAATTTAGCTCTGAGTGACTGACATTGAAGCGCATCTGTATAAAGTGGTAGTAAGTAAACCTGTTGCACGAAATTGGAGAATATTATTTTTGGTATAATATGTATAAGTACACAGTTTATTTTCTCTACCAAACCAGTGTACGAAATAAAAACTTTCCGATCTAATCCCACTTTCGTATGTCAGGTCAGCAAATGCTTTTAACTTTTTAATTAAATAAACTCATTCGCGTTATTTGCGAAGTATAAAAACATATGTGTAGAGCTGAGGATGTTTGGGGTACGGCAGGACCGTATGTAGTGCATCCCCACCAGCGTATAAACACGATGCAGCGAAACACTTTAGTTAGTCGTGAACTGGCAACGTGATCGTGGTTGTCTTATTCATCACGGCGTACATCGCTCACCGCTACAAATATGGAAACGTATCTAATGCTACAAACTTACTACAAGTCTTATCCACTTGGCGCTATGCAATAATAATCGTAAATAACACACCTTACCTTAAGGTGTTAAGTGTGTTATTTTAAATAACACACCTTACCTTAAGGTAAGTGTGTTATTTTAAATAACACACTTACCTTATTTACGATTATTATTGCATAGCGCCAAGTGGATAAGACTTGTAGTAAGTTTGTAGCATTAGATACGTTTCCATATTTGTAGCGGTGAGCGATGTACGCCGTGATGAATAAGACAACACACGATCACGTTGCCAGTTCACGGCTAACTAAAGTGTTTCGCTGCATCGTGTTTATACGCTGGTGGGGATGCACTACATACGGTCCTGCCGTACCCCAAACATCCTCAGCTCTACATATGTGCAAGTATTATCATATAAAATGCTATAGAAGCATGATGGTTTTAATCAACACTTTCGCTTTCTGTAGTTTTTTCTGTATTATAGTACTTGCAAACATGATAGTAGCACTAGCAGTCAATTTAATTACAATACCCATTCTTTTAGATCAATTTCTATACCCGATAGAACAGAATCAGTAACCAAACAGTAACTTATGTTTTTGTTTCTTATCTATACCTGTTTGAGATTTAATACATATTTGTAAATATAGTTTGAAACAGGCATGGCGCAGAATCTCAACCAGAACTTTTATGCAAATATACAGTATGCAAGAATGTAATAGCAATGAGTTCAAATTCATATAATAATCTTGTGCAAGTAACTGGTAAACTCTTTATCACTCGTTTTACTTTTTATTATATTGTGTTAATTCAGTTCAATTACAATGTATTTTTTTTTTTGGAAATAAACTATTATCATTATTATTAAAAATATATCACAATGTATGATGAAATAGAACTAATCTTTTAGTACACTTTAATATGGTAATTCGAAATGGGTTCAATTAAAAATTTCAGTGAAACAAAATAAGAAAAATTATTAATAAATGTTTGATGCTGTTCGAAAGAAAACAAAATTAGAACTGCCATTCCGCGATTACGTTCAAAATATAACTTTGGAATTCAACATATTTACATCAATTATACTTTCTTCTTATATACGTTTATGTAAGGTTTCTAATATGTACATATATCTAAGTTATGAGATATCATCCGATGGTTTTTAGGATTTGTATTCGATGTTGCTTGTTATTAATATCGCATACCTACTTGTCTTAAATTATTACAGTTGTTTTATAACTGCAACAAAATTGTTAAGACTTTATATTAAGAATTTATGCAATGTCCGAAACTGCATGCTTTCCAGAGCTAGTACCATACTCCAGCCGATTAAACAATGCATGCACATTCATTTTTACTAAAATGTGTAGTGGAACACCACTTCCTCCAAGTAAATGAAAAGTAAGCTGTGTATATATGCTTACTTTCGGCACACCTACGTAATCAGTGATTCAAAGCCAAATATAATTGTTGTAAAATATGAACATTTTCATATTAACAATTTTTTTGTATATGTTCAGGCCAGACAAGAATGGAAATCAAGGTAACAATATATGATACAAAAACATCTATGAGTTACCAATGCAACTCATTGAAATGTTCACATATTGTTAGACGTAAATACTCTACTTGAAAACTCTCTTAATATTATACCTTTCAATCTTCTCATGTGAACTTGGTAGGCTAAATTGTGTGATGTCAAAAGTATTTGTACTTATGTGAACAAGCCAATTCAGTGTGTATGTATAGCAAGTAGGCAAGTTTGAAAACAATATCTCAAAATCTTGTAAATATACACTTTATTGCTTCAGTGATAGCAATATACAGATATCTAACTTACTATTTATAAGGTTTGAAGTTTCTTGCACTCAAATATCATAAATTTAGTTGACGAGAACTAGAAACATATTCGATTTGTAGTGGTCCCGCTCGGTGCCTTTGTTTAGCAACGACCAAAACTCGCATTCGATTCGATTATAAAGTTAATGACGTGACGAGCAACGTGTCCCATTTCGGTCCGTTTTATCGAACTGTGGTCGCAAGCAGTTTGTTTAAGGGTGGGCTTTACCTAAGAAAAATTCTCGAAGGGCGTATATGGGGTTGCCTGAAATATATCCAATATATTTACGGAGTTTAATATGCCTGTACCTTTTACACGATGCAGGTATACGATCAGCAATATGAAGCGATGCCTGGTCAACTGGAAAGCAAATAAATTTGGGATATTTGTCTCCTGCATTTATTGCATGAAAATATTGGTGCATCTCTTTTGTTCGAAATTTGTTTTTGCTATTTCTGAATATTCTTTTGGCTTGTATTTATTTAATTTTATTAAGACTCCCGTTTTATGTAATTTGTAATTATTTTAATGATATGTGCCGGAATTAATTAGATATTAAATCTTATTCTGCAATAAATATATAGTTTTATTACTATTATTTATGATTATTAATTATTTAAGTTGTACTTCTTATTATTTCTCACCATGATTTGTATTTATTTTACATGTTGAGGCTTTGCAATAATATGAGTAATGTTTTAGACAAAACTAAAATCTGATAAAAACAATCTATTGTAACAACAGTGCCGGTGTTTCTAATAAAATGTAAAAAATATTTATATTCTTAACAATCGACACTGATATTGTTAGTTAGCGAAATTAAATTATAAAAAATTCACCGTGGGTAACATACGAATTTTGTGTAGACTCCGAACTAATCATTGATTAGAAGCCAATGTTAATACCACAACCTGAAATCGAATGATATTGATATTATCAATTTTTTTTATTTATATCTTGCACTGTTTAATTTTTTTCATTAAAGCTTCGGTAAAATTTTTAAATAACCGTTATATGGCAGACAAAACGTCAAACGCAATCCTTTCCGCATCACCTTAGAGGTAGAGTGCAAAGGGGGTGTTTTTTCTCATGGTATTCCCAGTAGGCCTAATTCATTTTTTTACAATTTTTTTTTACAAAAGTATAGACAGTTTAGAAAATAAACAAGAATGGCCAAGTAGCGTTTTGTCTAAACGTATCACAATCAGTATACTAATTCTCCAATTTGACGTTTCTAATTTCTGGATTTCTCAAAATACGAGGATCCATAATTTGAGATAATAAAGCGAGAAAAGAAAATTACTCTAACTTAATTACCATTTCTGGTCAGAGTTCTAACATCTATGTGTATTGTCTCATACCAAGTATCCTTCTTTAGATCCTTGACAAAAGTAAGAAGCACAATCCGAGTGCTCACAAAAAATATATCTTTGTCCATTTATAATGTCACACTGCAATTTCACTATCTATAATTTGTTATTTTTAATTTCGAAGTTTTGTAATGTTCAATTGCTTTTGTCACGGCCGAATTGAATTTAAGTTTTTTTCAAACAGTCCCTAATTTTATTTATATAATTATGTAATATATGATTTCGGCACCCGATTTTTTGAATAATTTTTTGGGGGTCATAAGGGGCCATTTCACGTAGTTTTCTAAGAACGATGCTATCACCGTCCCCTATTAATCTACCATAAATTACACCTTGCATTTCACCAGAATGTCGAAAACCTTCCGGAATAATTGTCGACTCCATGACTGTTGACGACGAAGACTAATTTTTGTAGCATACGTGATCTTTAGATTTACCGAATTTTGCACAAATTAAACAAAATTTGTTTTTTACGTCTACATACAATTTTTTTTTCGTTCGCCATCCAACAATTGCTGCCACTCCTGATAAACCGCTGTTATTAAACTTATAAGATCGCTTGGCCCATGCTCTTTTACTTACTCACATATACAAAAAAAAGTTAAAAACTGTTCTGGAGTCAAAATACAAAGTATAAATAAAATAAAAACATGAAAGCACAACAAATTCAGATATTTAAATAAATGCTTTTACCATCTAGAAAACTGAAAATTGTGTAACTTCATGCCACTTAGTTTGAAGAGTCCGGCAAACTTCTAAGTTCGTATCTTACAAAGACATAAAGTTGTTTTTGTCAGATTTTAGTTTCCTACAAACATTGTTTATATTATTAAAAAGCTTCAACATGTAAGGTTAGAAATAATAATAAGTCGTGCAACTTTATAATTAATATAATAATAATGTATATTTATTGCCGAAGAAACCTGCATTTCTAAAATTCCATAAAGCCGGAACCTTGTCCTTGAAAAATAAAATGCATTTTGAAAGTGAGAAGAATATTAACGAACAGAAAAAATGTATAACAAAGTAGACGCATCAATGTTATCACGTAATCAATCATAAATGAACACCGAAAAATATCTGAAATATATTACAATTTGCTTGTGAACACCAACTGCATGTAGTTTCTTTTACAAATATGTTTAATGTATACTTATTTTTATAATAATAACAACAACATATATTTATTCCACACGAAAAATTAATATCTAATACATTCTGGCAAATATCCTTAAAATAATTACAGAATAAAGCCGATATATGAATGAAACATTCGTTTACCTAAGGTAATAAAAAAAGTTGAAGATCTCTGTTTATATGATGTTCGGCTTAAGACAGTCGACCAAGTATAGCTTCCATATAGCTGGTCTTAGACATTACAAAACTGTGAGTAAGAGGTTGCATTGTGTGTTGCCTATTTGCCATTTATCAGACCGGACTTTGTGATCATTCTCATTAGTTTCAAAGTAATTTTTTGGAGACCAAGGTTATTTTGAAAGTAAAGTAAATACATTGTCGTGTTCAGAATAAAACTATCTAGGTACTCACGATTCAAAAAAGTACTTTTTAAGCACAGTAAGCTTTATATCGCTATAAAACAAAAAAAAATTCAAAGTTCTGTATTTTAACTATTTTTTAATATAATTGCAAATTTTAATCGTGAGTCACTAGAACAAATATTGGTTATTTCGTGCATGTAGCGGCAACTTTTTCAAGTGCCTTAATTTTTGCGATTTTTTACGTTGAAATTGAGCATTTTATGGCATACGACGATCAAGTAACCCCCCCCCCCCTTAATGGGTACAATGTTGTACACATTTCATCCTTGATTACTTTCGCAGTATATTTTGAATGCGAAGTTTAGAATAATAATTACAAATAATGTTTAACGAATTTACATAAATAGACATACACACCCAAATCAAGAACGAAAAAAAAACGTACACTCACATACCGTGCTTAAGAAAACCCCATAGTAAGCTCGATAATGCATGCGTACATGAACATAAACAATATTCACTATGATATAAACGCGAACACATAGCTAATAAAATACACAACGTGTAGAGTACATTAGTTAACAGGCATTCTATTGTGTAATTTCCATAACAATCGTAGTTAGTTTTATGTAGCATTTTAAAAACCATATTCTATATATTTTTGTCAATGTATTAATATTTGCATAACAAACATTTAAAATACTAAAAGTTTTTGGATATTAATTTTGTTTTATATTAAATATTCACAATTGATTCAAGACTAAACACACCCATGAATTTTAAAAATATAACAACCCTAAACTGTAATTATAACAGCTGTTGTCCTCAGCTGATTTAAAAATTCATGGTATGACGGCAGGGGGAATTATCTCAAACGCACGCAATGCGGTCCAAGTACCAATCACGACCGCAAATCCCAACCGAATATGTTATATATGTTGCCAAATTTTTGTCTATTACCATACTTTCATGTATGAGTCTGTATAATCTGACATTTTGAATATTGTGTAAAAGCATGTGTTACTTAATAAAAATAACTCAATTTACGAAATCAACTTAAATAATTATCTAAAAAATGAATGTTTTCTAATTTCCCGCAAAATAAAATCATAATAATTTAAATTATTAATTATCATTAATGTATGAAAAATCACATTAACAGCATTGGTCTATTTATCACAATAGCTAATTCATAATTACTTATATATATTATCGAGTATACAAGATTCATATATTTTTCTGTACTTTATGTAAAAGCAAGATAAATATCGTTTTATAAAAATATTAATACTTTGCTATAATTTGGGTAAAATGTTTTCATAACAGTGTTCAAAACATCCTTAAAATTCCAAACTCTAAAACTATTAAAAGGCAGTTTTTCCATGACAGAAATATATTTTTAACATAAAAGAAAACAAACGACACTGATCAGGACATTTTAATGTTACTACAATTAAATATTACAATTAATACATATTATTATTGATTCTTTTGGTATTCACACCATTTTACAAAAAAGAAAAACAGGAACTGCTTTTATTTAACTATTTATATTCATGTCTACACATTTTTTCTTTCATCATTGCTAATTGTTAAGAGCGAAATACGTAAAAAAATAAATTTCGACTTCTAAAATTAAAATAATATTATTAGTTCACACACAAAATTAGATTACATGAGATAAGAATAATCATTTTTATTTTGCAACTATAATTTGTTAAATAATTGTTATTTTATCATGTCTGTGAGAAAGTTTCAAACTATATAATTAGTAAGACATTTCACATATATTCATAATAATAGTATATACCCATTACATAAGATAATCAATATGAAGGGGATATATTATTTATAAACTTAAAATATATAATAGATAACTTGTATTTGTGAAACGTCCTAACATTAGGGTCTGCAAATTCCCCTTGACATGCGCAAATACAAAAATGTCCTGTATTCTCCTTGAGTATAATAAAAATGAAAATAAATTACAAAACGAAACAAAGAAAGATGTCGTTATTTTACTGAGATAATACAAATAATATAAATAAAATAGACTATATATATTTACAACTAACTGATAAAAAAGTAACCTAACTTTAAATGTCAAGAAAAAGTATAAATTCGCACACATACATTACTTACTTATATTGTATATTTTTATACAGCATGTTTTACTCACAGATGCATATTTATAGATATTAATTCAGTATAACAAAAAATGATTATTTTTGTAGTGAGCAATATATGTATATCCTGGATTTAAGCTGTTGACCTCATTAGCTTAATGTGGAATGTGGCAAAGTGCTTATGCCCAGTATAAACAATTATGCATTTAAATAATCAATTTAAAAAATGATCATACGCCTCACGAAATTTACACAGATAAATTTGCATATCTTTCTAAGATTATACTTACGTTTTAGCGTCTATTAGAGAATGAAAACAAATAATAATATTGGTATCGTTTCTTGCAATTATATTATTCAGAGTAAATATATTATCATATCATATATACAAGAGATTAAAAAATATTCAGCATATTAAATATATATATTTACATCTATCCTACAAAAGTAGTAATAGTAATGTTTATTATTTATCGACCTGACTTGGTTATTTTTTTACGAAATACCACACAATTATATCACCTCTACGTTTTATTCTTATGCCATTCCTATTACATGTGTACCTGTCGGTTCCCACAGAGGTCATCCTCGTGGCGTTTGGGATAGCAGAAACACTTCTGTTCACAATCAGTCGTCGATTATTTGCTTTTATCTGATGGTTTAGTTACAATATGTATTTTCCTTCATACAAGTTGTGTATTTATTTATAGAAATGAGTAGGTCGCTACATTAATTCTTTCTTATTTAATATTTTTTCCTACAGCGGTGGTGATTTATTTAGAATGCACACGTCTCAAGAACGCAACGAACAATTAATACAAAAACGACACTCACTTAGACGAATACTTTGGCTAGACCGTCCGCACCTGCGCTGGCGATATATGGCCTCGACGGGTGGAAAGCTACGTCCAATATACTTTCGTCGAATTTCTTTCTGTGTGCCGTAATTTCTTGAACGCAAGTCTTATTATCCAAGTGCCAAAGTCGTATCGAACAATCGTGTGAACCTATACAACAACATACAAAATACAGTGTTAAATATCAGATGAAGTATGACTTTTCAAAACATTTATTATGTGCGAGTGAGACAACGAATGCATCTTTATTATCACCAAACATAGTTTTCCTGAAGTTGAAAGCACTTTGGCTACAGCTCAAGATTACATCACATACTTGTTTAATTAAAATGGTTGTACAGCAATGACAGCTTATAGTTGCATAAACAGATGGTAACTGGAGGGAATGAGATTGGACGAATAAGGTGATTAACCCTAGGACTACCGAGCGGGTCGGATGGACCCGAAACGATTTCTAACCATTGTTTTATCGACTTATGGTTGGGCTAATTTACTGGTATTAATAGACTTTTTAAGTACGAGTTATAACTTTAAAATTTTGACAAAAAAATTATTTTAGAAGGAATGGTTTTGGCAGTATAAAAATACTTTGGCGATTTACCAACGGGGTCCGTTGGACCCATATGTCGTTTAATGATTAAATGTGAACAAAGCGAGTATCTTTGTAGAAAGATAGTGGTTCGCTTATAAATTCCGGACTTCCCCACTGCTGATAAACCTTCCTTGGTATTTTCCGATGTATATAGAAAGGGGATATGACTCTTTATTATGTAGATTTTGGGGACTTTACGTGTTTCAGCATATTTATAAGCCGTGTGGAGACAGTCCGCTTTTGGTCATCGAAGAGAACAGATCGTTATAATAAATGTTAGTAGCATTCGTTCCGAATGATTCCAATCAAGGCGATGGTAGACGAAATAAGTGATGTTGAATACAATAGCGGATATGAATCTTCTGACGACGATGGAGAGGTAGATGCAGTCGAAGGCCTCATCGATGGAGGTGACACAAGCACAGCAGAAGAATCAGATAGCGAAGAATCTGCTGAGAGCAGCGATGATGATCACAATAGAAATCCGGCTGGAGCTAATTCTTTTACCTCAAAGAACAAACAAGTTGTTTGGTACCAAGATCCTATTTTACCTCATCGCAGAAGACAACCACGACACAATCTTTTACGAGAACGTTCAGGCCTAACACGTTTTGGAAAAAGCAAGATCCATACACCTGCTTCTTCTTTTTTGATTTATTTTCGTAAACCTCTTCTTGAAATTATCCTAAAGTGGACGAACGAAGAAGGAAAAATTGTTTTCGGCCAAAATTGGAAACAAATGGATGTCCAAGAATTGAAGAAATTTATTGGAGTTTTGATACTAATAGGTGTATACAAATCTTACAACGAGGACCTAACACAACTTTGGAGCAAAAACGATGCTAGAAACATCTTTGGTACTATAATCAGTCGAAGTCGATTTCAAACTATACTTCGAGTACTTAGATTCGACGATGCAGCGGAAAGACGAAGAAAAAGGAGTAGCGACAAAATAGCACCAATACGGGAATGCTTCGAGTTATGGAATACTTATTTGCGAGATGCGTATGTACCAGATTGGTGTATGACGGTTGATGAACAGCTTGTAACTTTCAGAGGAAGATGTCCCTTTCGGCAATATATTCCATCAAAACCTGGACGATATGGAATAAAATTTTGGGCCATTTGTGATAGTGTAACAACCTATGCATGGAAACTGGAAATTTATCTTGGAAAGCAAGGAGAGGAAAGAGATAAGAATCAAGGGGAAGGGGTTGTAAAACGTTTAGTAGAAGAAATTGAAAACTCTGGAAGGAATGTCACTTGCGACAATTTCTTCACTTCGTACAATCTTGCGAAGTACTTGTTATCAAAAAACCTAACATTAGTTGGTACGATCCGTAAAAATAAACCCGAATTGCCACCTTCATTTGTCGATCCAAAAAATCGTCAAGTGTTTTCCACGAAGTTTGGTTTTACAGACGATGCGATGATTATTTCGTATTGCCCAAAGAAACGCAAGCTTGTAACGTTGCTTAGTACTCTGCACAGTGAGAAAAATGTTGACAATGGCCTAAAAAAGAAACCTCAGGTAATCCTGGACTACAATAAAACAAAAGGTGGCGTAGACAACATGGACAAAATGACACGATCATGCACCGTGAAAAGGATGACGAGGAGATGGCCTCTTGTTGTTTTTTATAATATGATAGACATCAGCGCCATGAACGCATACATACTATGGAAGCTCTTGAAAACTAATTCAGCTTGTCATTTGAAAAAGAGAAGACACTTTCTAATTGAGCTAGGAAAGGAGCTGGCATACTACAAAGACCCCGAAAAATCAGAAGCAGAAGAAGAAGAAGCTCAAGCATCTACTAGTTCTGAGATTCCAAAAAAGAAAAAAAGATGTAATATTTGTCCATCTTCGAAAGACAGAAAAACAAGAACAATTTGTGCACGTTGTAAAACCAATGTGTGCGGTGAACACTCGGTAGTTATATGTAAGAAATGTGTTTAACCTACTTTTACCTTTATGTAAGTCATTTATATATTTTATTTTACAATATTTATGCCCTGTTATTATTACTGCTTCGGTTGAATAAAATAAGAGTCAAATATAATAATGCTTATACCATATTTAATTGAAAATGATCGCCGAATATTAGCTCAAACCCAGCATATTATAGTAATACGGGTCCAATGGACCCCCGCGGTAAGTAGCAATAGGCCGTTTTCTTGGTAGTCCTAGGGTTAAAGAAAAAATTCAAATAATTCAATTCAAACACTAGTGTAGATTTTTATCCAGTTATTCTTTACTAATCCCTACAATAATAATATATACATACAAACGGTATTCAACTCATCATATATTCCATTTAAAAGTGAACGCGAAAATAATATATAAATTAATAGTTAATGTTTGTCTATTAGGGTTGACACGAAATATTCGACCATATGTTTACGAAAGTTGCGCCATCTATGTATGAAACAAATTAGCACCAGTAAATGAATTCTCTTAGTTGGGAGTATTCTTTCATTCGTAAAGCCACAGATACTGGAGATATACAAATAGCTCATGTAATAGCTGTTATTGGAAACACGTTTTGGGCACGAACAGGCGTTATTTCGGGGACAAGGCACCAACATGTAAGGCTAGTATCAGTTTCTAAGACTATTCATGGCACTCTCTAATGTATTGTAGTTAAATGTAACAAAATTTGAGTTTTTACTTTGATTTCTACTGCAAATAGAGTATCAATATACTTATTATATATCTTACAGTAATATATTGATGTTATATACGAGGGAGCGTTTTTAAGTTCGCGGAATAGAGGAAAAGGAAAGAAAGAAAAATACTATTTTTTTCCTTTTTAATATATCCACATGCAACCCCTAGTACTTTTTACATATCTTTCAATTAGCTTATGAATGCCTTTATACATAAATGTATGAAAAAGATGGCGAGACCGTACCCTTTACTCCCTTCTTCATCGCCCGTAAATTTCTTCCCATGCAGATCTTTTTTCATTTTAGGGAACAAGTAAAAATCGCTAGGAGCCAGGTCTAGACTATAGAGTGGGTCATTCAAAATACAGAAGGCTTTATACAGGGCAGCCAGCGCAACACGTCTGTTGTGGACGGGAGTATTGTCGTGCAGGAGAGAACACCTTTCGTCAATACTCTTGTTTCTTTAATGACTTCTTTTAACCGCTTCAGGATTGACGCGTAGTATTCTCCAATTATGGAAACACCTTTATCTTTGTATTCAATTAACAGGATTCCTTCAGATTCCCAAAAAACAGAAGCCATGAGTTTTCCGGCCGACAGTGACACCTTGAACTTCTGGGGGTGGTGGTGCGCCTTTTTTTTATACCACTGCATTGGCTTACTTGGTCTCGGGTTTACAATGATGAACCCAAGTTTTATCCCCAGTACCAATTTGACTCAATACACTACCCCGGCCTTCATTACAGTGGTCCAAAAACGCGCGGGAATATTCCACGCGCTGTTGCTTTTGCGGCAGTTTGAGCATTTTCGTACTCATCTTGCGCTGACCTTAAAGGTGCACGCACACTGAGGCGAGGCGAAGCGAAGCAAAGAGAAGCGCATTTATTACGCCTATAGAAATGTACGTAAGCTCGCTTCGGCACGCGACGCTCCAGTGTGCGGGCACCCATTTGATCACGTGCATTTTTATCAGGCGTAATAAATGCGCATCTCTTCGCTTCGCCTCGCCTCAGTGTGCGTGCACCTTAATCATGCCAAGACGATTATAAATAATTTTAAAAATGGTACGCCAATCATTCCTGTGAGTTGTCTCTTCTTTAGCCGAGCATCTTCCACAATTAATTTTACGACTTTTTTAACAAGTTCTGGAATGGTCACTTCAATAGGCCGGTCGTGGGTCGTCTTCAAGTGCTTCTCTACCTTGCTTAAAGCGAATGTGCCACTTAAAAAACATTTTTTCCCGGGAAAGAATCTCCGTAAACCAATGACGTCTCTTTCAGTATGGTATGAACAACTTTTCTTGTTTTGCACGAAACTTAATAAGGGCGCGATACTCAATTTTCTCCATTATATCTCACTTTCTTCCCGATTAAGTTCCTTGGTCAACGATGATTTAAAGACTACTGACGCGATTGTATTAAAAACTTTAACTGAACACTTTACGATACGAGAGCTCTCCCATTACCATCCAGCCACTCCATTCTGCAAACTTAAAAACGCTCTCTCTGTTGTTAGTATGTCAGACATACAGAAAAGTAGTTTTCAAAGCAAAAAATATACAAAAAGAAGTGTTGCTTTTCTATAAAACTAATTTATTTTTGACAGATATTTTATATTATTCTTTCTCACTATTATTTATACGTCTTTATTTGATTTAAAATATGTAACTGACACAAATAAAGAGTATTTCTGATATTTAATATATAATAACATTAAACATTTTACCTGATAATAAATATAGACCGTTTGGATCAACGGCTAGACTAGTTACGGCATCCAAATGAGCCACCATCGAATGTACCATTTTGCCTGTGTTGTTATCCCAGAATCTTATATGTCTATCCTCATGAGCAGTTATAGTCAACGGTAAAGTTGGATGACAGACAACCCTATTGATTTGTTTGTTCGCCGCGACGCTATCCTGTGCGGATTCTAAACGGACCACCGGTTTACCCGTCTCGGTGTCGAAAATGATGGAATGAGAACTATTATAAGCGGCCACTATACGATTTGGTTCATCGTTAACAAAGTCCACACTTGATGGTACACCATCAGTATCTGATGTAAATGTGTTTAGCAACGTACCCTATACAATAAAAATGCATATGACATATAATCGTCGTAATATACATAAATAATAAGATAAGGAAAATTTGATATAAATATTTGCAAAAGGGAGCTTTGTATACATAATTGCAACTTATTAACTAAGGGACAAGCAAAAATTTGTGATATAGATTTTCAAAATAAACTTTCACTTAAACAAGAACAAAAAACAATCAACACCTTACTGTTTATATCTAGTCTCAGAATAAAAATGAGGTGTGGCCACCACACGACTTTCTTATACATATGAGCGTCTCAAACTATACAATTATAAGAATTTTTTATACAAAACTTATTCAAAATCCTATTCTAAGTACTTTCATTCTCTTATAAATCGCTATAGAATGCATACTTTGCAGGATATTCGAAAAAAAAGTGCTACTCGCTAAGAATAAAAGTGCTACTTCCGGTCGGAAATTTGAAATTTCATGATACAAAAAATATTGCAAATCCAACTCTAAATACTTTTGTACTCTTAATAAATATATATAGAATGCATAATTTACGACATATTTGCAAAAAATCGTTATTCGGTAAGAGTAAAAGTGATACTTCCGGTCCGAATTTTGAATTTTTTTTATACAAAAGATATTGGAAATTAAGTTCTGAATACTTTTATATTCGTAGCGTACCTGTCTAAAAAGCATAACGTGCAAAATATTTGCAAAAAACCGATTTTCGATAAGAGTAAAAGACCTACTTCCGGTAGGAATTTCGAAAAGCTTTTTAAATAAAATTGTTCTCAATTTAAATTTTAAGTACATATGAATTCTTTATAAATTTGTTTAACCTTAGTAGTTGACGAAATATTGGCAAAATTCGATTTTTTCACTGAAGTAAAATACTACTTCCGGTTCACCGATTTTACTGAAAAACTAATCGGATCTCAAGAGGCAGATTATACACGTAAATATAAAATTTGGAATTGATATCTACGGCGGTTTGACCGCTATCGTGGTCACACACACACAGAGAGACATTTTTTTAAAACCACTTTTTCGGTATCAGGGGACTTCAAAACGTGGACATCTGCAAAAATCTCGAGGTCGAAAATTTTCATCATCACAATACTTCCTTATACTACGTATAAGAAAGTAAAAAGGGATGCAAATAATACGCTAAAATGATATACAAGGGATTTAATTGGTTCTTGCTTAAGCAAATTCATATTTTATAATATAACCTATAAACGTTCTCCTACATTTTTGTTTGATTTATTGTATATTATACTATGTTATTAAGTCAAATCTGTACTTTTAAGTACAACATGAACATGAGTCCTAGTTAACCACCTAAAGATCGTGAACAATTTGGAATTTAAGGCATGTCAAAAACATGGTTATACATATTATTATTATACAGGGTCGGGCAAAAAGAGCGGATCACCGAATTTATGGCTTAACTAGCACTTTTTCGAAAATTTAACCTAAATTAAAGTTTTTGTATACTTTATGTATTATTTATTGGTGTTTGCAGATTTTCCGTTTTTGTCACATTTTTGGAGATATGATGTCACCGGATAGTATTTTAAATGAATCACCCTGTATTTATATTTTTTTTTGAGTAGATATTTTTTTCCTGAATTCACTAATACCAGGTTTAGTGGGTCTCTGACTTATGGTTTCATAAGAAAAAAATAAAATGTAATGGCACCTAAATATTTATTTAATAAAAAACGAACGACAATAACTAAAGATTCTAAAAAAAGTTAATGCTGTATTAAAAGTTCATGTCACCTTTAAGCGAGAAATGAATTTCATAATCATTTGTTAAAGTTAATGGACGTTAATGAATAGAATCTTTAGTTATTGTCGTTCGTTTTTTATTAAATAAATATTTAGGTGCCATTACATTTTATTTTTTTCTTATGAAACCATAAGTCAGAGACCCACTAAACCTGATATTAGTGAATTCAGGAAAAAAATATCTACTCAAAAAAAAATATAAATACAGGGTGATTCATTTAAAATACTATCCGGTGACATCATATCTTCAAAAATGTGACAAAAACGGAAAATCTGCAAACACCAATAAATAATACATAAAGTATACAAAAACTTTAATTTAGGTTAAATTTTCGAAAAAGTGCTAGTTAAGCCATAAATTCGGTGTTCCGCTCTTTTTGCCCGACCCTGTATATTATAAAGAATGTATATAGTGTTGGCAAAATCAGCAGTATATCGCTGGTTTTTTGTATGTGTAATCTTTGTTATTGTATTATGAAGACACTTTCATAATAAAATTTTAAAGTAAATTATATTTGAATGTAATACCAATCATAGACGAAGTATCCACATATTACTTTCATATTAAAGCAAATAGGTTATGTCAAACATCACATTCAATCTTAATTCAGAGTACATATTAATCCAAAAAGTCATTTTATAATATAAGTTTCACGCTTAGAACTAATCAAATTTTATTCCAATTACTACTTCTTATTCTGATACGTGGTATGGTTAAGTATACTTTGCTTTTTATAAGGTCAATTTTCGTTTAAATATTGATCTTTTGCTTTGTAAAGTTTTTTTATAGTGAATTGTTTTTTAGTAGACGCAACTGGTAATAGATAAGTACATTTAAAACATTTCTCGCAGCTTAATTTTTCATGATTTGAACAACGCGCAACTTCATCTGTAGAGATAATATTTGACAACACAATGTTTCATTTTCCAGGAAGTTTACTGGGAATTAATTACCTCTCGTCAAAGATTTTAAGAATAATCATGACATAAGAACAACCACTTTATCTCAAATTATCTAAGCTGTTTAAATGGTAACTGTAATCACTTAAAATTTAACGTTCGCGCGAGTTACACATGAACAATATACAAGATAATGTCTTTTAGAACACTGAGTAATGAAAGTTCACATTTCAACAACGCATATCATGGCCAACTGGACCTTACTATAGCTGCGATAAGGCATATAACTTCGATTTACATTGTTGAAGTTGATTCTGCTAACCTCAAAATATCGATCCTTAAGTAACGCCACCTAGTAATAGAGTAATGATAATCAAAAAGAATGATTTTTCAATTTTTATTGAACTAAATTTTAAAGTAATTAATATTAATAATCTAAAATAATGAAATAGAACGAAATAAAATTAAAAGAGTGTTGCTCAAAATTACGTTGTTGAATAGTTTCAAGAATGACAATTTTACTTACATTTCTAATTTTTTCTAACAATTCAAAAGGTAAAACTAATTGGAGATCAATTATGTTTGTTTAGATTTAGTATATGCCTACTTGGATTTTAAAAAATGCATTTTTTCTTTATATTTTGGTACATATTTAATGTACTTTTTCTCAGTTTGGCACTACTACAATACGCTAATTTAGTTAGTTACAGTAACGCACTCTTTGATTCTGCGTATACCAAATCTATTGTATTTCTATGCACCAATTCCAAGACACACCAAAATTTGCTTTAACACTAATCACTTTCTTGTTGGCATATTTCAACTTTACCATGATAATAAGGTGCATTATTGGTAATAATTACAGCGTTTTAATAATTACTCTAGCATCTTTATTTATACCACAGATACAAGTGTAATTATAAATACAAAAATTGAAATTGAAATATTCATAATAGACCCACTTCTATCCCTTTTAAAATCGCACTAAATTCACCCTCAAATGCCTTAGCTATGGCTTACTATACCAAGTTGGCAAAATTATATCAAAAAACGACGACAGCTCAGCAATGGTCACTTTTAAAATAATATTGCTTTCATTCAGCAGGCGGATCGAGAACCGATCGCGCTCCAACCGTTCACTGCACAACAGTTGAGTGTTCGCTGGACAGGACCGCTCACCTTTATGTCATCGTCTGTCATCTAATACTTTTCATTGCTGCCATATGTTAAAATTATAGAGATTAAACCGAATAAACAATAATAATAAATTGTTTTTCTGCATTAAGGTTTGACGTAGTTTTTAGTGGAAGGGCTGGTTTTTCCAACCCCGAATAAAATACTGAGTGAACTCCAATATTATAATACATTTATTACTGCACAATACCTTTAATTTGCTGTATCGCACTTTTCTAGTAACTTTCTTCAGAGGTATGTATTAGGTTGGTCTTGGAATTAATAAATGGCGCATGCGTACAGAATACGCTCACCAAGTGAGCATAGAATTTTTCCGCTCACAAAAATGACGACCGCTCCTGAACATGTTCAGAGTGAGCGCTCGTCTAGTGGACATGATCACTGAACAGTTGCGCAACTGTTGTGTCTGCTGAATGAAAGCATTGTCTTACATATTTTTTGTGGGAAATTTAGTGAGTAATTCAAAACTGAACCAATATACATATTTCTAACATTATTTTTAAAAGTACTGCAATCAAATATCATGGAAACAATAAAAAATTGAGAATTCATATGGATAAAATATTCCATTTCAAATATGTCACTACACGTTCTTGTCCATTTCTTCATAATCAATGTCCATTACGTAATACCCCATAAACTATGTAAATTCTATAGAAAAGAAAGGTTATGTATTCAAATGAATCTGTTAATCGCGTACTCAAGCCTGGTCGAACACAACGTTACGCCTGAGGTCGTGTTTTCGTCGCCTTGAGCATCGGCCACTGCTTGAGGTTCTTTTATAAAACGCAGATGTGTCGTATTTACGTACTTATGCATGATTTATAAATCTGGGCCTTAAGGATCGATATTTTAAGGTTAACAGAATCAGAAAAATCTCGTTATGTGACGGCCTTATATCGTCAGCGATAGCATGATTCAGATGATCATGCACGTATCAAGGCCAACTGTATCTAATATCGCTGCGCGATATAAGGCCGTCACATAACGAGATTTTTCTGATTCTTATAACCTCAAAATGTTTATCCGTATGTGGCGCCATCTATTCAAAGCACAATAAAATGCTTGGTAATCGCTGAGCGTTTTTAAAATCACGTGATAAAAATATGCTATATGATTGGATTAGGTATATCAAATCTACTGTTATTGACATTTGACTGCTATGACATTTATTTAAATACTACACATATTGAATCCTTTCATTTAATGTGTGCTACATATTTACTATCAATATATTTTGGAAGTTACGTCGAGTACCAATAGAAAACTATATATCCAGTTAATTAGAAAGAAAAACTCGTTTCACAAAAATATATATGATTTATTTCATAAACTAAATGTACATTGTTTGCTTGGCAAACGAAATGTACATTTAGTTTATGAAATAAATCATATATATTTTTGTGAAACGAGTTTTTCTTTCTAATTAATTGTTTAAAATTCACAAGTGCTCAATTATCAAGATTATATATCCAGTGTTATCACGAAAAAAAAACGTGGCTGTTCTGTCATTTAGTTCTTACCAACATAGTCTGTGATAAAGGGCAAGTAATCAAGTACTTCGGAAAATGAGCATTGAATATTCGAAATGTAATATAAGGATAATTCTTGGTAAATAGCTATAATTTTTTGCATTTTTAGGTTAAATTTATATCTTAATATTTGTAAATGTATAAAATTCTAATGGAAAAATTGCAGGGCTGAAGTGAAGCAGACGTTATTTGGTCTTTAATATTAACATTACGTATGTGAACTCAAAGGTATTTGAGGGCTGATTTAGAACAATTTTAAAAAGGATACAAGTGGATATATTATGAATATTTGAACATTGTCAATTTTTGTTCTGTAATTAGACTTGCACCTGTTGAATAAATAAAGATGCTATTGTAATTCTAAAATGCTCTAGTTATTACCAATAATGCTCCTTGTTATTATCGTAAGGTTGAGAAGTGCCAACAAGAAACTGATTAGTGATATAAGCAAATTTTGGTCTGTCTTGAAGTGTGCGTGTAGAAATACTACCGGATTTGGTATAGGCAGCACCAAAGAGTGCATCACTGTAAGTAACTAAATTAGCAAATTGTAATAGTGACAAAATGGAAAAAAGTACATCAAATATGTACCGAAAGACACATAAAAAAGAGATTACTGAATATTACCTTCTTAACCAATGTCATTTGGAAATATTCTACATTTCTTTTAATAAGTGTACATGCATGTATATCAGTTTATTGTAATATTTGAGTATACTGTACAACAAAGTTATTTTGTCTGAACAAGATCATTTAGTTGCGATTCTGTAGACCACATGTTAAGCTTAAAGGAGGTGCAAATTATAGCACCGATGCCAGAGTGGCTGAATATTTTATAAGGCAATAAATATTGCGATGTGGAATAGTAAAACTTCAAAATCTTCGAATACTGTTGAAAGCGGCGATTACGTTAAACAAACACTTTACAACGTAATTGAATCCTAATTAGTGTTCCCCTTTGAATTGTTATAAAAAGTTAGAAACGTAAGTAAAATTATATTTTAAAATTATTAATTACCCACTTTAAAGTTAATGTTTAAAGTGTTATTTTAAAGTTTATTTCAATAAAATTTCAGATATTATTTCTTTTGGGTACTACTAGATGGCGCCACATACGGATAATATTTTGAGGTTACAAGAATCAAAATCAACAATGTAAATTGAAGTTATGTGACGGCCTTATATCGCGCAGCGATACCAGATACAGTTGGTCTTGCACGCATAGGATTGTGCTGCCATCTGTTGACGTATTACAAAACTACTCTCGATACAGTGTAGTTATGATAAGCATACTTATTTTAGCAACGATTATTTACTGCAACTATTTCATTCTGACATACATAACATGCGATTCATCGATCTTTGTTTCTTACATGAAGTTCACTTGCACTCATTCAAATAATATCAAAATGACAAAAAAAGCCACAGAACTTGTAATTACCTCAGAATGGGGTGCCCATAATTTCACTGTTCCATCTGCAGAGCATGACACCAGATGCTGCCTAGAATGCAGTACGGAGAGTCCCCATACTGCATCTGTGTGCCCGCTAAGTGTACAATTTAGCACTTCTGGTTCAAAGAGATCGTACGGATCTATGTTAGAATTGGGAACATGCCAACAGTGAATATTCCAATCGAGACCGCCAGAGTAACAATATTCTCCTGTTCCTGAGATTGCTAAACACAGTACTGGACCAGCATGACATCTACAACGAAAATCAAACAGATTATTAATATACATCTTTCTGTAAGTAGTGAATATATTTAATTAATACATTTTCTCCCTCTACTACTGACTAATTTTATTTCGCTTGAAGTGGATTTAAAATTCACGTAGTTCTGCTTTTTAAATAAGAGCCACTGCACTAATAAGGTTCTACAAATTCAAATCGTCTACCGAAATTGTATAATATAACAACGCCATTTTTACACTGATGAATTGTTGATGCAAAAATATGTTATAATGCACTCTTCACATTTAGATTTTTTTGTAAACATGTGTTTTTAAAAGTAACATAGCCTCGACAACGCTGTCGATTGGACATTTATTAATGCAATATTAGTACCACGCACTATCGCAAGGAAATATCGACAATAATTCGTTCAAGATCGGCGTATCAACTTCTCAGAGCTATCCGATCTAAAAACACTGGGCGTCTGTAATGTGTTTGAATATCGTTTGGATGGTGTTAGCTGCACAATTTAAATATTTCGACATATTTAAATGTATTAAGTATTCACGTGCGCTATATTGTCGTTATTAGATGTCGTGATTTAAGAATATTAATTATTTTTTAAATCACGATATGTATTTAAACATGAAATAAATAAATTTAATGAATACAATAGTATTGTAATTTAAGAAATAAACGAGTACAAAATATGTCACTAAACATAGCTTTGCTAACAAATGAAGAAAGAAGAACGGGAGCGACGAGAAATTGTAAGAAACGAAGGTTAATGAGAAATGTAATGGATATTTTTGCATTAGAGGAGAATGAATTTAGAAAAACGCGAGATTTAGCGCGGAACTTAATATATTTATTGTACCATTAATGCGTGCTAATATACATCCCAAAGCTTTAGAACTAAAATTACGAATCTACGCTCTTTTTATACTGCCGAAGTTACCAAAAATTCTAAATCTAAATACATCCAAGAAATAACAAACTTAAAAACTATTTAGTTCGTAACTTCTTGGGTGCATTTAGATACAAATTAATAATAAATAATTAAGTATGGATTGGATAAAATTCTCAGTAGGATGTAGGATAAGATAAAGGAATAATTACAATTACATTGACAGACACGGATTTTATTCGAAAAATGTTAATATTTTAAGTAAATCTATGATGGAGATGTAAATATAATATTACTTTCATCATTTATTATTTGTAGATTCGTGATTATAATTGTTACCTCCGCGGTGACACTTTTCTAATTTCTAAATAATAACTTCCTATCGATACATGTTCACAATTAAATAATAATAATTAGTAAGTTTATATCGTTGAAGTATTTACGAAGTATTTACCCGATTAACTACTACTGGAATACTTCCTCAATAGAAAAGTTGATAATTATCTTTGTACAAGCTTGAAGTAATAAGTAGTTATCAATTAAACAAATTTTGTTTCCATTCTCTGATTCGTAATCAAGGGTACGGTGCGCTATGGGGGACTTGTCGAGGCGACTCTCGTGCCGATGCGGCGTGGTAGGGGCCCTAGTCCCGGGCCCCTACCACGCCCCCGAATATTTATCTGTTTTTTTAAACATCTTGATTGAAATGAACTTTACAGTACTGTTAGATATGAGAAAATGAAGCAATAATTTTCATTTATACATAAATTTAAAGTTTGACATGCGTTTTTGTGAAAAAATTGCGGAAAAAATGATTTTTTCACGGGGTTCTCGTTGGATCATTTGTTAATGTTGGTAATGAAGCAACATCAAATAAGATTGTTTACAACAGTCGCAGTATTTCATCTAATAGTGCGTGATGAATTTCGAGAAGGTCGACCAAAATCGGTAATTATTCGGTGTGCGTAACAAGATCGGCACGTCACTTACGGTAAGATAAAGGCATGCTTAAGCATATTGAAGACGTCAATACATTCGACTTTGCATGAACATTTAGTGTGAAAATGATCTGTTACCAATGGATTCCGCATAATATGACCTAACCTCACAAAAGGCGCGTGTTAATTCGTGTAAGAAAATCATCATAAAAATCTGCCGTGGAACTGCGAAAACCGTATACAACATTGTAGCAGGTGACAACATTTGGATATATTCGTATGAACAGGCACAGCAACAAATCACTGCTTGGGTGTTCCGAGATGAACCGAATGACACAAAAGTTGCTGGTTCACGAAGTACTTCCACGAAAATGATGGCATGTTTATTCGATTTACTGAATATGTCGCAATGCTGAATGGTATGGTAACTTACGCATTACGATTTATAAATTTTTATGTTATTATATGGGCAACTTGGAAACGTCGTCCTTCATTTGTTCTACTGCCAGAATTGGGCCTAAATATTTAATTTAAAAAATAAACATAATTTTAAAATCATATCCTTATATAAAACTATAACAATGACAAAATTAAAAATAGCCTTCATAACTTGTAATTTTGAATTCATGTTCTGTTAAAGGTGGCTGGTTTATGTACATAATTTTCAAAATCACGCATAAAAAACCTTTGAATCTTATGGGATTATAATAACCAATAATAACAAATTTGACAATTAATTTGAATTCAAACAGGGATGGAAACTGTAAAACGTAAAAGCCGCTAAAATGCAAATGGCGGATAGATATATTAATTCCAGACACAAAATCAGAAAAACAACCGAAAACATCACATCTGTCTTCATTATGGTCTTCATCATGATAAACAATTGACAGCATATCAAACAACTGATTACATATTTGAAAAAGAAAAACATTGCCCGTATTCACCTGATCCAACGCCTAACGACGTCTGTATTCCCGAATGTCAAATAAAAAATGAGTGGACATCGATTTTCATCACCTTAAAAAGCAGTCGAAACTTTCAATAACCATGTATTTGAGGTACAGTTACGGACATATAAAAGTGGGACATTTTTTTGCCTAATGTGCTGAGATTTTGAAAAACAAACGTCAATAAATGATGTCAGAAAAAACGGTTAAGTTATTGTCAAAAAACAAAAAAGCAAGACGGAAATGGATTAACAATAGTTTATTCAAAATCACATTGTCTCTTAAGTATTTTATTTTGTTAATATTTAGTCATTGACCCATTTCGATTTATAACATCTGCTACTCTTCGCGGCATAGAATTAAATCAACTTAAGCAGTATTGGTCCGAGTTCTCATCCTACGTATTATTAATTGTTTCCAGTAAGTCTTGCACGTTTTGTGGTCGAACATTTCTTCTTTGAATAATACGAGCCAATAGTTTATTTAGCCATTTTGCATTAGCAATTATTCTTGCCTTATCAACAATATTAACGTGGGACATTTTTACGAAAAAATTTATCGTTGCGAAATTGATGACATTTATGAAGTTGGGACTACCATAACCTATTCGGTAAAATTTTAAAAGGCAGCAATAACTAAAATAAAACCAAACTTTATACAAGAGTTGTCCCACTTTTTCTATCCGTAACTGTACCAGATAAAAAAAAAGTGTTGAGAATTGGTTTGAACGCATGTGCAAGTGTGTAAATCTTAAAAGCGAATATTTGGAAGACCAATAAACCAGTTTGTTCCAAACATTTTTACTTAAAAGGAGGCCATCGTATATAATAGAACATGTATGCAGAGCTTAAAACATGGGTGAGAAAATGCCATAATATGTACTTTATATGCGCGAAGCTATTACCCGTATACGTAAGTAACACACTACGGAATTAATAAAATCGGTAAACACGAAAGTAAGAAGTTCAGTCCCGCAGACTATATGAAGAAGACCTTATGGGATCGTTATACTGTTGAGGAGGTACAACAGATCGATCGGCCACAAAGCAGTGAGCAAAGTACTGTACTCAATGTCAAAATAAGAATGCCTGTGTTCCTAACGTTGTGTTATTAGAAGTAGAACGACATCTTCCTATACTTGGACCTTAACGAAAATAAAGATGTTCAAGAACAATACTACTGAAAAGCACTCAACATATATACCGTATGTGTCAATTTTCATTAGGTATATGGATTCAATGTTTACATGCGATTTATACGTATACAAATAATATGCGGCAACGTGTGTCACCCCTACTATCCGTCACCAATCCCGACAACAATCGACATCACAACGACTTTCTCCGATCTTCCCACTTCTACATTAAATGTTTAGCTGCGAACACGTTGCGATCTAGTCTGCAATAAAAGCCGTCATCATCAAATGGCCGCCGCGATCTAGTAGTTTATTATTATTTTCAGAATCCTTTTTTATTTACTTTATTGTTAATTTTATCAGAATTACGCTTTTGTTTGTGACATGCAGCGTGAACGCAGCTTAATAATTCTCTGCATTTACTGAAATGAAAAAAAAAATCCTTGCAATGCGTAATATTATTTCTGAGCGCAGTACAAACACCCTAGTCAATAGTCCAACAGCTACTGCTAACTTGAGCTTGTATCGGTCGCGCTCGCATTGAAGAGGAAAGGTGGGGTGCCATGTTGTCACGTATTGCATGAATTAATCCCCTATGGCTAATGAAAATTGACACGTGCTGTATACGAGTAGGACATGCTGCTCCTCAAGATATAGTTTGTAAATAACGTTTTAGCCATTTTCATATAAAATAAACATTAAAATGTATCTTTAACTGACTGTGACATTAACATTTATTTTAATGCAATATCCTATATTGCATACTTTAGTATTATATGGCTGCTTTTTATGTTAAACAAATAACATGCTGTTCTGATTCATCAATGTATGTATGTGTAGATTTGAATCGTTGAATTTTCAAATACTCTACCTAAATGTATATAATGGTTCGACATCTAAAGAAGCGGATTTTTTAGCTGGTACAGTCTTCTGTAAATTCCACAGTTTCAACGTATGGTCTTCACTAGCCGTGATCAAAACTGGTTCTGTCGGATGAAATGCTAGCGCCCTCACACAATCAAAATGACTGCGAAGTGTATATTTAGCATTCCACGTCTTCCTAAATGCTTCTTTACTACTAGCTATGTCGTAGGTTGTCTCTGCATCATTATTAACCGTGAGTTGAGCCAGTTCACCAAGACCTAAAGCTGAATCTATATTTTCTTCGTCGTTAATACGAAGTTGCCGACATGGTTTTCCCGTTGAATACGCCAGACCTGTAAGAGTAAATATTTATCAACCATAACTCATAAAATATGTTTAATGTTAGGGTATACCTAACGGACGACTGATTGGCTTACCACTTTGAAATGGTAAACCTGGCAAGCAAAAAATTAAAGGTTATATACACTAGACAGAGAAGGATAACAGAGTTTGAAATTGCTTAAAATTATTATGATAGAAATACTAACCTTTGTTCCATTCATTGCTTTCTTCTTTAATATCTTGACGTTGATGATCGACCGATTCAGATAACAGATTTAATTCATTCAATACTTCCATTGCTTCTGCATCCACATCATCATCTAATTTGCCTTAATAAAAGAAAGAAAAAACACTGGTAGTCAGTAATCTACATCAAACTGAAAAACATTTGAAATATAAATTTCGTTAACAAATATAATTAACGTAACTACGATGCATATATTAAGTACCATAAAACTTATTGGTTGTGTCATTCTATAAAAGATGATTTTAGCTCACACAAGATAATATTTAAGTATATAGAAACAAATGAAAATGCACAAATTCAATTTTCATCTGATCAGAAATCAAAGCTATATTCATTTAATTAAGGTATTAAAAAACGCTTAACTCAGAATGTACTCTGACTATAGGTGCTTTCGTTCGTACCCGTGATTCATAATCACACGATCAGTTTAGACAACGCACGTGTTCGATTGCAATTAATGATCACTTTCCCCCACTTATGAAACAAGTAATCACGATTAGCAAACCCCTTACCCCGCTGAATCGGTCAATTTTTGTGTTCACTGTGATTGTGATGATTATGATTAGTTTGCATAACAGCAACATAACCTTTAAAAAAGGCGTATAGTGGCATCTGGTCTTGTGGTCGCATCCGTGGAAAAGATGAAAGAAGTTTGCAAGGTGGAAGTAGTGATAATTCACATTTTAAGAATGTTCAACTTTCTAATTTAAGCTTTGCGCAT
Source organism: Amphimallon solstitiale (assembly GCA_963170755.1). NCBI lineage: Eukaryota > Metazoa > Arthropoda > Insecta > Coleoptera > Scarabaeidae > Amphimallon > Amphimallon solstitiale. The sequence continues at coordinate 45,262,634 of OY720678.1, read as the reverse complement.
TTGGCGCCATCTATGCATCCAACTTTTGCATGTTCTTTTGTAGTGAACACGATCCAGGTATGATTACTTGATCATATGTTCATGTTCAATAATACGTGATCACTATGATTAATACGAACGAAAGCAGCATATAGTTATAAAATCCGCTTATTATTAGCAGAGGACTCATGAACAGAAAGAGATAAGTTCCGCGATCAGGTTGACGGGTTTTTTTTCAAGGTCCACTTCAGAGGCTAGCAAATGCAATAACTATACCATAGTCGTCAAATTTTAATTTCGGTTTACACTTCTATCCCATGCAGATGACCTTATAATATGCAGCGATGCCTGCTTGCTAATAGTGGTGGGAGAGCAAGGCAGTGTCGCGAGAACCTCACGCCTTACATTTCATAGGAAAGGTTTGTCGAGTCCTCGCTTATGTTTATCTTTAGTTTATTTGGTCGCGCTCTTTTCCTCTTTCTACTTTCGTATCAGAAATTAAAATATGTCGACTACGGTATAAGACGAAGTAGTTTAAACGTTATTAATGTTTTTTGTACAATTGATCTTTTTTATTTATTTACCGTATCTGATGGTATGTTAAATTTACTGTTTACTAGGCCAATATGTTTCAAAGATATAATATAGAAATGTGTAAATCTAATATAAAAGTGTTAAATATGGGCAAGTAACCACAGACACATGTTTCTAAGAAGATGGGTAGTATTTATTACCTTAAAAATGTCAATCCATAGATGTCCATAATGTAAAACAACAGTGGTGAGCAATGCACTCAACGCCGTGTAAATGCTAATTCTTAGCCAGGCAATTAGTAATTAATAAACATTGACAAATGGAAAGCAACCTGTCATCTAAAAAATTTGAATGACAAACATAGAAAGAATGTAAATGCGAATGAAAAAACTAAATAAGATAGAAACATGTATGTCTGTGGTTACTAGCACATATTTAACTCTTTCATGTTTGATTTACACATTGCTACATTATAGCTTTGACACGTATTGAATTATTTGTGTGTTAAAATTAGATGTTCGCTTAAGATAAATCTAAGTCTTCTAATTGATCCACATGAATGGGATACAACGGCTCTAATCCTAATTTTTACATTTACTCTTTTAATTACAAAAAAATGCGTCGATATTATTTGTATGGTGGAGTTAAATGCATGTCTATGACTGACCTAGGCCTTTGACGACACTGCACAGGTAGTAGGCAACAGTTCTAAACTTAATTGTTAACGTTTTCACATATTTTACACATTAACATTTACATTCTGTCTATGTTAGTCATTGAAATTTTTTAGACGACAAGTTGCTTTCCAATTGTCAATTTGTTATTAAAAATTACTTTTGAATTATGCCGCTCCGCCAAGACTATTAATTACTTTTGATAAATTACTTGTATATTTCGGAAAATAATTTTAAAATATTAAAATGCTTAATATAATTAAAAACTCGCGTACTGCAGTTGATAGGGTTGTCATTGCTTTAGATTAGATGCACATATATAATAAACTAGCTGGCTCGGCAGACGCTGTTCTGCCCTTTAAGGTAGGTGGCGCGATGACATTAACAACTCGACCACAGCGCCACCTATCGGGTCCAGATTTTATGCTTTTTTTTTATACTAAACCAACACTAAAGTTATGCAAATGTCTCTACTCATTTTAAGTGAGCTACTCTCGATGGGTTAAAAGATTTCGACTATTGAGATTTTAAGCTTGCGTTTTACTTGCATTACGTTACAGTTATATGAAACACTGAACTTGCTGCAAATAACTGCTATAATAATAATAATAATTGTACAATCAATAGTTAATGTGATATTATAGGTACATAATAAACCAACCGAAGCAATTAGAACGCCTAGCATATCCAAATTTCAGATTATGTGTCATTTGTTTCTATAATTGGATGATATTAAAAAGATGCGACGCATCGTTACTGATGTAATTACTGGAGTCATGTAGGAAAATGTCACCATCATCGTTCATGATCCACCCATTTTTCGTTCGTTTTTATTCGTGTAATCTATTTATACACGATTTGAATAACAATTTATATCTACCCAAAAACCTTAGACCAAACATACCATACTTTGGTTTAGTATTGATGCATTTTCTTACCACCACTATATAAGAAGAAATATTTAAATATCGGTAGTGAGGATGGTTCTGACACACCTCAGAATCGGGAAGGGGGGAGGTAAAAATCTTACTTTATCTCAGTCAGCGGATTACAAAAGGAGCGCGTCTAATTATAACCTCTGTTAAAGTAAGGTAAAATTACCTGAAACTTATACCAAAAGGAAAGAAAACTATTGCAAATTTGAGTCATTTTGGACATGTAGGACGTTATTATCTTAGAAGTGACCATTACTGAGCTATTGTCGTTTTTTTATATAATTTTGCGAACTTTATGTTTTTATTTTAATACGGTCTTTTTGTACAGAAAGAATGTCAAAGAAATTATTTATCAGCACAAAGAGTTTACCAGCAGCGTTACCCTGAAAGAAGATCTACCAAAACAAATGCCTTCAGAAGAGTAATAGATGCTTTCATTACTACGAGTAGTATTGCTAATTCAAAACCAAGGAAATCTGAATATGTGGTTAATGATGACAATCAATTAAGAATTCTTATGGCAACAATAGATAATCCACACGTCAGTACCCATGAAACAAATTGTTTGCCGGATATAAAGCCAAACCATCGGTGCAATGATCTTAAAATGAAATAAATATCATCCATAATGAATACATTTAAATATTGAGTTACGCTGTTTTCCATAGAAACGGAGCAGTAAAAAAAGTTGTTCATTTCTATTCAAATGAAAACCCTGACCTCACTAATAAATAGAATATCAGCATATGTGAAGCATAAATGTATGGGTAGACATTCTTGATGACTGGATGAAAGGCCCGCATTTATTTGAAGCCAGTATTAACGGAGAAGCTTATGAGTAATTTCTTTTCTGTCATGCATTTAGTGGAATTATTGGAAGATGTTCCGCTAAACTTACAAAAGATGTAGATGCAACTAGACAGCGAATCCCCATATTCTATGCTAGACACAAATATTTTAATGAAATGTTCCCGTGGAGGCCCTATTCACTCGCCTGTCGAGTCTTCCGACATCACAAGATTAGTTTCTTTTTATAGGGATGCGTAAAAGAACAAATACATATATATATAGTATACCCGTAACCACAAAAGAAGTTATGATGGAACATATTCGACAAATATTTAGAAATACAAGTAATCAACGCCTTATTAACGTCGATTTATAATTTCACTGTTGACTGCGTCGGTAACAACTCCAAGGGCATAGTTAAATGAAGAAATCTTCTGAAACAGATGTGGTATGTGGGACTTCCAATTAAATTGTAAATCGTCCTTTATGACGAGAAACACTGCCTCAGACGACGAGATGTACACTGTCTCCGTGGTTTATAAGATCTTCCCGCTGTGAATACTTTCAACTTAAGATCGCTTGCTCTGAACCACGCGCTAATATGTGACAATGGTTTCTTTAAAGTCGTTTGTTTAAATTGATCTTATTGCCAATGAAACGTTATCCGCAAATAAGGCCATAGGATATTTGAATACTAGCAGTAACCCATTCATGTAAATTAAAAATAAAATTGGACAACACGGGGAGGATGTAGTAAATGAAAATGGAACCAAGAAGGTTGGGACTTTGTTAACTAATCAATGATTAGTTAACCGAGTATTTTAATCGGACTTGGAAAAACCGACCCTACAGGTTATAAGTATAAGGAATAAATAAATATCAGTAGCTTAAAATAAAATTACTTAATAGAAAACACGTTTTTGTATGACGATTTGAATAAATAGGCATTAAGATTAATAAATATCGTTTCTAAACTACTGACATTTATTTATTCCTATTAACTCTTATTATTATTTTCATAATTTAAGGTTATGTATTCATTTAATTTTTGATTTAAAGAGAATCGAAATTGCTGTCGTTCCTGTACACGCCCTTACAATTTATGATGAATCAGTTATTATTAAACAAACATGTATATGTAATTTTATTTGTATTACGGGCACTTATTTCTCTGCTTGAGCAAATGGGTCGACATACCAGTTTCTAATCTATATACATATATAGATCAACAAATAAAATAGATTATCTATATACAATATGTAAATATTCATCAACACTGTAGAAAAAACAAAGTTATCTATGAGGATATTAAGAATCATTGATGTAATAAAATTATTATTAAATTAATACGAGGGCGTATTTTTATGTCATCTACCTAGCCATGAAACAAAAGAGTGACGATGTCAAACAAATTATTGAAAAATTGCTGTCACTGTTAGAAGTACATGTGCTAAGTTGTGTTTAGTTTATGCTGTGTATAGATTTGAGACGGTCCATTTCTCGATAAAATGAGTGAAACTAAAGTCGAACATCGCAGCGTAATAAAGTTGCTGACAAAGGAAGGCAATGGTCCAAAAGCAATTCATGAAAGAATGGTTGCTGTATATGGGGAAGATACACCATCTTATTTCCAAGTAAAATATTGGTCTAAACTCTTTCGATGGGGCCGAGAGTCGATCAATGATGACCCAAAGTCTGGACGACTTGTTGAAGCTCGAACTGAAAATGAAAACATTGTGCGAAAAGTCGAAAATTTGGTATTGAAAGATCGGCGTGTAAAGATCTCTGTCATTGCCAATGAAGTCTGTATATCCGAAACAAGTGTTCTCAAACTTTTGCATGACGATTTGGGTATGAAGAAGGTGTCTGCACGGTGGATACCCAGATTGCTTACACCTGAACAAAAACTGTGCAGAAAAGAAGTTTCTCAAGAAAATTTGGTCAAGTTGGAGAGGGACAAAACATTTTTATCTCGAATTATTACCGGGGATGAGATTTGGGTATATTACTGGGACCCTCCTACTAAACAAGAATCCATGCAGTGGGTTCATAAGGGCTCTCCGCCACCAAAAAAGGCCAAGACACAATTTTCTGGAAAAAAACTGATGGCAACTGTTTTCTGGGATGTTGAAGGAGTTTTGTTTATTGAATATATGCCGAGAGGGTCTACCATAAATGGAGAGGCCTACGGAAACACAATTAAAAATTTAAAAACTGCTCTGGAGGAAAAACGTCCGCATTCTTTTCACTGCAAAGGAAGATAGTTTAGTTAAATTCAAACATTTTCTCTGACGTAATGGTTATAAATCCGAATATAATAATTATAGTGAGTAAATATTTCTAAATTAATGTTTTAAAAACATCGAAAACACGAAATTCTCGTACACTGTGCTTCATATAAACCGTCAGGGAGCATAATTAAACTACTTATCAATGAGCAAACTGTAGTTTGTAAATAATCTTAATAATTTGTAAGCCCCCGTCCAATTCTGGTAAACCATGCACAATAATTCTTTGATGTCGGAATTGGGAGTGGTCAAGGTTCCAAATTTAAAAACCCGGCATACTGGATTTTATTGCGTGCAAATTATATGGTGTAAAAGTAAGAGAGCATTCTAAGTAATTTTTGTAGAAATTGTGTACATAGATTAAACTCTTTTACTGTTTGAAATGTGTTCTAATGTTTACTATAGCTTAACACACAAAATACTTGTGTTTTTAGAATTAATGCTAGCATCTTTGTTTTAATGCGGTACCTTTGTTACTTACGAGCACCTGTGTACAGTATAGAAGATGAATGACAAATATAATTATGTAATAAATATAAATAAGTATATATTTTTAAATGAGTTATAATATAAAAAAATACTTATTACAAATAAAATCTATCAGAAAATAAAACTGTTTGGCGCACACACAAAAATGCTGTAGTTGAATCGCTTTGGAAACCGATATTCGCCAGTAAATTAAAATGGCGCCAAAACGAATGCTGCCAAATTTTATCTGTCAAGTAACATATAACCTACAAAAGCCATTTCAGAACTGTCATAAATAATAAAATTCATACACCTTTTGACATTGGTCATAATTACATTCTGACGTTTGTGATAATTGTCATCAAAACAATATACTTTTGTCAAAAATGCTTACTTACTACACAGAATAGCCAAGCATTAAATAAAATATTCGTAGAGAAAAGTAATACAGTAGACGCTCGCTTATGTGAATACCCGGTAATGGAAACATCGCGGTCATGTGAACAGAAAATTCTTACTATAGGATAAAATGGAACACCCGGTAATGTGAAAAGCATGTACAACGTACAATTCGATAATGTAAACAGTTTAGGGTATCGGTTATTTCCCAATTTATCTGCGCGTTTGAATCGGTCGAAAGAACGTTTACGTAAACGTTTTTGCCGCTGGCACCGGTTGTTCTCCAGTAGGTAGGGGATTCCCGTAAACACTAGTTCTCTTATCTCTTGTAAAATAAAGTACAGTGCAGTTAGAATCACGCCACGATTGACATGGCATCCACGTCCAATAAAAGAACATTTTTAAAATTAAGTGACAAAGTGAAAATCATCGACGAAATTAAAAAAGGTACGGGAGGAACACAATTGGCGACAAAATATGGAGTATCTAAAGCCACAATCTGTAAAATTAAGAAACTCAAGTCACAAATTTTACAACGTGTGTCTGATACAGGCCCGGGAAATAGAAAAACTTTAAAAAATGCTCAAGCACCTAGAATGGAAAATCATATGTATAAATGGTTTTTAAAACAAAGGGATAACCATGTTCCAATTAGCGGTGAATTAATTAAAGAGAGGGCTAAATTATTAAATGAAAAACTAAAAGAGACCGAAAGTTTTGTAGCTAGTGATGGCTGGCTAACAAGATTTAAAAGGAGGTATGGAATTCGACTGCTGTCGATATCCGGTGAAAAATTATCGGCACCATCACAACTAGTGCAACCGTTTAAGGAAAAGTTAATGAACAAAATCAAAGAGCTACATTTAAATCAGGAGCAAATATACAACGCCGACGAGACGAGTCTTTATTGGAAATTATTACCTGCAAAAACTTATGTTGCATCACATGAAAAATCTGCTCCGGGTAGGAAGCCGGAAAAACAACGCATAACTTTTCTAGCATGCACTAATGCTAGTGGTACACACAAAATAAGGCCACTAGTAATAGGGAAAGCAAAAAATCCACGTTCATTTAAAAATTTTCAGAACCCTGTTGATTATAATTGTTCAAAATCCGCTTGGATGACCCAAGGCATATTTCTGGAATGGTTCCATAAGCACTTTGTCCCTCAGGTATGGCAATAAAACTGTAATAAGTAATAACTAATGTAATTTAATGATACATATCCAATTTGTAGGCGAAAGATTTCTTGAAAAAGCAAAATCTTCCAATAAAGGCGGTGTTAATCTTGGATAACGCACCAAGTCATCCTCCAGAGGAACAATTAAGAAGCAATGAAGGTTCAATTTTTGTTATGTTCACGCCGCCCAACGTAACTCCACTGATCCAACCGATGGATCAAAATGTAATAAAAATTACTAAACTGTATTATCGAAAATTTCTACTGTCGTCTGTGTTATCAAAAAATCCTAAAGACATTTCTGAATCCTTAAAGCAAGTAACTTTACGTGAAGCGATTTTAAATTTACATATGGCGTGGGATGCTCTTAACCAGCAAACAATCAAAAATTGTTGGAAAAATTTGTTCTCCTCTAGTGACGACTCTGACGATGAAGACAATGAGGAAGATAGGGTGAGTGATGATGACCCTCCGATTGAAGTAAAAAATACAGTGAGCGACACGCAAGCTGTAGGAATTTTTAATCAAGCGTTGGATTGGGCTGAAGATAAAGACATATTATATTCCGATATTTTAGTACTCCGTAAACTACGGGCAAAGGCATTAGAAAATGCTGCCAAGCGTAAATTTACTCAAACCAAAATAGGACATTATTTCTCATAATAATGTAAAATGTACTTTTTATTTCATATTATGTATTGTGTTATTTTTATTATTTATCTTTTAATAAACATACATATGCATATACCGATAGGTCCAGCTCGGAACGGGCCATAGTCAGCAATGAGTGGCAACACCGAAACCCCTCTACCCGCAGCAGCAGCACATTGCAGTTAAGAATTTAGTAAGACTTAAACCGCGCAAGGATATAGTCGTTTGCATATTCGTTCTGTATACGTAATTTGCCCATTTGTTTCAGACATAATAAGGTCCAATTTATTATTATTATTGTATTCTTAGCTGCTACGGAAAAGTAATTTTAAGTAATAAAAAAACAATAACGTTTTCTAAAAGATAAAAGTAAAAAAATCAATAATTCTACAAAATAAATTCAAATTTTAAGAAAGTCACTCAAAATAGGAGCACGCGGAGTGGTTTCGTACACACGTTGCCACATAGCACGTTCCATACGTATATTGTTGCCTATGTATGGCCCGTCGCGGGCTGGACCTATCGGTATGTACATTGCAATTTCTTTATAAATAAATCAAGTTCGCTAATGTAAACTTTCAATTATGTGAACTGGTGCTTGGCTGATATCGTTCACATGAGCGAGCGTCTACTGTATGTAATAGCTTTATTTATAATATTCAATTTGTAGTGGCAGTCTTTAGTTTGTAGTTTGGTCGTGTCGGTTGCTGTAATTCTGAAAATGAAAGTATTTTGAGTATTATACTATAGTGAATCATTAAAACACATTTCAAACATAATACTAAATACTAATACTAAAAAAAAGAACAATTTATGAATACAACTTGTATAAAACTTACTTATAGTCCTTACCGCTAATTTCTTTATATGACAGATTCTAAATTTTGTTTTACATTTGTCAATTTATTGAACTTAAACTAGAAATTGAACTTAAAGTTCATCAAAATTACGTAAAACGACATTAAGATAACTAACGTAAAAAGAAAGAACTAAACACAAGTTAGGAGCCTGATATAGAGCATTTAATTATTGTATATATATGAAAACAAATCGTATGTATAAATAAAACATGATGGTACATTAGAAAACAAAGAGTTTTATTTCAAATATTTAAAGATATACTTGTAAAATACAGTTCCAATGATTCTTGAAGACTTCATAATGTAATTTAGATAGATTTCCAATTTGTGTGGTTAAATAATGTTCATTTTATATATTTGAAAATATGTTATGTATTATAAATTTGTTTATAGACTCAATTTGATTCTTGTTGTCACCGGTTAAACCCATCAACGTGCCACGTTTTCCTTTGACATTTTCTTTTGATACTTTTCGTTTTACGTCTTCTTAATAACAATTAGGGTAATAGTTATCATATTATTATCCATTCTAACAGAAATTCCTATAATTTTTAGGAAACTACTAACCTTAAACGTCAAAATAAAGAAACAAAATAGCGTTTGCGCCAATCTTTACGATCTAATTTTGCTAATGTTCATTGTGAACGGTAATTCAATTTTACACTTTATGTATATCTTACATCTTATGAGTTTCTTATGTCTTATGTCCACTCTGAATAAGGAATTAGTCCTTATGTTATGTTTTCGTATGCCCAACGTGTCCGCAAGAAATACATAAGTAGAGACCGGACACGAGTGGCCCATGACTCATCGCCCACTATTGATTTTTTTTATTTTTTACAGTTTTTTATTTTACTTATATAACTGGATAATAAATGGGTTGTGATCTATAAAATACAAAATACATTATTGTTTGTTCATTTTGTAGTTCAAATCGAGTAAATTATCCGTTCTTTACTTATCTTACGAAATATAAGATAAATAGAATAAATTTTAAAAACTTCTCACGCTTCTACCTACACGCCGAAGAAATAAAGGAATATAACAGAAAAATCGCCTTTTTTTTCTGTCCTTTTCTCGACGAAAACAGATGTGCAGTTCACCATATGAATACTGCTAATTCAGTAACTGCGTGATGTTATACACTATTTCTTTGGTCCGTCATAGTTTGGGCCTGATACGTCCGGTCCATATGCATAAGTTGAAGTAGATTCAACTTTATGTATTTCTTATGTCTGGTTTACATACACTTCTAGTAGAATAATATTTCTGAAGTCTTACAAGTAAAACGATTGGTAACAATATTATTAAAAAACGCGGGAAGCCTGTAGAATCACATGCATCCGAATGGTGTCAATTCGAATTGTGACGGTTTTATGTGTTAGCGTGAAAAATAAAAGGGCTTTATCGGTTTTAAATAATATAATATATCTACTGTACAACAGTTACTGCAATAAGTAGCTCCATATGCGCAAATATTTTTTGGTGGTTACATACCAAGTAAAAACTAAAAATAAATAAAGGGATGGAAAGGGGGCAAGCAAGGCACGTAGGAACTATATTAACCCGTCAGTGGTCGCGCCTAGTCTGAGAGACCCCTCCGGAATAAAATTTGCGGTAATTTACAAACAAACGCTATTATGTTAGCCCCGCTCACGCTAGCTTCCTAAATTAGTATCATTGGTAATTCTGATTAACAACTAGCCAATTACGTGGCGAGTTATCGAGATACGTGGTAGTGGGGTCTATCAGACTAAGCGCGACCTTTTATGCAACAGTTTAGAACTAGAAGTTCGAAGTGTAGGTGTTGAGTGCTCGCGTTTTTTCTGTGCATTTGGGGTTGTTACAAAGTAAATATCTTTTTCTTTGAAAAATGAGTTGGTACGAAAAAGGCCAAGAACGTTTGCAGCGACTTTTTGCGGAAGTAGAGGCCGAAGAACAGGCCGACGATGACGACGAGGTTGCTGGTGCAGAAGAAGATGCAATTGAGATACAAGAAGAAGTTTCTGATACGGAGCAAGAAGGTGATTCCAGTGAAGAGGAGGAAATAGCAGAGAAGAAGGGTAAATGTGTTTATTTTCTTGGTCGCGATAAAACATCACAGTGGAACAAACATTGTCCAAGTAAAAAAGTTCGTACGCGGAAAGGTAATATTGTAAAGCATTTACCTCGTGTAGCAAACTGCGCGAAACATACGAAATTTGGAGACCTGGGACTTATTTTTCCCCGAGGAAATATTGCGTATAATTGTAGAAAATACTAATAAATTCATTAGCAGTATTAGTGAAAATTACTCAAGAGAGAGAGGCGCTATGCCAACAGATAATGTATAAATAAAAGCTTTACTAGGCTTAGTGTACCTGAGTGGTGTTTTGGAAAGCAGTCGTATAAATGTAGATGAACTATGGGACAAAAATGGCTGTGGGGTAGAAAGATTTCAGCTAACTATGTCAAAACAGCGATTCCTCTTTCTATTGAGAAGCCTTAGATTTGATGATCGATTAACTCGAGAAGAAAGAAAAGAAGTTGATAAATTGGCACCAATAAGAGATATATTGGACATTTTCGTAAAAAAATGCCAAGATATGTATCACGTTAGCGATTTTATCACAATTGACGAAATGTTGCCGGCATTTCGAGGGCGTTGCCAATTCAAACAGTATATCCCATCAAAGCCAAATAAGTATGGAATCAAAATTTTCTCGTTAGTTGACGCAAAAATGCATTACACAAATAATTTAGAAGATTATGTAGGACAACAACCTGATGGTCCGTACAGGGTCCAAAATGGTGCTCAAGATGTCGTAGAAAGATTAATTCGCCCAATATCTAAAACATCTCGTAATGTAACGTGCGACAATTGGTTTACTTCCTTTGGATTGATAGTATCACTTTTGAGACACCACCAACTCACCTTTGTTGGGACGGTAAGGAAGAACAAAAGAGAATTACGAACAGAGTTTGTGAACACTAAGAACCGACCAGTATTCTCAAGTATGTTTGGGTTTTCAAAAGATGTAGCTATCGTATCTTATATACCGAAACAAGAAAAGAATGTCATCTTAGCTTCTTCTATGCACCATGATGATAAAATAGACATCGAAAGTGGCGATAACAAGATATTTTTGTGAAATTTGCAAAAAATTTCTGTGCCTAAAGCATTGCCATTTTAGATGCGTAAACTGTCAATAATAGTGTATATACTGCTAAAAATTGTTTGTATACCATTGCCTATATTTGTTTGAAATAAATTTCCAAATAATTTGTTACTTTTTCTTGTTAAATAAGATATGGGTCTAACAGACTAGGCGCGACCAGTCGCGTCACACTGAAAGGTGCGACTACTGCAGGGTTAAGAAGACTAATCTCTGGAAAGAAGTAAGCCAGAAGCATTTTAAACTTTAGATATAGCATTGGTATACAAAGGCATATACATTAAATATTATTCAATAAGTGATATTTGCAAAAGGGAACGATTTGAAGGAACGCTAAACGTAAGAAAGGAAGATGCATTAAAAAAGCTGTAGCGGTTCTGCTATTGGGGAATACACGTGACTCGATTGAAGATATTAAATTCCTTGATGAATTTATACCTACGAGTAAAGAATAGAACAGGAGAGAGCATAACGTGGTGTGGAAATAGGTATTTTTTAGACGGAGTTACCCTTTTCGGTAGGTCAGTTATGTCCGGTTATGTCAAAAATGACATTTTAGTGTTTCTATAATGGTCAATTGTGTGGCTTGTGGTCGTTCTAAAACGGCAACAACAAAGAATATTAATTTTTCTCTTCATCGGTAAGTTATTTCATTGGCATTCAACATAGGCAATAATAATTTTAAAAGAGGTCTTTTTAAATAAATTGTCATATATCTGACATGTCTGATTATGTGTTCAGTGTCGTAACATATATATCCAAGTCATTTAATATTTGTCATATTTTTTACGCAGATTTAATTTAAACCCGTTTATAATACATTAAAAAGAAGAAAAGAATTGAAAACATAATACACTCACGATATTTCTTTAATTATTTTTGGACTAACAACCTATTCTAAATGATTATCGAGAACACAGGAAGTGTACATATACCCTCTACAAAATATTTATGCACGCCTAGGCATTGCAGCGGCCATATTTAGTTACCAAATTTGGACAAATATTATTATTAAGGAGACTCTCTCCTGTTATATTCTTTACTCGTAGATTTATACAGTAAAGAAGGTATGAGGTTAATACATTACATTATATTAGAAAATATGATTCAAAACCTCTTCATTCTATGCAAATAAGATTACAGACAGCAAAGGTGTTATCACGTGTGATCTCTCTGACCATGATCTCGTATTCTTTTTTATTAACCTAAGAAGACCCGAAAGACCACCCCTTATGCGGTCGTATAGAAGTTTCACGAATATTGACTGGCGTAGTTTCGAATTCGACCTGCAGGGTATTCCTTTCCATCAGCCATTTGGGATGCAAGGTATAAACAATAAGGTAGAATATTTCAATGCTTGTTCATTATGGGTTTTCGACAAGCACGTCCCATTGATCACGCGACGATTTACTAAACCCTTCATTCCTTGGCTTACTGAAAATTTAAAGCTTTTGATGTCCTTGAGAAACCGTACTATCGCCAATCACGGCGCCCCGGGGATTGGAGCAACTATAAGGCATTACGGAATTTGACTGCCAATACATTCAAGTTGGAAAAGAAGGCCTACTTTGATTATTTGTCAAGTAATAAGGACCACACTCAGCTGTGGAAACATTTGAACCTGTTTGGGATAAGACCCAAGCGTTCATTAGAAATTCCTCCTTATTTTTGTGATGTAAATAAAATAAATGAATTTTTGTGAACAAGTTGCCAGCATCTGCCATTAATGCATACCACATAGGATCATAAGATCTCTATGAAAATCATCATACTAAGCTGAACTTTCTGTTTAAGTCTGTTGATACGTCCTAAATATACAGCATTATATCATCAATAAGATCCACATCATATGGGGCTAATGGCACCAATATAACAATGCTGAAAATATGTTGTCCCTATATATTGCCTTTTATCACGCACATAATTAATTCATGTATAATTGACTCGGCGTCTACAGAACCAAAAACAAATGAAAGACCTTCGACCGATTAGCCCGCTGCATGTAACGTCCAAAATCCTGGAGAATGTTCTAGCGGCACAAATAGCTGTCTTTGTTGGAAGAGAGAATGTTTTGCCCTCTATTCAGTCGGGATTAAGGCCAGGATATAACCTTTGCTATCGATAACTGATGATCTGATTATGGCTTCCGATCAAAATCTTGTATCATGTTTGGTGTTAATTGATTATAGCAAGGCATTCGATACAGTTAATAATGGTACTCTTCTTTGTATTTTGAAATCCATTGGCTTTAGCGTTCTCACTTTAATGACAAATTATCTAAATGATCGTATGCAAGTGGTAAGATGTAAGCACCATACATATACAGGGTATATCACGTAAGGCGGCTATTAGAAGTTTTATGGGATCCATAAACAGTGTAAACTCGACATTTGGGATTGAGTACTTACTTTATAAGGTGTATTATTCTAAAATATTTTCAAGTAGAACTGACTTCCGGTTACAGCGGAAGTAGATACAAGTTTCTTATTTTAAATGGAAGTGTATATTTTTTTTCGATTCATTCAATTCTACATGTAATTATGAAACAATTTGCATTATAGTTCCCTAACTCTAAATTCAACTATTTTTGAGATAATTGCATTTTTGTTAAAATTTTTGCATTTGCATAACTTAAAATAAAATTTGCTATTTAAGAAGTCAGAAAAGAATAAGGTGCTACATTTTCAGGGATCAAACTACAAGGACATTAGTGCCGATTAGCATTATATTTTGGATCTACTTTTATACAGGGTGTTTCAAAATTACTTGCTAATATGGATATCTTCAAACATACGGAACTCCTTTTTTTTAAATAGAACATGGTATTTTTTATCACTGGATTGAATGAAACTTCAAATTCTGCGTCAATAAATATTAATGTATAATATGTCTATTTTTCCTAGTTTTTGAAATATTCACGATTATTTGTTTTAGTTGCATAAGAACCGCTAATAAATTTTGAATTCACATAGTGTGCCAGGGAAATGACAAACATAGGTAGTTGTGAAGCCGCTGTCATTTAGTGTGCGAATTACTGTCATCATGGACAATGATAACGAAAATTATACAAACAACGATATTTTAAACCTATTTTATATCCACGACGAATGTCAAAGGATTATCGAAAGAACTTGCCGAACATTTAATGAAAGGTATCCACACTTGCCATCGATAAATTCGAAGAAATTTAAAAGGATTACATCCAACTTTCTGCGCCATGGACGAATAAAAAGTAGTAAAAGAAATCGCTTAAAACCTGTCACAAACGAGGACGCAAATGAAATAAATGTACTAAGTTATTTCAATGCTTATCCTAACAGCTCAATTGCAGCAGCATCAATTGATCTAGGGCTATCTAAAGGGTCTATTCAACGCATTCTCAAGAAACACAAGATGCATCCTTATTCATTCAAATTAGTTCAAGCATTACACCCTGGAGATACCGACAGAAGAGTAGAGTTTTGTGAGTTTCTGTTAACAAAAATGCAAGAAGACGAAAGTTTTTTGAGAAAAACAATTTGGACCGACGAATCGAAATTTAGCTGAGAAGGAGTGATAAACCGAAAAAATTTGCATTATTGGGCGAAAGAGAATCCACATGTCCGTGAAGCAAACTTTCAACGTTCGTTTGCTGTTAACGTATTTGTGATGATGAAATACAATCAATTATGCTTCCATATTTACGAAAAAATTTGAATACAAATAGATATTTTAATATTTTGGGCGAGGTAGTAATACCATTTTTAGACGACCTACCTCTACTTGAGTTTAGAGGGTGTTGGTTCCAACTAGATGGTGCCCCAGCACATTCTTCTTGGCCCGTTAATACACAGTTAACGAACTTATTCGATGATCGTTGGATAGGAACCAATGGACCGTGGAAATGGCCACCTAGATCTCCAGATCTAACGCCTCTGGATTATTTTTTATGGGGATACGTAAAAAGTCAAGTGTATTCGCGTCCAGTAGAATCACGCCAAGAATTACTTAATCGAATAGAAGCGTCTTTAACCAACATTAGTGGCGAAATTATTATCACTGCTACGACTACTGAACTTCACAAAAGAATTACTCGATGTTTAGGAAATAATGGTCAACACATCGAGCACAATTTATAATCTGTATGTTTTGTTTTGTTGTTTAAAAAAATGTTTTTTTTATTTCTGTATATTAAATTATTTTTTGCAAGTGTTTTGTTTTAATTTATTTAGGAGAAATCACTTTGTCATGTGTAGCTTTTTAAAATATGTATAATCAATCATCTCTATGTATGTACGTATTACACGTTATATCATCATTATCGCATTAGTCCTTAAGCGACAACTGCTCGACAACTATGACAAGAATTTGTCATTTCCCTGGCACACTATGCGAATTCAAAATTTATTAGCGGTTCTTATGCAACTAAACCAAATAATCGTGAATATTTCAAAAACTAGGAAAAATAGACATATTATACATTAATATTTATTGACGCAGAATTTGAAGTTTCATTCAATCCAGTAATAAAAAATACCATGTTCTATTTAAAAAAAAGGAGTTCCGTATGTTTGAAGATATCCATATTAGCAATTAATTTTGAAACAGCCTGTATAAAAGTAGATCCAAAATATAATGCTAATCGGCGCTAATGTCCTTGTAGTTTGATCCCTGAAAATATAGTACCTTATTCTTTTCTGACTTCTTAAATAGCAAATTTTATTTTAAGTTATGCAAATGCAAAAATTTTAACAAAAATGCAATTATCTCAAAAATAGTTGAATTTAGAGTTACGGAACTATAATGCAAAGTGTTTCATAATTACATGTAGAATTGAATGAATTGAAAAAAAATATACAGTTCCATTTAAAATAAGAAACTTGTATCTACTTCCGCTGTAACCGGAAGTCAGTTCTACTTGAAAATATTTTAGAATAATACACCTTATAAAGTAAGTACTCAATCCCAAATGTCGAGTTTACACTGTTTATGGATCCCATAAAACTTCTCATAGCCGCCTTACGTGATATACCCTGTATATATATATACATATATTGACGGTGCCAAGTTCACCCAATGTCTTGGCTTGCATATACATATTGACGAAACCAAGTACAACCGATGTCTCGCCTTGCATTTTATATATGTAATACTTACTTAACTAACGAATGAGCGGAAAAAAAAGGTTACACAAAGATACAAGTACGTTCCACGAAGTTGCCTCCATGAGCCGCTGTCAAGTTGTGGAGGAATATTAATGCTGCTAGTGTACAGAAGTACATACGGCTGGCGCTATTAGCATAAAGTATATGAGTATAAAACGGTGGCGCCACGTAGTAACATCTCTACAGAACTACATTATGTAACTGTAGGAGTGTAACAGTGAAAATAGCCTCCAATCAAAAATCTCGCAATCGTCTCTAAACGAAATATGAACGCGTTTGGTGGTCTTATACACATGGATACGTACTGGACTCCACTTTTTCCGCAGTGGCCTCCGTTTCGGAGCCCAGTCCGATGATTACGTTTGTATGTTTGAGGAGAGTTTGACGTTTTACAAATATATAATTATACAGGGTGTCTCTAAAAGGTGCGGAAAAAACGCTACCACACATTTCTGAGGGCGATCTAACCCAACTTACCTCAGTCCAAAAGTGGATGCACCAGTGCATTGAATGCCACAAGAATAACACCCAAATTACAGAAGCATATGTGTCCATATACGGAATGAATTTTTTATATCCAGATTACTCATAAACGGCTGCTCCAATCAACTCCTACCAGGTATACCTTTTCTAGGTAGAAAACATTGGAGAATAAGAATTTTTATTTAAAAGTTAAATACAGTGTGTCTCAAAAAAGTTATTACGTTTTAAATGGATACAATATGCCGCAGGTGGCGCCCTCTACATTTTGCAATGAAAATGAGAGCAGATTTAAATTTTTACCCCACGAAACCCCCCCTACCCAAATATTGTGACAATATACCAATTATTACAGAAATTATTTATAAAAAACTAAAACCAAATTGAACTTTTGACACTCTGTATCTCCGAAAGCATCCACTTTTGGACTGAGGTAAGTTGGGTTAGATCGTCATATTTTGCCCTCAGAAATGTGTGGTAGCGTTTTTTCCGCACCTTTTAGAGACACCCCAGTATATATAGTTGTTAAATTTCAATGTAGATCATTTTGATATTTCCACGGAGGGATTGGAACGACCTTGTTTATATTAAATCTTCTGGAAACTATAATATATTTTTTATTTACTATAAATAATTCCACATACAAGAGATACGTAATTATATGAAGCAAAACATATTTGAGAGAATAAAAAATAGATTGGTTTAATACCTACTGTTCTGCAATTTTAATTTATGCAAAATCTAAACTGAGATAAATATTTTTGTAATATGTATTGAAATGGCTTTTGTAGGTTGTATTACTTAATAGATAAAATTGTTGCAATTACAAATTTGAAGCTATTTTAATTTATTAGCACGTCGGTTGCTAAAACGACTCTACTATTTAATTGATTTTTTTTTTATAATGTGAGTTAATTTCTGTGTACATAAAAAACTAGTATAAATTGGATACAATATTTTCATAGTATGTAGTTTTAATTATAAATTTAATCCCACAAACGACTTTTGACAGTTAATGTTTATTTATAATGCGCATTATTCATCGTTATGATATTAAAGAGCTACTTTTAAAAGAATGTTCAAAATATTTTTATATACTTGGTATAAAAACATTGTCGAGCAGGTTCAAGTGGAACGGTCCGAATAAACTGTCAAAGTTGGTTTATGCACTGTAATTCATTTTAAACTTATATGAAAATCATATGCCAATTATAGAAGTTAAAAATGCAAAAATTATCATGTGACGACTTTAATGCGAGAGCATTGTCTCCAATTATGTGGCAGTCATTATTAAGAAAATATATTTGTTTACAAAATTGTTTAATCTCTTTTACAGATATTGAAACAGATCATTTTATTAATTATACAAATTTGAATATTTTTTTCATTGTTCTCACTCTTAAAGTCATATGCTGGGCCGGGGAAACAAACATATAGTGAACATTTTATTAGGGTTACAAATGACCATTAGATTTACAGTATGTTTCAATTATCTGTCTACAAAACTATCATGTTAAGCTATTGGTACTTTAACGTTAATATGACATCCACCATTTTCCACCTATTACAGTTAAAAATCCTATAGGCAGTGGATTAACACATCTTGTCACACAGAGCTTAACCTCAAATAACTACCAACTCTTCAGCCAGTGCGTTTTCATGATTAAACTATATGAAAAGTGAAATACGGATGTCATAAAAAGACGGCACTAGTACCGATCGTTAATTTAACGGTAACTCGCGACAAAATGTCTATTATTATTTATGACAGTTCTGAGATGGCTTCTGTAGGTTATGTTATTTGATAGAGTGCAATTATTATTATTTGTATTTAATGAAGTACAATTTATCTATGGACAAAGACGTATGTCAAAGGGTGACACTAACACTAGAAGGGGTCGTCATAATTTCAAATGACCTAAGTGGATTGTAAATCAGCCTGTAGAAATTAAACTAAAAATTAATTATGTAAGACCCAAATTCTCGTAAATTTTGACTTACTATATCGAGTTTTTGAAACTGAACTGAACATTGATAAAGTAAAACGAGCGTTACTACTTCAAGCGTATTTTTGTTTGTACATTTTGAAAGCAACAGACATGTGGAAAAAACTAGTAATTCTTACTATATTTGAGAAGAACGCCTAGAACATTAAAAGCATTTTTAATGAATTTATTATAATATGAATAAACAATAGATCATAAACATACTGTTATTAGTAATATTACTCATAAATTTGACAAAAAAATTTAGAAAACAATCTATTATGTGACCTTAATTCATATTAATTCTAAGACACATAATGATTACTATACATGGATTGATTAATATTGAGATAAAGTCCGACTTATCTCTTATCATTAAAGAAAAAGCTTATATTTTCCGATTTCCTTTATATTATAATGTAGATCAATATACTATTGGCGTAATAATATTGTTTATTATAACAAAAAATGAGGGAAAGAATATAATATATATATATAGTATATTTCAATTACAGCATTTGCATTCTATGCTGAATTGTTAACATATTCGCATTTACATTCTGTCTATTTTAGTCATTGAACCTTTTTAGATGACAAGTTGCTTTCCAATTGTCAATTTGTTATTAATTAACATTAATTACTTTTGAATCATACCGCTACGCCAAGATTATTCCTACTTTTAATACATATCTCGTATATTTCGGTAAAGAATTTTAATATACAGGTTGTGTAATGAAACACTTGATATTACCGGGTAAATATTGCAACGTCGTATTCTTTGGCCGTACTGGGAGCGCGACGAAAGACAAGAGAGAGTAGAGATAACTGCTATATTGCCAGTCGATGCTCTTCACCGTTAAATGTAGCGAGAGCGGGGATACCATTGAGGAAAATTACTATGGAGACGCTGTAAAGCATCTTTGATGTATTCTCACAACGGGAGCATTGGGCGGAGCTAAGTGTGGCACAAATATGGCTGCCTCACCTAGTAAAATATATCTATATATATAATCTGTCATGTTTACACTAACCTACGAAATGTTATTTCAGACGAATTCTTATTATCAAAGCCATCGCTGCTGTTGCAGCTACGTAGAGCACAAGAAACCATAATGTCTTTTAATATTTAACTTATTATATAACTCTAATACACGATGCATTTAACAAACACTTCAATTTTTACCAACACTACCTGTTTGACATAAGTGTGTTATCAATTTGGCGGACCTATACCCGGTTTGATCACGTGACGTCGTCTCCCTACCTATTCTTTCTCAATGGGGGATACAGTCCGCGACGTTGCAATTCTGATGTATTTTGGACTTGCTATATCAAGTGTGGAATTACACAACCGGTATATATAAATAAATCCAGTGTTAGATATAAATGATCTACATGTATACATGAACTTTTATGTACTTAATTATAAACTCTAATAACAGTTAAAAACCACTGAAATGTAAAAATAATTCAAATAATAATCTTATACATCATAAGAGGATGACATTATTTTGAAGAATTTTACTAAAGCCAATCAACATTTTGATTTTTACCTCTTATTCAAAACAAATTTCTTTGTGGATATTCTTTATTATTTTTACTTAATCTATATTCATCATATTTTAACATGTACTTGCCTTTGAATTATTGTGGAAAATATGTGTTTCTGGTTACACACTGAGTGTTATGACATGATATACTTTGAAACTTAATATTGACTGTGAGTATTCTGCATACAAACATTATATGTATTGTTTTGTTTCATTTTATGCATACATTTTAATGATGGCTTTGTGGTAATAATATGTAATTTAATTAGATTCTAGGCTGAGGATGACAATAGTCGAAACTAGTCCCCTAGTGTAAATCAATAAATTTTGTAAAGAATAAAGAGGATTTTTTATATGACATTTAAATTTTGGCTTTACAAATGGACTTTTATTATTCAAATAATATATACCTTAAATACAGAGGAACATTTAAAACTACAAAAACATTCAATACAACGCGTGGATTTCTTTAATGGTATGAAAGAATTTTGAATTACAATTAAAATATACAGTTTTCGAAATGTTCTATTGCATAAATCTTCATGTATGGGAAGTGAAATGAAACAGTGCTTTAAATATTTAATTCGTCGCGAAACAGGAAAAATAACAATTAATTACCTTTCCGTTTCACTGCTTTTACATCATCATCCATCTCATCACCAGGTTCTAAATCAACATCTTCGTTGATGTCATCGTCGTCTTCCATATCAACATCGGCGTTCGTCAGGAAATCTAAATTGACCATGACAGCCGCCTCTGTTTCCATCATCATTGCTTCTGCTAAAGAACTCGGCTGACTCTTCTTTGCAGGAGTCCTCCTGCCTGTATAAAAAAATGGGCTTTATTGATTAGTATTTCAAAATATATGAATATGTAATAGTAGTTATTATGACTGAAACTTAATTATGTTATAAAAATACTTCAAATTACTAATTTAATTTGTTTCAATGTCTGATATTTTTACTATCTATGGCATGTGTTTTAAGTATACACAAATTACTCCGTAATTTTCTAAATACATATGTGAAACAGCAAATAGTCAAGTGTCTACTTTCTTAAAATTTAAAAATTAAGTTTTAACTTAAAATTTCACTCAAGCCCATGCCCACATATTTGCAGTTTGCCAGATAAGTAGAATATTTATTTTGGTACAACAATTAAGACAAAAATTATCAGCAGTCATCTACCTTTAATAAATTCTTTTTGAAAGTAAATACCAACACTTATAGATGGCTACTCATGCAATTTACAAATTGCCGATATAGTACTAGAAAACAAAATTAGGATACCATTACAGAAGCATGGCAAAAGTTATAATGAAGTATGTGATGTGTTATTACCACATAATACATGTATGCTTATTATCAAATATACCTAAATTGCATTTGTTTTTAATGGTTGAGACAAACATTCCTATGATATGAAAAACTGTACTTATAGAGAAACCGAAAAAAACACTATTGCTTCCATTTTAAAATATAATACAGAAGCAACAAATGGAATACAATATAATACATGAATGATGAAAATATATGTATTAATATTATTTACCTTGAGTTTCACTGGCCCTTTTCATAGATTCATTTCCATTTACTGGCGCACCATTTACATTTTCATCTTGCTCTGTATTATTATTTAATCCTAATAATGCCCTAACTCTAGTCGATCTTACATCAATTATTCTATCTGTATAACCTATTTCTTGAAGATATTGTCTTAAAAGCTGCCGTCCTTGCCTCCAACTAGAGTGATTTGCTGAGACAGGTGATTCTGTTTCAACTTGAGAATCAAGATTGTTACCATCATCGAGTATTGGCGGTTTCATATCACCTTGTTGAAGATCGACTCCATATTTTAGTTTGTGATATTTAGCTCTCTCCTGCTTCAAAGCATATTCGAGCATTTTTATTCTGCGCACCAAATCATTTTTCAAGTTTTCTTGACCTTTTCTCTCTCCTTGCAAAAATGCAATCCGTGCCTAGAAAGAATAGTAAGTATTATTATTTATTGTAATACCTTTCTTTTTTTACTTGATACAATATAAATATATAAATTATCATAAGACATTTTCAAATTTGATCAGGGAAATAATAATCTATGCATACAAATTTATTTACAAATCATTAATTCATATTTACCCATTGATGAACTGTTTTAGGTAACTTTAAATTTTCCAATTAAAGAAGTAAATTTAATACAAGCTGACATTATTTTGTTGATTGATGATATGTTTGTGTATTAATAGGCTTTGTTTATGGTGTATCAAGAAAGTGTTAACTTATTTTATATTATAAATATTTATTCAGGTTTGTCATTGTTTAACAAACGAAATATTTCGCGTAGCGATTTCCTTTTTTTTTCAGAATTCAAATTTTCTGTGACCAGCTTACTTGCTCATTGTTGGCAATAATGAAGAATCTTACCTGTAATTCAGCTCTGTCCACTTCCCATTGGGATCTTTCCAACTCAAACCTAGCCCATTCATGCTGTATAAAATGTAAAATTCCTGGGATTGAATATTGTACTTGTGAATTGGTCTGTTCATTGGGCTTATTATTAACGACAGAGCCACTTTGCGGGCCCATCTGTATTTGACCCCCGTTTTCACGAATCGAAGTATCTTCCATCGTCAAATTTCCGTGCACCTTCATATGTCCACCATTGCTCCCAGATCACACAATCGCCATTTTAAATTATGAACCTCCGAACACTAATTCGCACCATTTAATTATAAACAAAATTTATCACTCACAACACATCCGAACGTCTAGTTGCAATTTTTCAATTATCGAAACGACATAAATTATATGGAAACATGGAAAACATAAAATTTAGAACTAAATTTCCACAACCAACAGACCATTCAACATCTGGAATATATCTATCTTTGTTGCACATGCCGGTAATTGTTATTTATTTTCTTTGTCTGTCAAATGGCTATTCCCCTCCACAATTAATGAACGAGAAGGCGTTCAACCAACTTAACAAAATAAATGTGGAAATCAACCCAGAATAAAAGGATCCAAATTATATGACAAAAGTGTTTTATACGAAATAGATGAATAGTATTTTTTTATGTTAGTAATTCGTTAAATATCCCTTTCAAAATATATCTTAAGACTATTCTCATAATTTACAATTTCCTATATATGAAAATAATCTGCTATATTCAAATAGATTTTCTATAAATATTCCATCCTGCATAAATTTGCCTATTTAAAGACTAAAACTAAGTATACAAAATCCCTTTATTCCTATATATTCAAATTTTTTCTATATAGTACGTACATTAAAATTTTAATAGTAGAATCTTCATAAACATACAATTAATTATTAACATTTTATTAAAAAACTGGTTTAATATCTAAATTGCCAATTTCTGCAACACAGATTTATAAAATCTCAACTTATTTATTGTTTGTTATATCCTAATATATTAATATACATATTTACACTAAATTTACAAAAATTCTTCACACCAATCATTCAAGCACGTATAGCAATCAAGTGATTGTTTAGAGTTAGCCTGACAAGTATCTTTCATCCATTCCTGGAATAGTTCTTGATTCTTTTTTAATACTAAGAACTGTCCTAACACGACATACGCCTGTAAAAGGTAATGTTAAAATTAGAAAACAAAGATATGGGTATGACTCAAAGTATAATAACTTAACCTGATCAAATCCTGCAGCAACTAATCGTTTTCCTAATACTTCACCTACTCCTGCTAGTTCAGTTACGGGTTTGTTGCCCATAGGCTCGGCTACAAAATTTCTGTGTTTTTGAGATGTACTAGACATTATGCAATTTTTTAATAATCTTTTCCAAATATTTAACAATCAAAGACCAGCACAACTCACAACTTTTAAATAATTGTTTTGCTTTTCAAGCCGATAGAAAAAGCGTGCTACTGTGCTTCCATCTATATTTATATAGTAGCAGTTTGCAATAAGATCCAAATAATAAACAATTATTTAAATGGCCTTACTAGCAATATTGCTTTGTCCCTTGTAAATGAATATTATTCAAATGGTTCACCGAAATTATAGTATTCGTATATAAACTTTAACAAGTTTGTTCAATGGAAGGATACAATTTTTTATATAATGATTTAAAAAGTAGCGGTAGGGAGTAAATTATAGAAATTTAACACTAGAGTTCGCAATGTGATTTCTATTACATTTGATAAAAATCATTTTGTTCCAAGCTCTAAGGTGTGTGATACTTGTTCAATCCGTGATAATTTGTAGAGTACGAGCTATTGCTGCGAAATTATTAATAAGGAAAAAGAAATGCATGAATTTTATACGCATATTCAACGTATATTTATAGATCAAGATTAAAAAACAAGGTAAATATGGCTTTCATTACTTTCCAGGCATCTACGTTGTAGTGGCTTCTTTTTACCTACGCTGTTTCGAAGCCATTTTATATTTTGTCATGAATCTTTATCTCTAATCATCAGTTTGTGATTAAAAAGTATCAAGAAACTACAATAATATTCCAGTAAATAAATTACTATAGATTAAACAAAAAAATATATTTTCATTTTGTAATATTCGATTTTATTGTAATATTTTTTTTTATTGGTATACTCAAACCGTTAAGTAAGATAAAAATCGTGTCATTGAGCGAAGTTTGTTGTGTATCAATATTTATACATTTGTACTAAAAATAGATTAGTGTTGTTATATGATTTCTAATCTTATCTATGTTGTACCTATTCACAAATGATAATTGTTTCGTTACAGAATAACCTGTAAAGTATACCCTGAGAAAGGGATTTTTTTAAATATTACCTACATATTGTAGAAACCCAGAGTTGGGTTTTATAAACCCTCTTTTTAATATTTAGTGTGAAAAAGAAAACGAAATAGAAGATGATGACTGAATCTATTACTACAAATAATCATGTCATGCCTACGCAGACAAAACTGTAAGTTTTCAAACCTTATAACATTTCAACAAATGTTAATTAAATGAATTTGTAGAGATATTGACAAGGTAGATGATATAGGGTGGAAATCAAAATTAAAAATACCGCCAAAAGACAAGAGAATCAAAACAAGTGTAAGTAAATTATATATAAGGCAGTATGTAGGTGTAGTTATTATTAACGAAGGATAGTTTTCTTAAAGGGACTATGGCTTTTACTGTTTTCTTTTAATATTGGTGTATTTAGATAATCTGGGATGATTTGTGGATTCCCCTTCATTTCTCTTTATAAATGATAAATCCTATTCTGAAAGTTTCTAACTTATTTATTGCCAATATTTCATAATTTTTTTTAAAGTGCTACTAATGATTTCTCTTGTAGGATGTAACAGACACAAGAGGAAATGAATTTGAAGAATTCTGTCTAAAAAGGGAGCTGCTTATGGGTATATTTGAAAAAGGATGGGAGAAACCTTCACCTATACAAGAGTCATCAATTCCCATTGCATTATCAGGAAAAGACATCTTAGCTAGAGCTAAAAATGGCACAGGTTTGTTATAAAAAATTAATACAAATTTCAACTTATTTGGCATAGAAGTTATAGATGTTGGTGGTGTTAAATTATGTCCTATATTACAAACAATATAAGTTTCATGCTCCAATAAGAATATTATTATGCAATACATAATTTTTATTCATATAATCAGTATTTAATTTTGACTGTGATAAATAAGAATATAATGTATAATTAATTCGCATATTAGTATTTATTTTAAAACTGGTAATCATCCCAAGGCATAATTTTATATGATAGTTACAGAATCAGTGGCACTTATAACTAGGACCATTCTTATATATTTTTCAGTTTATACATCTTAAAAGGCTTTAAATATATTTAAAATAATATTTATTCGTTTCACTACATGACCTCGAGTTTTACTTTTTCTATTGTAGAATTTTTTTAAATTGGCGTGCTTTGTTAGATTTTCAGGAAATTCTTACATTAGGATAAAGAATTACTTTTTATTATAATGTAAATACATCTGTATTTAATATGTTTCTCTTGCAGTCAAAAATTGCAATTTTTTTAAATAACATTCTAATAGGATTACCAGTTCTGCTGAGAACATGCAATGAAAATTAAATTTTTGGCTTAAATTTTAAAGGAATATTAGAGAAGAACATTATAAAATGTACATGAGCTTTTACAATATCAAACTTTTAAATTATGAATTAAACATATATTTGTTTGTTTTAGAGATTTAAGGTTATTGGCTTGATTTTGAAATACACGCATCAAGCAATTATTAAATTTAATACGTGGGCGATCATTCAATTGCATTTACTACTGTACAGGACGAGTCATTTGTAGCTGCTTCTTCGATTGCTCTTTTGTGTTTTAAATAAAGGAAAAAAACAATTAGTGGAAGATTCATGTTGCTTGGGGCGCATATTCTAAAAATACTTTAAGCTCTGACGCACTTCCGGTTTGACCGGAAATGCATGGAACTTAATTATTTTAAATGACTCATCCTATATATTTTTAGATTTTCTAGTACTGTTTTAAATTGTCCATTTAACTGTTTTTTCTTTTTAAAAATTGAGCCAATAGTTTTTGAGTTATTAATTTTTTTTGGAAATGTTTGACGAAAACGTTTTCAGAAAAAAAAATTTTTCATTGTTTTTCAAAGTAAAAACATTAACTTTGGTGGTGCTTGTAGCCATGAAAATTCTGCATCATTTGGTATAAGTGCACTCGACAATACCTCAAAAAACATTGTTTTTTCAAAGCCTACTTACTGAAATTTTCACATACCAAAAACTTATTTCTTTTAAATGGAACACCCGGTGTTTTATTATGGCATTTTGTTCCCTTTTTTATTCTCTTTCGTTTTTGTTAACAATGTCCTATACCTATCTTTTATAATTTCTGAGATAATCACTATAGGAACAATTAGCGGTCAAATAAAAAACTACGAGCGCTGTTCTATGCACCAAAATATTCGTCCAATAAAGGCTGGAATGCGGCCGACTGTCTGAGCCAACTGTTAAAGAAAGTCGTCAAATTTATAAAAGTATCGCTATTAGTTAGAATAATTAGGAAATATGTAATTCATCCGTAGCATATTCATATACACAGTGTTAGAAATTTTCAGAATCGCTTACATTTTTGTCAATAGGCAGCAGATAAATTATCCTGACTTTCTCAATTTCTTGTTTACCGACGAAGCCATCGTCACAATTTTCGTTATTAGAACACATAAAAACCCTCACTTTATCACACCTGCAAACTTTCAAAATCGTTGATCATTAAATGTCTGGGGAGGAATAGTGTTACATAATTGGACCTTATTTCTTTGATGAAAATGTTAATGGAGAAGAGTATCTTCGTTTTCTACGGACGGATTTTCAAAACTTCTTGAAGACATTAAAATCAGAAAAGCGTTTACAAGAATATGTCAAAACGTTTTACGCAACGTTAGTACTTCTTTGGAAAACATAATATTCACGTGCATTGCACAAAGTTGTGGTTATGTTGAACATATTCTTTGTTTTTTTTACTTTTAATTATTGTTACGTTGCTCAATAGTTTTAGGTTATTTAAATTGCGTTATTTTATTGCTTAGTTTTTTTTTCTATCAAAGTTTTAGGATATCAATTTATAATTTTGAAAAACTATAGCCAACTCTTATGAAGAGCTTCAACAATGAAAAAATAAGAGCGATTAGGCAAATTAAATTGATGATAGCAGAATTGTTTCATACACCTTTTAGTGGGGCGGCATCTTCAAATATGTCAGTAAACATAACCTTTATTTTATTTTGGTGCATAAAACAACAGCGCTCGTAGTTCTTTAATTGACCGCTAATTGCTATTTGAAGTGATTATCTCAGAAATTACAAAAGATAGGTATAGGATATTGTTAACAAAAATGAAAGAATGAAAAAAGTAACAAATGCCTCAATAAAATACCGGGTGTTCTATTTAAAAAAAAATAAGTGTTTTGAGGTATTATACCAAATGATGCAGAATTTTCTTGGCTACAAGCACCACCAAATTTTGAAAAAAGAAAACAGTTGAATAGACAATTTAAAGTAGTACTAGAAAATCCAAAAATATATAGGGTGTTATTTAAAAAAATATATTTTCCGTGCGGAAGTGCGTCAGAGCCTAAAGTATATTTAGAATATGAGCCACAAGCAACCATAAATCTTCCACTAATTGTTTTTCTTTTATTTAAAAAACAAAAGAGCAATTGAAGAAGTGGCTACTAATGACTCAGCCTGTATATTCCTTCGTATCCTCAGTGTAAGCTATTTATTTAAAAGAGAGGTTCTCACAATTAATAAGCAGATGCATTTTTATATGAGCTCCAAACAAATTCTAATGATACTCTATACAGTAGTTTTATTCCGAATGAAGTACATTTTGAAAACTAAAATGTAAAAAGAGAGGTGGGGGTACCACAGGACTTGCCGAATTTTTTTTTTCCAAATTATGTTTTAGATATTTTTATCTCAATAAAATAATTCTGTGAGTAACAGAGTTACTTCCGGTCCGAATTTTGAAATTTATTTTATACAGAAAGTATTCCAAATGCAGCTCTATCAACAATACTTTTGTACTTTCAAATATCAGCCTAGAAACCGTGACATGCGTGAAATTAGTAAAAATTGTTTTCGATAAAACTAAAAAGAGCTACTACCTACTTCCGGTAGGGATTCAAAATTTTTTTCCAATTTGCTTTTGGGTGCTTCTGTATTTTTTAGATATATTCCTAAGCTTAGTAGTTGACGAGATATTGGTAAGTTCGATTTTTCCACTGAAGTAAACTTCTTTGCCGGTGTAGCCATACTGAACATCTAATCAGATCTCGAAGATTATACTAGTAAATATAAAGTTTGGTATTGATAGCTTTAGTCGTTTAGCCGTTATCGTGGTCAAAAAGAGAGATTTTTCAAAAACTACTTTTTTTTTGTATCAAGAGACTTTAAGACGAGAACATCTGCGTAAATTCCAAGTACGAACATTTTCAAAATCACAATACTTCCTTATACTACGTATAAGAAAGTAAAAATCCTTTTATACACCGTGATAGTTATACTCTATGAACGTCACTGTCAACATTTAATTAAAAATATGGTAAAATCTCTTGGAGAAAACAGGAAAGTATCTGATAAAAGATTTTTTTTGTGAAAATTGCATATGTTTAATAAGTAACATGAATTATTAGCATTAATGAGTAAATTGCAATAGATTTAATAAAGCCTGTTTTCCATCTGTCAATTAATTCATGAATTAGTCCGTGAATTTATTCACGAATAAGTTCATGAACTTGAATCATTTTACACTTAACAATAAATTCATGAATTTCTTCATGAATATCATGATGACCAACCGTATCCACCCGTAACAGTAAATTTGAAGTCGCTTCAGACGTAGATAAATAGTGAGTGCTGGTTGGTATCTAACATAAAAATGCAAAAAGTACTAAAACTAGAAAATTAACGATATTTTAGAACATGTTCTAATTCATGAATTAATTCATGAACTGGAATTGACGTCGATTTTTGTATTACACTCATCAATTTTTGTTCATGAACTAATTCATGAATGAATTCATGAATTAGCTGACAAATATAAAACAGGCTTAAGGGATCAGAAGCCAAGGGTACATTCCATGACTGGCTTTAAATGAATAATGTAATTTGAAATTGGGCGTAGCAATAGCAGTATTACATAGGTAACAAACTGTACATTATGCATGTAATATTCTAATGAACATATACGAATTTTTCCAACTCGGGTTCGTTAAGGCGACACAGCTGGCTGCTTTTTCCTAGCCTTCAATAAATATGTTTACAACTTGCTATATGTATATATAAGAGTAGTTGCATCTGTCGTGGCGAATGTAGACGGCGTTGTAGGGCCGACTTTCTTTTGCGCCGAAAATATTTTAGTTAAATCGTAAGCACTGTGTGCTAATCTGTTGTTTCCTTTTATTAGTTTTACATGTGTTTTATTGTGTAAATATCTGTCGTCCACAGTCGTCGCCAGATACTGTTGAAAGGTGGATATTTGTTTGCGCTAGAATTCGACGGTATTCAACTCTGATCCAAAATTTGCTGTGTACCTATTACTGTCGTTGCAGATGAAAACCTGCGTGGTAAATCATGTGTCGTCGGATACACATGAAGCACGTATTGCTGGCTCTGCAACTGCTTATGAACTGCAGAAAGTATTTAATTCTGATCTATTTAAAGTGTTCCATGGAATACGGTCGGTCATTCTGAGTTTACTCATTTCTTACAAAATCATATTAACGATAAGTATAATCACTTGCGTGTCTCGAGGAACCCACCTTGAGAATATATTTGTCCTCGATATACGATGAAATTAAGACTTGTTGTGAGTGACAAACGATAAACATATTTGGGTGTCGGTAGTTGAAACGACTAATGTTTCAACTACCGACACCCAAATATGTTTAGCTATATTGTAAATGTTTTGGTTGGGTTCATGGACAACAACATGGCCAATGCCTCCACATCTATTCGCATCTGAGAGACTCGAAAGAACTAATGCAAACTCTTATCGTAATTTCGTGTTTGAAATCACTATGTGGTGAAAAGTGCCACTTGACGACTTTAAAACTGTAATACAGCTACTGGATTCGAAAGATGCTGTTTCTATTTTACAACCTCAACAAGCGTTGATGGACCCAACTATTTGGGTATTTAACCAGTATTCATGGACATTAGCCAGAGTACTTGTAGTCATCCCCCATCTAGAACTTACTCCAATCAATCCACAATATTCTATAACAAACGCCGTTTATATTGTATATGATCTTCGTCTGATTCTTACTTATTTGGAGCTGCTGCTGATAATGTCCCAACAAAAATGTGAAGCAATTCTAAATAACAGTGCTGGAATTCGTACTGTACTCCGAATTGTTGACTGGTAAAGAAGTAGATTTTTGAGAACAGGGTATTAAACACACTGCTATAAATATGTCGATATTACAACGGTAGATGTTAAACAGTCGTTTTCAGTGTTTAAATGTATTTACGCTGGCAGACAATTATTTACACCTGAGCATATGGAAAAATTAATGGTGAAACGTGAACAGTCAGCATGCCACTCCGATATTCTGGAAGTAGTAGTTTATTTCAGTGACAAAATGAAAATTTTCCAGTATCTCGCTAACTACTACTATATATATACCATGTGCTTGCCGGCGACCTGCGGATACAGCTTACTATAAGATAAAACGACGACACCGAGAGTTTGTATGAGTTAGTACGAGAAAGCAATATACAAACTGCAGTACAGCTGCTATCTATCCTTGTTGCCCTGATTAAACGAGAGTCAGTCTACCCCGTCTAGCCTCAGCGTAAATGTACTCGAATCCCCTCTTTTCCAACACTACACTCGACCAAAAAGCAGTTTGTATATTGCTTTCTCGTACTAACTCATACAAACTCTCGGTGTCGTCGTTTTATCTTATAGTAAGCTGTATCCGCAGGTCGCCGGCAAGCACATGGTATATATATACACAAATGATACATTTTACTCAGATTTACTAAAAAAGTATTTAGAACTTAATTTGGAACAAACTTTATATAAAATACTTAAGTATTTGGACCGGAATTAATTTTTTACTTTTACCGAAAAAAATTTTTCGTAAATATTTGGCCTATAATGCATTCTATACAGATTTATTAAGAGTATATAACCATTTGGATCTTGTTTTAGAAAAACTATAAAAAAATTCTCGCAGTAAGAAACTAACCGCATTTTCTTTGTTTTCTTCATCAACCATTTTATTTGATGTTTTTTTATCACATTCTAGCTTATTGGTTGAAAATATATGAATCATTTCATTGTTGAATAGCATTTTATGATATTTATGTACTTCAGAATTGATGAATTTTAAATTTCCTGTCATCATCTGAAAACATAGCCTTTACATTAATTTTAAACTTATTGTTCATTTTCTTCTTTCATCCATATTTATAATTAATTTTTAAATTCCACGATGTTAATCAAATTATTCTATTATCTGAGACCATTTTGTTCTAGTTATGAACCAAGCTGATTTTCGTCAATACCTAATTATAAGAAATTGATGATTATTCAAATATTCTATACAATTTTATTTGTTCCTAATGGATTTTTTTTCTTTAAAGGCAAAACTGGCGCATATAGTATCCCAGTTTTAGAACAGATCGATCCTAAGAAAGATTGTATTCAAGCTCTTATTATAGTGCCAACAAGGGAATTGGCGCTACAAACTTCACAAATATGCATCGAGCTAGCGAAACATATGAACGTTCGTGTTATGGTAACGACAGGCGGTACGAATTTGCGCGACGACATAATGCGCATATACCAAAAAGTACAAGTGATAATTGCCACACCTGGCAGAATTCTAGATCTCATGGATAAGCAAGTAGCGAACATGGACCAGTGTAAAACACTAGTCTTGGATGAAGCGGATAAACTTTTGTCGCAAGACTTTAAAGGTAAGGTTAGTTTTATTTATTCTATATTACTGTGGCTTAACATAAAACCACCAGTTACTCTAATGTGTAATGATTTTCCAAATTTTTAAGTTGTTTATTTTTACTTCTAAACAGATGCATACCATATCATACACTTAATAAACAATATTCCAGAAACAAGTAAAGATGGCAAGTGTAGAAATATTAATAATAAGTACAGTTAATTTAATTAATATTTACCGTAGTATATAAATGCACGCAAAAATAAAATCGTAAACTTTAATCTCGATGAATTTGTCGACATAAGTGCCTTCAACGGAGAGCACTTCCCTACCAAATATTTTGAACGAATCAAAATGCAGTAATATGTTCATTTGACCATAATGGTACTTGCACGATGTAACAGATAGCGAGAGCGTCCTATGGGCGTGTGGAACAGTTTGTCTCTACTTGTGCTTCTACATGAATGCGCTTTACTAACATACACTACTATACACATGTCATACATACTATAAAAATATCTCACTTATTATCTCCTTCAATGCTATTTAATTCGTAACTGAACTAAAATTTTTCTTACACAAATAAATTAATAGTCTATTACATAAAATATGTATACTTTTTGGACTTGATTACAATCATATATACATACCGTGCCTTCAAATACTTTCCGCATTAGAGTAGGCTGTTTTTGAAGTTTTTAAGTAATCAGTGTTGGTGTACATGCTAAACTTTCTGAATACTTCAAATTCTGACAGTTGTCATACTTAAATTCATATTACAGACGTATACATGACATAACCAAACTATCAAAATTATGCACTGCCACAAACCATTAAAAAAAAAACCTGGCTGTCTCTAACGCGGAAAGTATTTGAAGGCACGGTATATACGAGGTAGCAGTGCCGGATCTAGGAAATATCTTAAGGGGGGCAAGTCAGCACCATGCCGCCCTTGTAGCGATTTTCACTATATAGGTAATGCAGTAAAAAAATCCATTTTGCCGCCCGGGGCAATTGCCCCCTTTTGACCCCCCCCCCCTCAATCCGGTGCTGCGAGGTAGGCGCCATAAAGTCTCAGCCTGATATACAAAAAAGAAACTTGGAACAATATAAGAATTTTTATTTTTCATTGTAATCTCCCTTAACTTCTATACATTTATTACAACGATTAATTAATAATTCGATACCCTTGTAAAAATAATCTGAAGTTTTTTCGTCAAAATGTGCTATAACAGCTGCTTGCAACTCACTGTCGTCCTTAAAAGTACGTCCCCTAAGGTCTTTTTTTAAATTGGAAAACAAACAAAAGTCACAAGGAGCCATATCCGGGACTATACGGTGGATGTTCCAATTCTTGAAACCCGCATTTGCGGATGGCAGCTTGTGAAATGGCGGCAGTATGAACGGGAGCATTGTCGTACAATAATCGCACACCTTTTGTCGATTTTACACAACGTTTTGCACGAATATTGTCCCTTAATTTATGCATTAAAGACGCATAATATTCACACTTGTATTACGCTCTTTAAAGTCAATTAGCAAAATGCCCTCATAATCCCAGAATATTGCGGCCATCACCTTTTTCGTTGATTGAACGACTTTCGCCTTTCTGGGACGAGGTTCATCAGGTCGCCGCCATTCCATGGACTCCCTTTTCGATAGAGGATCATAAAACAGAACCATCCCACTTGGCAAAATCACTATATGCTCACTTGTTCTACATTAGCAAAAACGTATTTTCATCCTTCTCTAAAATTGTGATTTTGCCAAGTGGGATTGTTTTATCCCCTGTGACAATGGACTCCAAAATCGGTTTTGGGTCGTCTCCACGCATGTTTAAAAACGACTGCGCACATTCGACTCGTCGTTCACGTTGGAGAGCAGAAAGAAGTCGCTAATTTTATTCATATCCAAATGGTCGTTGAGAATTCGGCGAACACTTGTTTCGGATATATTTGTTCTTACTGCTAATTTCTTCACTTTCAAACGGCGATCTTCTATCACTAAATGTTTAATAATTGAAATTTGTTGAGGCGTTATCACTTCAATTGGTCTACCCGACCGATCCGCATCTTCCAGGGATTCTTGTCCGGAAACTTTTGCCCACTTTTTTTACAGTTGAATACGAAGGAGATGAATCACCGCAAACGCCGTCTAAACGTTGTTTAATGTGATAAGGTGTATGCCCTTCTTTTGTTAAAAATTTAATGACCGCGCGGTACTCAATTTTCGTTACTTCAGATATTTTCGTGTGCTAGTCACGTTGGTTGGCTGGTTACTAAAAACTACTAGGCTTCGAACCGAAACCGTCATATTTATAGTGTACACCTCGCGTATGTGCATGCATGACGTGACGGAGTTTGAACACGTTTGAACCTGTATAAGCCTCTCAGGCTGATAATTTATGGTGCCCACCTCGTATGTAGTTGAATCTTACACTTCAAGTATACCATATGATAGAAATTTTATATATATTCAGAAAACAATTAATTTCTTTTTGTTTAAATTTAAATTGGTATTATAAATGAGCTAAGTGCCAACATTTAAAATACATGAATATACATTACTGCTCATAAAGTGTTTAGGCACTTTTACTTTCTTATACGTAGTATAAGGAGGAAGTATTGTGATGATGAAAATTTTCGACCTCGAGATTTTTGCAGATGTCCACGTTTTGAGGTCCCCTGATACCAAAAAAGTGGTTTTAAAAAAATGTCTGTGTGTGCGTGTGTCTGTGTGTGTGTGTGTGTGACCACGATAGCGGTCAAACCGCTGTAGATATCAATTCCAACTTTTGTATTTACGAATATAATCTCCCTCTTGAGAACTTATTAGATTTTGAGCAAAATCGCCAGACCGGAAGTAGTAGTTTACTTCAGTGAAAAAATCGAATTTTGCAAATATTTCGTCAATTACTAAGTTTAAACAAATTTATAAAGGATTCAAATGTACTCAAAATTAAATTTGAGAAAAATTGTATTAATAAAGTTTTTCGAAATTCCTACCGGAAGTAGGTCTTTTACTCTTATCGAAAATCAGTTTTTTGCGAATATCTCGCAAGTCATGCTTTCTAGGCAGGTACATTATGTGTATAAAAGTATTTAGAATGTACTTTTAAATATCTTTTGTATAAAAAAAATTTCAAAATTCAGACCGGAAGTACCACTTTTACTCTTATCGAATAGCGATTTTTTGCAAATATGTCGTAAATTATGCATTCTATATATATTTATGAAGAGTGCAAAAGTATTTAGAGTTAGATTTGGAATATTTTTTGTATAAATGAAATTTCAAAATTCGGACCGGAAGTAACACTTTCATACGTATAAGAAAGTCGTGTGGTGGCCACACC
The DNA here is from genome assembly GCA_963170755.1 of Amphimallon solstitiale. Lineage (NCBI taxonomy): Eukaryota > Metazoa > Arthropoda > Insecta > Coleoptera > Scarabaeidae > Amphimallon > Amphimallon solstitiale. Next base: position 45,225,765 of record OY720678.1, on the reverse strand, counting down.
TCATTTTTTTTTCGTGTATTATTGATACAGTATTATGCTTATCAAAACATATTAGAATAAAACGAAATACTTTTCTTAAATGTAGTTCAATAATATACACAGCCATTACATCGGATTAGTTTTACTACCCTCTACCTGCGCGCTTGTCCGGGTTGTCATAAAGTATTTATTACGGAGTAGTTACAATAATAATCTGTAGGAATTTCCTGGAAAATCCATAAGTGGGGTAGATTGTAGATAATGATGAAATTGTCTTGTTAAAAGATTATAGTAAAATGAGAAAACTACGGTCAATTGTAGTGTGAGTAAAATCGAGACGATTTTCAAACATGTGGGCCCCAAATGAGAGAAATAGATATATTTGTAGCATATACAGTCAGTCCGAAAACAATTGACCTTAAAATTCATCATCATCTAACGCCTGTCCTGTGCTTTGGGTGTTGAACGTGGCGTTTTTTAGTGTTTCATTAAAAGAACAGTTTTTTTCAAAACTATTTGGAATATAAGTTTTTATCTGAGTATTACAATATTTAGTATCTACCTGTTGCAATTTTCTGTTTTTCTTTTTTATTAAATATTGTTTTTTAATATGAATAACGTTCATCAGACAAGACGTAGAAAATGAATTTACTATAATATAAGATGTATTCGATTTTTCATCCGATGACGATTAATTTTATTATAGCAACCGGAAAATCGAAAAATTCTGGAAAAACTGCGTTTCTTCTATAGGATTTTTGTATGAACTCATGACACGCGCTCTTGCAATAGCTGACATAAGTAATTGACAAATTGCCAAAAAACTGAAATTAAACTGCTTCAGTGATAATTTCGGGCTCTTTTGTTAGTACTCTAGTGTCGGGGATATTGTGAAAATTGACGTCATACTTAAGAATACCGAGGAATTTTGTAGAACCACGCAATACCTTCAGAAATTCGACTTTTGGGTCAAAATTTTATCTTTTAACAAGATCCAAAACATTCATCTAAATTATGTGAAGATTTACTCCATTTAAAAGAGGAATGAACTATTAAAATTATGGAAGGGCCTCCCCAGAGCCATTGACTTGAATCCTATCGAGTTACTGTGGGGAGAACTAGACCGGGTAGTACGGCAATCAGCTACTGATATGTGGATAAACTTGAATCAACCTGTACTTCATTAACGTCAGAAACTCTGGCAGAACTGATTGCGAGAACGCCTCTATTGTGCGCTAGAATTGTTAAGCAAGAGGACTCGCATAGATGAAACTAAAACTTAAACCAAACTTTTCAATTTTCCTTCATTGTATATTTGCATAAATCTATATGTGGATATATGTATATAAAAAATAAATATTTTCATATATTTGAATAGTTTTTATATAATTTAAGTTGTTATTGACAGTACCTAAACACGTATGAACGTTAATATCTTTTTTCGACTGTGTTACTTAAAACAAGTACACGTATTTTGAATCTTTGGTTCCGAACACTCGACACGATAGTACAAGTGGGCGCGATACCAAATCTGACACTTTTTAGCAATTCTTACAATGGTACTAATAATCAGACAAGTTCCTAAAAGAATGAGCTTATGTAGCATTTTTTTTTAATTTTGGATCTAATGATATATGTGTGTGTATGTTGAAACACGTACACTTTGAAGATTTGTCTTGCTTGCTTGTGAGGTAAAAATAAATGTTACAAATATTTTACCAATTAAGTATGCTTAAGTTATGCTTATATCCCATAAGCAAGAAAATTAAAGTTTCAAAATATGTGTGCTTCTGAAAATAGCTTAAATGTGTAGCATTTGGTGTTGAATAGAATGCTTGGCATCCCGTTGCTGGTTATTTTATTTCTATAATTACATTCAAATACAGATGATGAAAATATAAATAGTTTCTTTGATACATAATGCTCCTCTTTAGCTTCATGTTATTGAAGGCATTTTTTTTAAATTTTGGTGGTATTATTTATTGCCTGGCGGACATTTCAAACATTTCAAATAGTTTTGATAAGTTCTTCTACTCTATTATGACGATTTGTAAATTTCCTATTTTGTAAATGTGAATAAATAAAATTATACGTTATTTTGAAATTTGTGATGTTACCGACATGTCTACTTACTATGCGATTTTCAAAGAATTCAGCGTAAATTTTATTGCTTCAATTGTTTTATGGTCTGGTTGCACGATCCTGTAGGATAAAACTTTCAGACAATTCATTGTCATGTTCATTTGAAAATTGCTATAAAAGTTTATTTAGTATGTTTTCATATGTATATTATCATTAACTATTATTGGACAGGAAACCAAACTCTTTATTTTTTGGGCATGCCAGAAGCATTTTTAATAAATAGAACGAATACTTACAAGATGAGATACACATTCTTTGTGTATTGGTATAACCTGATAAATGATACCACGTTTCGTCCGAGAAGATCGATTTGTCAAGAACATTCTTTATCTGATTGACAACAATTTAGTCCTACTTATTGATCATTAGATAATAGCAATGAAACTTAGCTGTTCTTTCTGTATGATACTTGTAGGTACTTTTTAAGCAACTTACTTATTCGTTTCTCAACATCTGCGATACTTTAAACTATTCACTTTGTTGGCCTACATATGAATTTCTTAGTAGATTGTGAAATCATTTGTTGCAAAATTCCGAAAAGTAAATAAAGTTCTGAAATATAACTTTTCTATACCTGTAGTTTATTAAATATTTGAGTATTCTGTCTGGTAGGCAAGCATTGTTGACAAATTTGTATTGTTTGGATGAACATTAAATTGCCCACGTTTGTATCAATGTATACAAGCCATTTCTAGCATGAAACTTGTTGACACTCGGGCACTAACTGAATATCGAGCTCTTCCAATGTCTACTTTTTTTTATTTTGTCATAAGTCATTACTACTTGTCATGTTTTTGAAAATGAATATATCAACCTAGCTATTTAATGTATTTAACCAAATGTTTCTTTTTTTTTTCAGGCATGTTAGACCATGTAATCTCCAGATTGCCGAAAGACCGACAGATATTATTGTTTTCGGCAACATTTCCTCTCACAGTAAAGCAATTCATGGAGAAACATCTTAGGGATCCTTACGAAATAAACCTGATGGAGGAGTTAACGTTGAAGGGCGTTACGCAATATTACGCTTTCGTACAGGAACGTCAGAAGGTTCATTGCCTGAATACGCTCTTTTCGAAGTTACAAATCAATCAAAGTATTATATTTTGTAATTCAACGCAGAGAGTTGAATTATTAGCGAAGAAGATTACCGATCTCGGCTATTGCTGTTATTATATTCACGCGAAAATGGCCCAAGGCCACCGTAACAGAGTCTTCCACGACTTCAGAGCTGGCCTGTGCAGAAATCTAGTCTGTTCAGATTTATTCACAAGAGGTATGTTCAAAGTGTTAATACAATAGAAAATTAATAGAAATGTTGATTATTAATAAAAGGAATATAATAAGTGTTTATTTTAAGATATATACTAAAATGCAATTTAAAATAAGTTGCTAATTGTTTGAATAGCCATGTGTTTTTCGCTGTTGCACTAGTCTGTTTCATCAATGGTTTTTACATTAAATAATATGTTTAGCGTTTCCGTTTTGAAAATATCGATTCGAACCTATGTTTTCGTTCGCCTAAGAGACTATAGAAATATCAAGTTAAACATTCTACTGTTTGGACCTTATGATAAGGATTATTTTTGAATTCTTTATGTAGTTTTATAAATAATTGATCGGAATATATTTATGTTTCTTTGGATGTCTACGGGTACACATTTCAAAGAGTTATTGTAGTTTTTTATTTGATCGTGATAATTTTGAATCAGACAGTACCATCAACTTTGAAAAGTTTTTTATGACGTTAGTTTCAAACATACCGCAGACAATAAAAATCAAATTGTACATAAAAATATGTATTTAAACAGCATTATATCTAAGAAATCAAACTTGGTGTCTGTGGCTTGAACTAAACAAAAACACTAAACACCTTCATCACGCTAAAGCACAAGAGGGCTAAATACGTATTTCAACAACTAAGTTGTCATCATCAGTAGCACTGATTAAAAATCGCGCTGTCTACACACCGTAGCGTAACAGAACACTGATTTCCAATTTACAGGGATGGTTTATTTATACTTATACCTAGACTATTAACTACCTCATTAACAGTACCTGATCGTTGTACCGTTAAATTCGTTATACTTACTATTCTAATCCTATCCTTTAATTCTAATATTCTATGAAAAACAGTATCTAAAATTAATATAATTTCCAATTTACAGGGATGGTTTATATACTTTTACCTAAGCTATTAACTTATATACTTTTACCTAAGCTATTAACTACATCATTAACAGCGATCAGGTACTGTTAATGAAGTTGTTGAAGTACGTATTTAGCCCTCTTGTGCTTTAGTGTGATGAAGGTGTTTAGTGTTTTTGTTACTTTCTTATACGTAGTATAAGGAAGTATTGTGATGATGAACATTTTCGAGCTTGAGATTTTTGCAGATGTCCAAGTTTTGAAGTCCCCTGATACCGAAAAAGTGGTTTTTAAAAAATGTCTCTGTGTGTGTGTGACCACGATAGCGGTCAAACCGCTGTAGATATCAATTCCAAATTTTGTATTTACGTGTATAATCTCCCTTTTGAGATCTGATTAGTTTTACAGTAAAATCGGTAGACCGGAAGTAGCAGTTTACTTCAGCGAAAAAATCGAATTTTGCCAATATTTCGTCAACTACTAAGTTTAAACAAATTTATAATGAATTCATATATACTCAAAATTAAATTTGAGACAAATTATCTTAAAAAAGTTTTTCGAAATTCTAACCGGAAGTAGGTCTTTTACTCTTATCGAAAATCAGTTTTTTTGCGAATATTTTGCAAGTCATGCTTTTTAGACAAGTACGTTACGGGTATAAAAGTATTTAGAACATAATTTTCAATATCTTTTGTATAAAAAAAATTTCAAAATTCAGATCGGAAGTACCACTTTTACTCTTATCGAATAGCGATTTTTTGCAAATATGTCGTAAGTTATGCATTCTATATAAATTAATAAAGAGTACAAAAGTATTTAAAACTGGATCTGCAATATTTTTTGTATACCGGGTGTCCCAACAAGGGTAACGAGGTACGGTATTGGGGAAACGGATGTACCTAGAAATTTGAAACAAAAAAATTGTTGAGTAAATCGGCTAAGAGAAAATGATTGAAATTATTTTCGAGTTTCTGAAATGGCCTCCAGGGGGCGTAATTGCCATCCTGAATTTTAAACCCCGTTTTCTGCAAAATTTTCTTATATTAATGATAGTCATAGTGATTACTATTTTAAAGCTGAGACAAATTCAAATATTTTTTGTTAAATGCTTTTTGCTCTATCTCTGAAAAGAAAGTGGTGGGGGGCGGTAGAATATTTTCGGAAATAAATGTCGATAACTCTAAAAAATGAGGTGTGGCCACCACACGACTTTCTTATACGTATGAAAGTGTTACTTCCGGTCCGAATTTTGAAATTTCATTTATATAAAAAATATTCCAAATCCAACTCTAAGTACTTTTGTACTCTTCATAAATATATATAGAATGCATAATTTACGACATATTTGCAAAAAACCGATTTTCGATAAGAGTAAAAAGCCTACTTCCGGCAGGAATTTCGAAAAAAATTTTTAATAAAATTCTTCTTAAATTTAATTTTAAGTACTTATGAATTCTTTATAAATTTGTTTAAACTTAGTAATTGAGGAAATATTTGCAAAATTCGATTTTTTCACTGAAGTAAACTACTACTTCCGGTCAGCCGATTTTGCTCAAAATCTAATCAGTTCTCAAGAGGGAGATTATATTCGTAAATACAAAATTTGGAATTGATATCTACAGCGGTTTGACCGCTATCGTGGTCACACACACACAGACACACAGACATTTTTTAAAAACCACTTTTTTGGTATCAGGGGACCTCAAAACGTGGACATCTGCAAAAATCTCGAAAAAAAAAAAGGTCGAAATTTTCATCATCACAATACTTCCTTATACTACGTATAAGAAAGTAAAAGGCTTAACGTATCTTAATAAACTTGGAGTCGTTGAAAAGGGGGTTTCCTAGACTATCAATTGAACTGTGAGTGAGGTGATTGTGTTTGCTTACCTTGCCGCCAGATAGCGTTTTCTGACATAATCGCAAGAAAATTAACTTACTGCAAAAAAAATAAATGCAATGATATCACTTTTTTTACGTCATTACATAGTCAATCAAGAGCCTAACAAGCCAGTGAGAACCGCCTCTCAATATCTTTATCCTAACCTAAAAAAAATTACATTTTGGGAAGCATTTCCACTTTAAGGTTTGTTATTAATGTCTAATTATTCCTAATTTACCAAATAAATGCTAATTTATTATTTGGGATGCCAAACGATATTTTAAATCGAAATTATTGACATAATGTAAGTAATAAAATCCTCTGACGGAAATCATTCTTTTCTAATTATCAAGATTGACATGAAAACAAATGTCGTTTATATCTGACATAACTCTACGCGTTTTTCATGTCATTGTTTGATGCTTGTCAAAGTGTCAAAGTCTCTTGATATCCTGTATTAAATAGTCGGTTTAAATTTTAATATTTAAATTAATTGTCTTGCTGTGATTGTGTTTATTGCATTAAAAATGTCTTATTCAACTGCGGAAGCATACATCATGTTCGACGTGTTTTTCCAGTGTCATCAAAACGTCTGTGTGGCTGAGCGTGTGTACGCAGCAAATTATCCCAATAGAAGACATTTTAGTAGAATGGTATTTAGACGCTTAAGTAGATGTTTGCGCGAAACAGGACGAGTTCATCCTAATCCAGTGCCTAGAAGAAATCGACACGCTAGGAACGAACAAAACGTCATTAATGTTCCTGCCTATGTTAACATTAACCCCCATTTAAGTTTAAGAAGAATAAGTTTGTGCTTAGGAATTAGTAAATCATCGGTACAACGAATCCTAAGAGATCACTATCTACACCCTTATCATATTGAACTACATCAGGCTCTTTTAGAAACTGATTTTGATAGGAGATTAGACCACTGTCATTGGTTGAATTCTATGATAGATGAGGATCCCGATTTTTTATCTCGAATATTATGGACCGATGAAGCTATTTTTTCAAGCAATGGAGGAGTCAATTTGCATAATATGCATTATTGGTCGCCAGTAAATCCACATTGGATGCTTGAGATAAACTATCAAAATCGTTGGAGTGTGAACGTCTGGTGTGGTATCTTAGGCGATCGAATTACATATAGGACCATTTTTTTTTAATAATAATGTTAATGGCGAAACTTATTTGGACTTTTTAAGAAATCACTTGCCAATTTTATTAGAAAACGTGCCTTTACAAACGAGAAGAGATATGTGGCTGCAACACGACGGATGTCCTGCACACTTTTCTCAACAAGTCAGGAATTTTTTAGACCAAGCTTATCCAAACCGTTGGATAGGAAGGGGCAGTTTGTTTCCATGGCCTGCCAGATCTCCAGACCTTACTGTCCTTGACTTTTACCTTTGGGGTAGATTAAAAGATATTGTTTATCAGACTCGCCCTACTACCCCAGAAAACATGATTGATCGTATCCGAAATGCTGTAGCCAATATTTCAAGAGCTGAAATCAGCACAGCCGTATTAAATACAGGATGCAGGATAAATTACTGCATAGAAAATGACGGAAGGCACTTTGAACATTTATAAACACTTTTTGATTTTCCTTTCAATCAAACTTGCTGTGTTTTATCGTTCTCAAGTTATTACTTTCATAGATTCCATAATTTATTGTTATTATTTTATAAGCATTGCGGCTCGTTGGACTTTAAGTTAGTTTCCTTACTGTTCCCACACTTATTTTATAATTGTTTTGGCCTGCTGGCTTTCGAAGATATTGTAAAAAAAAGTAATAAAGATAAATAACAAAATTTTATTTCGATTTAAAATATCGTTTGGCATCCCAAATAATAAATTAGCATTTATTTGGTAAATTAGGAATAATTAGACATTAATAACAAACCTTAAAGTGGAAATGCTTCCCAAAATGTAATTTTTTTTTAGGTTAGGATAAAGATATTGAGAGGCGGTTCTCACTGGCTTGTTAGGCTCTTGATTGACTATGTAATGACGTAAAAAATGTGATATCATTGCATTTATTTTTTTTGCAGTAAGTTAATTTTTTTGCAATTATGTCAGAAAACGCTATCTGGCGGCAAGGTAAGCAAACACAATCACCTCACTCACAGTTCAATTGATAGTCTAGGAAACCCCCTTTTCAACGACTCCAAGTTTATTAAGATACGTTAAGACTTTTTAGAGTTATCGACATTTATTTCCGAAAATATTCTAGCGCCCCCCACCACTTTCTTTTCAGAGATAGAGCAAAAAGCATTTAACAAAAAATATTTGAATTTGTCTCAGCTTTAAAATAGTAATCACTATGACTATCATTAATATAAGAAAATTTTGCAGAAAACGGGGTTTAAAATTCAGGATGGCAATTACGCCCCCTGGAGGCCATTTCAGAAACTCGAAAATAATTTCAATCATTTTCTCTTAGCCGATTTACTCAACAATTTTTTTGTTTCAAATTTCTAGGTACATCCGTTTCCCCAATACCGTACCTCGTTACCCTTGTTGGGACACCCGGTATATGAAATTTCAAAATTCGGACCGGAAGTAGCACTTTTACTCTTAGCGAGGAGCATTTTTTTGATAATATCTTGCAAAGTATGCATTCTATAGACATTTATTAAGAGAATAGAAGTACTTAGAATAGGATTTTGAATAATTTTTGTATAAAAAATTCTTAAAATTCTATAATTTGAAACGCTCATACGTATAAGAAAGTCGTGTGGTGGCCACACCTCATTTTTGAGAATTATATCTATCTAACATGCTGATTGTAAAAACTGTGAGCACAAAAGCTTGCACTTTAATAAAACAATTTGCTTTTAACACCATATCATCAAATGTATTTCTAGGGGTAGAAAGTTCTGGAACTTTACAACTTTCAAGTTTGTGTTTCTTAATTAATTTAATAAAATAGCTCTTAATATCTTTTGTTGTTAGCTTACAGAGAGAAGTATCATTTAATTGTTTTAGTAAAGGCGTGTTTTTCTCATCTTTCATAACATACTCTACACACAGATAACTTTATTTTTGTTAAATGCTTGCTAAAGAAATTAAGTAAAAATAACTGTAACATATACACAGTTTCCATATAAAGAGCAAGATAATGTTTACCTATAAATATTTATGAATGACAAATTGTGGGCTAAAAATTTTGATTAATATAAACTGTTATGCTCGAGCAGCCATCACTGACCATAGAAAATTGTTAAAGGCATGTGCAAATTGATTTTAATAGTTGTCCAAAATTGCATTGCCCCTGGCAGTGACAGTATTAATAATATTCTTTTAGATTAACAGTGTTTAAAAATAAGAGCATATTAGTGTCCTGATCCGGATGTTCAATATCGGATTGGGGGGACATATATGCTATAATAAGAGTTGTGGTTTTTTTTAAATGTGATTTGGAATATGAGTATCCTCTTCACTTCATGAACCACAGACAATTGTACAGTGCAATTTGAAGTGGCTAAATGTAAGACATTCTGTAAACTAGAAAAATTGATGTTTAAATAATACAGGATTGCAATTATATCTTTAGCCATTTCGAAACATGTCTCGTATTTTAAAACACAAATTTAGTTCAATTAATCACTAGACAATAAATAATATATGTATCTGTTTATACGCAGGTATCGATGTACAGGCCGTTAATGTGGTGATTAACTTTGATTTCCCGAAGATGGCCGAAACTTATCTGCATCGTATCGGCAGGTCGGGTAGATTCGGACATCTCGGTATCGCTATCAACTTGATTACGTACGAGGATCGGTTTGCCTTGCATCGCATAGAGCAAGAACTCGGAACGGAAATAAAGCCAATACCTAAAGTTATTGATCCCGCACTGTACGTTCCCAAACTCGAAGATGACGACACCATAGAACATAACCAAACGCAGTAAAATTAAAAATGACGGATAAATATTATCTACGTGTCAGCAGCAACACCAGAGCAAAGCATTACTTCGATGTATAAAATTTAAAAATAACAATGCGCGAATGAACGTTATATGTTTTAAATTAACGTGAAAAAATAATGTACATAATTATAATAATTATAAAATATTGTGGTGGAACGACAAGCAAAACGGTAAAGAAGAAAGAACATTTTTAATTTTGTAAATGAAGAGAACAAGTCACAATGTAATTAGAATTGTTTTATTTTCGATTTTTTTTGATTTCGTATATATCACGTTACTCCGAAAATTTACGCTCAAAATGTTAGAACATGATGACTAACTAATAATAAATACCCCATATGGAAAAGGGTATATGGGATATAAAAGAAAATGCGATTTTTTTTCTACTTTTTGAAAGAGATATACTTAGAAGAGGAAAATGTATATTTTTAGTAGACGTGATTTATATATAACAACGCTGGAGATTCATATTGATTTCTATAAATACTTCTGGGAGGGTTCTTCGACTACATTGTGAAAACACTTTTATATACAATTTTGTGTTTATCAAATATAAATTATGAATGGATATTCTGTTAGAAATGGAATTGTTACCCACTTATTTCTAACTGATAAATACAAAAAAAAAATACTATGACAAAATCGTAACGTATATAAAATTGCTTTTGCATATTTTCGCTGTCCTAAGACGAAAGTTCCTCGTTGTTGTCCTGATCATCACTAACTTCATTAAGTCGTTTCATCATTAGCGTAACACCAGGAATCTCCGTTGGTGCAATGGCTATGTGAAGTTGGAGTTTAATAAACGATATGATAACCTTATGAAACGGATCTCGATAATCACGCCTTTTATTCACACAAATAATTTTAAGTTTACTGTTCAAAACTCTTCGAGTGACATTACCGCAAATAAAGCAAGTGTTGACTGTTTTAATTTAATCTTGTGATGTGATGGTTCGCGGCTATTCGGGAGATATGGACTCCCGAACTCTTCCGAGAGTGGTCAATGTGAGATTGGATGTAACAGAAGAAGATGAAGAAAAAATAAGAAGAACAAGTTGAAGCCTAGATAATCTTGTCCTTTTTTATTGTATGAGGAGATTCACCAATACATCAATTCTTAGTGTTTACAGCCTACTAAGATTGATAACTTTGTAAAAGAGCCTTTTAAAAGGTTCTTCATGATATTCTTTTTCATTGAAAGGCTGCCACTAAATATTTCCTTAATATATTCAACTCAAAAGTTCTGTATCAGATAAAATTAGAATTATTTTTCTAAAGTTTGAGTAGTTAAATTAAGGAAGCTCCGCTATTATATTTGGGGATATTGATAAAAATGAATGCATTTAGCGGAGATTATTTCAAAATAGAGGGGTAATTAATATCGTTAACAAAATATCTTTAAAATCTTCTTAATCAATTGCAGTAGTGAACACTTTTGGATTATATTTGTTTTTTGATACATATCAATCATGTTTTTTTGATAAGAACGGTTTTAATGATATTTTCTAGTACAAGTCTGACTCATTAAAATAGATTTTTTTTTTCAAAAATGGGGCGGGAGGGGGACTAAAAAACTGACAGTATATGTTGAATGAAACTAACTTGTGGTTTGTTCAAATGTGTCAAAAATTCCAGTTTAAAGAGCATTTTGTGGGTAACACTTTCACATTTGAGCAAAGTATAAAAAGGTTTACTTTTTTTTTTGTTAATAAAAATGCGAAAAATATATCAATTTATTTTCAAATATTGGTATCCGGTAAAATTAAATTATTGATTGTATCTTCTTAATAACTGAATAAAAATAATAAACTTTTTCATAGAAACAATCATTGATGATCACTAATAAGTTTAATATATGTTCCTAATGGTGTTGATTCATCATGTACATACACCAAATAATTGATTAAATATAAAAAGTTGTAAGTGGTCTTAATGATTGCCTTCTATGGACTATCCTATAAAATTTTGGCAAATCAAAAACAATTTCAAGATGTGCAAGAATTATGTACTACTTCTGTTATATATTTTGCAATACTCAATTTTTTTTTATTTGGAAATAAAAGTATTTAATTTGTGTTCTTGTTTATTTGACTTGTCAATTCCTTCCTACAAATCACATTGACAAAATTAACTTCGGTCGGTAACGTGCTAGATTATTGCACCCAACATTCCAATAGAAAAGGGGTCGGAAGACGTCAATTCAAGGGACGCATCGAGGACAATCAAATTACGTATAGAGGAAAAAGTACTTGCCAAGTAAGAGTAAACAAAACATCACATATCCTAACTGTTCACGTTGAGAGTTCAAATGAAAGTAAATCGCCATTAATTATTCCATATGCTCAAGTGCAAATAAATACATTTACACATTGAGAACGACCGTTCTAGAACTACCGTTGTGATAGGAGTAGATTAAGGTTTTATAATGCAGTCACGATATTCCCGGTTGACAAAATAGACTTCTTAAGCAAGTCGATAATTCGGCGGACATTACGAATTCCTGGATTGTTATTTAGAACTGCTTCAAATTTTTATTAACGTCGGCGGCAGCACCAGATAATTTGGAAATGAATAACATGCGTATACTTACTACTGTATGTTTGTGTTAAGAGATGACCAATCATTTTCATATATGCAGCTCCATCTGTCACAAATAATAACATTCTTTATTTTTATTGCGCTTTTCACCCCATAGCGATTTCAAACATGATGTTACGTTATATGGTATGGATTTTGCATTAGGTCTTTAGTCTCTTACATGCGAGTAGATGTGTAGACATTGCCAAGAATACGTGTTTTATGTGTATTCGACGACACACGTTTTACTATGTAGGTTTTCACTTGCCACGACAGTAATACATTGGAAATTTAACATCGAAGTTGAATAGCGTTCAATTCTAGTACAGACGAATATTAACAGGTGCTGTCTAATTCCAAACATCCATTTGGCAGATTTATTTGTATTTGGGTTATCTTCCGACAAGTTTATTTGTGCAAGAATGACAAGGTAGGTACCTGTTTTTGTTTATCTTTCTAAAGCATATGATCCGTCCAAAACCTAATTCATTTTAAATAAGATATTTTTTTTTAAATTGTAACTTACAAAACGTGGTAGGTAGTTAGCACCCTTCACTTAAACGTGGGTGACAGCCGTTTAAAATTCGATCGATTTTCCAAAACAATTAATTTGAGGGGACTTGTTCGGTCGCATACATAATGGAGTAACGAACATATTTCAGCACCCAAGTTTCTACATAGATATTTAATGTTAAGTTAGATATTTTGCTATCTACAGTGCATGATGCTGATATTACAATAGCGCCAACTGCGCAACGTTGTCATGTGATGATAATCTCTAGCTGTCTCTAGCTAGGACAGTACAGATTCAAAACTGAATTTACATAAACAAAAATATAGTTTTCGTATTTCTCAAGTTTTTTTTTTATAAATAAAATTGGTACAGTAGTGTTACAAATAATTTATTGTATTGAACGATTTCTTTGAATAAAATCTATTGCGAGAAAAATATTCAACATATTACAGTATTTCATAAGCAAAGTGTCACATTAGTTTCTTGATGATGTAAAGTTGTACACCACTACTGTATAGAAATCGCCGTTTTGGGCTCTCTGATCCTCTTGTGTGTGATTTCTTCACATCTCAGTTCGTATATCCTATAAGTTCTTCAATGATGTTGCCTTTTCCGTTTTTTGTCTCTATTCTTTTCTGTACTTTACTTTCATTTTCCACTTTGGTATTCCTATTTGGTTTAGGTCACTCATCAGTTACTGTCTCCATCTAATTCTCGGTCTTCGTCTTGTTCTCTTACCCGTCGTGTACATTGGGAAATGTGTTGTTGCTCTGATGATATGACCCATCTTATTCGTGGGGCTTTTATATGTCCGAGTATACCTTTCCCTTTCACTAGTCGGTCGATTTCGTTGATTAGCCTGTGCAGTTCATCTGCATCTCACTTTGGGGTATACATTGTTCATATTACTTTCAGATATTCTTACATTTTCTTTACCCCTTTTCGTGAGTAACATTGCTTCTGCCACATACGTTCGTATAGTTGCCCTGTAGATTTTAATTTTTGCAAATATCAATTTTGCGAAAATTAGTAATTAACAGACAGAATTCTATTTCCATGATAATTATAATTCAGTTGAATGTCTTTAACAAAATTAGGAAAAACGTATGGGGTAAAAATTATTATAATTGCCCATGTAATGAATATGTAAAATGTAACTTACATATACAGGTGTCTCTAAAAGGTCTTTAAACAACTCTACCACGTATTTTTCGGACCAAAATAAACCGATTTAGCAAAACTTGGCTTAGTGAAAGTTGCTTAGTTTGTGCGCAATACGGTCCTGAAGTTGCAGTTGGAAAATTGTTTTTTTGTTATAAATTTGAAACTGCTGGAGCGATTGCGCTAAATTTTGTCACGTTTACATAGTTTTATGAGTCAAGAAATTCTGTATCAAAATTGTGATAGTAATCAATCCATAGGCCGAGAACCTGCGTTTATAAATATTAAAACATTTCCTTTTTCTACGCCAATGGATAAAAAAGAGTTTGTCTATAAAATTTAGATTAAGTGTCTTAAGTACAAGAAAAAAGGTACTCTTGGCAAGATTCGAAAAATTGCATCGTTTTCTCAAAAATCGCATTTTAAGAATTGTTAACAATTTTTTTATGATATGTTTTCTCTTTTAATAAATACGGAACGACCAATACCAAATAGGTCAAAACAAATAGGCACTAGTTAATAAAAAAGATATTCTGTTTATTTCGTCAATTAATACAAAGATGCTATTTTTTTAATAATGTTTTTTCATATAAATTCCAATTGTGTCCTGGTTGGTGGACAACAGAGAATTATTAACAATTAAACAATGAAATAATGAAAATGAAACAATTTTTTTTAAAAAAAAGAAAAGATATTATAAAAGGTGTTCAAAATGTCTACCATTTTCGTGAATACAAAGGTCTATTCGCCGGAGGAAATTAAATTGAACTCTTTGCAAAACTTCTACATCACCTCTGAGATTATTGGTTGCTTCTTGAATACGTTGCCCCAATTCTTCTTCATTATTTACAGGTGTATTGTAAACAATGGATTTCTGGTGTCCCCAAAAAAAATAATCCAGAGGATTCAGATCTGGACTTCGAGGTGCCCATTGTACAGGAGCGTCATTACCTCTACCGATCCATCTATTTGGAAAGTGATGGTTTAAGTAGTGTCGTACGTTCACCGAAAAATGTGGTGGTGCACCATCGTGCATAAACCACATATTCCGTCGAATATCTAGCGGTATATCATCTAACAAGTCCGGAAGAGTATGTTGTAAAAAAATCAAATAGGCTTCTCCAGTTAATCTTTGCGGTAGTCTGACAGGTCCAATAATAAAATTTCCGATTATTCCAGCACATACATTCATTTTAAATTCATGTTGAAAATGGTTAATTTTAATGGCATGTGGATTTTCCTCTGCATAAACATGTTCATTATGAAAGTTCGTTATCCCTCTTCTTGTAAAACAAGCTTCGTCGGTAAATAAGATTTTTTTGCAAAAGTTTAAATTTCTTGCTCTTTTATGTTCAATAAACCGGCAAAAATTTAGGCGCCTTTCAGGATCTTGAAGTAAGAGGTCTTGAACTCGAATCTTATGGTATGGATGTAATAATTGTTCTCTAATTACTCTATTGACCACATCTTTAGATACTGCAATTTCTCTAGCTATTCGTCTAACGCTCAGTTCCGGATCTTCTTGAACACGGTCTAAAATTTCTTCTTCTACTTCAGGTTGCCTCACAAAGCGCTGCCTGCCATAGTTTGCTGTTACAGGAGCTAAGCGACCGGTTTCTCGAAGGCGTCTCTCTACTGCGGCAAACGTTGGATGACTTGGAACACAACGATTTGGAAACCGTTCCGAATATACTCTAACACTCTCGGCACAATTGCCTTGACAATATCCATATACTAATAACATATCGGTATATTCTTCGTTGGTGTATTGAACAGCCATGACAAAACGAAAATAAAAGTAATGATGGAAAACACTTTTGAAAATCCAGAAAAGTCGTTGTCAAATATTCAAATAGTCATAACTATGGAAACCAACAATAACAACTAAATACAAACATATGTATTTTACAAAACGCAGGGCACAAGTGGAATTCTTAAAACAAAAAAAAACATCAAAAAAGTAGCATTTTTTGCATTAATTGTCGAGATAAATAGAATATCTTTTTTGTAAACCAGTGCCTTTTTGTTTTTAACCTATCTGGTATTGGCCGTTCTGTATTTTTTAAAAAAGAAAACATTTTACAAAAAAAAATTATCAATTCAAAAACGACGTCAAAAGACGTGTACATAGTTTAAAGAGACGTCTAAACGGCCTAAGACACGTGTACACGGCTTAAAGATACATGTACATGGAGCACACAGTATGCGCTGCCGTCCTCTAGTTAATGTTCTCAAATCTTAAAATGCGATTTTTGAGAAAACGATGCAATTTTTCGAGTCTTACCAAGAGTACCTTTTTTCTTGTACTTAAGACACTTAATCTAAATTTTATAGACACTCTTTTTTATCCATTGGCGTAGAAAATGGAAATGTTTTAATATTTATAAACGCAGGTTCTCCGCCTATGGATTGATTACTATCACAATGTTGATACAGAAATCTTGACTCATAAAACTATGTAAACGTGACAAAATTTAGCGCAATCGCTCCGCCGTTTCAAATTTATAACAAAAAAACAATTTTCCAACTGCAACTTCAGGACCGTATTGCGCACAAACTAAGCAACTTTGACTAAGCCAAGTTTTGCTAAATCGGTTTACTTTGGTCCGAAAAATACGTGGTAGAGTTGTTTAAAGACCTTTTAGAGACACCTTGTATATCTGAAATATGAAAAATAGTGCATATTATAATTATATGAACCTTTTAAATATCAGTACACTGGTCAAGTTACCTTTGCATTCACATCGAATTACTTTTACTGCAGAAAGGATTTGTTTGCGAAGTACATACACAGCCCCATAATCTGGATGGTAATGATTTTTTTAAAAATCAAACATTCACTTGCATTGCCTCGTGTCATAATATAAAAGCTCATAATTGCAAATTACCGTAGATATCAAAAGGTCTAAGGCAGGCAATAAAGATATAATATAAATAAGTACTTCAAAATGTATTTAGATTTGACTGTTTAAAGGACCAATGCATAACATTTCCTAAGTGGCATTAAAAGTTATTATTACTAATAGTAAATATTCTCATTCAGAAGGCTTATTGTTAATAATCATCACATTTTATAGAAAAAGGATACAATACATATATAAAAATCTTGATAAAGTATAAAGTGCAGAAACATTAAAAAGCAAACAATTTATTTTATTTTAACTGCACCCTCTAAGAAGTTTGTCTAATTTCATGTTCTATTTTCATTAATTTTAAAGGAAGCAATTGTAACATCTCTTTTACAATACTTAATTCAGACTGAATAATTTCTGCAGCTTTCGGATTCTCTTTGCAATATTCATCAACTTTATTGTAAGCATTCATACTGGCTTGGCAATTTTCTAATTGTTTATTTTTATCTAAAGTAATAAATCGTCCATTTAAAGCACCTATGTGGAAATATGCTTGCAAGAATGACTTTTGGAAATCACCATCGACAGTTTTTGGTAATTCATTTTTGGGATTCTTGAAGGAATCAATAAAGCATTCAAAATTATGAATACTCTTTTCTATTAAACTATTAATTTTGTTTAGAGCATGAGGTGTAGGCCTGGAATTGGTTTCTTTTAATTTATCTGCTTTTATATCCATCATATCTGAATATGTTTGACCCAAGCGAAACCAAATTTGTCTACAATATTGCATGTAATAAGTTGGATTGACTTGTGAAATTACATTTTCCAATAAATCTACAGATCTCTTATATAATTTGGCCTGGCTATCAGGATTATCTTCATAAAATACCAAAGTGTCATATGCTTGACTTTGATCCTGTATAATTTCTATGAAATCTGAAGCATGTGTTTCGAGAGTATAATATTCTTCTGCTTTTTTTAACCATGCTTGAACATTAAGAAATACTTTTTTTGCATCGTCAAAAGTTAAAAGGTACTGATCAGTAATTTTGTCTTCATATGTTTGTAGGTCTAATGATGGAAAATATAATTGTTTTAAATCTTCAGTTTTTACAGAGCTGTCATCTTTTAGGGATAATTTTGACAAATCACTAATTTCTGTACAGTGTGCTTCTATATCTTCTGTGTGGTTCAATAACCGCTGTTTGGAGTTATACATCAAAAGTAAACCATATTTTGCC
Source organism: Amphimallon solstitiale (assembly GCA_963170755.1). Taxonomy (NCBI): domain Eukaryota; kingdom Metazoa; phylum Arthropoda; class Insecta; order Coleoptera; family Scarabaeidae; genus Amphimallon; species Amphimallon solstitiale. The sequence goes on along the minus strand of OY720678.1, from coordinate 45,207,326 downwards.
CAACACCGAGCTATATCTGCACTACGATGCTTAAAAGTTTCTATTTTTGCATCATAACTATCATCTCTTTCTGGTATACCATTTAATTCTTCTTCGTATTTATCAACAATATAAGAACTGGCAGCCAAGTGATGTCTTGCCTGTTTAAAACCATTAGCCTCCATGAAGAATTGTGATAAGGTTGCACTATTTAATGCCCAATCTATAGGATCATAATCTTTACTTTCTAGTTGCCTTTTTAATGTAACGTGGCAATATACTGAACTTTTCAGAGAATCTCCAAGTACACCATATATTTGTGCTAAATAATACAATGTCAATGTGTGCAGTTTCTCAAATTTTTCCCATGCAGATGAGTAATTATACATATCCAAATTGTTAACAAAAAGTTCATTTGGATCAATAGGGGCTAGACCCGATTCTTTGAAAGTAAAATAATATTTTTTTGCATCATCTAAATATGTTTGAGCCTTTTTAGGATCTCTTTTTGACCAAAGAATACCAAATTGATTATGCATATTTAAAGATACATATGCTATTTCTGGCTCTCTTTCATTATTAGCAATAATTTTTTTACATTTAGTCAAATGCTTTTCTCCAACAGATAATTCTTCAGTATCTATTGAAACAATACCCAGTAGTAATTGTACCATGCTCATCATACCTAAAATTTATTATATAATAAGTCGACTGCTGCTTTATTTAACATTTTTTACAATACCAAGAAATTTTATTCGGCCTGCAGAATCTTCTGATTGTTGTCGAAGTAAATTTTCTATAATTGCGTTCATAGATATAAGAATTGTACGAGCAGCATATTTAGATAAAAAGGGTTCTGTTTCTGGATCCAGTTTACTGTCCTCTTCGATTAACTTTTTTACTTTTTCATATTTTTCTTGTAAATCAACAAGAGCTTCTTTAGAAACAATCATTTTAGATATACCACCTAAATATTTAATCAACAAATACTACTACAATTTTACGAAAACTATTAAGGTTATGTTTATTTTGACGAGAAGAAAAGAAACCAAAGATTACTGTAAAATATTTGTAATTGTAAGAATTTACCTATAGATGGCAGACCGATTAGGAATTCTTTTAGAATTTCTATTAAAATTTAGATTAATTCCGGAAGGGAGATTTGAAAAAAGTATTTATAATAATCAACATCCAAGAAAGGCATATTCAATATTTTTCCGAAATACATGCTGTATGTTCTTCTAATAACACCAAAAGCAAACTTATAACGCGAATATTTGAAAATTTTAGTTGTGCAAGGAGTCTCTTTGTCAGGTAACATGGACACTGGGCAGCTTAGAGTAAAATATAGGTATACATGGGCGAGATAGGGGAATACGGTTGTGTTTCACTCAGACTAGACCGACTCGTGTTTTGTCGGCTCTCGGGCACCGTATTACCTACCAGTTTCACCGAGAGCCGACAAAACACGACTCGGTCTATTCTCAGTGAAACTGAACCGTATTCCCCTATCTCGCCCATGTATAATAAAATAAAGCTTTAGAAATAGCTTTATTTACAATATTTAATTTGTAACTGGCTTTCATGTAATAGTATTTTACTATGGGAAGGAATATATCCTGAAATACCACGCGATCATTTAAATTCTAAATTATAGCAGGCGGGATTTTTTTTATTAGGTTGTCCAGAATGTCAATTATTGATTAATTAACATTTTGAAACGTCACTTTGACGATTCAAATTGTAAATAAGTACTTATATACCGCGCGATCATTTAAATTCTAAATTAGAGCAGGCTGTGAAATTTAAATTAAGTTGGTATATAAGTACTAATTTAAAATTTGAATTGTCAAAGTGACGTTTCAAAATGTTAATTAATCAAAAATTGACATTCTGGACAACCTAATAAAAAAAATCCCGCCTGCTATAATTTAGAATTTAAATGATCGCGTGGTACAAACTTAATTTGAATTTCACAGCCTGTTCTAATTTAGAATTTAAATGATCGCGCGGTATTAATTAAGTACTTTAATTTTATTGTTTTGAAATTGTTCCGGCCAATCGAAATTTGTAAATTTGTAGTGGTATTGAATCGTCGTCTTTAGTTCGTACTTTGGCCGTGTCGGTTGCCAAAACGACTCGACTATATATTAAATGACATTAAATTTAATTTTGACATGCTACAACCCAAATCAATCAACCTAAAAAGAAACTCCATTTTAACTGTAACGAAAGGTGTGCAGCATAAAGAGGTTTTATGGAAAATAAGCGCATAAAAATCAATGATATTTTTTATTGAATGATGTGGAATGTGATATAAATAACATAAATAGTTTTTTTTTCACTTAATTATAAAATTTGTTCAACAGTTCTCCGCTCTTTCGGAAACATTACGTATTCGTTCGGTGTTAGTACATTGCCGTTCGGCTCGGGTATGTGAAATTAGCCCCTCTGATCTGACGGTTATTCCAGCTTGTTCTAAGTTTTTTCTCAAATTGTTCCAAAGTATAGATAAAAAAGTCAAAATTGGCCGAGATAATCGGAGAAAACGAATTTTTCCCTGCTCTCTTTTTCGAAAATCGAAATTCGACAATTATGCTAGGCTGTTCGAAGTTTGTTCTAAATTGGTCCAAAGTATTTAAAAAAAAGATCAAAATAAGTCAGAAAAATGGGAAAAACGAAAACCAAAATTATGAAGTTGGGCCCCTTTGCAAAAATTAAAATTTTGATAGTTGTTCTACGTTCTTTTTAAACGTTGTTCCAATATCTCAAAACCGTATCTCTTATATATCAAAAGATTTGGAAAAGACGAAATCCAAGTGTGAAAATCTAAATTTTGGCGGTTGTTCCAGGTTGTTTTAGATTTGTTTTTATTGTTCCAAAGTATTAAAAAAAATCGTAATCGGTCGAGAAAAACAATTTTTCGCCAGTTATCTTTTTTTGAAAATCAAAATTCTGGCAAGTGTTCTAGGTTGTTCTAAGTTTGTTCTGAACTGTACTTAAATATCTCAAATAAAAAATTAAACAAGTTGAAAAATATGGAAAAACGAAAGCCAAATGTATGAAGTCAGACGTTCACAGTTCTAGGTTTGTTCTAAACATTGTTGTATTTTATCAAAACTGTATCTCTTATACATCAAAAGATATTGAAAAAAAAATCCAAAAGTGAGAAGTAGCCCTCTTTTTCAAAAAACTAAATTCTGACTGTTGCTCCAGGTTGTTGTAGATTTGTTCTAAGAATTATTCTAATACATGAAAACCGTATCCCTTATAGGACAAAAGATATTGCAAAAAGAGAAATACGAAAGTGCGAAGTTAGCCCCTCTTTTTTTAAAATCGGATTTCTGACAGCTGTTCCAAGTTGCTCTAGGTTTGTTCTAAATTGCTTCAAAGTATTAAAAAAAAAATCAAAATTGGCCGAGATAATAGGAAAAAAAAAACGATTTTACAGTGGCAGAATGACTTACACTTTTCGAAGATTATGTATACCCAGACGCAGAAAATGAATAATAATTCTTATTTGTGTAAATACATATCTTTTTCCAAGAACTATAACATTCATTTATTTCAAGTCAATATTGTTAATAGATGCTGTAGCTTCTAACACAAAATAATATTAGGAGAACCTTAATTTTGGTTTAATTATCAATGAAGATGAAGGACTCATACAGATATTGAGAATGATTAAACGTTGCTCATAACAAGATTAATGTTTTCCGATGATCTATTAGATTGATGTTTTTTTAAAATTTGGTTATTTTTATTACAGTATACGGCTACTATTTGGCGCATATACTAAAATGCGTTAGGTATACAGTTGATAGCAAGACATTTCTGGAGAGTCTCTTTGTTATTGTGGAAAAACTTTCATTGCAACAAGAATTATACTTGCATCAGAGGCTACATTATATGCGTTTTTCTAGTGTCAGTCTTGTGCTAATCCGCACAAAACTGCCAAATCGCAAACTCCTCCACGCCGCGTAGTAGGTCGAATGCGCGTTATATATAGTTGATAGAGATTAGGCACCATTTATGTTTAAATTTAATTGTGTACATTTAGTTGTAAGAAAAAGTTTCCACTAACCACACTGGAGCGGTGATATTTGAAATTTTAGTGTTTTCTTTGCAACCAAGTGTACCTACATATTGCTGTGTGCTGTACCAGCAACATAATTTATTAAAATAATGATAATTTTTATTATTCGATATATAAACTTATTTCTTAACAGCACGTACTTTGTAAGTACGCGTGAGTTCTAGCAATGTATTCAGCCCCTCTTTCTCCTGGTAAATCTTTTGCTTAGTAATTATTCTGGGATAAGGTTATAATTTGTTGTTAAAGAAAAGTCATATAAAAATCATATTTGTATATTTTTATTTAAATATCAATTATAGATACCATCGCTATACTATATCCACATTAAAATTTATATACACGTAATAGAAAGAAAACATTTCTACCATCTTTCGGTTATAATGTTTTATAGAATATATACATTTATAATTATAGTCATGAGAAAATTATCCTGTTTTAAATGATGAAAAACTCGATTCTCAATAGGTAGTCTATTAATATTGAGCTAATTCTATTTTACCAGAAACATTATATTTGCACGTAATGCCCTGATAATCTCGAAGTTCGCAATGGTTAATGTTTAAAGATTAGCATCAATTGATCACTAGCCGAAACCATTCGCACGTATTGTTGCTAGCGCTTCAATATCTGCCACACATAAACATTCCCCTTTTTAAATATATAATTATGTTTTTGAAATTTTAAATTAACGATAAAATGCGAAAAATTAATGATGCCTGATAATGTATTCGAGAATAAACATTCGCACGTAGTATTCAACGAAACACCCAACACCATTAATGATCCTTTCTGTATTATAAAACTAATGAATTATTATTTAACAGGATAATATCTATTTAACTCTTACTGCTCAACGTTATACTAGAATAAACATTTTCAAGTAGTATTCGTAGAAACACATTGCAGCATTAATAATTCTTTACAAATTGAACGACTTACTTTGTTTCATCAAACATCGATTCAAAGTCTGCCTTAGGCATCTCCATATTTAAATATAAAATTATCAAAAAGAAAATTATTCTAAATAAAAATTAAAATGAAAATTGAAATTATATTCTAATACAAACTAAATGCTTATACGTTGGATCGTAGTGTATTCAACCCTGCGTTTTAATTCTTTATTAGCTTTCAAAAATTGTCTTTTTCCTTTGAAGTCGATATAAGAATTCATTCTTGTTCATTCCTGTTCTTTGAATTTATACCCGAAACAAAAGAATAACGCCTGTCGATCACGCCCTCCTTTGAACTAAACTTTCGGTTGGCATTAAGCATCATCGGTGAAATCTCTGCTGTTCATTTTCTGCAAGTTGTCGTTGTTACACTAACACACACGCACATATTGTCTTTGACAGTTCATTCACTAAACGTCAACACTTTAAACCATTTTCTTATTTAAAAGTTTTTCCCTAAATTGTTCTGTATCTCCAACGGTAGGTATATTTTTCTTAATACAGTCCCTCTTTGTATTTGTTTATAAACTTGTTGCCTTTCTCATTATTTGTTAGACACTTTCTTCTCCCATTCGCTAACATAATCCTTAATTTTCTTTTAGAAATGTCTGGACCTGGTAAACTCGGAAACACATTGCAGATGACAAGAATTCTTCTTCCCATATCACTTATATTACAACGATTAGTCAGTTTCACCACGTCAGTTCCATTTCTACCTAGGACTTTTCCTACAGTAATACATTTATCTGCAAGAAACTATAAACAAATTTTATACAATATTTCTCTTTGTAGGTCTCAAAACCATACAAGTCTTTCACAGTCTATTAAACTTCTGTGTTTACACGTAAAAGTTCATGAATGTGTATTTTTATTCATTCAGCTGTTGTTTGTATAAAACATTATTGCTGACCATATCGTGTTAGAATATTTAACTTATATCCTTTTTTATTTATAGTCATAAGTTTGAGGTAACTTTTATATATTTTTGAGCATGATTTATTAAAATATTTCTTATAAAATTTGTCATATTGTGCACGTTTTAAATTGACATTATTTTTCCATATTTTTGTCTCGTGAATAACGTATTTGATCTTGTTCGTGTAGTTTGATGGCGTTTAAATGACCCTTCTCTTTACCGTTCCATCTCTCAACATGACTCTTTATGTATTGTTTGCTTTAAGTACCTTTTTGTCTTTGAACAAAGGTCCATTATTTAGAATATTCAATGCAATTTTCACGTCTTGTGAAAAGTTAGGTTGCGTTTTGTTATACACAAACCATATCTCCTGTTCATCTTTTCTAAAAAATAAATGTATATTGCTTAGACTTATTTTGTCTTTATTTTATACCTATTTAATAATTAATGTTTAATACTTATCTAACCTATAATGTAATAATAAATAAATCCTGTTTAAATTCTCTATATTTAAATATATGCAACCCATCATACACTTGTGTTATTTGCATTGTATGATGTTGAAATTTTCAGTGAACCAGTTTGATATTGTGATTTTTTTATTCTTTTTAACACTTAAACTAATTCTTAATATTATTCTTATTTTAAATATGCAAGGACCACGGCAAAATGTGCACTTACAAAACGTATATACGGGTGTCTGTTTAAGCTCGGCTACCGGCCATATCTCGGCAACCGTTTATCGAACAACCTCGCGGAAAAAATCTTGATAGTAAAATGGACAACGGAAATTACAACTAAAATATTTTTAAGTTTCCAAAATGATCGCAAGGGAGCGCAATTCTCAAGATAAATTAAAAATTCGATAATTTTTCATTAAATTCTAGATTAAGATAGATTGAACATTTTTCTAGCAACATTTTTAGACGTTTTTATACAACTTTGATTTGAAACTTTTTGATCTAACTCCCATAGGGAGGGAAGAGGGGAGGGGGGTATGTCTGGGGACATGTTGCACGAAATTACGTGGTTGTCAAAGAAAATAACAGGAGGCGCTGTTCTCACTGTATGTATATTACTTGTTTTTTCTTTAAAATTTTAAATGGAACAGCATATTTTTAATATAGTAATATGGAAGCACATAAGAAACTGAAGAGAATGATGAAAACCGGAAGTTCCTACCTTTTTTCTTGACGAAGATTTAGTCATACGAAGACAATCCAAAAAAACAAACAATTTTTGATATAAATTTATTTATTTATTGTGAGTAATAACTTTATTTTAATTTTAAGTGTCACTAGACAGTGTATTGTTCGCTTTCACTTGAATTTTCATCATAGTTTTCCATAAATGTATTTATTTCAATCTTCTCACCGACTTTTTAATTCTTGCATATGTTACATTAGATTCTCTTCTTAAATGTTTTCAAATTCTCTACCTATTTTTAAATTTCATGTCTTGCCTTTTTAGACATTGAAATAAAATAATAATAATGATAATAATAATAATAATAATAATAATATATCTTTATCACCCAAGTGATATAGGTAGATCTAATTATAGGAAAACAGGAAAAATAATTTCCATAACTCATGAACTAAGTAGACAATAACGAGAAAAAAAAACAATATAATATAATGCATTAGTTATAATAAAATCATTTACTCATTAGTAACGAAAGGGTACACAAATTGATATCTAAATCATCCCCGCCTGAAATGAAAGAAAATAAAAGAACCTATTATATACCTAAACATAAATAAGAAAATATATTGTCCAAGTAATACAAAGGTAAAGAAAATATATTTAAATCAGAAAGTACAAAAAAAGAGAAAACAAGAAAAAAACTTCAACTTAACAAATGTTCAAAGTGTTCACCTTCATTTTCAATACCCGTTTACTTGTCGATTAGTAGAGAGCAGACTTACTTCCATTTCGGAGGTAGCAATTGTTGTACTCGGCTTTTTGTGATAAACTATGTCTTTTATTCTGCCCCATAAATAAACATCAAGAACATCTGGCAAGGTGAACAAAAACTCAATAATGTCTTCTTTCCGGATAATTTAGGGAATATTTCCCCAAAGCAAGAATGCATTTTCAAAGCATTGAAAATACATTCTGATCATGTCATAAGCTTCAACGTTAGAATATGACATTTTACAAACTTAATAATTGTGTGCAGGTGTTCAAAAAGGCTTAATTTGCTAAATATGTACAAAAAGTTTAACTACAAGTGTCACTAATATCTTTGCATTTCGATTTTCATAGCCTACCTTGGAAATCTCATCATAATGTAATTTAGTATCACTGTGCATGCCATGTTCCCATGTTGTATAATGAAAATTTAAAAAAAAAGCAAACTACACTGTTCACTATTATTATTATATTTAAATGTTGGAAAGGATAAGAAATGATTTTTAAAAAATAATAGCTAGAGTATTTAAAAACATTTAAAAGGAGAATCTAACGTAACATATGCAATGAATTAAAAAATCGATAAAAAGATTGAAATAAATACATTTAGCGAAGAGTATGATGAAATTTCAAGTGAAAACGTACTATACACTGTCTAGAGACCCTATTAAAATTAAAATAAAATTATTACTCCCAATAAATAAATAAATTTATATTTAAAGAGTTGTATTTTTCTGGATTGTCTTCGTATGACTATATCTTCTTCAACAAAAAAGGTAGTAACTTCCGGTTTTCATCATTCTCTTCAGTTTTTTATGTGCTTCAATATTACGATATTAAAAATATACCGTTCCATTTTAAATTTTAAAGAAAAAACAAGCAATATACATACATTGAGAACAGCGCCCCCTGTTCTTTTCTTTGACAACCACGTAATTTCGTGCTACATATCCTTCAATTCTTTGTAAAATTCTCTATCAAATGAGCCCAGAAACATTAAAATCCGTTGGGGCAAACCAAAGTTATACCTACTTTTGTGCGCAGACATACCCCCTCCACTCTCCCCTTCGTATGGGAGTTAGATCAAAAAGTTTCAAATGAAAGTTGTATAAAAACGTCCAAAAATTTTGCTAGTAATTTCTTTAATCTATCATAATCTAGAATATATTGAAAAATTATCGAACTTTTAATTCATCTTGAGAATTGCGCCCCCTTGCGATCATTAAATAATTTAGAATTTGTTACCACTTGAAAAAGCTACAGTGTAGCTAAATTATTACAATTATTGGGCGATTAAAAGTGCGGTTGCAGACGGGTATGTTAGAAAAATGCTTGCGAATATCGGCCATCTTTATTTCATAAAAGTCAGATTAAATTCATGTGGCAAATATATACACATGATATACCGTATTTAGTTTTACGACAAACATAAGGCACTAAATGAATTATCGGGACGCAATTAATACATTTATTTATATTCTTTTTACGATTACACGTACCTACATAATAATATATTTTCTCGCGAATATTAAAAAATTCGTGATCTCCCAGTGTAGCCCGAAAGCATATACATATATAAATATCCAAAACAATAATTTATTTGTAAATACATCGGTGGTCTAACGGTGAAGTTACCGCCTCTTAATTCAATGACTCTGATTGCCCGGATTCACATTTGGGTAGGAACAAGTACTTCTTTTTCCGAATACGATCGATATCATATGTATTTATCGGAATTTGATACGGAAAAACGTAGATTTCTCAATATAATGGTCCCGGTCGCTCGAATTAAATTCTTATATACAGGCTGGTTTTTCTTTTAAGTATTATAAATGTTAAAGGTTGCTCGAAAATTGATGTGCGTTTGTGAAATTTTGCTTTCGGGTCTTTTCGAAGTCCCCATCACTAATCCAAATGTGAATAAAAAACAAAATGGCGAAAGGGTTTTTTGAAAATTGACGTATGAATGTGAAATTTTAGATACGGGGGTGTCTGCGGACGCCGATCACAAATCCAAAGTCAAAATGTCAAAAAAAAAATGGCGAAAGAATTTTTTGAAAATTGACGTATGAATGTCAAATTTTAGATACGGGGGTGTTTGCGGTCGCCGATCACAAATCCAAAGTCAAAATGTCACAAAAAAACAAAATGGCGGACGGATTTTTTGAAAATTGACGTATGAATGTGAAATTTTAGATAGGGGGTGTTTGCGGTCGCCGATCGCAAATCCATAGTCAAAATGTCAAAAAAAACAAAATGGCAGACGAATTTTTTGAAAATTGACGTATGAATGTGAAATTTTATATACGGGGGTGTCTGCGGTCGCCGATCACAAATCTATAGTTAAAATGTCAAAAAACACAAAATGGCAGACGAATTTTTTGAAAATTGACGTATGAATGTGAAATTTTAGATACGGGGTTGTTCGCGGTCGCCGATCACAAATCCATAGTCAAAATGTAAAAAAAAACAAAATGGCGGACGAATTTTTTGAATATTGACGTATGAATGTGAAATTTTTGATATGGGGGTGGTTGAGGTCGCCGATCACAAATCCAATGTCAAAATGTCAAGAAAAACAAAATGACGGAAGAATTTTTTGAAAATTGACGTATGAATGTGAAATTTTAGATAGGGGGTGTTTGCGGTCGCCGATCGTAAATCCATAGTCAAAATGTCAAAAAAAAAGGGTGGAAGATTTTTTGAAAATTGACGTATGAATGTGAAATTTTAGATACGGGGGTGTTTGTGGTCGCTTATTACGTCTTTAATTAGGCGATTCTTCGAAACGTGATTGAACAGGGCTTAAATTTATTACTTCATTTTTTCTTAACAATAGTAGATTCGAAAACATCAGATTCGTATTGTACACAGTCTCAATGAATGTTGCACCGTTTGACCTCATTGTTTCCTTCGATACATTAACATGACATCTTTAACAATAAATTACCTTTCTCGCTCTTGAGTGTGTACCGGTTTGTGTCAAAAACAGTTCGAGAAGAATCTTAAATAAAATATACTATTGGCAAAATATATGTATAGACAGGGATGCATTAAAAGTTTATAAAACCGGAAATTCTAAAAAGTTATGCCAGTGATCGCTTTTTACAGGTAAGGCGCTTCAATAGGGCTTACACTTAAAGCTTGAGCTTTTTACTTTTATTATTATTTTATGCCTTTTTATTAACGGTAGTGGATTTCAAAAATTGACAGGCTTTTACACTTTCACATCAAAATAGTATTGTAAACTGTCTTCATGAAAATGATGCGCTTTTTGAACTCATTGTGTCTTTGGATACTTTAACATGATTTATGTTTAACATTAAATTACCTTTCTCGCTCTTTAGTGTGTACCGGCTTGTGTCAAAAACAGTTCGAGAAGAATCTTAAATAAAATATACTATTGATATACAGGGATGCTTCAAAAGTTTATAAGAGTGGATATTTTAAAAAGCGTCATGCCAATGATCGTTTTTTACTGGAAAGGCGCTTCAATAGGGATTAAATTTAAAACTTGGGCTTTTTACTTTCATTATTATTTTGTGCTTTTTTCTTAACAACAGTGGACTTCGAAAAGGTTGACAGACGTTTATACTTTCACATCAAAATAGTATTGTAAACTGTCTTGATACGAATGTTGACCTTTTTGATCTTATTGTGTCTTTCAATACATTAACATTAAATTACCTTTTTCGCTCTTGAGTGTGTACCGATTTGTGTCAAAAACAGTTCGAGAAGAATTTTAATATACTATTGGCTTCACAAAATTTATGTATGTACAGGGGTGTTTCAATTTAAAACTTGGGCTTTTTACTTTTATTATTATTTTGTGCTCCTTTATTAATGATAGTGGATTTCAAAAAGGTTGACAGGCTTTTACACTTTCACATCAAAATAGGTATTGTACACTGTCTTAATAAAAATGTTGCGCTTTTTGATCTCATTGTGTTTTTTGATATTTTAAAATGACTTATGTTTCACATTAAATTACCTTTCTCGCTCTCGAGTGTGTACCGGTTTATGTCAAAAACATTTCGAGAAGAATTTTAAATAAAATATCCTATTGGCTTAACAAAATATGTGTATATACGGGGGTGCTTCAAAAGTTTATAAAAGTGGACATTCTAAAAAGCGTTTTTTACAGGAAAGGCACTTCAATAGGGCTTAGCATTAAAACTTGGGCTCTTTATTTTTATTATTATTTTGTGCTCCTTTACTAACGATAGTGGATTTCAATAAGGTTGACAGGCTTTTACACTTTCACATCAAAATAGTATTGTAAACTGTCTTCATAAAAATGTTGTGCTTATTGATCTCATTGTGCCTTTGGATACCTTACCATCACTAATGTTTAAAATTAAATTACCCTTCTCGCTCTTGAGTGTGTACCGGTTTGTGTTAAAGACAGTTCGAGAAGAATTTTAAATAGAACGTCCTATTGGCTTAACAAAATATATTGCGATAGGGGGGGGGGTTAAAAACAGTTCGTGAAGAATTTTAAATAAAACGTCCTATTGGCTTAACAAAATATATGTATATACAGGGGTGCTTCAAAGGTGTATAAAAGTGGACGTTCTAAAAAGCGTCATGCCAGTGATCGCTTTTGACAGGAAAGGCGTTTCAATTTAAAACTTGGGCTTTTTATTTTTATTATTATTTTGTGCTCCTTTATTAGCGATAGTGGATTTTGAAAAGTTGACAGGGTTTTACACTTTCACATCAAAATAGTATTGTAAACTGTCTTAATGAACATGTTGGGCTTTTTGATCTCATTGCGCCTTTGGATACCTTAACATCACTTATGTTTAAAATTAAATTACCTTTCTCGCTTTTGAGTGTGTACCGGTTTGTGTCAAAAACAGTTCGAGAAGAATTTTAAATAAAATATTCAATTGGCCTAACAAAATATATGTATGTATATACAGCGGTGCTTCAAAAGTTTATAAATGGCGGAAGAGTTTTTTGAAAATTGATGAATGTTTGATGAATTTTGGATACGTGTGTGTAGTTAACTGTTTGTTAACTAGAATATATGGGGTGGATTCTGTGTGCATGGTGTATTCCTCATTTCTCTCATCTACTTGATTGATTCAATACTGAATATAATACTTCATATTGTACAAGGGTTCGTCCCTAATAACAAACTAAAAATTAAACATGAGTGTTTTTTAACTTGTAACTAAATAATTATTGAGTGGTATTGAGGAGGCTCAAGACCACCTCAATATGTATATACAGGGGTGCTTCAAAGGTGTATAAAAGTAGACATTCTAAAAAGTGTCATGGCAGTGATCGCTTTTTACAGAAAAGACGCTTCAATAGAGCATCAATTTAAAACTTGGGCTTTTTACTTTTATTATTATTTTGTGCTCCTTTATTAGCGATAGTAGATTTTGAAAAGGTTGACAGGCTTTTTCACTTTCACATCAAAATAGTATTGTAAACTGTCTTCATAAAAATGTTGGGCTTTTTGATCTCATTGTGCCTTTGGATACCTTAACATCACTTATGTTTAAAATTAAATTACCTCTCTCGCTCTTGAGTTTGTTTTAAAAACAGTTCGAGAAGAATTTTAAATAAAACGTCCAATTGGCTTAACAAAATATATGTATATACAGGGGTGCTTCAAAGGTGTATAAAAGTGGACATTCTAAAAAGCGTCATGCCAGTGATCGCTTTTTACAGGAAAAGCGCTTCAATTTAGAACTTGGGCTTTTTACTTTTATTATTATTTTGTGCTCCTTTATTAGCGATAGCGGTTTTTGAAAAGGTTGACAGGCTTTTACACTTTCACATCAAAATAGTATTGTAAACTGTCTTAATAAAAATGTTGGGCTTTTTGATCTCATTGTGCCATTGGATACCTTACCATCACTTATGTTTAAAATTAAATTACCTTTCTCGCTCTTGAGTGTGTACCGGTTTGTGTTAAAGACAGTTCGAGAAGAATTTTAAATAGAACGTCCTATTGGCTTAACAAAATATATTGCGGTAGGGGGGGGGGTTATAATTAAGAATGAGACTTTATAATAATAAAATTGAATTATAATTTATTATGCATGAAAATATTTATAAAATGGAATATTCAAAAGACTATATAACAATATGTTAAAGGTTAATGATTATCTGACTGCTCCCTGTATATTGTAGGTCCAATTTATCTAAATGAATTAAAGCGTGATTGACTCGTTAATATTCTACTTTCAAATCTTTAAGCTTTCGCGCTTTAATTGATTTCCTATATTACTGCTTTGGGCCAATGAACTAGTTCTAATAGGGGCGAGTACTGTTTCCGGCTTCTATAGTAAATTATTCTCGTTTACAGTTAGTCTAGTGAACGGTTTGTTAATGTAAGTTCTCAGGGTCGTTGAAGGGGGTTCATATAACATAAAAATACACTACTAGAATCACTCGTATTACCTGTACTTTACTTATTTCCTGGATGCTGTAGGGCGAAGCATCGGCTTGCAGGAACACCTGTGGGAATAAGAAAATGCGCTTCCACGTTGTGAATGTAGTGGACGAAACTTTACGAGATTGATGGTGAGCATTTAGTACATAAATAATAACTACAAACACAGGTATGTATAAAAATTCTCTATATTTTAATTTAATCAAGTTACAATTTGTGTATTTATGTTGTAGATGGAGTATCTTTATTATGTGACAAAATAAAACATTTATAAGGAATATTATCTAACAAAGCGAAGAATTACACACAGTTCCACAATAAATTCTACAATTATCCACCGAATGTAAACACAGCTGTTGAGTGCCAATGTGTGAAATGAATATGGACAGAAATGATGTCCCAAAATTATATAAAAATGAAGTTTTTGAGCTCCAATAACACTAATTGTGACTGGAGAACCACAAATTTACTGTAAGTAAGTTAATTGTAATATTTTGCTTGTAATTGAACCCTATTTAGTTACTTGTTTATCAAGATAGGTTAGGTTTGAATACATTAAACGTGACTGACTGTATAATTAAATAATGCCTCTAATATCTAGTGAATTAGAACGACAAACGATTTATTTCTTAGTAAATTCAATCTTGATGACTATTAATACTGATCTGACTTTGAACGAACTGATATTGACTTTAATCTTAATAAAAAAACTACAAATTACACATTAGTTTGATATAAATACTGTTGCTTTAACGTTACACCTCTTTGGGTGCCGTAAATACTTGTAAAATTTTCACAATACCTTCAATTAAAACATATCAAAATGTTCGTTAGCTTTATGGAGGGTCCTTATGGTGAACTGGAACGGGCTTTGTAGCTGGTTATCCCTTGGATACTTCGGAACTTTCGGCTGGATGAATCTCGGGATCGAAATTCTGGAAAACGCCTGCGGGTATCTAGGTCCTCGGCAGCGGTGTTGGATTTCTGCAGTAGGCAGGATCTTCAGCTCGGAGATGCTATTGCGGCAGGTCTTGGTTCGTAGACTTAAGTATCGGTAAGTTCATTTTTCTTCTACTGTATTGTTATTTAATTTATGTGTCCGTCTCGATTTATTTGAGGTTATGATCTTTGTTTACATTTTCTTCTCTTTTCTAGCCAGTGGCGCTTCTCTTCGCACGTTCGTATTGATAAAGCAGAACTATTTATATATGGTCTGCGTGTTTGACAGGCCGAAATGTCGAGATCGTTTGAAAAGTTGCCGCGCTGGATTTATTTTCTGTGACGTTCACTCTGACGCTGACCCACTGACCTACTAACTTGATGTGTTCCTTCTCCGATGTATGTATGCCTTATTTATAGGTCAAGGTCGTCTATTGTTTAAAGCCTCGAACCCAAAGTGGTTATAGATTATATTTTGATTGATTATAATAATATTTGATTATTTTACAATGCTAAAGGATGTTATTCTGCAGTTTCTTATATTTATAATAACTAAAAAAATATTTTCAGTACGTAAAAATCTCTGAATACTAATTTTTGGAATTTTAATGCGTATGGCAATTTTAGCGTCGTTTTTCGATAAATTGATACAGTCATGTACAAAAAAATAATGAAATTTTATAATTTTTGGATTTTATCCAAAAATAAGGATATTTAGAATTTATGTGGACCTGGTTTACATATTAACCTAATTTCTAAATACATTCAACTTTATTTCTGTTTTTTATTTGATTAAAATCTGTGTATTAATAATAAAATGCCTAATGCGGCTTTTAAATTTTCAATTCAAAGTCAGTTTCCTTTTATATTGTAATAATGATTTATCTTGCTTAATTAGCTATCAAAACTTTATCAAATCAGTCACATTTAACGGATTTAAAGGATTATTTTCATATACCCATTTTTGGCGTAATTGTAACAACACTTATTCAATTTTTTGTATTTCAAATTAAATATTGATTTTAGGAGTAATTACTTGGTAATAGCTTTAGTTTGATAGGGCACCTAGTTATGCATGTCATTCATATTTTTAATTGGCCTAACATGTTTATATTTAACGTGTTTTACTAAATTTAAATATTGATGTTTTTACGTTTATTCATGATGGCTACTTGGTCTAAGTTTGAAATGATGCTTTCGATAATTACTCATTTGTCAAGGTGCAATTCATGACAAATCCTTATCCTAACTGTGCTGTGATGTATGTAATTTAAGTATTTATCTTCATACATCAGGCAATTACTAAATTTTGTGACGAAATTTTTAACTTTAAAAAGACATATGATCTAGGTCTATTTGTGCTACTTTATATGATGTTTGTACTTAACCCTTAAAGGACGAAGTTTTTTTTTTCTTTTTAATCTTATTATTAACCTATTATTTTTTGTTAGTTTGTTATAATTGTGCAATATATTGCATAAAAACCCATTCAAATGGCATAAAAGAAGAAAAACAGCACGTTGCCATATGGCAACGCTAGTCCTCACTCATAGCTAAATATGACAAAATAGTAAAAAGCACAAAAACAATTTAGTTTTAATAAGTAATATCAAAAAAATTACAAATTAGTATGAAAACTTATATTGCAAGCCAGACATAGTCCCACGTCACATTTTGTGCACATTGTTCTTATTATTGATTTACAATTTTCACCGGCACATCTTCTTTTCTTGTGGTCTGCTGTGTTCGTGAGCAGATGATTAGTTTGATCAAATCTAACATCATCAGAAACCCTACAAAATGATCTGCTCGATAAACTTGTGGATGGTCGTCCACCAGGTTTTGGGGGGCAACCAAATTTGTTCAGATAGGTTTTTACAATTTCTCGTCGAAATTCTAGTTGTGTTAGTTTATTGCCAGATTTCCTGTGTAATATCCAAGCGTTTTGGATGGTTACATCAATTAACCAGGTGAATAAGCACCACCACCACTTTTTCCCGCGTAAACCAATTCTGTATCTTGATATGTTTTCATCCATCAAGTCAGTGCCTCCCATCGCAGCATTATATTCTCCTATAACATATGGCCTTTGGATTTGAATATTTTTCTTCTGCGTTTGAGAATAGCGCTGAACCTGTCCAATAGGAGAAACTCCATCAGAAGTTGAGGCAACGGTTACAACATTATTATCGGCCCACCTGACCAAAATAATACCATTGGTTTTGTCAATAGTGGATTCATATGTTCCCCTTTCCTTCTTTTTCATCAGTGCTTTTGACGATAAAGGACAAGTTTTTGGTATCCGATTATCGCGAATGGTTCCTGTACCATAATAACCTAAACTTCTTAGGTGGCTAAGCAAAGTGAAACTGGTGAAAAGATTATCAAAATATAAATAATACGGCAATTTTTTCTTGGCTTCAGGCAATTCATTTAGCATTGTAATAAAGGGTGCTGCCGCTTTTCCAACTGTTAATTGATAATTCTGATTGGCCTTAGGATCATTCCCCTGATAAATCGTAAAATTGACGAGGTATCCGCTTTTTGTGTTGACACTCCATACCTTGTACCCAAACCTTATGGGTTTGCCCCTTATAAATTGTTTACAAGAGTGCCTGCCAAAATACTTTACCATGGATTCATCGTAATTTAGTTCTTCTTCAGGTTCAAAGTGCTGAAGGAACTTTTTTTGTAGCTTGTCAATCAGTGATCGCAACTTTGCTAGTTTGTCAGACTGGGCAAGATTACTATTGTCAGCACAGTGAAGATAGCGACAAATGGTTATAAAACGATCTCTTCTCATAGCGCCAATAACCAATTTATTTCCCATATCTCCATCAGTGTCCCAGTAAATTTTTTTACCCGGAAGAGTGTTATATCCCGACAAAATCAAAATTCCGAGGAAACATTTCATTTCTTCGTAGGTGATTTTCGGATTAGGACAATTTTTAAAGTGAGCATATTTTGTTGACTCAGAAACCAAAAAAGATACGATGTCATAATCTAAAAATAACTCCAACATTTCAACAGGGGTAAGGCTTTTGAAGCGTTCATAATCCGGCTTGGTAAAATTTTTCTGTTTTCTTTCAAGATCCCCGTTCATCCACTCAATCGCTGAATTATCTATTTTTTCCAGCACCGCTACACCATTTCTTGCATTCTCACCAGTATCTTCCTCTACAGCAATCTCACCAGTATCCTCCTCTACAGCATTCTCACCAGTATCCTCCTCTACAGATTCGGAAAACTCTCTTGATATGTGTTTGACAAATCTTCTGCCTCATTATGATGAAATTGTATTTCAGCCCCAGCACTCAGTTGTCTTCTGGACAAATTGTCAACTAATCCTCCTCCATCTTCATCGGCAGAATCCTCATCTGTAAGTTCGTCAAAATCGGGTGGTTCGATATATATGTTTTCAATATCTAAATCCTCAGAATAGGCCATTTGTATTGCCTCTTCTAGTGTTAAACCTCCACTGTAACAATTTGTATTTTATATAAAAATGTTACATTCGTAGGGACTGGCGTTGCCAAATGGCAACACCAAAGTTTGAAAGGGTGTGCAGAAATAGTTTTTGTATTTGTGGTTATAAATATAAAAGTAACACATTTTGGATACATTTACGAATCTAACATAAACATTTCAGGCGTTATAAATGGTATTTGTTAAAGTTATAAATACTTACACCAGCTTGAGATCCATTTTCCAACCAACAAGTTACACGTGCGTACTATTTAGGTTATAGTTACTATATGAAGAGCTTTACAGCAACTTTGGCAAGACAGTACACGAACAGTGGGTTTATTTACGCGCTAGTAGTGACATCTACCCAACATCATTGAAAATTAATTCTACAGATTCCTCTCTCACCAACACTTTTTACGTTGCCATATGGCAACGCCAGTCCTTTATGGGTTAAGTTGGAGTTCTATTAATATTCATGCCCTGTTTCTATTATGTTCTAGATTTGAAACAGGTTGTAGTTTACTTATGTTCATATGCAAAAATTAGTTTCTTTACTAAATTAAAATGTATTTGGTATAATTATGGATGTTCATTGTTGACGTCCATCTTTATACTTTTTTTATGTTGTATAAATTAAGATTTATGATCAAAAATGTAACTGTTTGTTAACTAGAATATATGGGGTGAATTCTGTGTGCATGGTGTATTACTCATTTCTCTCATCTACTTGATTGATTCAATACTGAATATAATACTTCATATTGTACAAGGGTTCGTCCCTAATAACAAACTAAAAATTAAACATGATTGTTTTTTAACTTGTAACTAAATAATTATTGAGTGGTATTGAGGAGGCTCAAGACCACCTCAATATGTATATACAGGGGTGCTTCAAAGGTGTACAAAAGTAGACATTCTAAAAAGCGTCATGGCAGTGATCGCTTTTTACAGAAAAGGTGCTTCAATGGAGCTTCAATTTAAAACTTGGGCTTTTTACTTTTATTATTATGTTGTGCTCCTTTATTAGCGATAGTGGATTTTGAAAAGGTTGACAGGCTTTTACACTTTCACATCAAAATAGTATTGTAAACTGTCTTCATAAAAATGTTGTGCTTTTTGATCTCATTGTGCCTTTGGATACCTTAACATCACTTACATTTAAAATTAAATTACCTTTCTCGCTCTTGAGTTTGTGTTAAAAACAGTTCGTGAAGAATTTTAAATAAAACGCCCTATTGGCTTAACAAAATATATCTATATAAAGGGGTGCTTCAAAGGTGTATAAAAGTGGACATTCTAAAAAGCGTCATGCCAGTGATCGGTTTTGACAGGAAAGGCGCTTCAATTTAAAACTTGGGCTTTTTACTTTTATTATTATTTTGTGCTCCTTTATTAGCGATAGTGGATTTTGAAAAGTTGACAGGGTTTTACACTTTCACATCAAAATAGTATTGTAAACTGTCTTAATGAACATGTTGGGCTTTTTGATCTCATTGTGCTTTTGGATACCTTAACATGACTTATGTTTAAAATTAAATTACATTCCTCGTTCTTGAGTGTGTATCGGTTTGTGTTAAAAACAGTTCGAGAAGAATTTTAAATAACAAAATATATGTATATACAGGGGTGCTTCAAAGATGTATAAAAGTGGACATTCTAAAAAGCGTCATGCCAGTGATCGCTTTTTACAGGAAAGGCGCTTCAATTTAAAACTTGGGCTTTTTACTTTTATTATTATTTTGTGCTCCTTTATTAGCGATAGTCGATTTTGAAAAGGTTGACAGGCTTTTACACTTTCACATCAAAATAGTATTGTAAACTGTCTTAATGAACATGTTGGGCTTTTTGATCTCATTGCGCCTTTGGATACCTTAACATCACTTATATTTAAAATTAAATTACCTTTCTCGCTCTTGAGTGTGTACCGGTTTGTGTTAAAGACAGTTCGAGAAGAATTTTAAATAAAACGTCCTATTGGCTTAACAAAATATATGTATATACAGGGGTGCTTCAAAGGTGTATAAAAGTAGACATTCTAAAAAGCGTCATGGCAGTGATCGCTTTTTACAGAAAAGACGCTTCAATAGAGCTTCAATTTAAAACTTGGGCTTTTTACTTTTATTATTATTTTGTGCTCCTTTATTAGCGATACTGGATTTTGAAAAGGTTGACAGGCTTTTTCACGTTCACATCAAAATAGTATTGTAAACTGTCTCGATGAAAATGTTGTGCTTTTTAAGCTCATTGTTTCTTTGGATACTTTAACATGACTTATGTTTAACATTAATTTACCTTTCTCGCTCTTGAGTATGTACCGGTTTGTGTAAAAAAACGTTCGAGAAGAATTTTACATAAAATATACTATTGGCTTCACGAAATATATGTATATACAGGGGTGCGTCAAAAGTTAATAAAATCGGACATTCTAAAAGGCGTCATGACAGTGATTGCTTTTTACACGAAACTATGAAGAAGCTGTAAACGGACGCGATAAAAGCGATTGAAACTATAATAGATTGACGGACCCGCTGGAAGCGGAGGACCCGCTGGAAGCCGAGGACCTGCTGTAAGCGGAGGACCCGCTGTAAGCGGACGTTAGAGCTAGTATTGTATATAATATCAAAAACATAGAATAACAAGAAAGAGAATAATAACGGATTTTACCCGTTATTATTATCTTTCTTGTTATTCTATGTATCCGCGTTATTTCCACTTTTTTTTTGATTTATCTTTCCTGGGTCTCGGATGGCACGCATGTTGACATTAGTCTTCCTCGTGGCGACGTTAGTTGTTGTCTTCAAATATGAGGATCTTCTAGCTGAAGCTACAAATGGGAGTCTGTCACCTGAGGTCTTCCGTATAGCTTACATCTCCAAGGTTATCCCACCTTATTCCTTGGCTACACCATCCTGATGACGACCAATAGTCAGAAACACGTGTCTACGGTTGCTCTACAGCGGAATTTACCCGTTATTATTCTCTTTCTTATTATATATATATGATATTCCTGATGTTTTCGCGGTCGTTTGATGAAACAATGGTTTCTCGGGTTCATGCCCGCGTATCTCAGGACACATCTCACACGCGGCCAAGAACCCGAGAAACCATTGTTTCATATATATATATATATTTTAAATAGATTCTTATCCACTTGATGACCTGGATGTTAAGGCACTCGTCTGGCGAATGGAAGAACTGGAGTTCGAATCTCACTCAGGGTAGAATATAAATATACCGTTTACTTAGTAAACAGCTAATTTATGAAAAATACACAATTTCCATTTAGAAAATTATATTTATGTTGTATTAAACGTTTTTTTTTTGTTTCTTCGAAAAGGAGAATATCATTTTCATCAAAATTTTCTGCTGCATTTAATTTATAATTATTGTAATACAGATAATTTTATACTTACTATTGTTTCTTTACTGATTTGTTATAAGAGAACGTCTAGCAACGCTTCGGGCTATAGTGATAGATATTCAATTAGGCAATTACGACATGGATCGAGTACGTCAGTGATTACAAACTTGAAATGATGAAAATAAATGACGGCTTTAAATTAATCCAATAAATACTTATTGAGATTCGGTGCCATAAAGATTTATCGTTTTTACATACGTACAATTGCATTACATTAGAATACATATTCAAAGAATGCGTTGCACTTGAATGGATATGGACGGGTTTTAAGTTGCATCGTTATTCATGCGTAGTGATTGGTAATTATCCGCTCGAAGATGTAAAGAAGTTATTACGTTCCACCTGAAAGAAAGTAAAAAACAAAAACAAAATGATGGGTGTACAAATAAAGATATAGGGTGTATTATTCCTGGAATTTAATATCGATTGGTGTCAAGTAACTTAAGGATGGCTCGTCATAATTTTTGTATTTAAGGCTTATCAGTACTTCATGACAAATAATTGTAAATAAATTGGTGTGGCTTCTACACGATATTCTTATATGAATTTAATTCTTCTACGTATAGTTTTGTTGCGTTTTCGGGTTCGCAATAAACAACTCGTGCAATTTATTTATTTAAAACAGTCTGTATATTCACACACGTAAAATTAATTACAATATAAAAATATATAACTAATCAAAATATAAAAATGTAAAATAAATGTAACGCACTTAAAACTACTATAAATGAATTAACACATGTATTTATTTCACTACTGTTATTTATGTACCATACTGTAGCGTATTTATATCACTTCTATTTATACTCCGTAATATTTATGTAACAACTACACTCACTTATTTATGCTTACTCTTCGACTACCACTCAAGGAACTATTTATTTATGTTCATTTACTTATCTGCCTGTTCCACACGAGACTATTGAATGAATCTCTTATTACGGAATGACTCATCCGTCGGTTCAACTGCTTTTATATACGCATACGAAACATCTGGAAACATTTGCGAAAACTCCATCTTTCTCTCGATGTTTATAGAACATACGACAGACCCTCCGTCGCCCAGACATTATACATATGTGGATGATTTATGATGCGTCGCGCCAATGTTTACTCTCCTTTTGTCATCGCCCGGATGTCTGCTTCTTTGTGGGCTTCTTTCGTTACAGTTTAATAAATTTTTCAATTTGCATATTACTAAATCGTCAAGTGTTTATGTTTAGTATTAAAATGTCTGCAATAAAACGAAAAAACGTAAATTGCACACAATTATTATAGAAAACCATAAATACATAAATACACAAATATACATAAATAATTAATTAGAAATTAACTAAAATTGTAATACGGCTAGATTATTGTATATAATAACGATTAAATGCAAAAAACTTAATTCAAATACAAAGGCACTTTTGCTTTAAGACTACATGTCGAGAAGGGCATTCATCCTATCCGTATACAAGATAATTTAGGCTCTCAACCAATGAGTTTGACAGGCAGCCACTAACGTTTTTCGTGCGTAAATTACTATATAGACTGTATAGTCCATTGTATTGTTAGTATTATCAAAAACTATTATTACGATATAGACTATGATCCTATTGTATTAAATTAAGACGTAAGCGTCTTTCCTATGAATCTAAGTCCAGCAGAAACTGCGTGAACGTCTCATGCGCTGAGCCATTAAGAAAAGTGCGGAGCAGACCTACAAAGCGTGTTTTGCTAATTTTATCATGTTTTGACTTATAGATGGCGTTGGATTCTATAGGCAAATTTTACTGTATTATGCAAGCTTGGATATTCCAATCAAATTATATTATGTATTATAGGTATATAAGTAATAATATACAGGGTGAGTCATCTCCGCGGATCAGGCCGATTGTGCCTTCACGAGTAATGATATTTCAAGGCGGTTAGTTATAGTTTCTTAAATGCAACACCCTATATATTATTAGAATTTTGTATTCCCCGTATAATTTTCAGTCAAAAAGTAATAAGATAGTATACGTCTAAAGCAGTGGTTCCCAAACTTATTTTGCCTACTGCCCACTTTGAGAATAAATTATTTTTTAGCGCCCCCATTTTTTCACCTACTCAAAAACCACTATAACTTCAAATTAAATTAATTATTGTGAGCTATATTAGCGGAGATTAAACATTCATTCTAAACGAGACTTTTACTATGGGTTATAGTAAAAGTCTCGTTTAGAATGAATGAGTTAACTTGAGACCTGAGCGTAGTAGGTAGTACACAACGGCGCTCAGGTCTCAAGTTAACTTTTACGGGCTACACCTGCCAATGAGAATGATTATTGAAACGCAACTTTATAGTATTCAGACAAAGTATCTTTTATTCAAAATTCAAAATAAAACAAACATAATCGATTCTAATATAAAAACTAATGTGAAGGATGAATCTGATGCTGTTTAATAAGTTTGTTGATATCAGGTTCCAATTTACTCAAGAACAGCCGCAAGTCACCACGTTCGGTAACATGCAAACGATTTCTCTTTTTAGTAAGCAGCGTTGCTACAGCACTAAATCCACGTTCACACAAATATGACGATGGGAATGCTATCAAGAATCGTTGAATGATTGACCACAATCCAGGGTACAATTGCGGGATCGGTTTTTGTAGCCAAAATTCTTGGTAGCCATTTTTGAACTTGATTTTTATTTCCTCGTTCGTTGTCAATTCTATAAGTTCTTCTTCCAGATGTGGTGATATTGCTGTGTTGACATTTGAAAACGGATCCAACACCCAGTCTGGTATTTCCAAGTTCAAAATATCCTGGTATCGTTCGGTGAAGTCAATGTGGAGCTTTTCCAAATGTTGGCAGTAGGCAAACAAGTCGTCGTTACTGCAGGATACTGATAAATTCGGAAAATTATGAAACTCACGTCTGCCCATATTCTTTTTGTGTAGAAGCAGTTTGGCTGCGAAAGCAGCAACGACATTTTTTGTTTTAATTAAATTTAGTTCATCGCCTTGCAGTTGGAGATTCATGTTGTTGAACAATTTATACAGGTCTGTCATGTAAGCTATATCATTTTTTGATGTAATGAGCTTGTTGCGCAATTCTGTATCTTTAGTTTCCAAAAACTCTATCACAGAGTCAAACAGGTTGTAAAATCGAGTCAGACAATTGCCTCTTGATAGCCAACGAACTTCGGTATGAAACAACAAACGGTTGAAATCTTCGTCATTAGTAACACAAAGCTGATGAAATAATCTATCATTCAAAGAGCAGTTACGGATTTTATTGACTGCTTTGATGACATATTGCAGTGATTGAAATAGTCGTTCACTTAAATTTCTAGCAACCAAATGTTGTCTATGAATAACGCAATGTACAGCAAGGACATCTGGAATTTTATTTTTTACGTACGCTATGAAGCCTTTATGGCACCCTGTCATAGCCGGAGCGCCATCCGTAGCAACTGATATAATATTTTTCAAGGGAATCTCTTTCTCATCACAAAACTTTTCCAATGTATTGAATATGGTTTCGCCTTTTGTATCGGTCTCTAAATTTCTAGCAAACAATAGTTCTTCACATATTTTCTCATCTTTAATAAACCTCACGTAAGACAGCAACAATGCTTCATTAGTTGGTAAAGTGGACTCATCGAGCTGAATTGAGAATTGACTAGTCCTCAGATGATTGCACAATGATTCTTCTATGTTTCCGGCCATTTCATCAATTCGTCTTTGCACAGAATTATTACTCAAAGGAATTTTTCCGATAATATCTGCGGCCGGTTTATGAAGCACAGTAGTTATTACTTCCTTTATTGCTGGCAAAATTAACACTTCTCCGATGTTGTGTGGTTTGCCTTTTTGAGCAATTAACAAAGAGATGTTGTACGAAGCTCGAAGTCCGTCGTCATCTTGCTTAGCAGCCGCCGAAAAGAGTTTTGCTACACTTGGCCGAGTATTATGCTTCTTCTCTAGGTCTTGAAAATATGCTACATTCTTGTCTTTCTTATCTGGATGCATTTTATTCAAATGATCTTGAAGTCTTGAAGGCTTCATTGCTTCATTCGAAAATGTTTTTAGGCATAGAAGGCACAAAGGCGACGATGGGTTTGTAGGATTTTCAATGAATCCGAATTTAATATATTCCGCACAGTATTGCCGTCTCTTCTTTTTTACTTCCGACATTGTTTTGTTTTGAGAAATACGTAAGTATAAGTGTTGAACTTAAGTACTGCTTATCTATTACGCGCGAAACCGCAAATGAAAATAAAATAAATATTACGTTGTTTATATAGGATTGCATAAGCAGCACGCACCGACAGGAATAAGACAAACATGCATAAACTCGTTTATCTCATTCGACGCTCAATCGTACTCAACAAGTAAGAACAAGTATTCTATGAACCAGCCGATTGATACAGTTGCCTTTTTATTTGTTTGTTTGTGTCTCTTTTCGTTTCGAAACGGAGCGACCGATTGATATGTTTTTTATTTTATTTATTCAATAAAACAGGACAGATATATGAACTACTCGGAGAGAAATATCGAACCGAGTTGGTTTGAGCAATCTCTTAATTAATATTAGTTGATGTTCACAAGCTGTAGTCGAGAGTAGGGATGGGACATCGGTGGGTAAACATCGATATCAAACATCGATGTTAACATCGTTGATCAACATCGATGGTTACAAAATATCGACTACCAAACATCGATGTTTTTAAACATCGATAATTATATTTATAGATTTATTTTTTGGCAGTTTAACAAAAACTTTATTATAACTTAATTAATTTACGTCCTTAACAAAATGATATAAAAGATATCACTATTCAAAAAAAATAATAAAAGAAATATATACATTTATAATATGTAGTTAACTTTAGAAACTACTCAAAAAAAACTATATAAAAAAACAATATTATGCAATTACGCATGAAACAACCACATGACTTAAATCGTCTGATACTTAAAAAATATATACATTTACGTGTATCAAAGCTTTTTAAGAGAACGATTTTTATTTGGGATTTTATAGTCTTGCATTTTTTTTTGACTACGCTGGCAAATACCGAGATACATATGGATATGGTTTTATATTTCTGATGTGTCATCTTGCATTTAATACGTGTATCGTCGTGTATGATTGTACGCACTAGGGAATTTCCCGAAGAAGTATACATCGGTAATGTCTATCTCCCTTCTTTTTCTATGAAAATACGTTTACCTCCTTCACTTATTCTGCATGCATACATAATTTAACTTTTATTCTGCACATTAAAAGTACTATAAATTTATGTATTTAATTATATATTATTTAAATATTTATACTGAGTAATATTTAAAAGAGCCTAAAATGAAATATTCGAATTTATATGATATAGCACTGTGAAATTTAAATACTTCTTTTATTCGTAGACAATTTTACAGCCTCGTAGCCTGTATGTGAGCTGTTAATTTGGAAACATTTTTGTATTTGTCAACAGAGGACGCTGTTTTATTTTGTGATTAGTGCAAATACATTTTGTCAAGCTTAAAAGTTCGATGTTCACTATATTTCTTCTAACATCGATAGTTTATCGATAAATCTAAATTGCAAACATCGATGCAAAAACATCGAACATCGATCCTAAAATATCGATGTTCAATGAACATCGATGTTTATCGCCCATCCCTAGTCGAGAGTCGAGAGCTCAGTCGGTGTCTAAGAGTCCTCCTAGATTCTAGATGAAATTACAAATCGCCCCCTAAGCCTTTACACAACGCCCCCATTTTTTTTCTGGGTCTCTTACCGCCCCCCTTTAGACCTGCAGCGCCCACAAGGGGGCGTTATCGCCCACTTTGGGAACCTATGGTCTAAAGTCTAAAGTTTTCGACTTATTGAATGTGTGAAGTTAGCCCCCCTTTTTTCGAATATCGGATATCTGACGGTTGTTCCAGGTTGTTCTATGTTTGTTCTAAATTGTTCCAAAGTATTTCTAAGAAAAAATCGAAATTGGTCAAGATAATAGGAAAAACGATTTTACAATGGGCGGAATGACTTGTGCTTCCGAATATTATAATGTAGTTAAATCTTTTGATATATAAGAGATACGGTTCTGATGTATTAGAATAATGTTTAGAACAAATCTAGAACAACCTGGAACAACCCTCAAAATTTCAATTATTGCAAAAAGGGGGGGGGCGTGAGAAAATAGTTTTTTTCTATTATCTCGGCCAATTATGATTTTCTCTTTGAAATACTTTGGAACAATTTAAAACAAACTTAGAACAACGGTCAAAATTTCGATTTTCGAAAAAAGGGGTGCCTACGAAAAATTGGTTTTTGCCGTTTTTTCGGTCAATTATGATTTACTTTTTGAAATATTTTGGAACAATTGAGAACGAACCTCGAACAACCTGAAACAACCGTTAGAATTTAGATTTTCGAAAAAAGGGGGGCTAACTTCACACTTTTGGATTTGGGTTTTTTGCAATATCTTTTGATATATAACAGATACCGTTTTGACGTATTCGAACAATGTTTAGAACAAACCTAGAACAACCGTCAAAATTTTTATTTTTGCAAAAACTGGGTCCGACTTCATACTTTTGGCTTTCATTTTTCCCCATTTTCTCGTCTGATTTTGATTTTTTCTATGAAATACTTTGGAACAATGTAGAACAAACCTAGAGCAACCTAGAACAATCGTCAGAATTACAATTTTCAAGAAAAGAGGGGCCGGCAAAAACTCGTTTTTTTCGGTTATCTCGGCCAATTTTGATTTCCCCCCGAGATTCTTTGGAACAATGTTTAGAACAACTAGAGCAACCTAAAACAACCTTCAGAATTTCAATTTTCAAAAAAGGGGGGCTGGGTGACAAAGTCGTTTTTTCAAATATCTCGGCCAATTTTGACTTTTTTTTTGAAATACTTTGGAACAATTTAGAACAAACCTAGAACAAGCTGGAACAACAGCCAGATTTCTGATATTCAAAAAAAGGGGGGCTAACTTCACACACCCATTTTTCTGAAAAATTCAATGTTTGTATAAAATTATATTTCTCGAAAGCGACGTGTTAGATGGACACAATTTTTTCGTAGTGTTGTTTATAATAAGACGTCTTAATAGAAGCATACTTTATTTTTTTTAGTTACGAATTGCATGTGCAGAAAACTGGATTAAAATTACATAACACGTTTTTGTATAAAAGTAATTTTTTTCAAATGGAACAGCCTGTATATTAGTTTATTTTTGAATTGATTATTTAATTTCACATCAAAAACATGTAAGACGTTAATACTTTAAAAGTGACTATTACAGAGCTATTGTCATTTTTTGATATAATTTTGCCAACTTCAATTTTTTTATTTGAATACGGTAAGTATAGTGAATCATATTTGTTGCAATATTGATAATTGAATGGATACCATTTAACAAGTTGTTACTCAGTTGAGAAACATGCTTTTATAATGAATTTTTCTAAAATTAGCTTAGAGATATGATTTTTATACATGTGGGGGGAATTACAAAAAAAATGTTTACTAGCTTAAGATTTTGAGTTGTTTATAAAACTGCGTTCCAAATATATATAATATAACATTACTCTTCTCTTTTCTTCTACTTTTATAATCTTGGTAAGTGTCTCATTTCTATATCTACATACTTATACAAAAATTGGATATATTGTACTTACAGTACACTCTATGTCAGCAATATATTTCATAAAATAAATAGAATATAGTACAATAAACAAATTTTAAAACAAAACAAATTAATACCTTAATTATAGTAACTGCAGAAACAGGAATTAGGAGGTTATATCAACTTTAATTAGTGAAAAAGAAACTACAAAATAACAATAAATATGTATACTAAAATAAGCAACAATTATTTCAACAAGTATTCACATGAGTCTTCATGCACTTCTAAATGTTTTTGCAATACGCTTTTGAAATGATATATCGACATTAAAAAGAACTTTAGGACTTATATTTCTAAATATATCTCGAATATGTTCCCGCATTGCTTCTTTTGTCCTTACAGGTATTCTGTACAGTTGCCCTTTTAGGTGTCCTAATAAAAAAAAAATCTAATTTTGTGATATCCGTATACTCATGTGAATACATGTTGAAATAATTTTCGCTTATTTTAGTATACATAGGTACATATTTATTGTTATTTTGCAGTTTCTTTTTCACTAATTACAGTTGCTATAACCTCCTAATTCCTGTTCCTGCACTTACTACACTACAATTAAGGTTTTGTTTTAAAATTTGTTTATTGTACCTTATTTATATATAATGATTTTGTACTTATATTTTTATACTGTTTTTGTGCTAATATTGTATATGTTTTTGTATTTGACTTTATAGTCTTATCTTTTCTTATTTTTTGTATAGTACTGTTTAATTGAATAATGCTTCATTTTTACCATTTGTTTTTGCTTTATACTTTACTAGTTAGAAAAGCCATTTAATTCTTTTTAAGTCGGGGTGATGGTGGGTATTGATACTCGATATTTGTTACTTTGACAGAATCATTTATTGTTATATTTGTATAATTATTTGTTCAGTTTGTATTTTGTGGTGCTGTGTTACTGATGAGGATTGGTTGTTTGAATGTACGTTCACTATTTATTGGGTTTGCTGAATTTCGTGCGCTTCTGCTTGATAACAATTTTGATGTTCTTATGTTAACTGAGACATGGATGTCAACGAGTACTGATCCTGCTGTGTTTACCATACCAGGGTATTGTTTCTACCACCGGGATAGGGAGGGTAGGGGCGGGGGAGTTGCGGCCTACCTTAAAGCTTCCCTTAATTGTCAGGTTATCGATTTAGATTTTTCGGTTGCTTCTTCACTTGAGTATATTATCCTAGGCATTAAGCTGCCTACAAAAACTATTGCTATCGGAAATTTTTATAGACCTCCAAGAGGTAATATTCATGATTTTATAGACGATTTCGATCATATTCTTTCTTATATTTATCCCGGTAGTGACTACATTATTTGTCTTGGTGATTTCAATGTTGATCAATTTGATTTAAATAACCCTTTACGAGCCTGTTTAGAATCTTACGGTTTCGCTCAAGTGATAAAGGAAGCAACAAGAATTACTGAAACGTCCTTTACACTTTTGGACCCCATATTTGTGTCCAATTCTGATCTGGTTGTTTCGACTGGTACTATTTCGGCTGATCTGATATCTGATCACAGATTGGCTTTTTGTGAATTATCAACTAGGTTCGTTAAATCCGCTCCTAAACTTATTCGTTACAGAACTTTTAGAAACCTATGTTATGCTTCCTTTGCAAATGATTTGCACAATCTCTCCTGGGCTTCCCTGATTTGGGAGGGTGATATTGATCGGAAACTTGATATTTTCAATGAATTTCTGACTACTTTGTTTAATTTTCATGCTCCAATGGTGGAGGTTAGAGTAACTAAGCCAAAAGCTCCCTGGCTGACTGAAAATTTGAGAATGTTTATGAAGTTAAGAGATAAGGCGCTTTCTCATTTTAAAAATACTAGATCTGTTGATGACTGGAATAAATATAAAGAACTTCGTAATTTTACTCTAAATATGGTTAGACTTGAAAAAAAGAAATATTTGGATACTGCTTACAATTCTTCTAATCCTAAAAGATTATGGACCACGCTTCGGTCTCTTAATGTCAAGTCCTCCTCTGAGACTCTACTGCCCAACCATTTAGCTGATGTTCACAAAATTAACGATTTCTTTGCGCCTTTTGTTCAATCTGTTAATGATAATTCCAATGATTTGATTGCTTACTATAATTCCACCCATCATGGTTCTGGAGTCTCTTTTGGGTTTGCATTGGCATCAGTTGAGGAAATCCATACAATTCTTAATGGTATTAAGACTAATGCATATGGGTGTGATGATATTTCGGCAACCATGCTCAAATACTGCAGTCCTTTCATTGATCCTTACGTTACTCACATTATAAATTGTTGTATTGAGCGGTCCTATTTTCCTGCAATGTGGAAATCGGCCTTGGGTATGCCCTTGCCTAAAAAAAAAATCCTACGACCTTCTCTGACATTAGAATAATAAGTATATTGCCAGTTCTTTCTAAAATATTGGAGAGGGTTCTTTATAATCAGATATTCAATTTCTTTACTGCCAATAATTTTCTTTCCCATTATCAGGCTGGTTTCCGGAAGGGCTTTAGTACGGCCACGGCGTTGGCTTATGTGTTGAATGGAATAATGACGTCTATTGATAACGGATTGACTTCTGTGCTTATTCTTTTGGACTACTCGAGGGCATTTGACACGATTTGTCATCCGCTGCTTATTTCTAAGCTCAAATATTATGGATTTTGTGATGATGCGCTTGTTCTACTTCGATCTTACTTGTCTGGAAGAACGCAGCGAGTCATGTATCGTGGTGATGTTTCAAATACTTCCGCTATTTTATCCGGTGTTCCTCAGGGTTCAATCCTGGGCCCGCTGCTTTTTATTATTTACACTAATGACATTTTATCATCTGTGGATCACTGTAACGTCCAAGCCTATGCAGATGACACACAGCTATTTCATTCATTTCCTCTTCATGAATACCAAATGGAGGCTGATAATATTAATGCAGACTTGTCTAAGGTGAACAAATTATCTCTTGAACATAATTTAATACTTAATTCGCAGAAGACTAATGTGTTAATTTTTGGCTCTAAATGTCATATTGAATTTTTAAAATCTAATTTGCGGTTACGTATCTCGAGTAATCTCTTACCTTTTTCCGATGTTGCGAAAGATCTTGGGTTATTAGTTGATACTCGACTTCGTTTCAGTGAACATGTTTCTTATTTGTTGGGGAAGTCCTATGGAGTTTTGAGAGTTTTATATGCGAATAGACATATTTTAAATTCTTCTTTGAAGCCAGTACTATGTGAATCCCTAGTGTTGTCTCAGCTTAGCTATTGTGATTTCATTTATGGTCCATGTTTGGTTGCGCGGGATGGGTTGCGAATTCAAAAGCTTCAGAACTCTTGTTGCAGACTTATTTGTAATCTTAGGAAGTACGATCACATTTCAACCAGTATAAAATCTGTTGGGTGGTTAAATATGGAAAACCGACGTAAACTTCATCTGGCAAACTTTGTCCATGCGCTGCTTCAATCGACGTCTCCGCCCGTCCCTCTCAGAGGCTTCTTGATTCCACGGCATTTCATCCATGTTCTCAATACGCGTTTCAAACATTTGCTCACAGTTCCGCGTCATCATACATCTCTTTTTCAGCGATCGTTCAGTTATTCCGCCGTTACGCTTTATAATAGTATACCGGTTGATATTAAAAGCCTCTCTAGTTGCGCGGGGTTCAGTCGTGCCCTTACATCTTACCTTTTTTCTTTGCAGTAGCACAGTTTCACATGCTCTGATGTCCGAGTTGTTTTTTTTTCTGTGTTTTTTTTTGTTTTTTCTGTGTTTGTGCCGTCTATTACTTTGATTATTATTTTATGTTTATTTTGTATTAGTTGATGGACTCTGGTTGAGTATGAGTAGCTTTAGCTAGACTTCGCCAGTTTTCATCAATGGTTTACTTTCTCAAATAAAGGCAAATTATTATTATTATTATTATTATTATTATTCTATATACAGGGTGTAGCACCTAAGATGCCTCGGACCGTAGCTCCTCTATCATACAATATATCGAAAAAAGTCTAAGAGAAAAATTGTCCATAATTACAATCGCAATTTTCCTAAAATATTTTTGGTCATCAGTGCCGTGCCGAATTCTGGTGGCGTATCAAACCTATGTTTTTTTTAAATGAAAGAATATACAGGGTATATCACGACGAGATTTTGTTAGAACAATATAGAAAACTAATAAGAGTTGAGTTTTGAAATTTCGCAAATATTAGTTTCGCCTTAAGCTCTTTCGATTTAAAATAGTTTTGAATTGTTGCTACTTCCGGTTACACCGGAAATGGATATCAACTTCCTTATTTTAAATGGAATACCCCATTTTTTATGATTGATTCGTATTTCCAACTTAATTTTAAGGATAGTTTGTTTAACAAATGTTGCCTCTAAAGTTAGCCATTTTTGAAGTATTTCAATTTTTGTAAAAAAATTGACAGCTGCGGACTATTACTCACAACAACATTCCCAATAATTGAATGCATGCACATATTTAAAATTTTAGGTAATCATTTTGGAAAGTATACTGCTTCAAATGCGGTATTATAAACTTTTCAAAATAATACAGGGTGATCAGGAAACAATGTTAAACATTTCATCCAGAAAATATCAATATCATGTTATTTTTAAATAGCAACCTACATTTTTTTTCAACTTCATTGGATTACACCTTCAAAATTAGGGGCAGTATGTATTTACTTCCCTATAACTAAACGTCTTAGTTTCAGAGTTATTTTGGAAAATGAATCAATTCTTTTAAAGTTTTATTTTGTATAATCAGTTAGGCTATGGAAACTCATATAAATAAATAAAAACAAGTTGCAATCGTAATGCCTGTCATCAGTAAGGTATTTACTAGTGCTATTCAGCGTTTTTTTTGTCTTTCGTTTCTGAATACTTGAGAATAATAATAATAATGTCGCGATCTGGATTTAATAACAAAGATTTTTTAAATCTAATAATAACATATGGTGAATGTAATAGAATAATCGACAGGACATGTCGTATTTATGCAGAGAAATATCCAAATCGGTCAAGACCTACCAAGAGTATCTTAAGCAATCTTTTAAAAAATTGCATTTCCTTCGGATCATTCTTGCCGAAAACAACCAAAAGAAAACCTGTTGCTGATAGTGAAAATGTGGAGGTAACATCACTTGCTTACTTTACAGCACATCCTAGTAATTCTCTAAAGGACGCAGAAGCTGAAGTAGGTGCATCCAGAATGAGCACACATCGAAATTTGAAAAAGAACAAGTGGCATGCTTACAAATCTCAACCTGTTCAACGTATTAATGAAGCTGATTTTGTAACAAGAGCGCAGTATTTATTGTGAGTGGTTTTTAATGAAATCACAAGAAGACGACGATTCCACAAAAAATCTTATATGGGCAGATGAATCAAAGTTTTCTAGAAATGGAATATCTAATCGACACAATAGCCATTTTTGGTCCGAAGATAATCCTCGAGCTGTTAGGCAACGACGTTTCCAAGAGTCTTGGAGTTTTAATGTATTTTGTGCTATTAAACATGACAAAATATTTGCATTGCATTTTTATGAAGAAAATTTAAATAGTGAGTGATTTATAGACATCTTAAGAAACGTCATAAATTTAAATTTAAATACACTGTCCGCAGAAGAAGCTCGTAGTGTATGGTTTCAGATGGATGGTGCACCAGCACATAGTACTAGAGCTGTTAAAGAAGTATTAGACAACATATTTTATGACAGGTGGATCGGAAATAAAGGACCTTATAGGTTTCCACCGCGATTACCCGATTTAACGCCCCTAGATTATTTTATTTGGGGCTATGACAGAAAAAGTATATAGTGTACCTGTTACCACCAAAGAAGATATGATGGCCAGAGTGTGAGGCGCGTTCAATAAGACGGTACCATGATTCAGCATGCTACGCGTACAAACATTTTAAAAAGAGTAAGAAAGTGTTTAGAAAGAGGTGGTGATGTGTTTGAAAACTTTATTTAAGATTATTAGAAACTATTATTAAGAATAGTTCTTCTCGATATCATGTAATTTTCATTTAAATGTTTTAGGACATTATTAAATGATGACTTGTTTTGTTTATATTTAATTACATGAGTACTTTTTTTCTTATGTAACGTCATACCGCTAACTTTAGCGGTTTCGCTGTTATAACGGTTTTTCTTCGCAGTTAAACCATACTTCGACATTTTTTTGGCAGAAACTAAATTGTACCGGCATTTGGATTTCAAATTTAGGGGTAGACTAAGACCACTTCTACCTACTCTTAATTTTTTTTAAGTGATTTAAGGAAAGAAGATAATTTTTGATTGGGCTTTGCAAATAGTAATTTTTTTCTAAAATATCAAATGGGAAGCATATAAAATAATTACATCGTTGGATAATCGAATAATCGAAATTCCAAGTTTTCCATTAAAAAAAAAATCATCTTCTTTCCTTAAATCACTTGAAAAAAAAATTAAGGGTAGGTAGAAGTGGTAGTCTATCCCTAAATTCGAAATCCAAACGCCGGTACATTTAATTCCTGCCAAAAAAAATGTGGAAGTATGGTTTAACTGCGAAGAAAAACCGTTATAGCAGCGAAACCGCTAAATTTAGCGGTATGACGTTACATAAGAAAAAAAATGCTCTTCAGGGGCTTTCCGAATTAGTCATAAAATATATATTGTTCCATTTAAAAAACATAGGTTTCATACGCCACCGGAATAAGGCACGGCACTGAAGACCAAAATGGACAATTCTCTCTTAGACTTTTTTCGATATATTGTACGATAGAGGAGCTACGGTCCGAGGCATCTTAGGTGCTACATCCTGTATGTTATGAAATATATTGCTGACATAGAGTGTACTGTAAGTACAGTATATCCTATTTTTGTATAAATATGTAGATATAGAAATGAGACACTTACTTGGAATGCAGTTTTATAAACAACTCAAAATCATAAGCTAGTAAACATTTTTTTTGTAATTCCCCCCATAGGTACAAAAATCATAGATCTAAGGTAAGTTTTAGAAAAATTCATTATAATATCATGCTTGTCAAATGAGTAACAACTTATTAAATGGCATCCATTCAATTATCATGTTGCAACAAATATCATGGCTCACTAATTAAAATAAAAAGCTTGAAGTTGACAAAATTATATCAAAAAATGTCAATATCTCTGTAATAGTGACATTTATGGTGGAATTCTGTAACTTTCTCGGAAGCTCCGGCTATCGTAGGCCCTGGCAACGAAGTGACGTTGCGATGACGATTTCAGAATTTTTGCAGTTAGTGACGTAGAAGTGTCAAAACTTTCGTGAGAAAAGATTTTGTTGGTTATATTGTGGTTATATTATTATTATATAATTATTGTTAATATATTGTTCCTGTTGTTATATTTATAGTTTCTGTTAGTTTATTTGTTATAATTATTATTGTTTTATATTTGCAAATATGAATGGCGCTATAGCATTACTATTAGATGAAGATCACAACAGGTAGGTAATCGATAATATAAAATATATAGAGTATACATAATATTCTCTATTTTCCTTATTTTAGAATTTATATGCGTATATTCCGAAAACGTTTAAGAGATCACGGAAATCCTTTTGAAATACCAAACAGGCATTTTAAACAAATGTTTAGACTGAATAAGGACACTGTTCAAAACCTGATCCAGTTATTGGATGGACATATTGAACAAACAAATATATCATTACATTTGAAAGTTATTATCATAAACATCACTTGAAATGCATATTAACTTTGTAGTGCACATTATATATTTGTTACAGGTCTTAACAACAATAAATTTCGTAGCATCAGACAGCTATCAGAATTGTGTTGGTATTAATAGCTTTGTTTCTCTCAGTCAGAGTTCAGTAAGTCGAATAGTTCATCAGGTCTGTCTTGTAATATCAAACAATTTATTCCCTGAATGGATAAAATTTCCCAGTGATTGTGAATCGAAGAATCGTGTCAAGCAAGGGTAATTATGTTGTATCAAAATATTCTAAAAATAATTCTTTATTTTGTTTTTATGATAAAAGATGGGAGACCGGAGATGTATTTTGTTTAATCGATAGCACCCAGTTCATATATTTACCAAGGGTAATTAAGGGTATCATTTCTAAACGTTCTAACAATTATTCTTCTGTATAGTTTTTATGAAAAATGGGGTGCACAAGATGTAGGTGTAATTGATGGCACACATGTTGATATACTTGCTCCACCTTTAGCCGATGAAGAACACTCTCCTTTTGTATATATATATTTTTTATATTCAGATACTGTAATTTTTTTTCTAAATTTCAGCACTACTTTTATGGTAAGGTTAATAAAACAAAATATATTTGACAATAAAATGTGTTTTATTTTTCAATATTTATACGAACAATCTCTATTTGAGTACCTATTATTCAAAGTTCACATTTCTAGTTCAGTATTATTATTTTTCTTTTTGATCTTTATTGTTAAGATTTAATAGTAAACATATAATTCATATCCAATATTAGTATAATTATCCGAGTCAAATGTCTTCATTCTTTTATAATACTTGCTGGTAAATTTATCAAACAATAATTTTTTACATTCTTTTGAGTTGAAAAAGTGCAAATTTCAGCCTAATGAATATTACTCTCCTGTAAAAACTGCAAATAAAGAGAACTTTCAATTACTATAATTTCAGAGGCTCGACAACAAAATCCTGCAATAATATCGAAAGATTTGGTGTACCAAGTACAACAATACATCACAGGATTGGTTGATTTTCTAAATACAAAATCATCTATATCCTTCAACCATTTATATACTTTGGCCTATGCTATTAAAACTTAATGTTACCTTTTTGGAGCCTTAAACATTAATCGTTCAATATAGTTACATATTGATAAAATCTTTACCGTTTGACTTACAAATAAAGAAAGTCATTGACTAAACAGGTAAATTTCCTCTTATCTTCTTCAACATAATATTAAGTTAAACATCTTCTCAATTTGATGTAGTTTTATTATTAGAAAATCTTATGAAAAAGTCAACTTTAAATTGTGAAGTTATTGTGAACACGATACCATAA
Organism: Amphimallon solstitiale; assembly: GCA_963170755.1. NCBI lineage: Eukaryota > Metazoa > Arthropoda > Insecta > Coleoptera > Scarabaeidae > Amphimallon > Amphimallon solstitiale. Next base: position 45,168,534 of record OY720678.1, on the reverse strand, counting down.
TATCCTTTATCGAACATTTAGTTTGTGCACATTTCACATGCTTTATGTTGTGTGGATATTGTCTGCTAGGTTTATGTATTTTTTTGTGTTTAGGTACTCTTGTAAGAAAAACAATGTCCACTTTATAGGGATACCTGTCCTTGTTGGCTTTATAAAAAAATCACATTTCATCATCCATAAATGTGCCTGAAAAGACATTTATCTGCAAATTCACTATACACTAGTGCGATACTACGTCCTTTGAAACTCTCCTAATGATAAGAGTTCTTGTTGTAATTTTCCAAAATGTTTCGTGCTATCTTAGCAGCAGTATAAACATATGTTTATACTATGTCTTGGCATTACAAAATGTTCCGTACATTTTCTTTTAAAAAAATGTTAGCATTCGCTATATTATATTTCAAACAATTTTCGTATTAGTTAAAATTTTAAATTGAAATATTTTGGTATATGTTTACGAGATGATATGTCTGTTTACATGTTAAACATAAAGGTTATGTACAAAAAATCGTAAATTGACACTTCTACGTCACTAACTGCAAAAATTCTGAAATCGTCATCGCAACGTCACTTCGTTGCCAGGGCCTACGATAGCCGGAGCTTCCGAGAAAGTTACAGAATTCCACCATTAAAGTATTAACGTTTTACATATTTTTGATGTGAAATTAAATAAGTAATTGAAAAATGAACTAAATATATAGGGGTTCCATTTGAAAAAACTGACTTTTATACAAAAACGCGTCATGTAATTTTAATCCAGTTTTCTGCACATGCAATTAGTAACTAAAAAAAAAAGTATGGTTCTATTAAGACGTCTTATTATGAACAACACTACAAAAAATTGTGTCTATCTAACACGTCGTTTTCGAGATATATATTTTCTTAAAAACATTGAATTTTTCAAAAAAATAAGAATAAGTCGAAGACTTTCGACTTTTGGCCTATACTATCTTATTTATTTTTGACTAAAAATTATACGGAGAATACAAAAATGTAATAATATATACAGTGTTCCATTTAAAAACCTATAATTATGGTCAGCCACCAAGTTATGGAACACTGTATAATACAAAATATTTTTAGAATGTGCTCCTAATGAGCAGCTATCACAAGAAAAAAACTGCTTTGAAATATATTTACTCGTAAAAGCGCGATCGGCCTTATCCGCGTAGATGACTCACCCTGGATAAAATATATATAGGATATTACGTAGCCATTTAAACCATATTTTGTCTCTCGATGTGAGAGGAGGTGACAAAAAGTCTTTCAGATTTAAAGAAAAACTAGCAGAGGTAAAAAACTTCATTAGGAATTTATGTATGTATGTACAGTACACAGACTGAGTCTTGGTCGATGGGAGGAGCCTCGACCTATAAATCGCGCAGATTTATAGGTTAGTGTGTGACAGAGAAAGTATTCGGAAAAAGGAAATGATAACATTTGTTCATCATCGCATACATTAGCCGGACGAACGAGTAAATGCAGATAAGAAATTGTAATATACTGAAAAGAGATACATAATGTGTAGCGCTTGACAATTTTTCTAGACTGCTCGTGCTTATCCTAATATTATAAGGATTCACTGCGCACCTTGTGGGAGAGGCACCTCATCGGCCAGATCTCAGTCTGTGAGCTGTACTTAGTAAGTCAATTTTTTTTTATTAAAGTACTTTGGAGGTTTTACAATGAGAAGGTTAGACAAAGTTTAAAAGTAAACTTAAACTTTTTTCAAGAGTATTTAGTCGTCATTTCAACATTGGTATGGAACCCTGCCACGAATGTGTGCACTTTTTGCGTAAGAACACTAAGCCAAATAGCTAACACAAAAACCATAGCGGAGAAAATAGAACTCAAAACAAAGCTAAAATCTCATAAAACTTGTGGCGCTCAGTTCTACAACCTAATGAAAGAAACACCTTCAAAAACTGCATCATTTTATTTTGATTAGCAACAGATGCAGGTATTTTCTAAACTCCCAATTCAGAAAACTTTCTATGCTCAACAATTGTCTCTTTATTTTTTTTTTGTCTAACAAGCAATGACCGTCTTATAATTGCGCTGCTGAAATTGAACCGAAAAATATAGATTTGAATTTCGATTTAGAGTTGCGTTCTTAATTCCCGACGGTGTTGAAAGGAGTTTAAAAGTTAAAATGATGATACAGAGCAGTGCTGTGAAGGGCGAATTAATCCAGTTGACGTCCTTACTTCATAAAATAATATGCCTATTTTATGATATTGTTATAGATATATACAGGGTGAGTCATCTAAGCGGGTAAGGCCGATTATGCCTTTATGAGTAAAGATATTTCGAAGCGGTTTCTTCCTTGTGATAGCTGTTCATGAGGAGCACATTTTAAAAATATTTTGAATTAAACAGAGTGTTCCATAACTTGGTGGCTAACCATAGTTATAGTTTTTTAAACGGAACACCGTATATATTAGGCTAAAGGGGAAGTACTATTAATGTGTTTCCGAAACGACAGATGGCGCGGAAATTATATTTCTATTTTTGTAAAAACTATTTACTTTAGATGAAATATGTAAATTGTTCTGAATTCAAAATTTTATTTAAAAGTGAGCCAACGCGACAGTTTTTTATTCTGGTTTTTTTGTCAAAAATAGAAAAAAGGAAGAGGGCATAGACGCAATTATTTTCAAAAACAGAGCTACAGGGATTAAACAGCATTTTGTGCTGATTCCAAATCTGTGTTTTTTTTTCAAATACGATAATTAGAAAGCCATCAAAAGTGAAATTTTGTATAAGTCTTTTGATCTCGTACCGCCGGTCATGTGCCATGCACCAAGCATCAGCCAGACTATTTATTTATGGCCGTCAGCACATTTGAATGGGCACATACAATGACAATGAATCATCCCACATTGTACAAAATATAAATATCATCAGATTTTTAATCATATTTGTAAGTTTCTGTTTGTATTTTCTGTTTACTTTTGCGACAAATAACAAAAAATCGTAGCGACGAATTGTACTCGAATGAAATTCAATGAACCACGATTTCTACATAATAAAGTGATTTTAGTGTTGTCTTGGGCTTCAGTTTGTTGCATTTACTTTAGTTGTGATATCGTGACGATAGTTGTAACAACAGTACGTAGTGGATATCAGACAATAATTATTGTTATAGAGTGTCTGACAGTTTATCAAATGGATAAGGCAAGATATTCTACTAAAGAACTAAAACACCTACGTCTTAGTGCAAAACGAAAGAAACACTCATCAAAAATCCAAAAATTGCTTCAGAAAAAGTACATAATTGAAAATACGATATGTGTTATTGGTCTGAATTGTTTGTTTTTAGTGCTTCAATCTCGATTCGAGACAGCCCCGGGAGTGACAATTCAGAACAAATGAATTGCATTGTCCCGTAAGTTGATGTTCTGTGTATAAAATCTAGCTACAAAATAATTACTTGAATGTTTTTCAATTATTAATTTTAAATATTAAATTATTTTAGGGCAACAGATAATAATGATCTGCCGAATTCAGTAGAATCCTCAACATCTCAGTCGCAAACACCCGCCAGTCAAAAAACCAAGTAAACAAATTGAATTTTTATATTTATTGCTTACATTATAAACATAAAAATGTCGTTTTAGACGGAAACTAAACCTTTCCACTCGAAGAAAGAAAAAAATTATCAATATGGGATTACTGAAATGGAAATGTGAACAAAAGGAGTATGTATAAATTATTGTGATTATAGAGCGTTATGTTAATTTAATATTATTTATCTATATTTCAGAAAAGTGAAAAGTGAAGTAGCGTCAGGAGAAAGTGGAAATTTATTAATGGTTGACAACATTTACGATTTTGTAGATGAAAATTCGCCGACTACAGACGAAGTTTCAGTGCAGTAAGACACATAAAGTACCCTAGATTATTAGTTACTAGTTTTGGATGATTTTAGGACAACCAGTTCGAAATGTACTTCTTTCGACACAAAAGAAAGAAATATTATAGGTGATTTGTAAGTATTGGTTGATTAGTTAATAATAAGTACCTAAATGCCACTCTATAGCAAATGAGTCGTTACAGACAAAGCTTTGTTCAATTGTACAGGCCCATACTTTTTATAAAAATAAATAGTAAAAAAAAAGAACGTTGTGTATAGATGGAAATTTCTTTATTATAAATTATCAAAAAATCGTAATTTTATTCTTCAGCTAAAAATTTATTTTAGAAACGAAAACTTTTTGCTGGAGCGACTGCCTACTCCTGGAAACGACCCTTGTCTGAAAACGATTTCTGGAAGGTTTATTGTTGATGGTCAACATTTTCTACGGGAAATCAGACACCTGGACACACACAGACTACATTGTGTAAAAAGCTCTGAAGGATATTTTCAATTGAAATCTTGGAGTACTGAATTTATGATTTGGAAATTGTATTTTCAATGTCCATACTGTGGAGCCAAAAAAAAGTGTATTGAGTGAACCAAATGAGACTACAGACACCAAAAATATTACAAAAAGATTAGACATTTGTGAGAGTGCTGTATGGGGTGTTATGTCAATTGGTGGTGGACATAATAATATGGAGGAATTGTTCAGTACAATGGAAATAAAACCCTTAGATAAGAAAACGTTTCAGAAAAAGGAAAATAAGTTAGGCAAGGTATGATAGAATTTTTGTAATGTTATAAAAAATTCGTCAAGTTTCTACAAAATTGACGAAATTTATAATTATGAAGTTTCATATTGCATTGAAAGTGATTAGTTTTATAATATATTCATTATTTATAATTTTTTTTTTCGATATGCAGGTATGGCAAGAGATTCTCTTCGAAAAAATGCTAGAAGCTGGACAGGAAGAAAGGGCCTTGGCTATCGAAAACGGAGACATATCAAACAACGGAATTCCATTTATTACAGTTGTGGTCGATGGAGGATGGTCTCATAGAAGTCACGGTCACCGATACAACTCTAACTCTGGAGTTGCTTGTGTTATAGGGCTTCGAAAAAAAAATTATTGGACATAGATGTCCGTAATAAATATTGTTCGATGTGTCTTTATATAGAAAAGAATAACAAAAAAGATATTATGCATGAATGCTTCAAGAACTGGAATGGTGGTTCATGTGCTATGGAAGCAGATATTCTAGTACAAGCATTTAAACGAAGTAAAACTCTGCATGGAATAGAATATAGGCGTTTCATTGGAGATGGAGACTCCAGTGTCCATAAAAAACTTCAAGAATTTGTGGAATACGGGAAACATATCGAGAAAATTGAATGTGCAAATCGTGCAGTAAAAAACTATACCAAGGCACTTCTCAAAACACAAGGTGTTCCCATACTTATTAGAAAAAACTTGACAAAAGGAATTATAAAACGTTTGACAAAAGGAGCTAGGGCTGCCATTATATATTATTCCCAAAGCACTCAAAGTTCTTCTGACTTGCGAAGTGATTTAAAAAATGGCCCATACCATATTTTCGGAATACATGACAACTGCAAGCCTTATTTTTGTAAATATACGACCACAGATAGCAGTGCCACTTTAAAACACAAAAAATTCACAATTGATTACGTGCAAGAATGTTTGAAACCATTACTGAGAAAAGCTCATCAGCTCGTGACCAATCAAACAAGTAATTTAGCGGAAAACTTCATGTCCCTTGTTGCAAAGTTTTCAGGAGGAAAACAGGTAAACCGCAGTAAAAGAGGTTCCTATACTTTTCGTACGCAAGGCGCCGGCTTAAGCTATCAGTCTGGACCAAAGTGGCAGTATGACACAATTAAAAAAAAACAGGTAAAAGTCCTTCTTATGTCTTAAAAAAACATGTACAGCGCAAGTACAAACAGTATAGCAGCGTGAAGCGATGTCTTTTTACATCAAAGAAAACAAGAAATAAACAGAAAGTTAGTACAGAAGGACAAAAGGATTATGGCGAGAACAGTAACTGTCAAAAACCTGATATGGACGTAGACAATTTCCGCAGAGAAATAGAGATTTCATATCAAGTATGAACGTGACAACCGAGAAGCGTGATGCCATCGAAAGAACTACAAGAGAACAAAGTGGAAGTGACATTTGGTTTGCAGAACGCAGATACAGACTTACTGCTTCTAAAGTAGGGCAGGTGGCTAAACGCAGGAAATCCAGTTTGTGGGCTCCACTTGTTCGATCATTTTTGTATGATCGACCTTTTAGCACAATCGCCACACAATATGGTATGGCCAACGAGGCAAAAGCCAAAGAGGAGTATACAAGTAAAACTGGTACAATCGTTCGGCGGTGTGGCTTTTTCATTGACGTGGATTATGGATTTTTAGGGGCATCGCCCGATGGCCTCATTGATGAGGATGGTATTATTGAAATAAAATGTCCCTTTTCTGCAAGAGACAAAACAATTGAAGAAGCTATTAGAGATCTACCTAATTTTTGTTTAGATAAAAAGGGAAAATTAGAAAAGAAGCATGATTATTTTTACCAAATACAAACGCAACTTCATGTCACAAAAAAGAAATATTGTGATTTTGTGATTAAAACGGAAAAAGAAGTTAAAATAGAGCGTCTATATCGGGATACAGTTTTTTGGGTCGGCATTTTTCCGAAGTTGGAATATTTTTACAAAAAGGTGTTTGTACCTGAAATAGTTGATCCTCGAATTTGCAGATCGATGAAAATCAGGGAACCAACAGAAGTCGTTGATTATTCCTCCGACGAAGATAATTTACCCCTTTCGTATTTTATTAATAGGATATAGGTACAATTTTACATGATGTTTGTTTTTTCACAATTAAGCTTGTTTTTCTCATTTATTTCTTTATAAGAGGACCAAAAGTGTTCATTATTTTTGTTTTTTTTTACATTTATATATGTTATTTGTCTTTAATATATTACAAAAAGGGTTCAATTATGATATAAATATGGATAGGATGAATGTTGTTATTGTGATGTAATTATTAAATATTTTTATTATAATATACCGCACTTACTATTTTATGAATTTTCTTCACTACAACAGCATTCGTATTATCCAAGTGAAACTGTAAAAGTGTATATTGTACTATAAATTTAGGAATGGAATAATAAATAATTTCTTTTTTATACTTGCCAAAGTTTTTTACACTCTTTTCACGAAAATATTTTTAAATCTATCAACTATTGCCTTCTTTCATGTAAGATAGAAAAATATAAAATATATATTTTCTAAAAGAAGTCAGTCATTTGCATCATTTTGTTGCGGCAAAAATTGTCAAAGGAAAATTTAAATTCGCGTTTCGGTCCAAATTGATAATGATTTTTTCTTTTTTGAAGTGCATTTATATTTGGCATACTATTTTGCATTGGCGCTGTTGACGAGTTTTGTCATCTTATCATTGCTTCCATGAAAAGCGCACTTGGAAAATTCAAAAAAAAAATTTTCAAAAAAAGTAGCAAGTTGGCGCAAATTTTAAATATTGCTTCAGTATAAATCAATTTTCAAATTATAAATAGGTTTCAAAACTTCGCTAAAAACAGAAATATAATTTTCAATATATTTGTCTGTTGCACACTTGGTTGAAATTGTTCTTCCCCTTTAGCCTTAAGCAGGAAACAAGTCTTCTTTTTTGAAGACATATCTAAGACAAAATAATTGTTTTAACATGTTCTTATAAGATGTTATAATTACAATTCGTATTGAATATGGTTAAAAAATGTGGCAATTAATTAATGAATTAAACCTTTCTTTCACGAGTTTAGATAAATAAACTATAGAAGCTATATCCTTGATGTTGAATGTTTTTGGATTACACTGTTTATTCAAAGTTATAAACATTGATATTTTCCGGTGACATTAATGTTTTGTAATTGCGGTAGGTCAGTATTATTAGTAGCAAAGTTTACCAAGTTACCACGAAAGTGTGGATATATTTATCGAATACCGTCATTAAAAGTTCTGAAACTAGAATGATGTTGCATATACGAAAAGAATTACTTATTGACATTAGACCAAGGATAATAAATAACGAATATTAATGATGTGGATAGATCACGGATTCTCTAGCATCACAAAAACAACAAACAATCCGGACCGTTGACCTCTCACCGTTAAAATTGCATAATGTTCTTCAATGCAGCGCCGAGCGAACGTGTGTTCCCCCAGGCGATTTTGGCAATTTCGCTGGCCTTCGTCCTTTTCCGTTCTCCTTCGCGCCCTGTTTTCAAACAAGCGGTGCGCTCCTAGTACGCAGGCGACTTCAGTAGAGCTCCACAGCGCGTCGTAACGATGGAAGAAGAGTTACGTTGCTTCGCCTGTAAACAATACTATAACAACCCGGTGCTTTTACCTTGTTATCACGCACTCTGCCTTAACTGTGCCGTAAACCTTCAGCAACCAGCTCACAGTAATGGTGTGGCTTCCGTGGTTACTTCCGAAAATGCAGAAAGCGTCGCTTCCAGTAGTTCCGGTGACTATCAGGAAAGCGATAAATTATCCATTTTAAGCGAAACCGACAGCGGAGTTGTCTGCACGTCCAGACCTAACAGTTACGTCGGTACACCTAATGGTCTTCTTTTTCCCACTGCCCTAAGTCTCGCTTGCCCTTCATGTCACAAATTGGTCTATTTCGACGATAATGGTGCTCACAATTTGCCAAAATATCGCGTAATGCAACACATAGTCGATAAATTTGGCGAACTGAAGAACTTGACTTTAAAGTGTCAGATGTGCGAAAGTGAGCCGGCGAGAGATGCCACGGTCATGTGTGAACAGTGTGAGGTTCTCTATTGTGACCCGTGCAAAGAAATATGCCATCCCGCAAGAGGTCCTCTAGCCAAACATACACTCAGTGAACCTAAGAGGAATTCTGCGGTCAACACCAAGGGAAAGGACACTAAATGTTGCGAACATGCCGAGGAGATCGTATCAATGTACTGTTTAGTGTGTAAAGTTGGTGTTTGTGCTGTTTGTTTGATGGATTCTCGTCATACTTCCCACGATGTCCAGGCCATAGCCCTTATGTGCAAAGCGCAAAAGGTAGGACAAGTTTTCATAATATTTTTCACGATCCATAAACTCAACACAAGTTTCTGCTTCAGAGACTTTTTATTACACTTTTCATTTTACGAATAATATACCTAATTGATTTTCTAGCGTTAACTTATCCGTCTTCAACATGTATATCAATATAGGTATACATAAAATTAAATACCTAACTAAGAGAAGTCCGTATAGGGTAAACAGTAATGATACCTGTTTTAGGAATATAATTACAATAAACAAAACGAATCATTAAGTATAGTTAATACCTAATTATTTTCGTTTTTGATGTTAACGCAAGTAAAGCATGGTTCTTACAAGATCGTACATGTGTTATTTCGGGGTTTGTTATAAAATATCGTAATTAATTGCAATGAGTTACATGGAAAATAATATTATCTTACAAAAATTATTCCTTCTGTAAGAAATTGTTTTAAATTTACCTGGAACTCCTCAATTATAAGAACTTTTTTGCAATTTTTTTTTTGGATATATACAGTAGGTACGTACATATCGGGTATACCTCAAGAAATGCTTCATTTATAGCAAATCTAATAATTGTATAATCGCTCTGTGGAATTTAACCCGTAAGGGGGCTTACGCGGAGGTGCCGACTAACTGCCGTGAGGTAAGACGTAAGGGGGTGGCGCCATATGCGCTAATGTAAATTCCGCCGATGTAAGGTATTCGTTAAAATAAAACAAACAGCGGACATTTTTGTTTTTCTTATTATGTTTTTGCATTAAATTGAATACAAAGGATTAATTAAGGTTTCGTTGGGAGTACTTTCTTGTAATTCAAAGTATTTACTCCTACATTTCACTCTCAAAGTTGGCAAAATTTACGACATCGTAACACAGTATCAGAAACTTTTTTTTAAAATCTAATTCCAGTCGAGCATGCATTGAGCCTTTGTTTATTTGTGTTTTAAATTTCGCTTTGATATTTCGTAAATAAAAGCTGTACTATTGTTTTAACGAAGCCTTGTTAAGTCCATAATTTACATTAGCGCATATGGCGCCACCCTCTTATGTCCTACCTCACGGCAGTTAGTCGGCACCTCTGCGTAAGCCCTCTTTAACTCTACGTGTATTTTCTTGTACAGAGTAGATATAAAAGAAGTACAGCGATAAAAACACCCGACTTCGACCTCGAATGTTTTCCAGATATCCACTTTCAAATCATTTGAAAACATAAAGTGATTTTACTTTCTAATAATTCTAATTCTAAATAGATAATGAACATTTTCTATTTGGAGATTATTCCAGATCTTCACTTTTTGAAGTCCTCTGATGTAGAAAAAGTGATTTTTGCAATCACGTCTACGAGGTTTAAGAGTGACCATGATAGAGCCCAAATGGATATATTTCAGAATATAACATCTTTGTCAGATTTTCATCTGACTAGATTTATAGTGTAAATGGTAGACCGGAAGTAGTATATAGTTCAGTAGAAAAATAATTGTAATTAATATCTCGTCAACTACTAAGTTCAGAAAAATTTCTAATGAATATAAAGGTAGTATTACCAGATATTAATATTGATTTGAATGCTGTTGTAACACTTTGCATCGCAACATGTGCTGGTGTTAAATCCAGAGTCGGTTGTCTTACTTTTTGGCAACAAAAATACGACTATTTCAATATTGTCGGTGAAATCCAGGCGATATTTTTGATACACAGTTTTGAAACTCATATTAATAGATGTATTACACTAGCATATATTAATATAAAATTAATTTTTCTTCATAGGCATTGTCTCACTACAGAAACAAAGCGTAATCTGTGCGAATCACTTGATCTCTCACACTTTTCGTTTTGCTGACAACTGTATGGACCCTGTATTGCAAATAATTTTGTCTTTCCAATTCAAAGGATTCAGAATTCGTGTCTTTTGAGTATGACTTGGCCTTTCCACAAGATTGTTTTGTACAAATAGCTCACACACTTGCATGACAAAATTTTTCTTTTAAGCCGATGTTCATAACCTGAATTTGGGGATTAGGGGAATACCTTAACTATGCATCGCCCGCGCTATATATGAGCGCTCTTATCAGATTACGAGTATAATATTCTGCCCGAACGATTGTCTCTAAAAGCTGCAATATCACATACAGACAAACCTAATAGCTGATTAGTATGAATGTGTGCTCATCTATTCTATTTACTGTATTGGTACATATTTTCTTTTATAATATTTCTTAAGTTTCATTATTAGGTTATCTGCGTCTGTTGTAAGAAATCACAGAATTTAATTAGGATAAATTAATTATTAGGCCTTTTTTTCTCTGTAAAATATCATTTTATAACCGGGTATATAGCAAAAACAACTTTATCTTGATAAGTGGATAGAAAACGGTTATATTACAATATTTATGACAGTGTCAATTATTTTGGAACTTACACCATAAGCATTTTTACACAAAGGATTTTTTTAACTTTTAAAATTGAAATCTACGATCAGGGGTAGTTGTTTCTGGAACTAGAGGATACATTGGAAGGAATACTTTTAGAAATATACTGTTTGACGGACCAAAATTTGTTTTAATACTGTCAGCAATGGTTGTAAAAAAATATTAAAATTATCGACAGTTAAAAAATTAGATGTTTTGTCAGGCTGCTAGGTCTAGCTATTTTCCATATAGCTCCTTGGTTTATAATCTTGTAATCGCTTTCTTTCATTTATTTTTATAATTAATTTTCAGAGGTTTTAGTGATTCGTTAGGAATAACGTTGAGCTATCCAGAAGTAAATTGTTTAAATCATCACGCATTTTGCAAAGTCTACCATTAAACCAGTTAATATTTACGGAATTATCAGATTTACATACATTAGTGACATGGTACTCATGTTGAAAATCTTCGGAATGAACTTGCAATTACAAAAAAATAATCAGAAATCTTTTTTTTTTTTTGAGCAACAAAGTTTACCGAAAATATAATTATCTTTAAATGAAAGAATTATCATTAAACAAGTACTTAATTAATATATTATTTACCTACTCTAAATATGTACAAATTATTTGTGTGGTACACACAACATCCAGTATTTATAGATGTATATTTGTTAATTGAAGAATTATGCAATTCTTAAATCAACCTAATTTTATCCCTAAATTTTTCTAAATTTAATATTTAGGTATGACTAAATAAGACATCAAAAACTAGGATATACAAAATTAATAAAAATGTGCGTACGTATGTACAACAGATTAATATTTACTGCTTGTGAAAATTTATAATGGAATACCTAGGAGGCTTGCTACTTATTACTACTATAATACTATAATTCATTTACGCCGCCGTCATTTCCATTTTATGGATTTTTACGCTTTACAGTTTTCACTCCTGCGTGAGTTCAAATTAATTGTCAAATTTGAAACTAATGAATTTGAACGTTATCGATATAAACTAATCATCTTTAACGTAATATTAATTCGAAATTACAGGTTATTAATGCTATTTCTTTTATTGGCAGTGTTATAGTTGCACTTAAGCATGATCATATGATCAATGACACTGGCGGTAGAACAATTAATTGAAGGAAGATGTTTTCAAATTGCCGATTTAATAATCTAAAATTATCTAATGCGCAATGCGTAAGTTATTAATTACTTATTACATATGTATATAGTCGAGTCGTTATGGCAACCGACACGGCAAAAGTATGAACTAAAGACGACGATTCAATACCACTACAAATTTCGATGGACCGGAACAATTTCAATACAATAAAATTAAACTAATTAATTATTATTTCAGGATATATATCTTCCCATAGTAAAATACTATTACATGAAAGTCAGTTACAAATAAAATATTATAAATAAAGCTATTAAATATTATTTTTTCTACACCTGTATTTTATATAACATTTGGCTCTACTGTTTAGGGAGGCAAGCATTGTTGACAAATTTAAAATGTTTAGATGACAATTATAATAAACGTCAAAAGATAATTATGACAAGTGTCAAAAAGTGTATGAATGTTATTATTATTGACAGTCCTGAAATAGCTTTTGTAGGTTATGTTACTTGATAGGTAATATTTTGCAACATCTCAAATTTGACGCCTTTTTACTTTCTTATACGTAGTATAAGGAAGTATTGTGATGATGAACATTTTCGACCTCGAGATTTTTGCAGATGTCCACGTTTTGAGGTCCCCTGATACCAAAAAAGTGGTTTTTAAAAAATGTCTGTGTGTCTCTGTGTGTGTGACCACGATAGCGGTCAAACCGCTGTAGATATCAATTCCAAATTTTGTATTTACGAATATAATCTCCCTCTTGAGAACTGATTAGATTTTGAGCAAAAACGAGAAATTCAAATGTACTCAAAATTAAATTTGAGACAAATTGTCTTCAAAAACTTTTTCGAAATTCCAACCGGAAGTAGGTGTTTTACTCTTATCGAAAATCAGTTTTTTGCGAATATCTCGCAAGTCATGCTTTCTAGGCAGGTACATTACGAGTATAAAAGTATTTAAATTATAATTTTAAATATCTTTTCTATAAAAAAAATTTCAAAATTCGGACCGGAAGTACGTAAATTATGCAATCTATATATATTTATTAAGAGTATAAAAGTATTTAGAGTTGGATTTGCAATATTTTTTGTATACATGAAATTTCAAAATTCGGACCGGAAGTAGCACTTTTACTCTTAGCGAGTAGCACTTTTTTTCGAATATCTTGCAAAGTATGCATTCTATAGAGATTCATTAAGAGAATGAAAGTACTTAGACTATGATTTTGAATAAGTTTTGTATAAAAAAATTCTTAAAATTGTATAGTTTGAAACGCTCATACGTATAAGAAAGTCGTGTGGTGGCCACACCTAATTTTTTAATCCACTTCCGCGTTCAAGGAAAGCCGAAATAAGAATATAATATCGTACCCCTTTTAAATTATTATTAATTATTCATAACGGCTGCAAAAATAATGTAATGGCCCTCTTAATAATGCCCTTTATATATCAATAATTTTTAAATAAAATCAAATCAAATAATTGAGACGTTTTACCGAACTAGCTCAATTTCCCAGGACGATCCATTTAAGAGATATTAACAATAAATAATCTTAGGGCATTACTTCGCACTATTAAATAAAACACCGTTGTATTAATTTAACTAATATTTGTTTTAGAAACCAAGATTTTTTTATATAATAATACAAACACCAAAAAAAAACATACATAAAATAATATCAATTTTAATTAGAAACAAATACATTAATAAAACAATTTCATAGCGTTTTAAATAATGAGATATTCTTTATGATGTATTACTATTATCACTTCTACGAAATAATATTTGTCATAGATTGTTTGCTTTCCATAGCCATACAGTATTGATATTAATACTAATAACGTAAGCAATAGGAAAACAAACTATGCCAAGATTGATACATATCTACAATACAAAGATATTTTTTAAAACAACTTTCACAAACAATTTACAAATACTCAAATGTTGTCATATCTTAGATAACTATTAAAGTTTTCATTCTCAGATTATTATATTGAGTTATCTACGTGTTTGTATTAAGACCAATTTTAACGATCTACTTTATCTAACACTCGCACATAAAACTGGTAAATACCTGATATATTTTCTATCTTCTTTCACTGAAGAAGATCTTTCTGTTGTAGGTGTGCTTCAGTTCAGGCGTCTCCACCGGCTAAAGGAAGACTCCTACCTTTAGCCGGTGGAGACGCCTGAACTTCTTTAATGGCTATTTGCACAACAATAACTTTTTATAGCAGATATGATAAACTGTACACATTTAACACTTTGTTGGCGGTCGATCTTTATGTACACAAAGAACCTTTTTATTTACATTCAAGGTTCTAACACCAATTTAATACATTATCGCCTGCTATGTGTGGGTCGACTTACTTTTACTTTCTTATACGTAGTATAAGGAAGTATTGTGATGATCAAAATTTTCGACCTCGAGATTTTTGCAGATGTCCACGTTTTGAGGTCCCCTGATACCAAAAAAGTGGTTTTTAAACAAATGTCTGTGTGTCTGTCTCTGTGTATGTGACCACGATAGCGGTCAAACCGCTACAGATATCAATTCCAAATTTTGTATTTACGAATATAATCTCCCTCTTGAGAACTGATTAGATTTTGAGCAAAATCAGCGGACCGGAAGTAGTAGTTTACTTCAGTGAAACAATCGAATTTTGCAAATATTTCGTGAATTACTAAGTTTAAACAAATTTATAAAGAATTCATATGTACTTAAAATTGAAATTGTGAACAATTTTATTAAAAAGGTTTTTCGAAATTCCTACCGGAAGTAGGTCTTTTACTCTTATCGAAAATCAGTTTCTTGCAAATATTTTGCAAGTCATGCTTTTTAGACAGGTACGCTACGAATATAAAAGTATTTAGAACTTAATTTCCAATATCTTTTGTACAAAAAAAAATTTCAAAATTCGGACCGGGAGTAGTATCACTTTTACTCTTACCGAATAGCGATTTTTTGCAAATATGTCGTAAATGATGCATTCTATGTATATTTATGAAGAGTACAAAAGTATTTAGAGCTTGATTTGGAATATTTTTTGAATAAATGAAATTTCAAACTTCGGACCGGAAGTAACACTTTCATACGTATAAGAAAGTCGTGTGGTGGCCACACCTCCTTTTTTAATTAGAGGACCTTATTACTTGTACTTTAACGGTCTACTTAAAAGACGGTGACCGCTCTCTTCGAAGACCCTCAGTCGACTTTATTACTTAAAGTCAAGTTGTCCACTTTTTTCGTTCAAGTCTCGGGGTTCCCCTTTTTTCTAGAACGCCCAAGCTTATCTCTTCTTTCACATACATTCCATCATGCACTGGCGACATATACACAAAGTCAGCGATAACAGAACTTCAACAATGACATAAACACTTTGGTGCCACAAGTCTTATAATTAATATAAATGCTCACTTATCTAACTAGTGCTTAACTTAGATATACAGATATACATTTAGGATGAACAGTTCAAAGAATTATATCATTTGGCTTCTAATACATCACTTTTTGAAATACTAATACATTTTATATTCGTATTTAAAATTTATAAAAACATTAAATCATGCTGTACTTTTACAATTCATGGACCAGAATGGAGAACTTAGACAGAAAAGGAGGCAAAGATCAATATCTAAAGAAATAAAATAAAAACGTTCTTGACATGGACATTTGATAAGAACGATAGAGAAAGTAGAAAAAGAATATTTACGCCACATGCTTGTAGCAGGTAAAAATTTAAGATCGAAGCCACACGTAATAAAAGACTAAAATTGTGATAAAATAAATAAAATTCGTTTCCAAAATAAAAACTCGTATCTGAATGCGATTCAACCTGATTTCCATGCCATAAGTCTGATATGCTTCCTCTCTGCTATCCTTGTCTCAGAATAAGAAGGAGTGATTCAAATGTCGCGCCAAAATGGCGTATGTTTTTAAAGTATTTCATTGGTTCTTGCGTAGGCAAGCTTAACATAGGAAAATAAGTTTGACAAAACGTCATTTTATGTTTATAGCCAAGCCATAACCTAGTCTCTTACATTTTTACTTTGGTTTATTATACTTTAGTATGTTATTAAATAAAATCCATACTTTTATGTATGTACAACATGAGCATGCGTTGATCAGACGGCTTAAGACCTAAGGAACAAGTGATCATGCATTTGAAACTTTGAATTTGATGAATTTGTCAAAAATACTGTACGTCAGTGCAAAAATCAAACATTCAACAATTAATATTATTGCAAAAATAACTATTGATGAGTTCATACCATAAATGAACTGGACAACTCATACATATTATAGAATTGACTCATTAATTTCAAGTAAGTGTTAATTAAATACTAATTATATTACCACATGTTCATATACATGTTATATTTCAGATATGTCAAACGTAAAGAATCCTGTACTAATAGAAAAAGGTGAAAATATCTGGTGGAGAATATGGGAACAAGTTTGGATTGCCACAAGTATAATGAGTGCACGACAAGCTTTGTTGAAAACCTGTAGGATTAAATAGCCATACCGATAAAGATAGGCAATTAAGAATACTTCATATAAGATCTGAATTGATACATAAGATGAAGTTGCTTCAAAAAAATCCCCTTTCAGAATATCACTTATATGAGAACTTTTGACAGAAGCAATTACAAATGTTACAATAAGTATTTGGAAAAATTGTGCCGACCATGTATATTTTTAATCTTTTTTAACATGATGTGAACACTAAATTATCAATTATTGTTAATTTCCAATATATAGTAGAAATAAATATTTGTTATACTTTATATATATTCATAATAAATAAATTTTAATAGGGAATACTAATTAGTAATGTGTAGGTATATGTAATTGTCTTTGCAGTTCGTGTAAACAACTTCAGCCGATGTAAATTTTTCTATTTATTATTGTTGTATGTAAGATTCACATTTCCAAGACTCGTTGCTTGAATTTACCTCCTCGAGGTTTGTAGCAGTAATACGAATGATTTATCTGTAAGTTCTTTATTGATATTTAAAATAGGAACTAATAAGCGAAACCTTTTCTGCAAGTTCTTAAGGACATTTTGATAAAAGATAAAAGGTTTGATTCATTCTTGCTCTCTGATACACATATTTTATAATAAATAGACTTGCTTCACAATTTTCATGTGGATATAGCACATTCACTAA
Organism: Amphimallon solstitiale; assembly: GCA_963170755.1. Classification (NCBI taxonomy): domain Eukaryota; kingdom Metazoa; phylum Arthropoda; class Insecta; order Coleoptera; family Scarabaeidae; genus Amphimallon; species Amphimallon solstitiale. The sequence continues at coordinate 45,150,841 of OY720678.1, read as the reverse complement.
TATGTGCAGTAATTATATATTTATAACGGCAATCCTCCTCACAAAGCTCAGAACAAATTTGTAAATTGGGCTATATCTTTATCCATAGATTCTTCTAATTTTTTTTGCAAAACTAGAATGAACAGATTTGAATGTTAAGAGATTTGTATTCATCAAATTATAGATGTACGTGTTTATAACTTTACTCTCCTGTTTCCAATTGCCGTGCACTCGTATTGCTGCTTCGACTGGTAGAATGAAAAGCGGCACATCCATCTATTTTAACGAAAGCACAGAGAAAGAAGCAGAGAGCCCATGAGATAGGCTTTATTGTAGCCCTTCAGTTTTAGTTCATTTAAGGAAAATAGAGGACACTACGATTTAGAATTTACCATTATTTTATATTTGAACCACATGTTTGCCGGAAAAATGAAATTAGGATTTACTATAAGTTATCTTTCAAGTTTAACTAACCGACACCAGATGACGATATTGGGGAACTTGAATTAAGATCTATTTTCTATTTTTAATATTTAACAAGAATACAATCACCTTATTCATCTCATCCCATACACATTTAGCCTTGAGTTGACGACAAAAAACCAATTCACTTTTGTTAGTGAACGACAAAAAAACATATATGTAAACATACCATACTTATGAAATATAAATTAGGAATTCTTGAATTTCAGATGATATAAATTCAAACATTATTTTCGGTTTTCCGAGTGAGATTTTATATTAGAAAATAAATCAAATAGAGTATATCTATGTACCCATCAATCATCATGATCGTAGTTACAAACACTTCCCAATAAAAAAAGCTTAGAATGACATAAATCCGATAACAATTTTAATTGCATGGGTACATTTGTTTTGGCACGCTGTAAAATTTTATGTTCACCTCAGGCACGGATTAAATCATTGATTTTGTTAAAATTTGTTTAATTAATTTACACTCTATACGATTGGAGTAATGACTTGTTAATTTAGCACTCTTTAAATCAATTTTGCCCTATGTACAAAAAAGCAGTATGCGTATGTTTTTTCTTAGTTATGAGGATCGTCATTTTACTTTTAAAGCTGAGTCAGTTTACAATAAAACATTTACATGCCATACATAAGAAAATTGAATATAAAATAAATCCCAGTATTGGAATATTAAGAATCATTTTCATAGGTTGCCCTATAAATTGCTTAATGGTATCACCATCTACATCCTGTTTTGAATGAAACATAAAAAGAGCCCGAAATGATTTTGCTGAAATCAGATTCGTTCATCGATCATAATTTCTTAGATTATTCTGAATTTGTAATTATTGTCCTTTCACTGACACATAATAAAGTTATTTGGTTACCTATTTAACAGTTTATTTAACACAAAATGTTTACATCAATGTAATAGCTTTATATGCATGCATATCATAGAATATGGGTTATATGAAAATGAGGCAATATCCCTTGGCTAAATTATAGCAAATGAAAAACTTATAATTTGTCAGATATTTATGAACTGTAAATTAACATTAAGAAAACAAACCTCGCCAGAAAAGCGACATCCAAAATTAAGAATATTAGATAAAAAATAGTCTTTGATATTTATTGATTACCTACTTTCTATATAAAACTTACTTCTGTATAAATGAGTATTTCATATTTAGTTCATACATATTTCCTAATCGCGATGCGAAAACATTCTCTAAATAAATTTCGCCTAAAAAGGGCGAGTATGCCATGAAAAAAAGCCAAAACATTGTGATTCATCTACAATCTCGCTTTGAATGAATAAAAAGAGCCCGGAATGATTTCACTGAAGTCCGTCGATCATAATCATAATTTCTTAGATTATTCTGAATCTGTAATTATTGTCCTTTCACTGAAACATAATAATGTTATTCGGTTACCTATTTAGCAGATTATTTAACAAAGAATGTTTACATCAACTTAGTTGCTTTATTAGACATTCATATCGCAGAATTTTTGTTATATGAAAATGAGGCAATATCCCTTTTACAGATGATCGAGTCGAGGTTTTACACCAAGTGTCCAAATGACTGACGTCAAAGACTGTGTCGAAGTGCCGGTGAAAGATTTGCACCTCATTTATTTAAGAGTTTTCGAAATAATTTACTAAATGGCGGTTATGTATAATAAAATTATTTCTTTCAGTGACATAAAGGAGACCTATAGTATTGATCAGAAAAACAAGAAGAGCAGAGCACTAACAACAAGAAGAATGAGTGTGCTTAAAACCACACAACAGAAGTGTAAACTTCATCAAGGCGAGGTTAATAATACGAAATAGACGCGTATAATATTTCAGTAACGTATTAAATAAAACGTATTCGCACATTTATTACATTTACACATGTACACACGCGTATAATATTTATTAACGTAAATTCAGCTCTCGGGAATAATAACTGTCATTATTGACTCGTTGTATAAACTACTATTATATGATATATTTATCTTGTTCCCTTAGCCGACTTTACCCGAACGAGCGTTACACATATCCGAGCGTTGCAGGACAGTCTTGTTCACTGCCTACAATCAGCGCAACGCGTCTAAAGAAGTTTACACTTCAAAAATAACAAATGCGCATATACCACCCAGTTCCTTTCAAAAAGTGAGTGTAAAATTCTCTGTTCAAGTTTTTAGTCAGATGATGGTCGCAGCTATAAGAGTATTCAGTTCTTTAGTAATTTAGGATTTTCAATTTCAAACACTAATTCCTTGCAATTTATTTCTCAAAAGTAGGCGGAATTATTATTACTTCAGCCAGATACATTATTTGACAGTTACAGTACATATTAGTTAAGACGTCATCGCCGTTCAACGTCGTTTCAATAATTTCAATTATTTAAAATGAGAACCGACTCTCAAAGCGAAAAGGTGGATATGATTTTAGTAATTAGAGAGTTTGACGAAAATTACTTGCTAGTATCAAGAGTTTATGCTCAAAAATATCCTAACACGCGTCATCGCCCTGACAGGCGGTCATTAGAAAATTTATTGCAAGTGTTATTAGAAATCAGAAAGGCAAAGACCCAATTATGGGAAATGAAGAAAATGATTTTGTTGTTATCGAATCTGTTGTAGAAAAACCACATACAAGTCAGCGAAAAATAAGTGAAGCCAATGGAATAATTAAGCAGGCGGAGCGTCGGAAAAATTAGAAAAAGGCACAGCTTTTCCCCGTATTGTATTCAATTACACCAAGCACTTTTGGAAGTAGATTACGATCGTCAACTCGTATTTTGTTTATGGGTTCTAGAGAAGTTTAATAAAGATGAAGTTTTTTTGGATTTTGTACTTATTACGGACGAGTCATCATTCCACAATAACGGATTAGTTAATAGACATAATTTTCACTACTACAGTGACGCAAATTCCCATTTTTTTAGAACTCTCGAAGGCAACACAGATGTTGTGTGAATGTGTAGGGTGGAATAATTGGAACGCTAGTGATACGTTCTTCTTTAATGGTAACTAACGCATTTTCAAGTAAATGTTAGAAATGAATTGTATAGGTAATATCCCAATAGGTGGACAGGACGCGGCGGTCCACTCAATTGGCCAGCAAATTCTCCAGATCTAACGACTTCTGATTTTTCTTATGGGAATATTTCAAAAATATTGTCTATGATACACCACCAACCACACCAGACATTATGAGAGGAAGAATAAGAATAGCGTTTCGTTCTTTAACACCAAGTATTTTAACAAGAGTTAAACAGTCCTTTCAAGAGAAAATTCGCTTATGTATTGAAAACTAAGGACATCATTTTGAGCACTTGTTAAAACATTAGTTTTCTTTTACTACTTAAGTTTGTTATTTGTTTAAAGTATGTATTTGTTGTTTACCTAGTTATGATGCTTTTTAATTATTGTGAAACAAAACCAATCAAACCGTTAGGTTAATAAATATTAGCCATTTAAAAAATGAATTGCAAGAAACTAAAGTTTGAAATTGAAAATCCTAAATTACTAATATAGTTTTTAGTAATAATAGTAAGTAATGTATCTGTTTGAAGTAATAATAATATTGTTTTTAAACGCTCTGTATAATTTTTAGATTTCAACTTTAACTTATCTTAAAGTCTGATGCTTTGAGTAAACAATAAATACAATTTAAAATAATTCACTCAAATATGTAAGACAGAAATAGTTAAATGTCTCTGTTAAGTTATGTATAGGGAGTATAACAGTAATAGTAGCCTTCATTTAGCCTATAGTATCAAAATATGCCATAATATACAAGTGTTCCATTTAAATTTTCATAACTTTGGTACGCAACATTTTATTGAATCACTCTGTATATTTCAAAATAATTTTAAAATGTGCCCGTAATGTGGCAAGGTGTTAAACATTTTGCCACTTTTCGTATATATAAACCGATGGGAATGTGGTGCGCCAGCCTGTATACAGGGTGTAGATAAAGTCTGGAACAAAATTAATATTTCTGTTATCTTCGGTTTGATGGAAAAACCCTGAAATAGGTCGATTTTGTTTTTATCCCGTGCACTTTATAACATCGTGAATTTAATTCTGTCGTCATCTGGTTGTGCGCGGGCGTGACGTCATTAGTTTTTTCAAATGGTAACCCGCCACATTTATTACCCCTTGTCGTTAGGTATTCCATTGTGCATACAACGGTATAAAAAGTTTGGTACCTTACATAACAATTTTTGGGAGAAAAATGCTTTCGAATTTCAAAAAATTAAAATTTTATTTCTAATGAAAAACTAATCAAAAATTATTTTAAAAAATCAGATAAATTATAATCCGAGGTTTATCTTGGATTGTCGTCAAACAAGACACCAAAAAAATGTCAACGGAAGTGTTCAAATTGTCCGCCATTGGCCATTTGACACTGGCCGAGACGGACGTACACGCTTTCTACGACACGTCATATTGACAGTTCATTACTTGGTGTTTGAACTTATCCATTCACAATACTTGCTCCATTGGTAGTGCTGAACGTGCATTGCGAAAATGGCGAATTTGAGCGAAAAAGAGCGGATTCAAATTCTCATTATTGTTGGTTGTGGTGATAAAATACGTAGCCATGAAGAAGCCTGTCAGTTTTTCAATGCAGAAAATCCAAACCGCGCACCGATTTCGCGGTCAACGGTGAGCAAAATTGTCGCAAAATTTGCTGAAACTGGTAGTGTAAAAGACAGGGCTCGTCAAGGTCGACCAAGAATTGAGGAAGATAGAAGGGTCAATATTCTCTTGGAACTTCAGGACAACCCCCACACTTCAACAAGGAACATTGCCAGGGATCATGCAGTCGATTTTACCACAGTAGCCAAATTGCTGAAGAAGCAAAAACTTCATCCGTACAAAATCAATCGGGTTCAGGAACTGAATGAAGATGACTTCGACCGCCGACTCGAGTTCTGTGAACAAATCATGCTACGGTGCGATGAGAATCCCGGATTTGTCGACAATGTGGTTTTTAGTGACGAAGCAACTTTTACCTTGAACGGTGAAGTGAATCGCCACAATTGTAGGTACTGGTCGGGCGAAAATCCTCGATGGGTTCGAGAGGAGCACACCCAACACTGGCAAAAAGTTAATGTATGGGCGGGAATAGTGGGAGATCGCATTGTGGGGCCTTTCTTTCTGGACAGAAATTTAAACGCTGAAACATACTTACATTTCCTAAGATTTACGCTAGTGCCAACATTGGTAGAATTATTTCCGGATGAAAACACCCCCGACAAGCCTCACCCCAGAATCTGGTTTCAACAAGATGGAGCACCTCCACATTTTGGCTGGCGTGTTCGGAGTTACCTCGACGAAATTTTCCCCGGGAGATAGATCGGACGAAGGGGAACAATTGAATGGCCTGCCCGTTCGCCAGATCTCACACCACTTGATTTTTTTCTATGGGGTCATGTGAAATCAAAGGTGTACACCAATAAGCCAAATAACTTGGATGATCTGAAACATCGTATCGGCGAGGAAATGCGAAATATTGGTGCAGAGACAATACGACGTGTCGTAGAAAGCGTGTACGTCCGTCTCGGCCAGTGTCAAATGGCCAATGGCGGACAATTTGAACACTTCCGTTGACATTTTTTTGGTGTCTTGTTTGACGACAATCCAAGATAAACCTCGGATTACAATTTATCTGATTTTTTAAAATAATTTTTGATTAGTTTTTCATTAGAAATAAAATTTTAATTTTTTGAAATTCGAAAGCATTTTTCTCCCAAAAATTGTTATGTAAGGTACCAAACTTTTTATACCGTTGCAGGCACAATGGAATACCTAACGACAAGGGGTAATAAATGTGGCGGGTTACCATTTGAAAAAACTAATGACGTCACGCCCGCGCGCAACCAGATGACGACAGAATTAAATTCACGATGTTATAAAGTGCACGGGATAAAAACAAAATCGACCTGTTTCAGGGTTTTTCCATCAAACCGAAGATAACAGAAATATTAATTTTGTTCCAGACTTTATCTACACCCTGTATATCTGTGCTATACCTATATGTGTTTACATTAGGATATTTTCCAGTTTGTTCACTAAAATCAATCCTCTTCCCACCTTGTATTTTTATAATAATATTCCCCCAAACATTAATCTTACTCAATGAAGGAGCTCTTGGAATTTATAGTCAATAAATCATATAAATAGAAAAAAAAAGTACGCACAAGGTAACTTTGTGTGAATAGTTGATGTAGGTAACAGTTTTTTGTGCAGAAATGATTGCAAGCAACTATAGACCTTAAGTCTTATGATCATATGGATAGAAATTAAATGAAATTTTGAATCCTATATTTAGTAAAAATGGTTTTGTCAATTATTAGACAAAAATAATTATAATATTTTCAAATAACAGAAAAAAATATACGTAAACTAACTTATTCAGTACCGAAATAAATTACCTAAAATAATATTTTTTTTTAGGAGCGGCATCTGTCGTTAACTAGAATACCAATTGCAGGCTTCAATCTCTTAAATTACAACTAAACTGCAGATTATATAAATTTATCAAATATTCAGCGCCTCTGGTGGTAGTAACCCGGCGACGGTGGCGTAGCCTGGTGTTCGTAACCATTTTAGGGCTACAAAAATTTGTTAATCATGGGCCATCTGGATATTTATCTGTGACGAAAGTAGTAAATGAAACATAAAACAGCTAAATCCTTAGTTAGAATTAATACCGTTCTTCTAACCTCAATTTTCATGATGTCATATCAAATTGTCTACTAAATTTTAAGCTATGTGTTCCATGTTTTGGCGGGATATTTGAATCACTCCTTCTTATTCTGAGACAGGGTATAGGTGCCTAAAGCGAAAGCAACTTTCGTCCTATAATGCTTCATAACGATGTTTATTGCGTCGAAGGTTGTTATAAAATGCATTGGCATCAAGTCGTAATGTTATTTTTTTTTTGTAGAACCATCATATTGTTAAAGGAAAAGACATATATCTACATACAATAAAATCCCTTCATTACGAATATCACTTAAGACGAATTAATCTATGGACGAATTTAATTGCAAAACATTTAGTTCCATGCTGAACTTCTAAAACTAATTTAAACGAATTATTTAAATTATTCTATCTAATTATATAGAAATGTAGTACGTATAAGTAACGTATAATCTACCGTGCAGTGTTTTATACTTCAATTATATAAAATGCTGGTTTGATCTGTGTTTCAATATACAGAAGTAACTCATAAGATCTGCTTAAAATACAGTCACAAACACGGGCTTAGTAGCTAGTTTCGTTGCTGCTTCTCATTTCGTATCCGGGGTTCTTATCTCATCCATCGTTAAAATTAATGACACAGAAAGTTCTTCACCAGTCGACGAACAAAACAAGTTTATGTTCGCCCGACCCCCGGGCTTAATTGTCACTGAAAGATAGGAAAATTTGTTGTTCGGGTTGACGTAATTTTAATCAAATTCACATAGTCTACTATCAGAATGTCTACGTCCAATTAAATAGGGATTGTGTTGTTTATCATAGTCATGTCATTATTATATCTGTTCATTAAGATTTTCGCTAATGTTTTGTTATATAATAATATTAATATTACTGTTCGTCAGCAATCTACATTTAACAAAGTTTCCATTTAAGTTATTCTTAATAAAAATCACTCTGTGTATGTTGTCACAGTTCGAAAATCAGAACTTCTAACTTAAACTCTCGCAGATCGAGTTTATACCGCAGTCGTTAAATTTTAATTTCGGTTTACAGCAATACTCAGAGCTGCCGCAAGCCCGTTCGAAAATGTACCGATATTTTAGTTGATAACGTACATACTTAATTTGGTAAAAATGTACTGAATGGCGGGAAATTTAAAAAGTTTGTTATAAAGGGATATTTGTTTTATGACGTAACTGTAAAAGAGGTAGCAGAAATACTTATTAATGTAATATAAAAGAGAAGTTAACATCTTAATCATAGTAGGGATGTTTTCAGAATGGAAATTAAGACGCACAGACGTCATATAATTTATAGATACATATTTTCATAATTATTTTGTCTTTAGTAATGATGATTTTGTTTATGCGAATGCATATTATGTGTATTTGTATCAATTTGTATAGGTATCTCGGAATGCACGTTCTATGAAAAGAACGTATAGGTACAGACCTACATAGGCAACAATAATATATAGAGCTGGAAAAACAAATATGTATTAATATTGAATTTCAATATTAGAATGATGTGATTCAAAGCGAGTGTCATTGATAAGTTTTGTCTTCTTTTCTTCTCTTAATTACAACATACGACATAATTCTGTTTGCTTATAAGTTCGCTGAATATTAAACATCGGGGAAAGATGGCCAAATATTGTGTTTACTTGCAAAGCCGCCGAATGATTTAAGAACGTATTTTGTTTGTTATATCTACTAATAGTGATTTTGTTAATTGTATACGTATGCACATTAAAAAATTATGTAGTAACGAAATCAAATACATATAGTATAGTAATATAAATAAGATTAATATCGATGTAAGTGTGTGACATAATCATAGATATACGTAAATAATTACATATCTATGGATATGATCCAAATATTATATAACGTCACTAAAACGTTTTATTAATTTCTTTAAAAAAAAACTATTTTATATTATTTTTTATCTTCGTAATTTCGTACTGAAACTAACATTTTTGCGGAAAGTAGTACTGACGTACTGAATTTTAACGATATGTAATGAATTCAGTACAATTGTACCGAAACGGCAGCCCTGGCAATACTACCTATCTATCCCATGCAGAAGCTCTTTTCCTCATTTTACTTTCGTATCAGAAATTAAAATATGTCGACTACGGTATACTGTACATAAACACCTAATACGTGCAAATCCATAACAAATATGAATTTCGCTTATTCCCAGCGTTCGCTGAATTCTTTTCCACCGCTACCGTAGAGTGATCTATCAGGATAATCACAAGATTGAAATGCTTGTTACTCTTCTCTATTAATCAAGGTTGCTGTGACAACGCCTATGTGTAATTTAAAATTTACAGTTTAAACTTCTATTTGTCGATGAGAGGAAAATAAAAAGAATGTTTTAAATGGTGCACCTTATTGAATGTCCCTCTTTCAATTCCGTCATGAAAGTAATTTAATTATAAATAAGGAAATAATAGAATGGTATATTTATGTTATAATTGAACTATTGTATATCTCTGTGATGGGCAAGGAAAGAAGAGTTTCCTAAAATGTTAAGAAGAGAAGCAGGTGTGATGTTTGCACCTTTGGCATCCCCTGCAAATGTCTAGCATTGCGCCCTTCCCTCCTCCCTTCGTTAAAGCTACGGATTCATAACCAAATGTAACTAAAATGTAGGAATTTTTTTATCAATTATACATAATACATAAACGGTGTTTATTTTATAGTAAAAGTTGTGACAATTACATATATTTTGAATAATACATCACTAAAATGTCCACCTTGGCTCCGATTGCAGGATCGAATTCGATGAACCCAATTTTCGGTGACTTTCTGCAATAAGTCAAGTGTAATATCATTAATGTAACGTTCGATGTTCAATTTCAAAGCGTCTATAGTTCGAGGTTTGTTGGCATAGACCAACGATTTCAAATATCCATATATGTTATATCACAACTTCTTGGAGGCCAATTGCCAGTTCCATTTCTGGAGATTACAGACTCACCAAATTTTTCTCCCAATAACATCATAGTGGCATTGGCAAAGTGTGGTGTTGCACCACTTTGCTGGAAAAACATCTTGCAGCAAATCGATTCATCCAATTTTGGCCACACAAAATCTGTTAACATTGATCGATAACGCCCACCATTCGCCGTTACTGCGTCTCCATTTGAATCTTCAAATAAATAAGGCCCGATGATGCCACCATGCCAGAAACCACACCAAATAGTAACTTTTTCTGGATATAGAGACTTGTCATAAATCTGGTGTGGATTATTTTCACACCAAAAACGACAATTTTGTTTGTTAACAATCCTGTTTAACACAAATGAGCTTTATCTAAAAAGATGATTTTTTTGAAAAAATCAAAATCAATTTCGAGTTGTTCTAGAGTCCAATCAGCAAACACACGACACTTACGATGGTCAAATGGATTCTGTTCTTCAGTCAACACCGTCTTGTACGAATGTAAACCCAAATCTTTTCTCAAAATACGCCAAGTTGTCATTCTTGAAACGCCACATTCTTGAGAACATTGATTAATCGACTGATTTTCATCTTCTGTAACATTGGTACAGCGTCAATATTCTCTTGGTTTCTTGCGTATCGTTGTCTTATTGGTTTCTGTTATCGTGAAATTTGTTTCGAATTTTTCAAGGATTCGACAAATAGCAAGCACAGAAGGAAGATTACGTAGACCATAATCTTCACGATCACGTTGAGTTTGAACAAAAGAACGATTATTCTTTAAACGTTTTGGATAATAACCAAACGCTGTTGAAGCGTGTATTTTGCCATGATGTATTGTCAAACAATACTAAACACAAATGACAGCTAGTGACATTTTATATATGGCTACCATGACGTTTTAAAAACATATTGTCCCTGCTGGGAAACCATTTACATTAATATACAAAATTTATAAAGTCTAAATAAAATAGGAAATTAAAATGTTTGTCTTCTTGCTTTGGCGCTGGCAAGGAATAACTTTTTAGAGTGTTTATTTGATAGCAAATATCATTTTCAGTCGCAGTTATTGTATGGCCAACTAGCTCTTGAACATATTATGTAACAAGTTTTAATTTCGAAAAAGATCTTTCTACACTGTCAACTGAAACTGATTGTCTTCATAAAATTCTCAGTGCTACTCATATATTTACATATTATTTCTATAGATATAATCTAACGAGCTAAATGGATTTTTAAAATTATATTTAATTCTGCTTGATATGTATTTCAAGCTAAATTAATTCGTTATATAATTCACTGGAAATTATATATTCTTCTTCTGCATATTTCAAATACATTTCTAAATTATCACAATTTTTCTGAAGTGCTTGATGTTAAATCTGATAAATTGTTTAAATTATACAGAAATTCAAAACACTTATTATGTGTTATTAGTTGTTCCATGTTTTTCTTCTAATGCGTTAATAGTTGTGTCTAAATTAACGTTGTTAAAATTTATCTTGAATAAATCACTTGGATATTGTGGTGTTTCGTCTTCATGTTGCCTCTTTCGCGAACAATAATTTCTATCGTACTGTAACGAAATGTGTTTACATTAAATAAAACGAATTGAGTTCTCTCGGCGCGATAAAAACGAAATTGTCACACGCACAAAAAAAGACCATAAATCTCTCTCGATGTGTTGAATATCGTAAAGCGGTGAGTCATACACTTACGCATGGTACTGTATCGGAAGCGGAGACAAATGTCTGAGAATATTCTACAAATATTCTAGAGGGAGACAGAATTTACAGGAATGCTCTAGTAATCTTTTCATGCAGGTATATAAGGCGACTGGATTACGGCATGCATTCATTCATTTACGGGATTCATTGCGGGCGGAGTAGTTCGGGAAAGTCCTTACGTAGTGGTAGCGTAGAAATAAATATAGTAGTGCCGTGTGATATAAATAGAACTATATAAATAAATACGGACATATTAGTAGTAGTAAATAAATACCTGTGATAATTACATTGTAGTAGTTTAAGTGTGTTAAGTTAGTTTTTATGTTTTTATATTGTTAAATAATTTTAAGTATATAAATATACAGACTGTTTTAAATAAATAATTGCACGAGTTGTTTATTGGAACCCGAAAACGTTACAATTGGTGTCAGAAGTGGGATAAACAATATAGAAGTGCAAATAAATAAATAAATAAATAAATGGCTACCAAACGTTTGGAAGAATTAAAGGTCTCCGAGTTAAGGGCAGAATTGGAAGAAAGGGACGCAGATGCGTCTGGAAAAAAAACAATTCTCCAGGACCGGCTTCGTGACATTTTAATTAATGAAGGTGAGGATCCCGAGAAATATTTGTTTCAAGTACAGCCTGATTTAAGCGTAATAGTGGAAGAAATTAAAGATGCAATTGCAAAACAATTCGAGACTGATATGAAGACTATAAAAGATGTTGTAAAACATTTCAAGACTCTAAATGATGAAATTGCAAATAGTTTTAAAGCTTCAAGAAATGAAATTGCAAGTGGTTCGAAACAACTCGAGGAAGACATTCAGAAGAATTCATCGAGAGGGAGGCAGGAATTTTCTGAGGCCATCGAAGCCATGGAACAGAAAGTTGAGGAGCGCGTGTTCGGAATGGGGGACGAGTTTGGGGTTCAGCTTCAGTTGCCAGCGATGAACGACTGCGGTCCCCATGATATCTCAAGCGGAAGCTTGGAGATTGCCCGAACAGCGAAGGCAAAGGTAAAACCTCCCACCTTCGATGGAAAGACGTCATGGATGACGTACCTGAAAGAATTCGAAGCCGCTGCAGTAGCAAAGGGGTGGATGCCCCCGAAGAAAGATACTGGTCTGATTGTGTCATTAAGAGGACAGGCCAGTGATGTTCTGCAGAGCTTACTTCCAGAAGAGTGTCAAGACTACCCTCAATTAATCAAGCGTCTTGAGATGAAGTATGGGCATGCACACGTGGGACAGGTAGTCCGACGGTTAGTGAATAAGGTGCAACCTAAGAGAAGAACTATCCGATGCTGGAATTGGAAATGGAGATGGAAATGGAAATGGAAATGGGCCATGCGCATAATAAATGCGCGAAGAAGCCCAAGAAAACCATAGCAGAACAGCGAAAAATGAAACGGGTCGATGAGAAGAGGCAATTGTCGACTCAGTATCGTGGAGCCTCAAAATAAATAGCGCGAAGTGCAACTGTGCAACACCAAAACGCTGATGCTGTTGCAAGAAGACCACGTCCAGGAGACTGCAGGCATAGCAACCGCCTAGAAGAAAAATCGGCCAACACATTCGGAACAACCGTGGTTGACGATCAGTGGCATCCTGACAATTTGCGGATTGGTCAAGAAGCTGATGAAGACCTTGGTTCATTGATGGTTTGAAAAGGTACTGGTCGCGGACCGGCTTGTCAAGAAGTGGCTCCTCGCTCACAGGGACTGGAATCCTACTGGGCTCAATGGGACTCTCTGAAGGTGAAGGATGATCTACTCAAGTGTGCTGTGGAGAACCCAAATGGAGAAGACTACGTCAGTGGATCCTGGCGAAGGTTGAAGGATGTCCACGAGCGAGTACGCCATCACACTCAGGATGCCAGCGACAGGACGAAGAATAGTTACCACGTGCAAGCCGAGAGAGATGGTTACCAAGAAGAGGACCTTGTTTGGTTGTATAATCCTCAACGTCGCCAAGGCCTGTCCCCAAAGCTCCAAGAATACTGGGAGGGACCATACGAAATACTAGAGCAAATAGATGACGTCGTTTATCGCATGAGACTAACACCTCATAGTGAGCCAAGGATGGTGTGTTTCAACCAGTTGCCCCATACCATGGACGTGACGACGGTGAAGTGGCGGATGTGCGACAATTTGCTGGAAAACCTAGAGAGCCAGCTTATGGGAATCCCTTGTCGATCTACGAGGACGTGCACACGAGCAGGATGTGGGGAGGCTGGCAATTCCGAGGATGGGCTGCGGATTAGACCGTTTGGTATGGAAAATCGCAGGAAACATGCTGGAGGCAGTGTTTCGGCGTGTTGGTATGGAAATGGTCGTGTGCGGCTGTCGGCCCGATCAGCCCGTTGTGCAGCCTGGGACGGTGGATTGCCATTGCCACAAGACGGCTGGGTGCACCCGTGGGTCCCGGTGTGGATTTCGTCATCCGCCAGCGTCAAGAACATGGAATAGTGTGTTTCGGGACGAAACGCAGTTTTTAAGAAGGGGGCAATGTAACGAAATGTGTTTACATTAAATAAAACGAATTGAGTTCTTTCGGCGCGATAAAAACGAAATTGTCACACGCACAAAAAAAGACCATAAATCTCTCTCGATGTGTTGAATATCGTAAAGCGGTGAGTCATACACTTACGCATGGTACTGTATCGGAAGCGGAGACAAATGTCTGAGAATATTCTACAAATATTCTAGAGGGAGACAGAATTTACAGGAATGCTCTAGTAATCTTTTCATGCAGGTATATAAGGCGACTGGATTACGGCATGCATTCATTCATTTACGGGATTCATTGCGGGCGGAGTAGTTCGGGAAAGTCCTTACGTAGTGGTAGCGTAGAAATAAATATAGTAGTGCCGTGTGATATAAATAGAACTATATAAATAAATACGGACATATTAGTAGTAGTAAATAAATACCTGTGATAATTAAATTGTAGTAGTTTAAGTGTGTTAAGTTAGTTTTTATGTTTTTATATTGTTAAATAATTTTAAGTATATAAATATACAGACTGTTTTAAATAAATAATTGCACGAGTTGTTTATTGGGACCCGAAAACGTTACAGTACATCAAAGAGAAAATATAGCTACTTTGATATGAGATATTCCACGAATTCCTGAAGATGATTCCACTGGAATATTCCAGCTAAATAACTTAACTGCCAGATAACACAATAGATAAAGATATTTACCTTATATAGTGTAATTTTCAATGAGCAATATAAACAAGTTTTAATTACAATAATTACGTTTTAATAGTATATTACATACCGAGGTGGAAAGTGTTTCATTACTGTCGAGAGATTAGGTAGTAACTTTATCTCGAGACAGGAATGAAACTTTTCACCGAGGTTTGTATACTATTTTATTTACAACCATAATTATATTTATTTGTGATAAAAATTCCGGTAAAAGTTTTGACATATTGAGTTGTCAGATTTGTGATGATCTAGCGTAAACGTCAAATAAATATACGCCACTTTTTTTCGGTGAATAGATTATAAAAGAAATGTTGAGTAGTAAAGCCTTCAAGGTCTGCACTCCACTTGAACTGAGGGAAACTGTCCTCCCGTAGCAATCCAGATATCTTGGCTCGAATGGAGAAGGACAAGAAACCACTATTTCTTCATATCAGTAATAGCAGGGCGGCCTATCTACATGTATTCAAGCTTCCAATAATTCTAATGTAACAATTAATTTTATTTATCCACAATCACTATATTATACGGTCATAATTCAACTGCTTAGCAACCTTTTATGGGGTCTATAAAGCACTAGTGTTTTATAAATCATAAAACACGCCATAAAACTCTCAAAATGAATTTATTTATTAAGATTTACATTGATATTCAAGCTAATAGAGAAAAGGTTATTATTCTTCTTTTGTTTTATTGGCGAAGACAAATTAACTTCAACCGTAGATGGAATTGAACTTTCACAAGAAGTTTCACCGGTATGATTCATTGCAACTTGTTTCGCAGTCTCTTTCTGAATCATTTCCCCTGTTTTCAATTTATTTGATAAACAATTCTCCACGTAGCTTTCTGCGACATTAGACGACTTCCATCCACCGTGACGTTTGATGGCCATAAGATCGCCACCAGCATTGGCCAATAATGTAGCTGAAGAGCGTCTCATGCTATGACCAGTATAGGAACTAGCATCCCGTAATTGCAAAAAAGAAGCCACTGCAGCAGGTATTCTTGACATAGTGTTGATACCCACAGATTGACTTGTACATTTTCCATCTGTATATCGTAGAAAAAATCTGCCCTGGGAAGCGATAGAAGCTGGGCGTAATTGCATATACTTCCTACACATGTCCAGAGCGTTAACAGAAAAACCCTCTTCCAATACTGTAAAACTTCGAGAAACGTAGGTTTTTGTATCAGCAATCGTAATAAACAAATATTTTCCTTTATCTTCGACATTTTCAATTTTCAAGTACGTCAACTCATTACATCTACAAGCGCCAGCTACACCCATTATAAGTCCCACCTAAGGAAGAAACTCTAAGTTTGAATGCAAACAAACAAAAATCACAACTAAGTGTTACCTTCATCATCAAATATTTTTCATCTGGAGCCTCCTTCAAAAATTGTGTGATGTGTTTGTTTTCAAGAATTTTGGCCTTCTTAGGTTTGTAGGTACGACACTTGCTTTTCAAAAAGGCGATCAACTTGCTGTATTTTGAGATATCTATATTTCTGTGCACTTTTAATGTTGTCTTCAACATAGAATACTTTGTCCATAATGATGATGCCGCAAACTTCTTATTAACATTGTAGAAATATGCTAGGAGTACCTCTTCGTTTATCGCTCCTTTTACACCACTTTTTTCTTTCCAATTATTGAAGTCGGCAAATACTTTTTCGTAGGCGTCCTTTGACTTCCACGGCAATAAATCTAAAGTTGCTTTCTGAGCTTCTTCAAGTATTTGTTCCGGAATAAACTCGCTCTCACAAATCTCTTCCATCTTTTCCACTTTTCAACAATGAAAATGGAGTCGATAAACAATCGAAAATACATAGTAACCGATCCAAGACCTCCCGATATTTTTTTAGTTAATGCGAAATTTCAATGATTTTTGAGGTGACAGCCGCTGTCAGACCGAAATGTCAGATCATTGTTTCATAAATTTCGGCGATTCTGATTATAAATAAGTGTGATTGTGGATAAAACGTTGTATTGCATACGGGTTTTAGATGCATTTTATTCACTTAAGAAAATTAAACGCTCGAGCAAGCTCTCGCGTTTAAACATTCTTGCGTGAATAATATGCTATCTAAAACCCTTATACAATAAATAACTATTACAACCATACAATTAATAATTATTTGTGATAAAAATTCCGATAAGGTTTTGACATATCGAGTTGACAGTTTTAAATTGTGATTGACATTGAGGTTAAGAAACGAGGGCAGTAATAGAGGGCGGGAAGTAAATGAGGGCAGTAATAAGAGGGCGGGAAGTAAACGTGAACAAAGTCACACTTCCCAACTTTTAAAAAGTCAGAAATGCCAACATTACGCGTATGGTTGTAAATAAAAGAATTATAGTGTGTACGATTGCATTTAAATGTATTGTAACTGGCTAATTGTTAATGTTGTCTTATACATTTTTTGTAAGTCATTGTTAATGAGATATTCTGTCTTTTTTTTATTGTCTTCAATATACATGTCGTTAGTTGCAATTTTAAAAATACTTTCTTGACGGGTTTAAACCATTTCTGTTATAATTGAAATGGTCTTTTTTTCTCATATTAGAATGTCGACTTATTAGTTTTTGTATGCCAAGTAAACACAATTCTAAGAATTATTTAAAAAGAAGCTAAAGAAATTGTATTGAATTTTCCATATACCGTATTTTCAGTTAGACATACAAACATATTTAATAAGAAATAGTACTGAATTATGGTTTAGTTGTATTGACTTATAACGGCTAATATACCTGTACATGCACTCTATAATTATTTCCAATACTGTATATCTTGTTGACAGATAGGTTTTAAATACAAAACTGAAGGGAATTTATTGAAAATACAATGTAGTTATATGATAAATGGTAGCAACTGAAAAGCAATTGAATTTGACTTTATATCTTTATCGAGGATAACGATCTATCATGTGACCTAGACTATAAATTCTAAGCTTACACGTTGGGTGGTCTCGATAAATTAATACTAATAACATATATATTGGGACTGATTCTTCATGAGAGCTTTCCAGGATGTGCCACAACGGGTTCCAGTTACGTTGCATACAGTAAATTTAGAAAGGCAGGTACAGTCACATTCAAAACTCATGTCTCCCTAACATATTGGTGTGCGCGAATAGTATATCTACTTTAAAATGTAAACATTTCCCGGAGAGCACTTACGAAATCTCGAAACAAGACGAGATTTAATTCTTTGAGTGAAAAGATTACTAACTGAAAGCTAGGAATTCATATAATCATATAAGTATGGTATATTTTTACGATTACGGCCGGAAACTTGTTTAAATCAGCACCAACATTGCTCAAATAGAACAGTGGGTATTGACAAATCCCTTCACTGCAACAGAAAATATCAAAGAACAACTTGGGCTGGATTGCTCAAATGTTACAATAAAACGCCAGTTAACCCTTAGCTACTACCCACCAGAAATGGATACATTCAAACTATCCACGGGTCACAATGACCCAATTTTTAAAAGGCATTAATAAAAATTATTTGAAGAAAATAAACATATTTATTTATTGTTATTAAACGAAAATATACTAAATAAGAAAGTAAAAAACATAAAACACCTTAAACGCAATTTGGACAGATTTTTTTGAAGCACTTTTGGCAGACCGGTATTTTGCAAGAATCACAAAAGGTGCTGCATTTTCGATCCTTTTTTGACGGACAGAAAGCACATCTCTTCCTTTTTGATGCTGGTTGGTGTTGTTGAGGGACTTCTTGAACTTCTATAATAACCCCAAGTAAATCGGCTGTCAAATCTCTTAATTTGCGTGGTATTTTATTATTGTATATTCGCGATCTCATGTGTGGCTCACATAAGCTACGTCCAAGATCCCTGAGGAATTTATGTCGTGAAACTTCGTTCCCGTTCATAGAAAATTGATACAATACTCTGGCATTAATTGCAGATACGTTTAAAATCATATGAAAGATCGCCATTGTCCATCGGCGGGACCTACGAGATGTTGAGTAGTTGGAACATTTTTGGTCCAGTGCGTCAACTCCAGCTTTTGTATTATTGTAAAATAAAATGATATCCGGTTTTTTTGACGTAACGTCCACACGATCGTCGTTATGCATAGTTGAGATTAGAAGTACAGCCTTGTTGGGCTTGGGTACATGGGACACAATAGTGTGGTTGGAAGTAAACCCAAAAATGGATGAACCAAGTTGACGCTGTTTGGAAGGTAAAAACTCCGGTGGGATAAATCTTTTATTTTTTTTCAACGTACCGACATAGGTTAGTTTCCGTTTTAAAAGTTCATTAGTTAATTCCATAGAGGAATACCAATTATCACCGGTTACGTTTCTGCTCGTACCAGTTATAGGTTCAACAAGGCGAAGTACAGTTTCTGTTGGTATTGAAAACTTAGAACGTTCATTGCGTTTTCCACTGTATATTTCTGAATTAACCATGTAATGTGTCTTTGAGTCCGCTAAAATCTGCACTTTTAATCCGTATTTCGCTGGTTTACTCGGTATATACATTCTGAATCCGCAACGTCCTCTAAAAGGCACTAACATTTCGTCTATCGTCACAAATTCTGAAGGCGAATAACAAGTTTTTGAGTTCTCGACGAATTCATTATAGATGTCTGAAATTGCTGCCAATTTGTCTTCTTTAATTCTATCTCGCCTTGTACCTTCATCGTCAAATCTCAGACAACACAGGAGAAAAGAAAAACGCGCTAGAGACATTGTGCAGCGACAAATGTCTCTACCAGTCCCATCAGTGACCCAAAGGGAATGCAGGTCTTCGTGGCCCGATTTGAAACTGCCTAGCAAATACAAAAGTCCCAGTAATGCTTCTGTTTCATTTCTATCGGTTTCCTCAACAAAAACAGGCGAAAATAGCAACTTACTATTTTTTCGTTTTTTAAAACTTTTATACTGAACTTGCATCTTCCTTATTTTTGAGTTTGTGTGCGTAACAATTTGTTCAATGATAGGAGTTGATATTAGCAGCCTCCAGGCTTCTATAGCAGAAGAAGGGGGATTTTGTCGGGCTTCGCCTTTCAAGCCGGGAAGTACCTTTATTATATTTTTCGAATTTGCTTTTGCTCTTGTTGGTGGTATTTTTGACCATTTACTTCTATCTTTACCATACCACGATGGCCTTTTCTGTACCGTTTGTGTTATGTTTTCATCTTCGCTCTCAGTACTAGAGCGTTCCGAAGAAAGAATTTCTTCATCATTTGGCCCCCATTCGATTTCACTATCGGTACCGTGCTCACTCATTTCTTCAGCATCAGTCTCTTCAAAATCACTTTCATCTCCTTTGTTAAATAATTGACCACATGCAGGATTTCTATTTTCAGTGTCATTTGTGCTGGTGCTTGTTGTCGGAATCGAAATGTTGTCGCTCGCCGTATCCTCTTCTGGCTCGACATCTTTCCAAAATTCATCATTATCTACTATTTCCAGCAATTCAGCGTCAGTAAGTGGTTTATTTTCCATAATCTATAAATACACAAAGACAGTATAAGAAACAAAAATTACATGTGATATTTAGAGCTATAAATTGCATATAAATAATAAAAGACAATATCAGTTACACGATAAAATACTTACGTTATTACTACCCACGGGTCAATTTGACCCACTAGCCCTTATAACACTACCAAACAGCTACTTTGGCTGGCTCGCGCTTTACTACTGGTACAAGCCGGTAATAACCCGAGAATACTGAAGCGGCGAACGTCCCCATCGTCGCGGTTCACGAGATCTTACACACATGGACATATCGTTGGGTCATTTTGACCCGGGGGTAGTAGCTAAGGGTTAAATAAGATAGGTCTTCTGTGTAGAAAACCACCGCAAAAAATAGAATTGACGAACGAACACGTGATGAAAAATGTTTTTAACCTCTGAAGATTCTGCGAAAGTTATGTGGCGGCGTAATTTGACAAGATATGAACCCGAACATGTTCAGCCTACTCGAAGAAGTGGTCGAATAAGCTGTGCATTTTGGGGTTGGATGTGTGCTGCTATTCCGGGAGAACTAGTACCTCTTCGACGTAGATTTACGAGCGAAGAATACGTGACCACATTAGAAGATATTTTGCTAGCAAGTGCCTGTACTTTTTTCGTGATGGTCCCATATATTTTGTTCAAGACAATTCACTCATCCATATTGCGAACATCGTAAGAAATGGGTTTGCATATCATGAAGAAATTCATGTTATACCATGGGCCTGCCAAGATCGGCGGATCTTAACCCAATTGAAAACCTCTGGGGTCTAATGGTCCGCAATTGATCAGATGATGCAAACAGAAATGTAGGGATAACTTTTTAAACCATAAAATAAATTTCACAGAGATATAATAGTAGATATATTTTTTGCAAATGAATTTGGAGCAATAATTATGTATACCCACAAATTTATAAATATTTTCGTTCAGTGGAAACCTTTTATAAAGGGAAAATAAACATATAAATATAATAAAAACCACACTGTGTTTTTATAACTACGCAGCGAAAAGAATACAGAAGCCACTGTATTTATTTATATTTTAAAGTAGATATGCTATTCCTAGACACCAGTTTATTAGGGCGACGACAAAATGAAAAATTTAAATCGTTCTTTGATAGTAGTTCAACTAAAATATTTACAATTTCTGGACGTTTCCGGTTATGCTGAATATAACTGAAATTTCTGCTTTATTTGAAAAGGGATTCCTGCATACTTCTTAACATTATTTAGCTTATATTTAATGTTGGCAAAATTTAATTTTTGATGTAGGTGTGGATTCGATTTTGAGGCATAGGAATTTTCCATGTAAAACTACAAATTCCTGAATATTGGCTCCCCTAATTATTTTATAGCATAATGTTCACAATAAAAGTTGTAGAGTATTAAAAATCAGGCCTAAAGCATTTTTTTTTGGTTTATTTTTTTATCATTTGATATTTAAACAAGATGGAAAGATGAATGAAGAAATTTTGTGATGCAACGTTGGCTTTGAAATGTGACAAATATATTAATTTGACCATTCTAATAAGATTGTTAAATTAGTGAAATACACGATGAATTCTTAAACCAGAGAAGAAAAAGTTAACTTTGTTAAATGGTTTTACCGGGGTTCTTCTTTAAAAAATATTCGAACAACTTTTGCGGCGTTTTATCTCGATCAATCGATTCCATTTGTGGAAACAATTAGAAGAATTGTCCGGAGGTCTAAAAACAAAGTTACTGTTAATAAGGTGTGTAAAAGCCAAGAACTGAAACCAATCCAAGAGTCTGAAAGAGCCACTGCCGTGAAGTGTGTGGAGATCAAATGTAGGTATTCTTAATTTGGGAACGCATTTTACTGCGCAAAAATGTTTAAAGAACCAACGTCCAAAGTTTCATTTGTACAAGTATGCCAGACAACAGATCTTTGTAGAAGACATGGAACGCAGAATGCCGTTATTCGAAACTGTGATGGAAATGGCAAATATCGACAGAGATTTGATATTTCGCACATTATTTAGTGGTGAATGCACGTTCACACTGAATGGTGAACTGAATAGGCAAAATTATAGTTATGGAATTACCGAAAATCATCATTTATTCTTACAGACACATAGGCAATATCGAGGCAGTGTCAACGTAACGTATGGGCTGGATTACTTAAACTTATTGCAAGACGTCATAAGACTAGGCATTAATGAACTAGACCTAAATTATGAAACCTTGTTTCATAAAGATGGATGTCCCGCACATTACACCTGTGAAGTTACAAATTATCTAAACAATACATTTCCTAATCACTGGATTAGTCGGGGTGGTCGAATGACTTTTTTTTGTGGGAGCATGCAACTACACGATCGTTTATATCGTTGGGAAGGGTATAATAGTGTGGAAAATTTTAAAGGTGTATTAATTAAAGAAGCTCCTACAATAAGTTGTTTTCAGTTGGTTAACAGTGAATACTTTTTTATAATAGGTTGGGATACTGTTCAGCTATTAATGGACATTTGTTCAAGCATTTCATTTTTTTTTCTTTAAAAAAATGTCAATGTTTTACTTGATACGTGTCACGGCTAGAGATGCAAGATACCCAGGTATTTATTTTTTAAGGTAAATACCCAGGGTAAATACCTGGGTATTTACCCATAAGTGGGTATATATTTAGTGAGTGAAAATATGGGCATGCAATATCATTAAAGTTATTTGTAGTAATTTAAAAGTACATTATAAAATATTTTCTTTATTAAATAAAACAAAAACACAGAAATAAACATTTTTTATTTAAACATATTATGAATTAGTCATCCAATTCTGATCCATTACTGTCATCGGATTCTTGATATGGTACTTCCTTTTCCATATCGCTCCAAGTTTCAGTCTCAGCTGAACTACTGAAACTTGAATTTGATTCATCTAACTTCCTCTTGAATTTAGAAGTAGAAGCTCTAGGTTCTTCTTGTGTATCAATTACTGCAGACTCCAGCTCCATCGGTTGTTGAAAAGTTGTTGTTGATTTAGGTTGTGTTTGTTTTCTATGAATTAAATTCCAATTATGGGCCAAATATGTTATTTTGGCAGCGCGTTCGGCTGTTAATCTATTTCTTTTTTTAGTATGGATCCAACTAAATGTACTGAACGTTCTTTCAGTCGCTGCAGAAGTTACTGGTGCGCTTAAAATACGAATAGCAACAGTTGCCAGTGTATTTGTTCCTCGTAACCCTAGCCACCATATAAGAGGGCTTGTTTTATCCACATCCTCCCAAACAAACTTTTTATTCCATAGACCCTCTTTGTCTCTGTAATTTGCTAAATCTGTTTTTAAATCGGTAATTGGCAAACCCATATTTCTACCAACATCACAAATGAATTGCATTGCATCAATAATTTCTGCAGGACTTAAGTTTGATCCTTGGTAAGATGGGTCTAAGAGTGCTGCTGCCAAATGTATGGACCCTATTGCAAACGATTTCCTCTCAGATAATTTTTTCAACACCATTGTTTCTTCTGCCTTCGGGAATAGGGAGTGGGTTAACAGGTCACGCACATTTTTCTGTAGGTTGTGAAATTCTGAATACACAATATGAATCATTGGCTGATTAGACTCCAGTTTTGTAAGTAAATTAATAATCGGCTCCAAAATATTGATCATATTTTGGCATTGCGCCCAAAAACCGGCATCATCTAATAATTTAGTTTTCAATTCTTGTGTAACTACATCTTGGTCACTGACTGCTAGTGTTTGCAAAACTATCTTGTTTTGACACAAACTTTGTAAACAAAACAAGTTACTGCCCCAACGTGTTTTTCCCGCCAATTTTAGGGAAATGGTAATGTTTTTTTCTTTTCCGATTCTTTTGAATAATGCTTGTAGGCGATGACTATTTTGAATAGTCTTTACTATATTTGTCGCACTTGATATAATTTTATTAACAGTTTGACACTTTAATATATCGTTACAAAGCAAGTGCAATAGATGAGCAATACAACCCAACGGTACTATGTGGTCAAATTTCTCTTTTAATAACCTGAAAGCTGCTCGCATGTTAGCTGCATTGTCGCCAATGACTACGAAAAATTTGTCCACATTATACTTTTGCATCACTTTTTCCATTTCCTCACATAAATACACTGCATCATGTCTATGTTCTTTCGTCATAATAAAATCTACGTACAATGGTTTCGGTGTAGAGATCACAAAATTTATTATTGACTCATTTCTTATATTGCTCCAGCCGTCGCATTGCAAATGTAAATTTTTTGCGTTATCTAGTATATCTTTTATTTCTTGTTGCATTTCTGTAAAATGTGTATCTAAATAAGCTGTTGAAATACGGGTTCTTGAGGGTAAAGTATATGATGGTCTAATTTGTTTAAAAAAATCTAACCAAAGTGGATGATCTACCATCGACAAAGGTGCTCCACTAATTATAATAGCTTTTGCCAGAGCCTGATTTAAATTTTCCTGGAACCAAAATACTCGTAATTACATTTATTTTTTTAAATATAAAAAAAATAAAATTTATTAACGACTCCAATATAATTGTTATGTAATACTATACGTGAATTTATAATATTTAATAAATAAAAGCTATTTTAAAATAGCTCTAGTACAAAAGAAAAATAAATTTATTGTAGCTTTGTAGAGTTAGAGTATAATTTTAAAAGGATTCTAGACTTGTAGATATTTTTTGTTCAGTCTTAGTAATTTACACTGTTTGACACTAATAATAAATAAACTTAAAAAACTAGTTCTTTACTTACATTTTCACTGGAAGTCATGATGTCCGCGAAGGTTTTCAGTAAATTCTTCGACTGCATAGAATGCACGTATGTGGGTGTTGAAGTACCCGCAGGTGGTCCAGTAGGAGTAGGTGAGGTTTCACTAGTTATAGTAGAACTTGGACTGCTAAGCGTGGAGCCGGAGATGTCCGTTGATGTTTTAGTTTTTTTCTTCAAAATTTTTTTTAATTCTGCAGGACACTTCATGCATTTAATAATGTGGTTTTCCATTTTGTTCACATTTGCAAGCAAATATTGTGCGGAACAATACTTGCAAACTACCCCTTTATCCTTTGAATTAAAAAAATTCCATACAGCATTTCTGTTCCTACCCATATTTGCTGTGTTACTGTTCTCTATTCATCACACAAAACACAAATATTAACTGCCGAACGTTCAGACAGGCACACGGCACATCCCGCACAACCTGCAGCTGCATGCTTTGAACTTGTTATGACATGTTACAATTGGGTAGGTAAATATGACCTCGGGTAAATACCCATTTTTTATTTACCTACCCACTGGGTATTTACCCGCCTCACATCACTAGTCACGGCTAACGTTATTTTACTGCTTATATTTATTAATTCTGTTTTTCATCATAATTAAATACCAGATGTTAGAATAGAAACAAAAAAGGATTTATGCGCGATTTTTAATAATCTACAACTTTTAACTTAAACAATGTGCTGTAAAACGGATTCTACTCCTGGTATGTATAAGCAGCGCTTTTCAAATATTTACTCTCTTATCAATTGAAATTGTTTGAACAAAAATATGCTAGGGAAAGTGCCAGCGGTTGCTAATATTCGAATAGGGTTTTTTTTTTTTGGATATTTAATTTTGAAACCAATGATCTCCTGTGTAAATTGCTTACATTTTAGTGGTATTATCATCTATAAAAATATCTGACATTTATCAAAAATAATGGTATACGTATGTAATATTGTTTTATGCAGTTTATTAGCTAAGCGGGAAATCTTTCTTAATAATTTTAATATCATTTCTATAAGATTTTGTATTTTTATTTGAATTACATTATATATTATATGCCAACACCTCAAATCTACAAAATAAATGTGTAGGCTTTCCCTGTTTTTTAATTGTAGATGTCGGTTTCCTTGCAGGAACAGTATCGTCAAGTCTGGCGGAGATGGCGACGTTTTGTCCACTATTGCAAGGGACATCTTCAGGACAACACGTAGATGTAGAATCATTCTTCAAGCTACAGCGACTCCCCGATTATATATGCGTTGCCCTGAAGATATCCCTTGCAGTTGTGTACGATACGTCGATATTTGCGCCATATTTGACTGAAAGATGTCAGTCCTCAAATATTTATATATTCTTGAACTTTAAATATACTAAATATAGAGCAAAAAAACGTTTAAAGTTCAGGTGAAATTACTTGTATATAAATCAAGAAATATAAGAAAAGTTTTATTCTTTTACACATACAACAAGAAAAGAAGTCACGTTATGCCTTTAGCGCTAATCGGTTTCTGTCATGAATGAACATAAAAAACATTTTAAGAATAAGTAATAATCATCAGATTGTCTATCGCTGCGCTCTCCTTTAGTTTCCAGAAATAAAGCAAGATCCCGTGGGAATAAATCAGAGCTGTTGGACAGGTTTGCGACCAGTTGTATCGCATTTCCATTTGAAAATGCAGCTGTTTGCGTTTACGGTGTTGTGATAGAAGAGCATTTCAAGCATTCTATTTCGTTAGTCGCGTGTCCTTGATGTAGAAGAAATAATTCACTAATTACTATGTGTCCAGTATAAGGATGTTACGAAGTGTGTCGTTTAGGTATTGTTTTTGCATTTGTTGTCAATACCTTCCAATACATATATACATATTCATAAAACCACGTAATTGTTCCTAAGTACATTTATTTGATCACTTTTACTTTCTTATATGTAGTATAAGTATTGTGATGATGAAAATTTTCGACCTCCAGATTTTTGCAGATGTCCACGTTTTGATATCGAAAAAGTGGTTTTTAAAAATTGTCTCTCTCTCTCTCTCTCTATGTGTGACTGTCAATGTGTGTGTGTGTGATCACGATAGCGGTCAATCCAGTATAGCTATCAATTCCAAATTTGGTATTTAAGGATATAATTTCCCTCTTGAGATCTGATTAGATTTTTAGTAAAATCGTCAGACCGGAAGTAGTTGTTTACTTCAGTGAAAAAATCGCATTTTGCCAGTATTTCGTCAACTCTAAGTTTAAACAAATTTATAAAAAAAATTATATGTTCTCAAAATTAAATTTGAGAAAAATTTTATTGAAAAAGCTTTTCGAAATTCCTCCGGAAGTAGGTCTTTTACTCTTATCGACATTTTTTGCGAATCTGTACTTCGCAAGTCATGCTTTTTTGACATCTATATACCTTACGAGTATAAAAGTATTTAGAACTTAATTCGCAATGCCTTTAATATAAAAAAAAATTCAAAATTCGGACCGGAAGTAACACTTTTACTCTTATCGAATAGCTATTTTTTGCAAATATGTCGTAAATTATGCATTCTATATATATTTATCAAGGGTTCAAAAGTATTTAGAGCTGGATTTGGAATACTTTTTGTATAAATGAAATTTCAAAATTCGGACCGAAAGTAACACTTTTACACTTGCGTCTAGCACTTTTTGTCGAATATCTCCCAAAGTATGATTCTATTTATTAAGAGAAAAGAAGTATAAATAGGATATTGAATAATTTTTATAAAATAAAATTTTTAAAATTTGGACTTGAAGATTAATAGTCTTACAGGTTTATTTTTCTAAGAAGATAAAAGTATTTAAAACAATTTAGAACAATTTTGTATAATTTGAAACGCTCATATATATAAATAAGAAAGTCGTGTGGTGGCGAGACCTATTTTTTTTATCTTTGTTGGGCTAGAAGTAGACGCAACTACAAGATAATAAAAAAGGGGGAAAATGGTTAAATCCTGAAAAATGCTTGGAGCTCCATCAATGAAAGGATTTGTTTCCAATATACAAATAAATATAGCATAAATCACTATATAAGTGTCATTCAGGATTTAAAAAAACGTACATTTATAAATTAATACAATAAATTATAAAATGTTGATAAGAATTTTAATTTTTAACGCCATAAACCAGGCTGATAATACAATGTACGTGAAGTAATGCGATAAGAAACCAGCAAGTAAATTGATAGTTTCATGTTAAAGAATGAAAAAGAATTTTTAAAATTTCAAAATAGCAAACCTTAAATTATAGGGTATGTCAAAGCGTACGTACATAATAGCTGTTTATTATTATTTCTGATCCTTGTGCCAGAATACTATACCGTGTGGCCGCCGTTCATAGCGCGATGCATGTATTAGTAACTACTGGTCGACTATAAATGGGCGTGCCAACTTGAATTGCCACACCGACAGCGGGCGTATAAGTTATACGTATAAATGTATTCGTAGGCAAATCAAGTGAAAAGCAGTGTAATAGGTATTGCGTTCCCGTTGTAAGTAATTATTTGTAGTTGTTTGAAGCATCAGATAATCACTGATAATATGTCAGTGAAGTAACTCATCACAGCTTCATAAACAACATAAAAGAGCAAAAAAGAAATAATTAATAACTCCTAGACTTTAAAATAAAAAAAACTTCTTAACTAAAATAATATTTTTCAACAAATATTATAATCTAAAAACTCAACTATAATAAAATACTGAAACATAAAATATTTACTTCTTAAAACAGAATTGTAATTCAACATTGCAATTAACCTGTAATTAGCTAAAAAAATGTTATTCTTAAGCAATAATAAAACTCGAACTGACGCCCATATGTGGACGCGACGGCGAATGCGACTGCCCGACTACACCGTATAAATGTAGATTTTTTGGACAAATGCGAGTGCATCATAGGCAAATGCGAAATACTAGCTCTGTTGTAATCCAGTATAACACTGCGTCCACTTGTTTACCGTTCTAATACACAGACATCTCTATCTGTTTCACTTACTCTACAGGTATCGCGATAATGCAGACGCACGCGGTCTTATGGTATATGCTTATAGCTGTTATATTATAGGTAATGGTGGTATTTTTATACATAATTGTATGATGTATAAAAACGATAATGAAAGTCATGAAAAGGCATTTATTGTTTTTTGTTCCACAAGTATTTTAACATAATTTGATTAGTTTGTCCCATTGGTTTTAATCACTTTGCTTGATGGCAGAGAAAACAATTCACATTATTCTTATATTGTGCTACTTTTACAGGCAATTTCCAGAAAGACTTGTAGTTATTGTATGGAAGATTTTCGGGGTGACGTATGTAATACAATTTTGTCCTAACAGACCTATGTTGTAAATAGCAATGAGTAATTGAAGTAATGTAAATTGGAATACTATGTAAATCGCTTTGAGTTTTTGATTAACTGTATTTAATTTTAAGTTTCCCTAATATTGAATACAATTATAACACTGGTGTTTTTACTTAATTATACAGAAATTAACATGTTTTTTTTTATTTTTTTTACTTAATTATACGGAGTATAAAGATGTCGATGTCCACGTGTTCCCACTTATCAGAATCACTATATGCTCACTTGTTCTACATTAGCAAATACGTATTTTCATCCTTCTCTAAAATTGTGATTTTGCCAAGTGGGTTGGAGCCCCCTGATACTGAAAAAGTGATTTTTGTTAACATGTCCGTCTCTCTATTTTTTTTATGTGTGATCCAGATATCGGACAAACTGTTAACGTTTTCACTACCAAACCGTGTATTGAGGAGTATAATAGGATCTGATTAGATTTTTAGAAAAATCGGCGCTTACTTCTGTGAAAAAATCAAGTTGTACGAATATCTCACCAGCTACTAAGTATAGACAAATTTCTAAAGAGCACAAATGAAGGTAAAAGTGAATTTAAAATTTTGTTTCAAATTCCTATCTAAGCTTATCGAAAAACAGTTTTTGGCACACATTATGATATAGTTATATGTAGTACTGTTATGGCATTTTGCTGTTTATTAAGTATATCGTGAGATGAAATTTGCATTATAGTAAAGAAATTTGTAACCAGTGTAATTTAATAAATACAACTCTAAATAACTAAATTAAATAAATAGTCTTAGTTTTACTCAACGTTGCTTATTTAGCTTCGTTAATAAAATTATTAATGAGAATTTTATTTATTTATTTCTCACTGTATGCAGAAGATAATTTATTTTTAGCATAATTTACAAAAGACGTAGTTGATGTAGTAAACACATAAACTATAAAAATAGAAACACAATGGACGTCACCATTGCGACAACTATGTAAAGCCAATTTAACTTGAGACAAAAACTAGGACATTAGATATACAAATGTATGTATAACATATACACGTGCGTTCATAACCTGAATTTATTTGGAAAGAAATAAAGTACCTACACACCACACCGCACACTAAACAGAACGGGATTGCCTAAATTTTTATTGCCAGTCGTAAAATACAAAAGCAATGATTTTGTAAAATACTTCCATACAAACATTACTTTTAATATTTCTATTTTCTATTATACAAATTAATAACTGTTAAATGTATAACTGTTGACATTTTTTCGAAATTTTTACAAATAAAAATTTCGTTGACAAGACCAGGATATATTATTTGCTCCAGTCAACTTACATAGCTCGTTCCCCGGAATTTCGTCCTTTATATGCCACATACGAGGAAATGCAATTGTTTCAACCGTTGTATAATAGTCCAGCAAAACTGTGGACCAATTTATATAAAATAGCGTAATTTTCTGTAGTATAATTTGTTGAAGGGGTGTAGTCTTAGCATAATTGTAGATGTGAGGGGTTCCCCGACTGTCAGTGGCGCCGCTATCGCGAGTAACGCGTTTATTCTATACACTAAAAACTATGAAAACCTTTCGCTTATAAATTGAATTACTTTACTTTTCTTTTTATTCAAAATATTTTTTTCTGGCATCGATATTTTCCGGGTTATTTCGTTAGAAATGTCCAAACTTCCCTACTTTCGTCTTTCTTTGCCACTATCTCCCTAACCGTCCACTTTTTTGGAATTTTACCTATTATCAAACTTATAAATCATTTGA
Organism: Amphimallon solstitiale; assembly: GCA_963170755.1. Taxonomy (NCBI): domain Eukaryota; kingdom Metazoa; phylum Arthropoda; class Insecta; order Coleoptera; family Scarabaeidae; genus Amphimallon; species Amphimallon solstitiale. The sequence goes on along the minus strand of OY720678.1, from coordinate 45,119,438 downwards.
TTTTCTAGGTCATCTGTCTGAATCTTTTTTACCTACTCATAATACTTTGGTACAGCGCACAGACTGAGACCTGGCCGATGAGATGCCCCTCCCACAAGGTGCGCAGTGAATCCTTATAATATTAGGATAAGTACCAGCAGTCTGGAAAAATTGTCAAGCGCTACACATATGTGTATCTCTTTTCAGTATATTACAATTTCTTATCTGCATTTTCTCGTTCGTCCGGCTAATGTTGCGATGATGAACAAATGTTATCATTTCTTTTTTCCGAGTACTTTCTCTGTCACGCACTGACCTATAAATCTGCGCGACTTATAGGTCCAGGCTCCTCCCATCGGCCAAGACTCAATCTGTGTACTGTAGTTATTGCTTAGTTTATCGATCGAACTCCGCTCTGTTATCATTGGGCGTGTTCACGAACCCGCCATTGCATGGGTAGGGTTAGGTTAGGCTAGCAAGGGACAGATGTCATATTGCGTTGATGGCGAGGAGTTCGATCGATAAACTAAGCTATAACTACCAAAGTATTGTCAGTAGGTAAAAAAGATTCAGACAAAAGACGTAGATAATCAAATGATTTATAAGGTATAATAGGTAAGATTCTAAAAAGTGAACGGTTAGGGAGATAGAGGCGAAAAAAAGACGAAAATAGGGAAGTTTGCGCATTTCTAACGAAATATCGATGCTAAAAGAATATTTCCGATAAAAAAGTTAGGAAATTCAATTTATAAGGGAAAAGATTTCTATAGGTTTTTGTGTAAACCGAACTGTTCTCGAGATATAAAATTAAACGCTTTATTCGCGATAGCGGCGCCACTGACATTCGGGGAACCCCTGAAATCTACAGTTATGCTCAGAATACACACCTTTAATATACTACACTATCGAGAGAATTACGCTATTTTTTGTAGATTTCTCTCTTCTGAGCGATATTTTTACTGGACTATAAAGCTTACTGCCTTAAATATACATTTGGGCCAATCTCATCGACCCACAATTATTAATACGAATTTTTACGAATGTGTTGTCCATCGCACGCAGACAAGCGGGCCCGATTTAAAATTTAATGTTATCGGTTTTCCCAAACAGCTGATGGTATTTCAGCGGCCAGCTTCATAGTTAAGAAAATGAACTAGTGTGAATAGTGAATGCATACTTAACGCAGCATATATACATGACTGTAGGTATTTTGCTGTGTCTGTTATATTGTTACATTCAAGTTTTAGTAGAGCCCTTCCCTTGTTAGTTTCTAGTATAATAACTTATAACTTATTTTTAAAAATTTGTCGAAAATATCAGGTCAGTTTTTGTTTTAATATTCTAATGTGCAATATTGTAGTTGTTTCTGATAAAATATCCCACACGGGGGTTTCTATTAGGTTAAGGTTAAAAGTTAATGTTAGGCTTTCCAAAAGCTTAGTTCTGTGGTTGAGATTTTTGTTGAACTTCTCCTACATACGTGTCGTATGTACCCGTGCATTATATTATCGGAAAATCACGCTCTTCACCTATTATAATTAGAGATGCTATACATTCTTCTAAATACCTCGAGCATTCTTTGCATCCATTCTTATCTCTGCAATAGCAACCTTACTTATGAGACTCCTCTTAAATACCTCTTTTCGAAGCTTGACAAGACATATTACTCAATAGTTTCATTGTCTCAGGAAAATTAAATCTATCAAGACCGTCTAATTTATTTTCTGTAATTGCAGGAGATTTTGATGTGGTCTTTAAAAAACCCAAGTTTGGTCACTCAGATTAAACGTCTACACGTTCCTGGGTGGATTAGGTTTGAATCGCCTGAGTGGCAATTAGAATAAAATTCGGTCGGAAATAGATACAGCTTTTACTTCACTGAGCTGTTTTGGACCTAATTCAATATTTTTCCGCTAATAGCGTGGAGGCGAAGTAACAAGGCCACCGAACATTACGCACGCAATAATTAAACTAGTCAGTAGTTTAGAATAGTTTAGAATCTAAATTGTACCAAGTCATGATAAACTTAGGATTCATCAGAAAGCAAAAGAGGCGTAAAAGAAAGGTCCATGTGAAGTTTCTTGTTTTTAGGTTTAGTATAAATTGGAAGAAACGTACTATTGACTCAGCTTTGGGGATTTCTTGTTGGCTATATTTTTCGAATGGTATCCAGCTTAGTTTTTTGGAATTGTGATTTAGTAGCTTATTAAGCATATGTTTACTCGCGTTTCCGTTGCAAGATTAGTTTTTGGGGAGGTGTGGAGATTAATCAGTAGGTTCAGTCTAAAAAATAAAGAAACATGTAACACTATTTTTATTGTAAATAATGCACTTACTGCTTTGTGAGTATATATGTAGTGAATGCGAATGCGTAGTGTTCTTGAAGGAGAATCCTCACATCTTTGCGTATACATCGGTTACTGCCGCCAAAAACTACAAACACATTAATAAATATCTGTTAACTGAAATTTTACGGGGCCGGGACTTCTCCTTTAACCTCCTCATCCTATACGATTTGTCATCCGTGCGGTGACAAGGTTGTTGATGGCTTTTTATCCTTCGTGGGAAGAATGACTAGTTGTTTTTCCGGGTATCCCTTGCCCCCGCCATTTGGTATCTTCAATAATCTGACCTGGTCAACGGATTGCGATCGTGGGTGGTAGTCGATTTTACGTCTTAACGTACGTTGGCAAAAAAATGTATATGATAATCTGATGTTAGGGTTTTCTGGTTTATTCCATGCCATAGTTGATAATTTATCAACTAAGGCTTGGGATAGGGCAACAAACACTCAAGCTCTGGAATATTCTGTTCTGTTTCTTGGCAAACCAGGGAGCCGACACCAAATATTATAGGATATGGCTACATGGGTTAGAACCAGTGGCAGAAACTGTTGTCGAAGAGAGAGAAGCCATCAGAGATGCTGAACTTCCTGACTCCTGGGGACCTCACTATTTCCCACAAATAAGAAAAAAAAAATTGGGTGTGCTTTAGACCACACGGCAGAAGTGAAAACTTCATCAAGGCGTGGTTAATAATACGAAATACAACTTTTTTTTCGTTCTATATTCATTTCCATTTCCATTTTCCATTTTCGTTCTATATTACATTCAAAAAATATATATTTATTATTATTGTGTATACATTATTCTAGTACATTTCGCTCGGTCTGATCAAGTTTTCACTTTAAAAATTCATACGTACGCATGTATATATACAAATATTATAATTCTCATACGAGTACCCGCGCTGGTCTAATGGTAACGTGCCGGGCTTATACCCGGGCGGCTCGGGATCGAATCTGCACGCGGACAAGAATTTTTCAGAAAATAAAAGTGCAATATTTCGCGTATTTATTCTAAATTTCAACTTAATTGAAATTAAATACCGCTAGTTAGTATTATATTACAAAGCCGAGCGTCGAGCCGACTTTACCCGAACTAGCATTTCAATCCGACATCTGCACGCGGACAAGAATTTTTCAGAAAATAAAAGTGCAATATTTCGCGTATTTATTCTAAATTTCTACTTAATTGAAATTAAATACCGCTAGTTAGTATTATATTACAAAGCCGAGCGTCGAGCCGACTTTACCCGAACTAGCATTTCAATCCGAATGTGACGGCTCAGTCTCGTTCAGTGCCCAACAAAAAATGCATCAACGCGCCCATAGAAGTTTTCACTTCAAAAAAATTGTGGTACATATATTGTTCTACCTTCTATGTACTTACACTAAAAAGGCACATACATGCAATAAATTCTTAGGAAAGTAACTAATGACCTATAATTAATTATTCAGATTACTGTATGTGTAAGTCAGTATCTGATTGAAGAGGTTTTGAAGTTTTAGTTGTTATCGGTCTTGTTTCGTAGGCCATGTATACATACACCCGCATCAATAAATACTTCATTCGAGATTCCGGACACATAAAATGGAAATGACTAATGCTAACGTTTAAAATTGAACGTTCAGGTCTGCGTTGAATTATTATTACCCATCATGGGTGTAAGTCAATTTATATTTCGTGCTTGTTAACTTTAATGTTTACGTATATATATGAATGTTACATGTGGACAAACAGTAATTTCATGAGTGAAAAATTACCCCACGGCCCTTAGAAGTAATCAAGTTCCACGAATAGCTATACTATGTATGTAATATGTTTGTACACGTCAGACGGCAATGTTCATTTTGTTTCCTAAAAATGTAGCTGAGTGTGTTTGATGTATTTTGACGAGAATATGTTTGGTTTATATGGAGACCATTAGTAAATGAATCCAAATTAAAATGTTCAGTTCAACAATATTATGCTTTTATGGATATACACCCGTAACACGTAATTGTACATACGACCTAATGGCTAATTATTAACATGCGCTCGAAATTGATTGACATGTCTTATTCTAATTTGGGCGGGAAATTTATCATTCTCGTTCCTTGACCGGCAGAGACATATTTATATTTAAATTAAGTTTAACAATACCATTTTACTGCTAAGAAGGGCATATTTTCGCAACGGACAGCGGAATGCACAAGGGGAATGGAAATACAACGTAGAAATTTATACTTATGAATATCCCCATAATAACATTGAGTACAATATGACTTGGAACTCTATATTTAGCCATGCCGAATTATTAATCGTCTTAAAGGAGCATACTGTCTGTAAGGATAGGATATCCTGGATGTTATGGAATACCAAACGAGCCTTCAGAATAACGAGGATGTGTGTTATAAATGTGAACGATGTGGGCGGTAAGTTATCCAAAGAAAGATTAACTGTATGAATATGCCAGGGGAGAAAAAAAAACTGTTGGTTATCGGAAAATCAGCACGTCCTCGCACATTTAAAATCTTAGCTTTGCTCTACTTCCAGTCAAATGGTATTCAAATAACAAGGCTTGGATGACTAATTCTATTATGATAGAGTGGTTGCGTGATGTGATCGGAAATTGATCGATCAAAACAGAAAAGTTTTATTATTTTGGACAATGCAGCTGCCCATCCGAAAGACAACATGTTAAACGCGTTTTCTTATAATGCCAAGGCATTATAAAAATGTTCAAAACTTGGTACCCACATTTAATACTAAAACACATTTTATCGCAGTTTGAGAGTTCTGATTTGGGACATAATTTGACCAATTCTATAAGCGTATAAGATGAATTACAAATTGTTTCAAGAAAACAGGATTTCAATAAGTAAATGAGGAGTTTGAAAATGATCAATTTGATCCTGAAGATGAAATTCCTTTATCTAAAGTGGCTCAAATGTGTATGCTAATGGGAAAATTATGAAGTAATTATGTACAGGAGTTTATAAATATTGACGTCAATTTGTATTCAGAAGACGATAATCCAGATCATATTATGCCGGATAATTTAAAAAACGAAAGTCAAAACAGTGATGATGAAAAACATGAAATAGCAATTTCTAGAACTGATGATTATGAGGAAAGAATAATCCGGACACTATTATCGGAACGAACAATGTCCGCTTATGGGAAGTTTCACTATATAAAAAATTATGATAACAGTACAACAAACAAGCTTATCGCAAAACTTACTCATACTGATTATTGAAATTTATAGCAGCATGGTATAACGGTGATTTATATAAGATATTTGTCCTGGTCGTCGGAACCATAATGAGAGACTTGTTTGCTCTAGATTGAAGTCGTGGCACAACTCCCGAGCATCCAATGCACTGGACAGCAGGTTATCCATAAAAAAAGGTGCTCATGTTAGTTCTTCTTTCAGATAGTGCCCTAAAATTATGTCTCAAGAGCAATGCGCTGTAATTGGTGTTTTTTGAATCGTATAGGATCCATCCAGTTTGAAATGTAGGTACTTCAGAAATTTTCTTTGTACCCGTTCAATTGCGTTCGAGTACACATAGTATATCGGGAACCACACCACAGATGCGTACTCCAATTTCCTTACAACGAGGGCATAAAATAGGGAACATATAGTTTGTAATAATAAAACCAAGTACTTTATGAGCAGAAACCGTAATAGTTGATACATGCTCAGCAAACATCAGTGCTGAATCGAAAACAACACCAAGATCTTCGACAGACGACAAACTAGATATGGATATGTTGTCAATATGATATTCTGAAGGAATGAAATTTACTTTCCTAGTATAAGTAAGAAAGCAGCACATGTCTATATTAAGGTATAGCTTATTTTTCCTGCACCAGGTAAAAATTGTATCCAAATTTCGCTGAAGTTTATCGACATGGAAGAAGTAACTACTCTATGATAGATTTTTAAGTCGTCAGCATAAGCTGAAACAGGACATTGAATCGCGTTAATGAGATAATTTATGAATAGATTAAATAAAAAGGGACAAAGGTTCGAACCCTGTGGTACACCAGACGTTGAGACATACCGAACGGATTTAAAGCTATTATAGTAGACGTAATTCTGGTGGTTTATTAAGTCGGACTAAAAAAGCAGAATAGTACGTTATCGAAACCCAAATAGCTCAGTCTGCGGAGCAATATTGAATGGTCAATAGTGTCAAAGGCCTTGGAAAAATCAGTGTACATATATTACGTCTAATTGTACACCCATGTCCAGCATCTCCGCCACTTCTTGGGATAAAGTGCATAAATTGTAAAATTTGAAAATCCGTGTTGGTGAAAGGACATAAACGATTTAGTTCAGATTTCCTCGAATAGTGTGAACAGTTTTCACATGTTTAAGGACTTAGAACAAGTTGGAATGCAAACCATAAGAAGAAATTGATTAAGTAAAAAAATACTTCTTTAATTTGCGTATAGACGTTTCTAAGAAATAAAATTTCATGTTATCATGTTACAATACTTGCCTTATTGTTTTTATTTATATTTCTTTGTTTATTTTTCATTCAGTTTGTGTCTGTCATATTATATAAGAATTTTGAGCAGTATGTTTCTTAACGTATCTGTGAATTACTAATTATTAGATTGCTACGTTATTTTAGCCTATCTGAGCATTTGAATTTTGGTAAAATTTTATAACACAGCCAGTCTTTTGTATGAAATACATGTGTACCTACTACAAGCTTAAGTTGCCTAACCCAAATTATTATTATTAATTGGCACAAAATGAAGAATAAGCAGAAGTTTTACTAGACTGTTCTTAAAGCCAAATCGAATATACATTTACTATCATTTAAAGCCTTTATAAAATAAAACACTTAGACACTAAATCGGATTATCTCTCCAGTCATTCATTATATATCTGAAATAATTTGAAAATTTGCTATCTAACTCTTATAGATCCTATATGTATGGTGTGTTGAACAGTTAACATTTTTATTTCAATATAAGAACTTATTTGTCTTTGTTGTTAAATTGACAGGTTATTGAATGAATTTATTCGTCAGCTATATCTAAGAAAAGGCAAATTTATTGCAAAATGTTAAGTGCAGTCATTAAACTTTATTAAATATATACATTATAATAATGAAACTCACCTATTGACATCGTTACTATTCCATTCTCAACAGTTTATATGTATATGCACTAAGAGACATAATATATAACTTAATTATTACACTTATGCATGCACATATTGTACTTCAGCATACATTCATATACCCTTCCATCACTTTTAATTAAGAACATCAATCAAAATCATTCTGCATAGTAAATAAACCCATAAAATGGGTTTAAAAAAGAATAATGTAACTGCAAGTAGAGAATACAATCCCGGGATACCGGGATTAGAGTATGTGGTTTCTAATTGGGCTCAAATCAAAAAAAAAAAACTTAAGTAATTTCTTTAAAATTATACATACAGAAAACTTTAGAATTTCGAAAATACAATTGCAGTAATATCAAAGCATCCAATGTTTGACTTCCAAGCCTACTTCGTAGTTAATTGCCAACATAAGCAGCAGCTGAAAACGCTTGCTGAGGTTCTACACTCGTTGGAGGAATAGACAATAGATATGCTAATTTTGAGTGATATCCACAAACTCCTCCATTTTCGAACAGGCTCCTTTCGCGTCTAATACTATTTACCAACCCCAATTCATTTTGCACTTCAGAATCTGGAGATTCCATGCTCTTATTAATTTCCAGCTGTATCTTTTCCTTTAGTGTCAATTGGGTTTGGGAAGTTTGTTGCCTTGGCTCATCATCTGTTTGTGATTCTCACGTTTCTTCCTCTTCCGTGTCATGTCGACTATTTTTAGTCTTTTAACAATACTCTTTATTTGATTCCTCTCGAAAGCCTGTGTAGGAACTGGAAATAAGGCAAGGCATTTCAAATCCGATAATAACTGATTTTCATCATCTTTTCGTGGATTTTGTAAATAATTCAACACACCAGTTACATCATCACGTCGTCGTTGCTTTATACGTTCCACTAGGGATGTTTTCATTTTATTGGCGAGTGCTGAGTTTTTGCTAGACCTTTGAAATACACTTTGCATATTTTTTCTTTATCAGCTCATTAATGTTTTCATCTTTTGTTAACTCTGGTATGTGTTCTCGCTGGGGATCAAAAAACGGCCGGGATCCCGGGATTGTATTCTCTAACTGTAAGTTTCCTAAAAAGAATAGAATTAACAAAACATTAAGCGAGTATGTTCTAATAATTATTATCACAACCTTTTAACCATTTTCGAAAGTATATTAAATATTAAATTAGGAAATAAGTAAATAGTAGTTTTTACCTGAAGCCTGAAAAAACAGAAATATTTCTTGTTTCTGTACGCAAATTGATATTTGCTATTGCTATTAGCATTAGGATTATTTAGAGATTCGAGAACAAATATTTAACTGATAACTGATCGACTAATATTAGTCAGAAATATTGCAATTTAAAAGACTTTTGAGTTAAATACATAAAGCTATGAATTAAATGGTTTTACGAAGATAATTATACTTTTGAATATCAGGTTTGGTATTGATTTTAGCAGTTCGTTTCTCATCGTAGTCACACACCTAGTCGGTCATGCGTGATCATTCACAATAAAACTTTGAGTAATGTAGTATGTTATTAATGACTGTTATTAGTAATATTTTGATTGATTTCTAGAAAAAAAAGGCATGTGGGCATACTGCAAGTAGGAACTTATGGTAAAAAAATAACTAGCATATTATGTAAAATTGAATGTCAATTACTTTCTGTATACATATAAAATAAAAGAACGGAATAGAAGTAAACAAATATTTAAGATGCTTTTTATTTTAATGAAAGTTTTAAATAAAATGAAAGGAGCACTTTTATTATATGGAATTAGAGAATGGAACTGAGTTGTCTATGCACTTTACAAGTTTGTTCTAACCAGGACCACTTATTGTATTAAATTTACTTGCATGTAACATACAAACATATACATACATTACATACATACATACATACATACATATATATATTATATATATAAATATATATATCTATATATATATATATATATATATATATATATATATATCTATGGTGTTGACAAAGTAACCTAGAACTACTATGGTTATTTTCCCTTGCAAGTTCAAGCAGAAGAATGAAAACCGGAAACAGTCGCCCAACACAAAGACCTCGAAATAGCGAAGTTTGCGAACTTCTCCCTTACCGGGAGACTCACCTACATACCACATTCTCATTGTTCACACACGCTTACGAAAACCTACTCTCGAAAGTCAACCCCAAGAAAGAAAAATGTATTCTTTTCTTTTACCTTTTGTAGGAACTACTTCAGCTGTAATAATCCGAAGTTACAAAAAAGTCCGCAAAGCATATTGCAGTAACAGGATGTTTGGATTATTATTGTGGAGACCGTAATTCGTGGAGTCTTTTATTTTATAATTTGTGATAATTAGCATAAAACTTTATTTTGTGGAATTAAAGAAAAAACGTTTAATTGTTAATACCAGTCATGGGAATATGTACGTAATTGCTGGAGTCGTTGGAAGTGTCGTGTTGGTAAATGTACAGTGGTTGTAAACTGAACGTTAGAAACTGGTATTTTATATTTTTTTTACAACGTTAATATACGAGGTTTGTCCATTAAATAACCAGACTGATGCAGCTACCGGCAAACAGCAAGCTCCCCGCGGCAGGTTTGAACATGGCTGTGCTTGTTGATGTGTCCCCGCCCTGAGCTCGATGGGCACGGTTGTACGTCGCTCAGTTTCGTTGTAGCAATCGCCCGTTCAAGTTCTTGCGCTAGCGTCTGATACAAAAAATTGAAAGTGTTCAGATGGAGTACAAGTTTCTTGTGAATTGGGGAAAATTGCTACAGAAACTCATGCCATGTTACGGCAGTGGATGTTTATCGCGTACACAAGTTTATGAGTGTATTAAGGTTTAAGGAAGGACATGAAACGAGCGAAGACGATCCGCGCCCTGGAAGACCCTCAACACAATAAAAGGACGACAACATCCAGAAAATTGGTAAATTGATCCGTGAAAATCGTCGTTTGAGTGTCCGTTGACGTCTGACTATTCTTCGTGAACAAGTAAGGAGGCAAAGACCCGATTTGTGGAAGAGTAAGTCCTGGATGCTTCATCAAGACAAGCGCCAACCCATTCCGCTTTGTCGGTGAAGGCGTTTTATGCATGCCCCTTGTGACTTTTTTTGTAGCACCAGTCCGCTTATTTAATTGCCACACCTTATATTCATATTCTCCAACATATTCGTTAATATTCGTTAATACATACGAGCATTAACAAGATTTTCCGGAAATGTTCATTAATATATTACCACTTTTAATGAGTATCTAATATCATTGCTGAACACCGACACTTACTTCAAAAGCTCAAATAATCATCCAAACATTAAAATAACACAATGTGCAATATTGTATATTTACTCTTTACAAAAATTATGTTTATGCTTCTGAAAGCACAGAGCAAATACAATTCCAATAAAACGGCAGTTAGTAAAACCCTTTAAAATAATTAATAATAATAATAATATTTATTGTAGTAGATCTGATTTCCAGATATTTAAATTGTCAAATTACAGTTATAACATACAAATATAACAATATACATATATGGAAGTATAAACAACGTAGAAATAACATAAGTAGACAGGGTTCAAATTATGGCTGTAAAGTGGTCAAAAACAATATAATATTATCAAATGAAACAAAATTTGATTCAAATTTAAAAATCTTGAATTTCATAGAACGTATGCTCAATTAAGAGTTCCTTCACCTTTCTTTTAAACACCGCGATAGACCTCAGACACATGATCTCGCACGGCAACTTATTAAACAGCTTAGCACCGGAATAGTATGGAGATTTTTCAAATAGCGCTGTTTTGTGCTTTGGAAGGGCGATAAATCTTGTTCTGCGTGTACCAGGGGAATCGGGCCGAACAAATGAATCAAAGTTTTTTTTACATATACCATCATATTGTAAATAAAAATACATGGAAACGTGAGTATCTCATTCGTCTTAAAAACGTCTCTACACTAATCCCTCGGTCCCATGCCAAAAAGCAGACGAGTAATACGTTTCTGTCCAACAAACACCCGCTGCCAGTTAACTCCCCGCACCCAGATTAACACGTTATAACTTAGGACAGAATGTACCACGGCGTAGTAAATATTGGGTCTTAGTTTTAGAATTGCCTAATAGGACTTATTAAGTTTACCACAGATATCGTCAAACTGCTCGTGTCAAAATTAAGGTTAGAATCAAGATATGTACCGAGGAACTTCGCAGATTGCTCCTTGGGTATTCCCAAGTCCATCGAGAACTTTATGCAGAAGGACAGCATAATATGTATCGTTTATAGCTCGGTTCTTTGTGAGATAATCGATAAGAAGTATCCCTTTCAAATCTCAAACCGTTACTGCCAGTATCTTTCCAAACGAAGGAATCGCCTTGGCCTTCTTTGGCGGAAGACTGCCACTGACATTGCCGTTTTGACTTTTGCACATAGTAATGGAAGCAAGTTTCAACGATCATAGCAAAGCGAAGCAAAAAATGTACAGTATTGATGTTGAAGAACTTGACAACGTTTCGACGTTTTTTGATTTGCATTCAGTAAACGCGGCAGCCTATGGCAGAGAGGTTAAACATGCTAATTCGATATATAAAATGTAGTGTGTACATGTTCACTAGATATGCCCATAGTGTTGGTAATTTCTTCTACTCGTCCACTCTTAGGTGACGTAACAGAACAACATGAACTTTTTTGATCATTTCTAGACGTTTTGATGGTCTAGGTCAGTGATGGCGAAGCTTTTTGAGTAGTGAGTCAAATTTGTTTCATTATTGTTTTTAGTACTAGGTCGTGGGGTCACTAAGTCAGTGGCGTCACATGAAAAGGGAGAGGGGGGATGGTTAAAAACTAGTTTCTTTATTCCGTATTCCTTAGTTATACGCATTTCGCAGTCAATTCATTTCCAAGTTTATTTCTGTTGGTAAATTTAACATAATTCATTTATGAAAACAATTTTTCATACGAATACCCAAATATCGTTAATAGAGCATTCGTAAGTTTCTTCATTTATAAAAAAATATTTGGTAAAGAATACCACGCTATGTTTAATATAATATTTTAATTTTTTAAAGTAGGGTCATTATTATCTGCACTACTTTGAGATATTACTTCTTCCACTTTGGAAATCAAGTTTGCAAATTTATTTTTCCACTACTGCTTTTCCAGTTGCTCTTATCAATCAGCTAGTTCAACTAATTGCATTTCTAAATCATGGACACCCAGCTACATTAATTCGATTAACTTCATTGTTTGGAATTCCGTTTTGTAAGGATATTAAATAAATTGAAATGTGTTTTCCAAACTTTTAACTTGATTAAATATCTCCCCATAAGCTTGTTTTATTTTCTGTACAATCATTAAAGAAGTTTTAATAGCATTTTCTTGAACATCAAACGTATTTTCAAAAATTATCGTGTTTTGAAAATTCAGGAAAATATTTCATGATTTTCATTTCCAAATTCCTAGTAAAGATGTCAAGTTTTGTTTTAATGTTTTTATGTAACATCACTCAGTATTTTAATGAACTGAATAAACAACTCCAAAAAATAGACAAAATGTTTTAATGTTTGAATATATTAAAATATTTATGACAATCATTTAACCAATCTATATTTGAAAATTTGTCACAACTATTGCTTTTTTCATGCAAAAAGAGCTTAATATCTTCTAATAAAATGACAAACTGATTAGGAACTTGACCGCAACTGAGCCATCGAACATTATTGTATTATCAAAATCCCTAAATATTGGCACTCAATTTTCTCTAATAATTGTGCATATTGTCGTTTGTAAGAGTTGTTTCGTTTATAAAGTTGATGACTTTTATTACGACTGGCATTACATTGGAAAATATTTTTAATCCTTGTTTCGCACATAGAACTTGCTGGTGTATTATACAATGAAATTCAATCAGAAAATGTGTAATATTTTGCTCAAGATACTGGATAAAACAAATGTTTTCCCCCACCATATTGGGTGCACCATCTGTAGTTACAGAAACCATTGTCTGTTGGTCAATATCCATTTCCTTGCATGCAATATCAAATTCTTTAAAAATATATAAGACCGGTACACTTTCTTTTCAAGGTTATTAGTTTCAGTAGCTCTTCTTTGAGTTTGTTGACTGACTTATATCGAGCCCAAACTGTTAATTGTGCTTAACATTGACATGATTAATCTCATCTAAAGCAATTGAATACATTTCTGTATACTAAGTCGTTATGTATTTGCGAACAAATATTTCTTTGTAATTCTATTACTCCATCTTTAATTGTATTGCGTCGTATTGGTCACTCATTTATTCGCTTTACAATCAAGTCTTTTTTTTTAAAATGAGCACACAAAGTAGCACTAGATGCTAAAAACGCTTGTTTTACAAACTCTCCTTCTGAAAAAGGTTTCCTGGGGCGAGCAATGCAATGGGTAACAACAAACTAGAGCCCTGTATTTTTTTCTTTCTTTCTGGAATCAAAGAAGTTTTTAAAACTCTGGTGTGAGGTACGTCATAGACAGGTGTAGTGATATAATAGAAAATCAGTTGGCCAATGTCCACTTGCAAATATTTTTTCATAAATTTGACATTAAATATAGACACTTCCTTCTTTTAATATTATTTATTGTCCGTTCTTTCTTTCATGATTTAAAAAATAAGTTTATAAAAATCAATGCGTGGGTCACTTAAGAAGCCTGCGTGGGTCAGTGTCTAACCCGCGGGTCATAGGTTCGCCATCACTGGTCTAGGGCATCCTTCATTATCGAGACTTATGTCGCCACGTTTGAAGTGAGCAACCCAGCTGCCAATTGTCGCTTTTCAAGGAGCATCGTTGCCTAATGTTTGCTGCATATCCGTCATAATCTCAGATGTGGTAAAGTTCTTAAAAGGCAAGTACTGCATTGCACCAGGAATCTTTCCCCTTTTACTACTTTCACTAAACACATCTTTTAGCACTTGTATATGTCAAACTAAACGTTAGATGAACACGTTAGATTGAAAATTTAAATATTCTATTGCAAACTCACTGCCTATTCGAAAATAATACCTATTTTTGCACAACAAACACTGATAAACAAGTTTTATCTGTCGTCAAATCATCTTCAGAGTAGAAATTGTGGAAGAAATATTTCAGGACGGAACTGAAACTGAATTAAAAATAAATGAAGGTAATAGAAAAATATTGAGGTTGTGCAAGAAAACGAAAATAAGACTAGTAATTATAGGAAATTACGCAAGAATACTCGATAGTGGCGTTTATGTTGTGAAGTTATGATAAGACAAAAAAATATAATCAGTGACGAGCTATACTAGAAACCAGTAAGTTGATGAGCGTTAACTTTGAATATGAAGGAATTCAGAAATGAACGACTAAAAGGTAGGAAAGGAAGTAGCTACAAAAATAAAACAACTATTGATTGACATGAACTGGGAGGAGAAAAAAAGGTATACATAAAAGTACCATTCATATGGAAGTCATTAGTGAGACGAAAAAGGAAATGTAATCCTAGGACTAAATTATTGAAGTAGTTTAAAAATTACTTAAAAGAAGTGGGAAACAGATCTAACGGAAAGCAAATTTTAAGAAAAATTGAAAACAATAAAAACACATTTACTTTGTTGTATCACTATATTAAACAAATGGTGTGCCCGCGGTTTCGACCAACATGGCCATTAACGAACATAGTGTTGAATGAGACACAAAACTATGTTAAACTTAGTGTAAGGCAGTAATTATGAAGTAGAGGGGAAATAAATGGGATAATACACAATACATTAATTATTATATTGTTTTAATATGGATTATCACAAAGTAACGGCTTACAGCATTAATTATTAAAAATTGAAAAGATATTTGTAAATAAATAGAGCCTAGATTCCACAACGTAGCATTCCATGTAAATGGTTAGTTACTATACAATACTTTTGAAGTCTAAACTTTTATAAATGCGTGCTCCTTCTTTATATTATTCTTTTTAAGATTTGTATATTTATAAACACAAACATAATATTCCAGGATATTTATTAAAGTGTAAATGGTTTGTTGAAAGTAACTGCATAATTAAAAAAATCTATATGATTGATTTTTGTTGCAGCTATATCTTTGCCTATGAGTTTTAACTCTGATTCGCGTGTGAGAAGCGTTTGCTTGAGCGCTTATTGCAGCCTAGAACTTTTTACTTTCGATTGGTTGAATTTTAATATAATGATGTTATTTAGATCTAATGGATTTACTTCAAGCCTCTTCTAACAGTGAAATTAGACTGTTATTAAAAAGACATTTATTCTAAAATAATAAATGATTTGTGGTTTCTATTTATTTTTTATTTTAGTATTGCTATATAATATATAATATTTAAGCTTAAAACATTTAAATGAATTGTTTACTATCTAGACCAGGGGTCTCCAAACTTTCCAGCCTTAGGGCCATACTGATTACTCCAGTAAGTTCCGAGGGCCAAAACCATATTATCATTGTTGCCGGTGGTAAAAAGTGAAATAGTCCACTGATGAAAAAAGTCCGAAAAAGTACGCAACGTTTAAAAAAGGCTGCAAAACGGCAACACTGCATATTATTAATTTTCCTGTCATTATCTGTAATTTCTAGATTAGTCGTAGAGTACGAGCCATGAGGAGTAACGTGACACGACATCTGGTGGACACAAGCGGAAATAGGTAGTACCTTCTATCGCTAACAGATGGCGCTAATAGCACGTACAGAATAATCTCGTTGGTTCGAGAAAGTTCTGGTGTCTTCCACTCACTTCTAGATGGCAGTAATTGGAATATATAAGAAGGCTAGTGGCGCAACCACAAGTCAGTTCCTATGACACTGTTGTGAAATAAAATAGTGCGTACCTCCTTAAAACGTGTTTGTGCGTGTTTAAGTTTAAGACATCTTTGTAACAGTATTTTGATTTGAATTGTTGCTTTTGTGTGTGATTTAGTAGTATGGAAAAGAAGCGAAAAATTGATAGTGAATGCAGAAAATTCAAAGATCAGTGGAACATTCAGTATTTCGTAATTGAGTCCAGTAAGAAGGCGCTATGTTTGATTTGCAATGAAAGCATAGCCGTTCTCAAAGAATATAACATTAAACGTCATTATGAAACAATACATTTTCAAAATTACTCAAAATATACAGGAAGTTTGCGGACAGAAAAATTCGAAGCTATGAAGCGCGGATTGAAATCGCAGCAATCTTCATTTACAAAACTCAAAACTGAACAAGAGGCTGCAACGCGTGCCAGCTTTCGTGTGGCTCTTGAAATTGCAAAACGTGGAAAACCATTCACCGATGGAGAAATGATCAAAGAATGCATAATTGCAGTAGCCGAAGAAATGTGCCCTGAAAAGGTAAATTTATTAAAAAGTGTCAGTATGTCAGCAAACACTGTGGCTCGAAGGGTAGAAAACATCGCTGAAAATATATCCTCTCAACTGTTCGACAAAAATGGACATGTTGAGTGGTTTTCTTTGGCCTTGGATGAGTCAACGGATGTGTCAGATACTGCTCAGGTGTTGATTTATATTCGAGGAGTAGATAAAAGCTATGAAGTGCATGAAGAACTTCTTGATATGAATAGTATTCATGGCACAACTACTGGTACAGATATTTTTAAAGGAGTTGAAATGGCCATTAATCAAAAGAACCTTCGATGGAAAAACTTGAAATGTATTACAACTGATGGAGGCAAAAACATGAGTGGGAAAGATAAAGGAGTGGTCGCTCTTGTGTCAAAGGCTGTAGAAAATGACGGTGGTTTAAAACCATTAGTCTTACATTGTATCATTCATCAACAGTCTTTGTGCGGAAAATGTTTGGATATGTCTGAAGTTCTGAAACCAGTCATATCAACTGTTAATTTTATCAGATCTTTTGGGCTGAATCACCGACAATTCCGACAATTTATTGAAGAGATTGGAGAAAATGACTTACCTTATCATACTGCCGTACGTTGGCTTAGTTGTGGGAAAGTCCTTCAGCGCTTTTTTGAACTTCGAGCAGTGATCGAAATTTTTTTGAATGAAAAGCATCGCCCTCTTACTGAATTACAAAACAACGCATGGCTGTGGAAGTTAGCATTCTATGTTGATTTGACAAAACATGTGAACGAACTGAATTTGAGATTGCAAGGATAAAACCAGCATCTTCCTGATTTATAAACTAATATCAAATAATTCCGGAAGAAATTGATACTGTTTCAATCACAACTACGAAGTAAATGTTTTTCACATTTTAAAACATGTGAAATATTCAGCCACACCACTGAGACTGAGTTTCCTATCGATTTTGCAATCGAAACTTTGAGTGCTTTGAAAATAAATTTTGATACTCGTTTCTCGGACTTTGATGCCATTGCGAATCAAATTAAGATTTTTCAGAATCCTTTTGATACTGACATTGAAACCCTAGCCCCGGAACTTCAAATGACAATAATTGATCTACAGTGCAGTGATATAATTAAGAACAAATATCAAAACTCATCTTTGTTGGAATTTTATAAGAGTCTTCCACTGACACAATTTGATAATTTGCATAAATTTGCTCGTGGGCTGTTTTCTGTTTTTGGTGCTACTTATTTGTGTGAGAAGACCTTCTCCAAAATGAAGTACACAAAAAATGTTTACAGATCTAAATTAACTGATGAGCATCTTAAATCTCTTTTAATAATTGGTACAAGTAAAATTAGTCCACAACTACAAACTATTGTCAGTGGAAAATCTCAATTACACAAATCTCATTAGTATTTCATATGTTTGTTATAAGTTATGTTTTTATTTAAAATGTATAAAATGTTAGTTGGATTCATTTCAATAATTTGTTAGTTATTATATACTGAAGTAAAATTTTCTGCATATTATACATATCTTTACTCATTACAATTCTGCGTGTTTCTTTATCCAACTTATCACAAAAACAATAACAATAAGCCTACAACAATGTTATGAGTAGTTAGCCCATGACCATATCAATGTAGATGTCATATTAATAATTATTCAACATAAAATTAGAATACTTCAGTAAACTAAATTTAATTTGCTATAAAAAATATGTTCTCTAAAAGGAGTTTTCAAGTATGCTAGCTCTCCGCGGGCCGGACAAAATCTGTCCGCGGGCCGGATGTGGCCCCCGGGCCGTAGTTTGGAGACCCCTGATCTAGACAGGCAACGAAAAATTAAACATTCGAATATCGTTTAAATTGTATAGCATCTGCACTACTCAAAAATGTAACTTTCAAATACAATTAGAGTTCAATTTATAAAATATTGAAACTTCCTTACCAATATCGGTATTTGTGTTACAGTACAATTACATTAATAAAGAAAATACATATATTTATAGATTTAGCACTCACTATCATTTTTGTAAACATATACAATACATAATTTTTATCTAATCTTATTTGATTTTCCTTACTAACCTACTGATACCTAAATTATTAAAAAAATAATATGATTTATACTATTTATATGAGCATTAAACTAGTATTAGTGGCACTAACCATAAAAATTGATTTTTAGTTTGTTTGCTTTTCATATTGCATTTTATTCAAATATCAACAAAGAGCAGTTACACGTAAATTATTTGGTTATAAACAAAATTAAATTACAATTTAAATTTGATGATAAATTAACATTACAATATAAGCATCTGTACATGCTTGGGGTATTCTTGTGTATACATACATACATATATCATCAAGACATTTATTGTTGGAATAAAGAACCTACCAATAATCTAACACAGAAGCCTGGCTTCATTCCAGGTGGTAGCTGTACACAAAGAAAACATTTTACCAGCATTTGTAAAAGCGACCGGACAGGACGTTTGTAGAAGCTGGATATTTTCCAAAATCTCAGGAAATTCGTAATCACTTCCTAAGTGTCAGTTCATTTACCGCAAACAAAATGAATATAAACATATAAGCAATTTTAATTTATGCAATACTACTAAAGATATTTAATTATATGTATATACAGTTGTTTTTACATATCTTCTACATTCTTTAATTTTACCTACGTATATATATTTCAGTTTTTATATATATTTCATCTCTCTATGATACATACATTTTATCTATTATAAAGTATAGATAAACGTTGTATAGTAAAAACAACAATACACATGATAACAGACGTTAATGTTCGGAGTTTATAAACTCCTAGATATTTCTTGGTATACATTTAATATTCATCCCTAGCAGATTAGAGCATATATCACTTGAATTGCCTCAAGGTCGCGCTCAATAACAAAAAACTGTAATATATAAATGAATCACTAGCAAATTAATTCCTAAAATCAACTGGAAATGAAAATGAAAATCACCTTAAAACATGCATGTACCTTATATTGTGTTGTAATACAGTGAAATCTCTGTTAACGGACACCTCCGCTGAACGGACGCTTCCTTTGGACGGACAATTTTCTCGGCCCCTTGAACTTCCAATACTATTTATTAACAATTTAAACTCTATTGGCCGGACACTCCCCTGAACGGACGCGGACAGTACTTTATAGAACATTATTCATCAAAACTCTCTCCTGTACGGACAGGGTGACATCATCGCTTACATTTGCGTCGTAGTTATTATTCCCTTACAGTTGTACGCACAGTAGTGTGTATGCACATGTAGTAGGTATTAATCAGTACAGTGCAGTGACAAGAGATATTAATGTAATCATTAAAATGTCAATTAAACGAAGAAATATTTTAACACTTAAACAAAAAGCGAATGTTATTAGTGTTTTTAGTAAAGGTTAGTGTACGTGATTTGGCAAAATGATTTAATATAGGGAAAACTCAAGCATCTGATATTATTAAAAAAAAAGAACGAGTTAATGTTACAGTGGAGTTCAAATGCCAATGCGAACCAAAAACGAACATTTTTGATTACGGGAGGCTTCAATATAGATAAATTATGTTATGAGTGGTTTTAGAAAGCAAGAAATAAAGGAATTCCTATATCGGGTACATTGGTAAGATCAAAAGCGAAAGAAATTGCTGCAAAATTAGGCCACATTAGTTTCTAGGCTTCTATTGGTTGGCTGCAAAAGTTTCGATTGCGTCACAATATTGGGTTCAAGGCAATTTCAGGCGAAGCTGCAAATGTTAATTTAAGTGATGTTAAAAATTTTATTGGAAAAGTCCCACTTCTTATAGAAGACTATCAACCTAAAGACATTTATAACGCCGACGAAACAGGACTATTTTTTCGAATGTTACCAGACAAAACATTATCTTTAAAAGACGAAAAGTGTATCGGTGGGAAATTAACAAAAGAGCGGGTTACCATCTTACAATGTGCGAACATGCTCGGCGAAAAAGAGAAATTGCTTGTGATTGGGAAAACAAATAAGCCAAGGGCGTTCAAGAAGCTGAATGTGAAATCTTTTCCTGTCACATATAAAGCAAACAGGAAAGCGTGGATGACCTGTGATATCATGAAGGAATGGTTGCAGGAATTTGATCATAGAATGGGTGTACAAAAAAGAAAAATTATACTATTTCTGGATAACGCGGCATCTCATCCACGGGATGTCAAGTTTGAAAATATTGAAATAATATTTCTTCCGCCAAACACGACATCGGTCTCTCAACTCCTGGACCAGGGAATAATAAAATGTTTTAAAAGTTACTACAGGACAGCAATTTTAAAGCACATTTTGTCAAAAATTGATACTGTGGATTTCGCTTATCAATTAACAAAAACCATAGACATTTTAGTTGCTATCTATTTTATTCACGATGCGTGGAATAAAGTTTTTTCATCTACGATACAGAATTGTTTTAATAAGTCCGGAATTTCACTAGAACGCAATGACGACGATCATGAAAGCTATGATGTGGAAGATGAGTTGCCGCTATCAATGCTAACAGAAATGCTTAAAGCAATAAGGGAATGTGGTTTTCATACTGATGCTAACGATTTCATTAATATGGATGAATGTAGCAGTTGAGGATGATACAACGGAAATTTTAATTAATGCACCAACGCTTATGTCAGAACACGTCGAAACAGTAGACCAATCTGAGGAAGATTCAGAAACAGAAATTGACGATGAGCCGATAAAATCATATCAAGAAGCGCTTAAGAAGACACAATCCTAAAAAGCATTTGCAAAAAGGAATGATGATGCCGGAGCATTACAGCTCATAGCAAATTTGGAATTTTTTTTAGAAAATGCATTAGTAAACAAAAAGTAAAACAAAGCAGTATATTCTTAAAATAATTAGCTCTTGGTTATAAATTTGCAAATCTCTATAAGATATGTACCTACACATGTACATAATACATATTTAGTTTCTTTGTTATTACATATTGGCATTATTAATTTCATATATGCATGTCATTTATGTGTAAGCCGCGATATAATACATGTATTATTACTTATAGTTTATGAATTATTGTATTAGAAGTTAAGTAAATGTTATTTTCTATGAGCAAACGTTATTTTAATCATTATAACTAAAACTTGAATTGATTGCCTTTGTTTTCTCTTGAGCGGACAACTCCCTTAAACGGACCAATTTGTTGGTCCCGAAGGTGTCCGGCCAAAGGAGATTTCACTGTACCTGCGTACATTAATACATGGAAGTTTAACTGTAAATAGTCCATTACCAATAATTAAATTAACTTTACTCCTGGAAATAACTCAACAAGGCATTTAATATAAAAGTATAATCATAGAAAATTAAATTAAACACAATAAAATTTTTAATGAAATTGAAAAATAAATTCTATAATGTTAATAATACCATTCATGTGGCTTTATATTCAAACACACACGATGTAAAAATAAAACATTGAAAACAATTTTAATGATTAATATTTAACTTTCTTTTAGGAAAACATTTCTTTTGCAAAACTATTGTTAAGTCAATATTAAGACTGAACCCAACTTCTCACGTATATGAACACAAATACTTTAATCGTATCTATTTGTATACCGTAGTGGACAAATTTAAGTTTCTGTTCAGCTTTATACTATACAGTGTGCTTATCGACGACCTGCGTATAGCGCTTACTGTGAGATAAAACGACGACACCGAGAGTTTGTATGAGTTAGTACGAAAAAGCAATATACAAACTGCTCCTTGGTCGAGTGTAGTGTTGGAAAAGAGGGGATTCGAGTAGATTTACGCTGAGGCTAGAACGGGCTAGGCTGACTCTCCGTTTAAGCAGGGTAACGAGGATAGATAGCGCAGCTGTACTGCAGTTTGTATATTGCTTTCTCGTACTAACTCATACAAACTCTCGGTGTCGTCGTTTTATCTTACACTAAGCCCTATACGCAGATCGCCTGCAAGCACATGGTATATCTATCCCATGCAGAAGATGACATAATATGCAGCGATGCCCAGCTATGCCTGCTTTCCAACAGTGGTGGGAGAAGCAACGCATTTGGGGGATCTTCACATTTCATAGGAAACGTTTGCCGGGTGTACTTGGTAGCTTCACTATATGTTTGTCTTTACTTTATTTCGCTGTGCTCTTTTCCTCTTCTACTTTCGTACCAGAAATTAAAATTTGTCGACTACGGTATATGCATTCCTAACGTTAAAACTAATATTACTTCCTTATACGTAGTATAAGGAAGTATTGTGATGATGAACATTTTCGAAGTCGAGATATTTGCAGATGTCCATATTTTGAAGTTCCCTGACACCGAACAGAAGTGGTTTCGCAAACATTTCTCTCTCTATGTGTGTGTCTGTATCTGTCTGTTTGGTCTGTACGCGTAACTACGATAGCGGCCAAACGGCTACAGGTGGCAACACCAAACTTTACATTTATGAGTATAATCTTTCTCTTGAGATCTGATTGGGTTTTCAGTAAAATCGGTAGACCGAAAGTAGTGGTTTACTTCAGTAAAACAATCAAAATGTACTAATTTCTCATCAGTTACTAAGTTTAGACTAGTGGTGTTGCAAATGTAACTATCCGTTACTAAATTATTCGTTAGTCGATAAGATCCCAAGTAACGAATACTGATTGCAAATAATACTCGTTACTTTTTCAAACAGTTACTCTCATAATATATAACTTTTAGAATACATTCTTGTCTGAAATATTTTATTAAAAAATATAATTCAAGAGTAAATAACTTCACACAAAATATTTGATTTTAACCAATTATTAGTATTACTTGTATTTGCGTAGGTCGATTTCATTATAAAAGTTTAGTTTGAACTTATTATATTGATGCAAAGTAAAATAAATTTTGGGCCATGTAACTACATTCTACATTTATTTGTGTGATTTAATATCAGAGTCGGGGATTTTTATGGTTTTATGATAGAATATCTCGCCTATAGTAAATAAAATGGGGTCTCCTTAAAAAATACTTTAGGCTTTGGCATCTTACTTTTAATTTTTAGTTGGAATGTTTTGTGTGATACTTTTAACGAATTTTATTTATTTAACGTAATATATATTAAAATTAGTATATAAGTGAACATCACTAGTTTAGACAAGATTCGAAAGAATACAAATGTATTAAAAACTGGATTTTAAAAAGATTTTATAAAAAAAAAATTAGAAGTTTCTACCGGAAGTAGGTTTTTTGTCTTATCAAAAAACTTTTTTTTTCAAATATCACAAATTATGCATTCTGTACAGATTTGCTTAAAATATAAAAGTATTTAGAGTTCGAGTTGGTACAATTTTTGTATATACAAAATTTCAAAATACTGACCGGAAGTAACACTTTTAATCTTATCGAATAGCAGTTTTTTGGGAATATCTCATAAATGATGCATTCTGTACATATTTATTGAAAGTATTAAGTTCGAGATGAAACAATTTTTATATACAGGGTGATTCTTAATATATGCGACAAACTTAAGGAGCTGATTCCTGGGGTTATTTTGATCATAAAAGTTCATAAGAACATATGTCCAAAACCGCTTAGTTCAGAAGTTATACAATGTTTAATAGAAAGTTAAAATAATAAATGGTTTTATTATAAATTAACAAAATAATGAGTAAAACAAAATTAAGTTCAGAAGTTATACAATGTTTAATAGAAAGTTAAAATAATAAATGGTTTTATTATAAATTAACAAAATAATTAGTAAAACAAAATTAACTTGTAGTAACTGTTGAAAATGACCGCTCCCAACTGTAATACAAGCTCGTAAACAAGTCTGTGCCTGTTTCTCTAATATGCGTAGTGGTCGCGTTGTCGATGCTAATCAGTTGGTGTTTACCAGTTGCTCAAGAAGCACGTGTTGTGATTATGTACGGTATTTTGGAATTGTTTATTTGTCATTACAATATTTGTCAATAGTGTCAGAGTATTCATTCAGTTTATTGCCAATTTCTGTTTTCTAAAATGAATTATACGAATGCTGAGATGTGTGATATGCATTTCGTTTACGGTCTTGCCAATGGAAATGCGCGTGCTGCTAGACGTCTTTATGCAGAACGATACCCGAACCGTGTCATACTGCATCATTCCATGTTTGCCCGTCTTCATCAACGTCTTAGTGAAACGGGAAGTTTTAAAAAACGGACGAGTGATAGCGGGCCCCCATCTACAGTGAGAACTCCACAAGTTGAAGAAATGGTATTAAATTAAATTGAGGAACATCCTACAACAAGCACCAGAAAAATTGCGTTTGATTTAAACATTAGTCAGGCCACAGTTTGGAGAATATTGAAAGATCAACTGTTGTATCCATATCACATTCAACGGGTGCAGGCTCTATTGCCAGCAGATTTTCCACAAAGATTAGCTTTTTGTCAACGGATGCAACAAGCAGTCGTACAAAATCCTAACCATTTGGCTCAAATATTCTTCACCGACGAGGCTACTTTCTCTAGAAACGCGATTATTAATTTTCATAATAATCACATATGGTCCGAAGAAAATCCGCGAGAAATAATGAATGCCCGTCATCAGCATCAATTCTCTGTCAATGTGTGGGCCGGAATTGTTGCAGATCACTTGCTAGGTCCACATTTTTTACCGATGCGGTTAAATGGCGAGGTATACCGCAATTTTCTTGAAGAGGAGTTACCACTACTGCTGGAAGAAGTTCCGTTGCAGTTAAGATTACAAATGTATTTTATGCATGACGGTGCTCCAGCGCATTTTAGTTTACTTGCTCGCGAGTTTCTGGACAGTACGTATCCAAATCGGTGGATAGGACGGGGAGGTCCACAACCGTGGCCTCCTCGGTCTCCAGACTTAAATTCATTGGACTTTTTTCTCTGGGGCCACCTTAAATCATTAGTTTACACGACTCCCATGGAAAATGTCGATGAACTAAGAAATCGTATTATAGCAGCTTTTGAAACAATTTGAAATACCCCTGGTATTTTCGAACGGACTCGCCAGTCAATACGACGGAGGATAGCAGCTTGTAGTACAGTTGGGGGCGGTTAATTTCAACAGTTACTATAAGTTAATTTTGTTTTACTAATTATTTTGTTAATTTATAATAAAACCATTTATTATTTAAACTTTCTATTAAACATTGTATAACTTCTGAACTAAGCGGTTTTGGACATATGTTCTTATGAACTTTTATGATCAAAATAACCTCAGGAATCGGCTCCTAAAGTTTGTCGCATATATTAAGAATCACCCTGTATAAAATATTTCAAAACTCTGGAGGTAACACACTATTACTAACTAATTTAAAGTTTAATTTTGAACTTCTTCTATATGCACACTTCGGAACGCACATTCACGTATACGAAAGTCGTGTGGTGCCCACACCTATTTTTTTTTATATAATGTACAGGATTTACGAAATAACATACAATAAAATAATTCATGAGTTCAAGCAGCAAGAAGCCTTCCAATACTCAGAATGTGCTGAAATCGTACTAATTCTTAAATCTTTAATAAAATGTAGCTGTCAGTATCCCTACCAGTCATTGAAACTCTTATTCGTCGATCTGCCAAGACGAAAACTTCAATTTTTTGATTTTTTGTTTGTTAATATTTCAACAGGTTTTCCGTATCTTGAGTCATCTTTAGTAATGGAAATTATTCAGCCCCTGGTGAATATTCTTGGGTCCATTTTCTTCCCTCGTCAAGAATTTGATTATGATTCTATGTCCTAGCTGAATTTTACTCATTTACTGTTAGTCAAGACTACACAAGAACAACAAAACTCTTTGAATCTGAACCATAATTGCCCAATAAACGTCTAAATGTCACAGCAAGATGACTGCACTTATTTTGGGATCATTATTTGTTTACGTCATGGCTAGACAGAAAATATAAAAATTATCCTTGTTATTAACGAACATGTTTGGTAAGCACACAATGAGCAGACATTTTCTTATCACCAGGCCTGTGCGTTCTTCTGATACATATCTGTACGATTAATGAAATTTGGGAACAAGTTCTTCTAAATTCAAAAAATATATTTTAGACTTTAAAGAAAATACTAGTGGGTGAAGGCTATCAACAGTATGCAAGAGAGATTATTGCTTGCTGAAGAAAGCTGTATTAAATATGAAATTAATAAATGCAGAAAAATTATAGTCACTTCAGAATTATATTTTGTTATAAATAACCTTTTGATATGTAAATTGGTTAATATATTGGATGTAAATTTTATATTTAATCATAATAAATATAACCGGAAGTTATAGAGGTAACTAACTATATTAAGACTTTTCGCGAAGAAACATACGTAGAAATCTCTCGCTTACGAGAGGTTTACAGTTAACAATCTAATATATTTTTAAAATTAAATCAGTACAGTTTTTTCGAATCTAAATACATTATTACAAACATGCGTGTAAATACAGGCTTTGATTTACATAATGAAACCTTGATCCATTTAAATTAACTGGAAAGCAAAATGCAAATGCATTAAGAATGAGTGAGAGGTCAATGTAAAACTGGAAATTTTGCACATACGCTAATTCCATTACGTTTGAGTAGGTACTTGCTGTGGTCATTATGTCAAGGTAAATGATACAACATTAAAATGTGATTTTATCCAAAATGTATCCTGTCACCTGGAATAATCCAGTGATTTTATACTGTATTGTTCTCTTGATATTAACCTACATACGTAATATACAGTATGTTCGAAAATAGCCGTATTTAAATCACATAAATATTTTTCTTCGTACTTACGAACATTATTTCAGATTATTATTTAGTAATAACTGTAAATAAATTACTAATGTTAAGTTAGGATAGTTTTACCACAAATTACCATAATATACCAACATATTTTACTAATTTATAATAAAATTATGGAAATTAATCCTTTAGTAATATGTCAGCGATATGAAGTAGAGATCGTAACGAGGATAGCAATAGACTTTCAGTTATTTGTCAGTATTAATTAATATGAGGTCCAGGCGAGGCCTTGAACTTGTACTCTTGAATTTACATAGACGCAAACGTCTATACTTGAATTCTAATTTTACAAATTTGTATTTAGCTAACACTTTTAATATACGCGGTGCAAGTAAGTCGACGGTAACCTAACCCAGAACATAATAGAATTGGCACCAGAAAATATTCAAATCCCTTCCATTTGGAAAGAAAGTGGATGTAAATCTATAAATGTAAAGACATTAACGAAAGGAGACTTCTTTTATACATGAAAAACGTGTTTGCCACCATATTTTGAGCCAACGACCGGTTTCAAATTTATTAGTGCTCGTCAGACTGGATAACGACACACAATGCCAATTCTTACACTCAGTACATAATTGTTGAACCTCATGTATGTAATGTTTGCCTCTGTATATAATTTTAACTTCATATATATATGCATTTGTTGCTAATATTTTGAGTTCATCGATGTTATTGATTTTATCATTAACGGCGTGACAAGTTTAGAAAAGAATTATCTAAAATGTAAACTTCGAAATTTTGGGAATTTAAAATTCATCTAATTTTATTTTTATGTACTTTTTCATTGTTTTTTAATATTTATATTATCAGTAACACAGTATTTACCAATTACGGTTTATTTCCCAGAACTGGCTCTATATTTCTTAGGATTGTTTGTTGTTACTGAAAGCTATTCACTAAATATCAGTTAGGAAACTGAAGGCTGTAATTAAAATTTTAGATCCTAGTAGATAACATACGGAAAATTATGTTGTTGGGGGTAAATGTATGTATGTATGTAGGGATAATTCCGGTATAGATGGATCCCAATTCAAAAAAAAATTGTAATTTTCCACCTGCTTGGATAAATAAAATAAAAAATTTCATAAATGGATAAACTAAACTTTATTGTAACCCCATGTTATAAAAAATTTAAAAAATATATATATTCTATTTATTATAACAATTATGGGGAAAAGTGGCATTATCCATCTATCCCTGGGTATCCGAGTTAGATGAGCCAGTAATGGGGGATATATGGACCATTATAAAATATTACAAAAAACACCACATTATTTTGTACTGAAAAACAAAATATTAAACAATAAATTTTGGAGATGAAACTTAATCTTTGCGGGCAAATTTGCCACACAAATCGCAAAAATTGACATACTTGCTGCAACTTTCGTGTAGCCACCTCTGACATCTAAGGCATCGAATCCATTCATCAGATTTAGTACTCTGCATATAATCTTCGCCGCAACCAACGCATATGTTGTTGACATTAGATTCATCCTCGTCGTCACACTCGTCATGAACTGATACTTCTTTATCCGAATCTGAAGACGAGTCTTCTACTATTTTCTTAGATTTGGGCAACCTCTGTTTACCTTTTTTATTTGCTTTTTAGCCTCGATTTCAGCTTTTGCTTGAATTTTTTTTTTTTTTAGATAATTGCTTCTTTTTAAGGTCTGTAATGTTATTTATTTCATTAAGGATTATCGCGACATTACGAGATCTCTTCTTTAGCGTAGTCGTAACTAATGCTAACGGGGTGGGAGAAATTTCAGTTAGAAGTTTTCCTCACTTCTCTATGTTGAGGGTGGTGTTGTTATTCTAGAACAGCCTGGCTGAGGTGTTTGAGGTCTATGTCGCCCAGAAGAACTTGCTAGTGGTGATTCAGGTCTATGTGGAGGAGCACTGAATTTGAGGGAACGTCTTCAGATAAAAATGCGTAGCCTGGTATAGCATCTGGATTGAAAGGGATAATGCCAGTTGAACTGAAACCTGATACGGCGTTTTTATATTTTGCTGCACAATTCCATATGATTCCCCTAACAAGTTTCCAAACTGAAGTCGGTTTATCCTTTTTGTGGGATTATTCGTCATAAATTTTTTACAGGCCGTGTAATAATAACTTTTAAGCGACTTGAAGAAAGACCTGTCTAACGACTGTAAAAAGTGTGTCGTATGACTAGGAAGGCAAAGAAGAATAATATTCCAACATTTCGACCGAGTTGCAGTGGGAGGTGTGGCCATCCAAAATTATAATAAAGTGGCATAGTCCCTTGCCTTACGAGGCACAAAGTGATTCTTCAACCAGTCAAAAAATATGTCTGCATGTGAGTAAGCAGATTTTTGTGACATTTTTATAACAGTACCTGGTGGCATCCCATCTTTCCATTCTTCTTTGCAATATTTTCCTTTCATAATGCAATACGGAGGTAAGAATGAACCTTCCGCATTACAGCAAGTAACAACTGAAATAGTCTCTCCCTTTTCACCTGAAGTTATTGTGGGTATACTTTTGGAACCTTTGACAGCTACCACTTGACCGCGCTTATTATTCAATTGAAGTCCGCTCTCGTCAACATTGTAGACGTTACCTGGCTTATCAAATAGCTGATGGTCAGTCTTAATTTCTTCCAGTAGCTTAAAATAGTTTCCAACGCTTTCCTTATTGAGTGCTACCGAACGATACATTGATACACCTTCAGATTTTCTAATAGTTAAAGCAGGGTTACGTCTTAAAAAGGAATTAAGCCAATCGTATCCAGCCATTTATTTGGTGCGATCAAATGTGTGTTTAAGTTTTCGTTTTTCTGCCAAATGATATGCCATTGTACGTAATGTGGAGCACGGTCTTTTTTTCATTTTCTACATTTTCTTATTTTTTGTCTTCAGCCGTCTCTTCAGCGTTGATCTTGGGATTGAAAATGCTATAGCTGCTGCGTTGACTTCCATACCACTTTCAACTGCATTAAAGGCGCTCTCTAAGTCAGCTTGACGCCACTTGCCTCTACTACTACTGTTTTTCCTTTTATACACAGTAGTAAAGGTGGGTCGTTCGCGAACGAACCGGTTCAGTGAACCGAATCCCAGCAGGGAACCGAGGGAGCCGGTTCATTAAATTTCAATGAACCGGATCTCGGCTCACTTGGGTCGTTGCTTAATTTGTATACAACAGTCTGATAGTTTGTCAAATTTTGTGCATTATAGCTTCAAATAGATTGTTTGTCAAACATTTTGTATAATTGATGTGCGCGCAGCCTAAATAATCCCGGTTCGTTTCAGCCGACGCGAGGGCGCCGAGTATATGTCCTACACGTTCCTGAAACGGTATGCTATTACGGATCCACACGGTTCAAATGAGCCGGTTCCGGGACCCGGCTCACAATGAGGAGCTAAACCGAGTGAGCCGGGTCAATGAAATGAACCGTTTTGCCCACCTCTACACAGTAGGCATTTGATACCTGTGAAATCGCAACAAAACCAATATTAATTCTTAACAGTTCACTGGTTCATATATACCGTTTATCATTGGAGCATCTAACCCAAATGTACGGGTTAAATGGACCAGCTGACATTCAGCTTGCAAATTGCCAGGCGTTACTATTTTAAGGTTAGAATGATGAAATTGGCTTTTATTTTTTGATTTAGAAAAGTTTTTGTTGAAAAAAACAACTCCCAATATTACACACTCACATTCATTATATATATGTCAAAAATTCGAGCCTAACTAGAAATTAAATATGATTATAACTTACTTTTTGGACAGCTCACGTTCACCGCAACAACACCGCTTACAACCACTAATGAAACAAATACAATAATGGAAGCCTATTGCCCTCTTACAAATAGTTACAGAACTACAGCGAAAGTCCATCTAAGGCGGTGGTCCATCTATACCGGAATTACCCTATAATATTTTGTACTCTCTATAATAATTTATTTTTATATAATGATTTCGGCGTTCGTATGATGGCATTCATAATTCTAGATCTATCTATATGGCAGTGTTGAAGTTTAGCTGAAGTTTTGCAATTGACGTTCCATATCTTTCCATCTTGGATGTGTTCGTTCAGGTTTGCAGTTTGTCAGTTCACGTTTTACTTTTGCGCTGCTTCCCGCACCTCTTTAATATTTTTCTGGGCTTTCCCCTTGTTCTATTTTTTCAAGGTTATGGTTTGAGTGTTTGACAATTCTGTCATCGTTCACATGTTCGTATACCAAGGGAACTGTTCTTCTATTTTTTACTTTATTCTTAAATATTTTCTAATGGTTGTATTTCTATTTTTTTCCTCCTTGCTTTGTTGAATTTTTGTAGGAACCTAATTTCTGTCATTGCTATTTTTTCTGTCTGTCTTGTCAGGATTCGGATTCTTATATAATACTGCTTTAAAGATTTCTTTTTTCTCCAAGAAACTATTCTTTATGGATATGTACGGCTTTCCTCCCTTTGTTATTCTTCCATTTATTTCATCTTTCATTTTTCTATCCTGTGAAGTAATTTATACCAAATATTAACATTTTTCGAATGGCTCAATGGCTTGCCCGCCCAAATATATTGTGTCTTGTCTATTTGTTTCGAGTATCATGCTTTTGTTTTCTCTATACTTATTTCCCTCGTTTTTGTTCTGGTTTCTTTCAACACATTATCATCCGCATAGCAAACTTCAACTTTTTTCATCTGCCAGTAACCCATCTCATAGAGTTTTACTATCGTGTTAGCAGATGTCCCCCTTTTGAAGTCCCCTGATACCTAAAAAGTGGTTTTAGCAAACATGTCTGTCTGTCAATCTCTCTCTCTCCTCCCCCTCCCCCCTCGCTCTCCTCCCCCTCACTCCCCCTCTCTCCCCCTCTCTCTCCCCCTCTCTCTCCCCCTCTCTCTCCCCCTCTCCCTCTTTCTTTCTTTTCTCTTTATCTCTGTTACCACGATAGCTGTCAAACGCCTCAGTCATGAAGACCAAACTTTATATTTATGAGCATATTCTTCGTCGTGAGACTCATTAGATTTTCAGTAAAATCAGTAGACCAGAAGTAGTAGCTTATTTCAGTAGCAAATTCAAAATTTACTAATATCTCGTCTACTACTAGGTGTAGATAAATTTATAGAATACAAAAGTGAATTTTAGAGAGATTTAATAAAAAAAAGTTTTTTGAAATTCCTACCTGAAGTAGGTCTTAGCGAAACCCATTTTTTGCGAGTACCTCACAAGTCATGCCTTCTAGGCAGATACATTATGAGTATAAAAGTATTTAAAGTTTTATTTTGAATACTGTTTGTATAAAAGAATTTTCAAATTTCGAACCAGAAGTAACACTTTTACTCTTATCGCATAGCACTTGTCTGCAAATATCTCTCAAATTATGCATTCTACAGAGATTTATTACGGGCGTAGAAGTATTTAGAATAGGATTTTGAAATTATGTAAATCCTACTTTATAAAAGAAAATCAAAATTCGGACCTGAAGTAACACATTTACATCACAGCTTTAATTTTTTTGAGAAGGTAAAAGTATTTTAAATTTAATATGGCACGAGTTTTGTGTAATTTGAAAAGCATATTCGTATAAGAAAGTCGGGTGCTGCCCGCACCTCATTTTTTGAACAAGAGATTTTTGCTATAAACTCTCCATACTATTTAATAAATTTTTATAATAACGACTTTTCTCTAGGCCCATTTTAGGTGATTTTCATTTAGTACGTTGGTACAGTCAAATCGAACACATTTATCTCCAAATATATATTTTATTAATTAATAGTAAATATACTAAGCATACAATAGATATAAATAAGAGATTCAGCAACATAATCAAGTGAATTTAGTTTTATTATTTGATAATGTGTTGATGAAATATATTTTGAATACTAGAATACTGACAGCTATATGAATATACATATATTTTGTACGATACTACACTATAACCAGCCTGAAATATAAACACATTACATATTCTTAATTTCCTCGATTTCACGCATTATACGTGCCTGAAGTTATTTCGCCACTTCCCTATAAAAAGAACCTATCTATGTCTTTACGTAATTTGGGTAAATTAAGTAATTTGGAAATGGTCCAATTTTTTTAAGATGGTGTTCTTTATTTTTGTGCCAGTTTTTCTTACCTAATTTGATGTATTACCTTAATAGCTTGTTTTAGTTAGGATTTGCAATATAAATAAATATAAAATATAGCGCGATGTAGAAAAAATATATTCGTCTTTTTAGAATATTTAAAATGGGGATAGTTGATCGAAGACAGTCCAGTCCCAATACTTAAATTTAAATTTAGAACTCAATATTTGTTCTATTCATGACCATCACCATTTGTGAGTAATGTGGTAGTACCTTTCGTAAAAAGTATTTTAGTTGTCTTTTCATTAATAGCTTTATGAGGAGTACATACATTTAGTATCAGCTAATTTTAGGCGATTTAACTTCAATTTTCGCGTTAATTGTATTACATTACTTTTCATTTGCTTTTCACCTGTTGTCAATTGTATTTCACTATTTTTCTAATGAGTTTCCCATATCTTGTTTTTATTAAACAGTACAGAATACTAATACATTATGTTACATAAAAGTATAAGAAAAAATGAGGTGTGGCCACCACGCGACTTTCTTATACGTATGTGCGTTTGAAATTATAGAGTTTTAAAGTTTTTGTATATAAAAGTCCTATTATAAGTACTTCTATTCTCTTAATAAATCTCTATAGAATGCATACTTTGCGAGATACTCCAAGGAAAGTGCTACTCGCTAAGAGTAAAAGTGTTACTTCCGGTCCGAATTTTGAAATTTCATTTATACAAAAGATATTTCAAAACCAACTCTAAAGACTTTTGTACTCTTGACAAATATTTATAGAATGCATAATTTACGACATATTGGCAAAAAATCGCTATTCGATAAGAGTAAAAGTGATACTTCTGGTCCGAATTTTGAAATTTTTTTATACAAAAGATATTGAAAATTAAGTTCTAAATACTTTTATATTCGTAGCGTACCTGTTTAAAAAGAATGACTTGCAAAATATTTGCAAAAAACTGATTTTCGATAAGAGTAAAAGACCCACTTCCGGTAGGAATTTCGAAAAACTTTTCTAATAAATTGTTCACAATTTCAATTTTAAGTACATATTAATTCTTTTTGTCTAAACTTAGTAGTTGACTAAATATTGGCAAAATTCGATTTTTTCACTGAATTAAACTACTACTTCCGCTCTGCCGATTTTACTGAAAAATTATACTACTAAATTCAAAATTTGGAATAGGTAGCTATAGCGGTTTGACCGCTATCGTGGTCACATACAGACAGGCAGGCAGACAGACACACAGACATTTTTTAAAAACCACTTTTTTGGTATCAGGGGACTTCAAAACGTGGACATCTGCAAAAATCCCGATGTCGAAAATTTTCAACATCACAATGCTTCCTTATACTACGTATAAGAAAGTAAAAACAGCATTCAAACAGAACTGGCCGGCTAATGTTACTGAAACAATGAAATAAACTTCAGATAACTACAATTACATTAATTTAATATCTCGTTTCTGTTTAAAGAATCTCCCATATAGGATTCCATGTGCAGAATATAATTATTGCAATTTTGTTCAGTTATTGCTTCGGATGGGTTATGTATCATGTCGTATAGTTCATCTTGGTTGTTTGGTTGTCTTCTTTTAACTAAACATTTCCACTGATTAAATAATTCTTCTATGGTATTTAAAAATGGACTGTATGGGGGAGGAAATATTGGGAAATGTCCGTGGACTCTTATTAGTTGCAAGATTTCTTCGGTTACGACGTAGCTAAGAAATGGTTACTTTTAAAGTAATAACGCCTTACATCTGTTTGGTGCGAAAATTAGTTAGAAATTCAAAAATGAACCGATATACAGGTTGTTCCATTAAAAAAAAAACTTTTAGTCAAAAATGTGTTATGTAACTTTATCCAGTTTTCTGCAAATTCAGTTAGTAATTGCAAAGAAAAAAACATGTTTGTAGTAGGACCGTTTATTTTGAATAAAGCTACCAAAAATTGTGTCAATCTAATATGTCGTTTTCCAGAAATAAAATTTTATAAAAACATTAAATTTTTCAGAAAAATGGTAATAAGTCGAAAACCTTAAATTTTAGGCCTATACTATCTTACAACTTTTTGATTAAGAACTATATGGGGAATACAAAAGTGTAATAATATACATGATGTTCCATTAAAAAACTATAGCTATGGTCAGCCACCACGTTATGGAAAACTCTGTACAATACAACATAATTTTAAAAGGCGCTTCAAATATGTGGCTATCATAGGAAAAACCCTCTACGAAATATTTTTCTTATAACGTCACAATCTGCCTTCCCCGTGGAGATGACGAAGTGAATTAGTTATATTTAATAGCCTCAAAACGTTGGTAAATACAGACTCATTGCGATCTCCAAATGTACAAGTGTATAAATCAGCACATAAGCTTCTCATGTTTATTGTTAAATTTTACATATCTCCTCAACTAACAAAGCTATTATGCCTAAGAGATAAAATGTATCAAACATCGTAATTACGCAAAGTCGAGCATTCAATACTATGGATAATCGTATGCTACTGCAAAAACTAGGGAAGTTTGGACTCAGCCATGTCTTTGTTTTGGATTAATTGGATTTTTACTTATCTAACAGTTTTAGCCATGTATTTTACAATGGCTTCAAATATTATTCATTTATATCAGTGGTTCCCAAACTTATTTTGCCTACTGCCCACTTTGAGAATAAATTATTTTTTAGCGCCCCCATTTTTTCACCTACTCAAAAACCACTATAACTTCAAATTAAATTAATTATTGTGAGCTATATTAGCGGAGATTAAACATTCATTCTAAACGAGACTTTTACTATGGGTTATAGTAAAAGTCTCGTTTAGAATGAATGAGTTAACTTGAGACCTGAGCGTAGTAGGTAGTACACAACGGCGCTCAGGTCTCAAGTTAACTTTTACGGGCTACACCTGCCAATGAGAATGATTATTGAAACGCAACTTTATAGTATTCAGACAAAGTATCTTTTATTCAAAATTCAAAATAAAACAAACATAATCGATTCTAATATAAAAACTAATGTGAAGGATGAATCTGACGCTGTTTAATAAGTTTGTTGATATCAGGTTCCAATTTACTCAAGAACAGCCGCAAGTCACCACGTTCGGTAACATGCAAACGATTTCTCTTTTTAGTAAGCAGCGTTGCTACAGCACTAAATCCACGTTCACACAAATATGACGATGGGAATGCTATCAAGAATCGTTGAATGATTGACCACAATCCAGGGTACAATTGCGGGATCGGTTTTTGTAGCCAAAATTCTTGGTAGCCATTTTTGAACTTGATTTTTATTTCCTCGTTCGTTGTCAATTCTATAAGTTCTTCTTCCAGATGTGGTGATATTGCTGTGTTGACATTTGAAAACGGATCCAACACCCAGTCTGGTATTTCCAAGTTCAAAATATCCTGGTATCGTTCGGTGAAGTCAATGTGGAGCTTTTCCAAATGTTGGCAGTAGGCAAACAAGTCGTCGTTACTGCAGGATACTGATAAATTCGGAAAATTATGAAACTCACGTCTGCCCATATTCTTTTTGTGTAGAAGCAGTTTGGCTGCGAAAGCAGCAACGACATTTTTTGTTTTAATTAAATTTAGTTCATCGCCTTGCAGTTGGAGATTCATGTTGTTGAACAATTTATACAGGTCTGTCATGTAAGCTATATCATTTTTTGATGTAATGAGCTTGTTGCGCAATTCTGTATCTTTAGTTTCCAAAAACTCTATCACAGAGTCAAACAGATTGTAAAATCGAGTCAGACAATTGCCTCTTGATAGCCAACGAACTTCGGTATGAAACAGCAAACGGTTGAAATCTTCGTCATTAGTAACACAAAGCTGATGAAATAATCTATCATTCAAAGAGCAGTTACGGATTTTATTGACTGCTTTGATGACATATTGCAGTGATTGAAATAGTCGTTCACTTAAATTTCTAGCAACCAAATGTTGTCTATGAATAACGCAATGTACAGCAAGGACATCTGGAATTTTATTTTTTACGTACGCTATGAAGCCTTTATGGCACCCTGTCATAGCCGGAGCGCCATCCGTAGCAACTGATATAATATTTTTCAAGGGAATCTCTTTCTCATCACAAAACTTTTCCAATGTATTGAATATGGTTTCGCCTTTTGTATCGGTCTCTAAATTTCTAGCAAACAGTAGTTCTTCACATATTTTCTCATCTTTAATAAACCTCACGTAAGACAGCAACAATGCTTCATTAGTTGGTAAAGTGGACTCATCGAGCTGAATTGAGAATTGACTAGTCCTCAGATGATTGCACAATGATTCTTCAATGTTTCCGGCCATTTCATCAATTCGTCTTTGCACAGAATTATTACTCAAAGGAATATTTCGGATAATATCTGCGGCCGGTTTATGAAGCACAGTAGTTATTACTTCCTTTATTGCTGGCAAAATTAACTCTTCTCCGATGTTGTGTGGTTTGCCTTTTTGAGCAATTAACAAAGAGATGTTGTACGAAGCTCGAAGTCCGTCGTCATCTTGCTTAGCAGCCGCCGAAAAGAGTTTTGCTACACTTGGCTGAGTATTATGCTTCTTCTCTAGGTCTTGAAAATATGCTACATTCTTGTCTTTCTTATCTGGATGCATTTTATTCAAATGATCTTGAAGTCTTGAAGGCTTCATTGCTTCATTCGAAAATGTTTTTAGGCATAGAAGGCACAAAGGCGACGATGGGTTTGTAGGATTTTCAATGAATCCGAATTTAATATATTCCGCACAGTATTGCCGTCTCTTCTTTTTTACTTCCGACATTGTTTTGTTTTGAGAAATACGTAAGTATAAGTGTTGAACTTAAGTACTGCTTATCTATTACGCGCGAAACCGCAAATGAAAATAAAATAAATATTACGTTGTTTATATAGGATTGCATAAGCAGCACGCACCGACAGGAATAAGACAAACATGCATAAACTCGTTTATCTCATTCGACGCTCAATCGTACTCAACAAGTAAGAACAAGTATTCTATGAACCAGCCGATTGATACAGTTGCCTTTTTATTTGTTTGTTTGTGTCTCTTTTCGTTTCGAAACGGAGCGACCGATTGATATGTTTTTTATTTTATTTATTCAATAAAACAGGACAGATATATGAACTACTCGGAGAGAAATATCGAACCGAGTTGGTTTGAGCAATCTCTTAATTAATATTAGTTGATGTTCACAAGCTGTAGTCGAGAGTAGGGATGGGACATCGGTGGGTAAACATCGATATCAAACATCGATGTTAACATCGTTGATCAACATCGATGGTTGCAAAATATCGACTACCAAACATCGATGTTTTTAAACATCGATAATTATATTTATAGATTTATTTTTTGGCAGTTTAACAAAAACTTTATTATAACTTAATTAATTTACGTCCTTAACAAAATGATATAAAAGATATCACTATTCAAAAAAAATAATAAAAGAAATATATACATTTATAATATGTAGTTAACTTTAGAAACTACTCAAAAAAAACTATATAAAAAAACAATATTATGCAATTACGCATGAAACAACCACATGACTTAAATCGTCTGATACTTAAAAAATATATACATTTACGTGTATCAAAGCTTTTTAAGAAAACGATTTTTATTTGGGATTTTATAGTCTTGCATTTTTTTTTGACTACGCTGGCAAATACCGAGATACATATGGATATGGTTTTATATTTCTGATGTGTCATCTTGCATTTAATACGTGTATCGTCGTGTATGATTGTAGGCACTAGGGAATTTCCCGAAGAAGTATACATCGGTAATGTCTATCTCCCTTCTTTTTCTATGAAAATACGTTTACCTCCTTTACTTATTCTGCATGCATACATAATTTAACTTTTATTCTGCACATTAAAAGTACTATAAATTTATGTATTTAATTATATATTATTTAAATATTTATACTGAGTAATATTTAAAAGAGCCTAAAATGAAATATTCGAATTTATATGATATAGCACTGTGAAATTTAAATACTTCTTTTATTCGTAGACAATTTTACATCCTCGTAGCCTGTATGTGAGCTGTTAATTTGGAAACATTTTTGTATTTGTCAACAGAGGACGCTGTTTTATTTTGTGATTAGTGCAAATACATTTTGTCAAGCTTAAAAGTTCGATGTTCACTATATTTCTTCTAACATCGATAGTTTATCGATAAATCTAAATTGCAAACATCGATGCAAAAACATCGAACATCGATCCTAAAATATCGATGTTCAATGAACATCGATGTTTATCGCCCATCCCTAGTCGAGAGTCGAGAGCTCAGTCGGTGTCTAAGAGTCCTCCTAGATTCTAGATGAAATTACAAATCGCCCCCTAAGCCTTTACACAACGCCCCCATTTTTTTTCTGGGTCTCTTACCGCCCCCCTTTAGACCTGCAGCGCCCACAAGGGGGCGTTATCGCCCACTTTGGGAACCTATGATTTATATCTACATCATAGGTTTCTCAATGTTCCAACTTAGGTCCTATGTTATTTATTTATTAATGACTTAATTGCCATCATCTAATGCCCAGTTCTTGCTTAGGCAGATAATTTGAAACTATACTCACGCATAAACAATAATGATGATGTTGAGTTCCTTCATTACAACTTGGATCTAGTTCTTGACTCGTTTTCGGAAAATAGTCTTAAACTAAACATTAATACTGTCTACACCAGAAAAATGTGTATCCGAGTACTTTCTTAACAATGAGCCCGTTGCTCACAAATCTTCAGTTCGGGACTTGAATATACTATTTGACGCCAGACTAACTTTTAAGGATTATTTATCTAGTATACTGACCTCTGCATACAAATCCTTCTACTTCTTTGCAGAATGTATTCCTCCACTTAATGTCGATGTGTTAGAGTATTTCCAAACTAATTTCGATCTTGTCTAAGAGAATTAAACCAAAGCTGACGGCTAGGAACAAGAATTACGATTTTGCTACCGAGGAACTCTTTTCCACCGCTATTCTGTATACAGACATGTACTGCTCTTTCTCATCCATTTTTTCTGAAGTACTTGAGCTATCTATGTAACATACGATGACTTTCGATAGGTTGTGTTATGCTTTTCGTAGTCTCACTCTTGAGATGTGTTGATCATAGTTCCTCATGTAAAATATTCATGACTTACAATGTACTTCAGTTTCCATTATTGCTTCTTCCGCTTAAAATCATTTGCTGCTTGCACCTTTCTGCCTATCTTTCCCTGAATATGAGTCGACCTCTCTTTGAACTCCATTGAATATGCCTATTGTTTTTTTTTTTTAATCTTGTTGTATAATTACTAGATCGCTGGTGAGTCTTATTAACTTGCATTTAATAATACTTTTCTCGAGTTCGTTAGGTGTTCTGCACTGTAGAAGTGGATTCTTTGGAATGCTTTAAGCCTTTTTAACAAGGAACGGTTTCTACTGGTGTTGCCAAGATCAGTTCCTTCTATGGTTGACCTATATTTATTTGGTTCTATAAACACAGCCTGTCGCTTTTTACATATCTTGGTGTAATTAGTTTGTATTTGTTTGCTTATTTGAAGATTTGACGTATTTATTCCAATGACCTTTTTAACATTACTTACTGAATTAGGATTTTCAAAAAGTAATCTACTTCCAAGTTTAGAAAATTTAATTAACGGAGATTTTTTAATGGAGAAATGAGAAAAATTGTAGAATATTTCTGTTATCGTTATCACTTTTCTATCCCTTTCATTTTAAACATATATGTCGTCCCATGTTTACTGACGATATAATATTACAGTTGTACAATACTGAGAATCGATTGTAAATAAAACTCAACTATTTGCATATGTGTGCGTCCACATATATCCAATTTTATTGGCCGTTTGTGTACGCATATATAACGTCGAACAGTATAAATAAGTGTGAATTAACATATTAAAACGGTATTAGTCTTTACAATACACGTGAGTCATTGATATCACATGTGATTCGTTGTTGACAATTAAACAATAATAATGCCTATCCTTGATTTCTGTAGTACAACTACTATGAGACCATTAAGGCTTGCCCTTTTGTCTGTTGAAGTGTATAAACATGCTTACGATGTGTTTGAAAATTATTGGCACATGAAATGAGTATACATTAGGTCAATAGTTAGTAGTCAGTAAGTAATTAAGCGAATATAAAATATTTTTTTTTTTTTGGGACATAACCAGAATTTCGTATCATATTCTCTATAACTACTTTTTGTTTTTGATCTTGTTGTATCATTACTAAATCGCCAGTGGAGCTTATGTACCTGAATTTAATAATAATTTCCTCGTTTTACTTTGGCGTTCTGCACTGAAGAATTAAAGTGATAGGAGGGGGTTCATCTTCAGGTTTTGTCAACATCGGTTTCTATTGGTAAATTTATTGCTGTCAAGATCAGTTTCATTCCTGGGCTGACTTATAATTATTTGGTCCTTAAACGTTGTCCGCAGATTTTGACATATCTTACTGTAATTTCTATTGGTTTGCTTTACTTACAGTTAAAAATTGACGCGTCCACTTCAATGATATTCTTTACAGTTGCGTGATTGTAAACACTTTCTTAAAACACGTGTTCTTTTCAGTTCCATTCTCTGTGCATCTTATCGGGCTTTAACTTTTTACATTGTTGTTTTCGTTGAAAGTTGTTGCTTTTATTTGAGAGTACTGTACTATGTATATTTTTTCATCAAAATGTCGTCGTTATCGGTTTTTGACTATCGATATTGATTTATTATTTGAAGGCATATTATTATGAATATAGCCCTTTCTGAAAGCAACATTTGATCTCCTTATTTCGAGTTTCATACTTATAGTATTTTTACATATACGAATTTATTATTAAAAGTTTGTCTGTTATTGATCTTTTAAATAATACATTAATTTCTATTACGCATCCGTGTACAACTTATTATATGATGCATTATCATTGTTTTAATTTTTTTTTACTTATTCTTATCTTTTGTTACAGGTAAGTGTCCATGGTTGTTTGGCTTTTTCTGTTTTATCAACTAGACTATTATTACCTGCTTCCTTCGGTAAGTATATTGTAGCGTTTTCGGGTTCGCAATAAAACAACTCGGGCAATTAACTTGAAACAGTCTGTATATTTACACACTTAAAACTAATCACAATATAAAAATATAAAATAAATGTAACACACTTAAAACTACTACGAATAAATTAACACACGTATTTATTTCTATTACTACTATTTATATCTGTAATATTTATGTAATAGAACTGCACCGCTCACTTATTTATGTTTATTTGAACTGCACGGCCACTATTCAATGAATGAATTCCTTCTCCCACCGGTGGCATTTATATATATGTGCAGACAGAAGGTCTAGCAAATTATGGCTCTCTTCTACCATATTCCAGACCTTCTATCGCTGACGTAGTATATGAGTGCAGTTGATTTACGACTCATTTACCGGTACCTTTTTTTTGTCGCCGCCCGGAGGTCTGCTTCTTTTTGCGGGTTTGTTTCGTTACATTGTCCCCTTCTTAAGAACTGCGTTTCGTCCCAAAACACGCTATTCCATGTTCTTATTGTTGGTGGGTGACGGAATCTACATTGGGACCCACGGGTGCACCCTCAATTTCTGTTCTAGGGCTTCGATGGCCTCAGAAAATTCCTGTCTCATATTCGATGAATTCTTTTGAATATCTTCCTTAATAGTCTCTAGTTGTTTTGAATTATTTGCAATTTTATTTACCAACTCGTCTTTTAGAGTCTCCATAGTAATCTCGAAATGTTTTGAATTATTATCTTTCAGAGTCTCGAATTGTTTTGAGTTATTTGCCATTTCATCTTTCAGAGTCTCGAATTGTTTGAATTGTTTGCCATTTCATCTTTTAAAGTTTTTTCCAAAATCTTTGAATTATTTAACATCTCATCTTTTAGAGTCTCCGTTATTAAGCTTGAATCAGCCTGTACTTTAAACAAATATTTTTCGGGATCCTTACCTTCATTTATTAA
The DNA here is from genome assembly GCA_963170755.1 of Amphimallon solstitiale. Taxonomy (NCBI): domain Eukaryota; kingdom Metazoa; phylum Arthropoda; class Insecta; order Coleoptera; family Scarabaeidae; genus Amphimallon; species Amphimallon solstitiale. The sequence goes on along the minus strand of OY720678.1, from coordinate 45,075,829 downwards.
AATGTCACGAAGCCGGTCCTGGAGAATTATTTTTTTCCAGACGTATCTGCGTCCCTTTCTTCTAATTCTGCCCCTAGTAGGTCTAGCAAATTCTGACTCTCTTCTACCATATTCCAGACCTTCTATCGCTGACGTAGGTATATACAGTTGATTTACGACTTATTTATCGGTACGTTTTTTTTGTCGCCGCCCGGAGGTCTGCTTCTTTTTGCGGGTTTGTTTCGTTACAATATGAAGGTGTTCTGCACTAAAAAATTAAAGTGGTTGGTTTTTCAGAATTTTATAAGCTTTTTCAACATGGAACGGTTACTACTGACTGATGAATTTAATTTTAAGATCAATTTTCTTCTTGTATTGACCTATAGTTAATTGTCTTATGAACGTTGTCTGCAACTTTCTACGTTTTTTACTGTCATTTATATTTGTTTGTCTATTTAAAGTTAGAGTGTCGTGTCCATTCCAATGATTTTTTCATAGTTGTTTGGTTGCAAACATTTGCTCTAAACACGTTGATATTTCTGTTTAATTCTTTGTGCACTACCGTAATCTACTCTATTTTACTTTTACTCTATTTTCGAATAAATATTCCAGGACTCCATGCTGTAAAATACATTGGTTGATTTCACGTCGTCTTAGGACAACCCATTCTGCATTTTCGCTTTCCATTGTTGTTATCACTGGATTGTTATGGTTTATTGGACTGAGATGACTACCTACAAAGTTGTTTGTCTTCAATTTTTACTATTATTGTTTCAATTTCCAGAGTAAGTCTGATTACATCATTTCGATTTTGTAATTCCTGGTAACCTTTTTTATCCATCTTAGAATTCACATTTCTAAAGGTTAATATTGTAGACTGTCACTTTATGATATTCCATAATTAACCAAATAAAGCACGTATTTATTTGTTACATCGCAATATTAAAGTAAATGGTGGCTAGAGTTTTCACCACCTTGTTAATCTGACAGGAAAAATTTATTTAAAATTTTTCGAAAATTATTTAATTCGATGCCTACCTCAACTGACTTGCCTAGCCAAAGAATTTGGTTTCAACCAGATGGGGCACTCTATGGGATATGTTCGGAGATGTCGATAATACCTACCTAACTAGATGCACTGAAAAGATGTGTGATAATCGAGTGGCCTTTCAGCTCACTGGACCTAACACTCATAAAGTATTGCCTCTGGGGATACCTAAAAAGTACATACAACCAAACCAAGAGATTTGGAAAACTTGTGGGAACGAATTGTGAACGAAGTTAGAAAAAGCACTCCTAAAATAATTGAAAACGTTCAAAACGAATTTTATTATTTATCGTTTAGGATATTGGGAGGACAAAATTTTCACATTTATTAGATGGGTGTCTAAAATTAACGTGTTCCAATCAAATGGAATTTATTTTGACTGTCATTTAGACAATTACAAGATTTATTTAAACCAGTAGCATTTGTTGATGACATCTTAACTTTTTAAAGGTCATCAAAAATAAAACAAGGAGATACATTACACAGATTTTAAGAGAAGAGTTTTACCTTTTCAGGTTTGTTGATTTTGTCTTGTGCAAAAAGTATATTTTCTCGTATTATTATGATTTTTTTTTCTGCTTTCAATGCTCGATCTAGGCAGATGTTAATTGTTTTCTTTAAAAAAAAATGTTTTATTTATTAATTCTCATTGAAATAAGCTCATATGCGTATTTATTTAATGCACCACTTTATTGATAACACTTTTTAACTTTCAATTTCTAATATGAGATTTAAATATCCTAAGATTATTTACGAATTGGGGGTTAAATCATATGTAGTTCTTTAATAGAATAATATATTAAGATTTTGTTCGTCGTTGCAGGTATTATGCTTTTATACCTATATAGCGCATGTACGGTTCTGAATATGTTAGAATTGCCGCTCGCACAAGTTAGTGGAGCATGGTTTTATTTTCTCCGGTCTCCTTCTCTAACGTTGCATACATTGAGCCCAGGTGCCTGAATCACCCAGTAATATATTTATAGTGGGTTTTTATTTATAGGTGAAGTTGTTGTTCGTGTGTCTTCTTTGCTCTGATGCATCCGACGTCGGTCTTTTTCGCTCTATGTCGGCATATTTAAGAGCACAACGTCTTGACGACGGAATGCGTATTGAATGTGGGGAGTCTGCGGTCGCGAAAAACCGGTTTCTTTCTGGCGCGTATTGGCGAAAAAATGGTCTTTCTGTGGCCGATCAACATGGAGGTAGTGAACTAAACGCGCCATGCAGACTTTACTGTAAGAGAGACGTATGCTTATACTAGTCATGGGCTTGTAACGATGCATGTACAGAATGATAATAATGAGATTTTCGCAGATGGTTGCTTTGCAAAACGCGTACTATTTACTTAATGATACTGCATCGCATTTAGTTGTTAAGATCTATTATATTAATTTTTATTAAAATTATTTCCAAATTAGGATTTTTAAAATTTAATAAAGGGTACATTCTTTTCTCGACATTAACTGTTACAGCGACTAGTCAATTACTAGTACTGTGCTAGTGCACTCTAAAAATAATATAAAATACTCTTGGTGGCATGATGATTGAAAATACCTAATTTATTTAATCCATATAATATCTATTTCTGAAAAGTTTGCCCCAGAAGCTTAAACTTCCTACTGAAGAAGGAGAAAATAATAAAATTTAAGTAAATAAAAACATGACGGAAATAACCTACTATTGTTTATTCAAAATAAACGCTATAAACATCTGTGATTACTAAGGGTCGGAACTCATGCTAGTCAATTCCAGGAACATGTTGGCGACATCAGGAATTCCGATTTTATATTTTTCACATGTGAATCAAGAGATACGTGTGCAGAAACAAATACTTACCAAGTATCAGTAAATAAAACATATCACACATCCTGACGTTGAGAATTTAAATGAAAATAAATCACCATTAATTGTTTTGTATGATCAGCTGTTAATAATTGTATATCACTGTAAATACATTTATACATTGAAACCGACCGTTCAACATCTACCATTGAAATCGGGACATATTTAAAGTACATAGAGTTCTTTAGTGCCGGCACATTTATCCCCGGTTCGGAAAAGCCCACTTCTTTACTAATTACTTTAATTCGTGCTGTACTCCGAATTTTTGACTTATTTACTGGCAAAGAAGTATATTTTTCTGAACCGCAGGTAAATGTGCCGGCACTAAAGAACTTTATATACTTAAGTCGGTAGATGTTGAATGGTCGTTTTGAATGTATAAGTATTTACGGTGATAGATACTTATTAACACCTGAGCATATGAAATAATTAATGGTGATTTACTTTATTTGAACTATCAACGTAAACAGTTAGCATGTGTAATATATTGGAATATCATCACCAAAGACCTACATGGTAACAACATTACTTTCAAGTCCGCTAAACTCGTAAAGATTAGAATTAAGATCCATCCTACAGATACAAACGATTTCAAAAATACTACCAAATACCTAGAAGAAGATATTCCACACATATTGACTCCAAGAAGAAAGAACTCTGAAAGTGGTATTTCGCGGCGTATCAGAGTATCTAACTAACAAAGATTTAGGAATATACCTAGAATCACAAAATATAAACTTAAGTAAAGTATCCAGCATGTGAAGCCCCTTTACTAAAATTCCCTATCCAATGATTCTAGTAGAAGTGCCACGCTCCGAAGCTAACAAAATATATTGAGTGACCCACATATGCCAAATGATGGTTAGACCAAAAGCTCTCAGAAGGAAGGCTAGTCAAGGACAATGCCACAGATGCCAGCTGTATGGGCGCTCTCAGCCACATGCAGGGCCTACTACAAATGTGTGACGTGTGGCCAAAATCACCCAATGAAATTTTGCATTAAAAACTCCAGCCACATGCGCAAACTGCGGCGGTGCCCATACAGCATCATATCGAGGATGCACATTTGCTCCAAAACGAAAACCTCCACAACAGGCCTATGATCCCTATCACCAAGCACAAGAACAAACTGCCCCGAAGCAATTACGGACAAGAAACCAGAACCTCAGCTACGCAAATGCAACGGCACCAAACAGTCATAACATCAACCAACAATCAAATTCAGATAAAATTTCCACAGCAACTGCTGCCCTCAGCGAAATGCTGGCAGAGCTAGAAAAACTGAATCTATCTCTTCAAACCACCAAGACTTTCATAAAAAACACGCAAATCATACTTTCACTTTTCCAATAAAAACAATTACTAATGGGCACACGCAAAACTATAAAGTCTCTAACGATAGTCGCATGGAACTGCAACGGCGTCATCCAGAGAAAACACGAACTAGAACTTTACCTTGAGGAAAAACGCGCAGACATAGCCCTCCTCAGTGAGACACATTTAGAGCCGGTCAACACATTCACGAAATCTACAGGAGGGATAGAGCCACCCCAGGAGGAGGAACCGCAATTTTAATCCACCACAACATACCACACACAGTATTACCAACACCAGCAACAGAAAATCTAGAATCCAACGGTGCAATAATCCACACGGATAGAGGGAACATTCATGTATATTCCGCATACAATTCACCGCAAAAAGATCTAATACCAAACGAACTGGACAAAATTCTAAACATCAATAAAAAGATAATTCTCGCAGGGGACTTGAATGCGAGCATCCAGATTGGGGATGCAATTATTCTAACAAGCAAGGACGGTCATTGCACTCCTACCATGAACATAACAGATGTAACAGTTATCTTCATATCAACCCACCAGATTTTTCCCGAACACCAGGCCCGATATTTTTGACATCGCCATTACCGCCAACATCTCAGATCACATAAACATCACAACTAGGCCACAATTCCATCTTACTAAAATGGGGCTTAGAACCACACATAATCACTAAAACAAGCAAACACACAGACTGGAACACATACAAGAAAACACTAGCCAATATCATCCCGGACATACCAACGATAAAATCAGAAGACATGGAAGGAGCAATAGGCACACTACACAACAGAATACACGAAGCCACAATCACAAAAACGCACAGCCATATGACCCAACAACTACCAAGAAATATCAAGGACTTAATAAAAAAAAGAACGCAAGTAGAAGGAGCCGCATATTGACAATTATATATGTTCAAAAATACGATAAGATAAAGAGAAAAAGAAACAACGTTATTTATTAATAGCATGAGATGGGCGAAGACCTATATATTTTTTGCAAATTTCGTAAAATTCACCCAATCTTTTGTTTTGTGAAAGGTATTTTCACTATAAGATCTCCATTATAATCCTCTATATCTTCAATTTTCATAGAATATAATTCATTAGATCTACAAGCTCCCATTAGTCCCATGATTAAGGTTACTTTTGTCATTAGAAGTATGATTTGTCGCTTCTTTAATAAATTTATTGATTTCTTCTGCGTTAAAAGTTTTTGATTTTTTCGGTTGATAGCCGTCGGACTGACGTTTTAAATATACCTGTAACACACCTGTAATTTCATATAAGTTTCTAGGTGGATATTATGATAGATATTCAACGTGCTTTTAAGAATAGGATAATATGTCCACAATCACGATGACTTGTATTTCTATGCAAGTTCAACAAAATACACTAACATAACGATTTTCTGCGGCGCGGCGGTTAGAAATTTCTGGCGGTGTGCAAGAAATATCAGTCAAATCTAATTCACTATTAGACATTGTAATACACTCAATAACTCAACAAATTCAAACGGATAACACAAATACAACAAGTATATTTATAAAATGTCAAATTTGACACAACGGTGGAGTAATCATAGGGAGTAATATTCCATCGAAGTGTCATTATAATTCATCAGTATTTAGTAATGCATGGCATTACTTGATAGAAATCGTGTACATATTTAATACATATACTACTTAATAGTTGTGGATAAATACATTTATTAAATGCATCTATTTCAAGACATAGATCTTACCAATTTATTGGAATTAGTAGAAACATCGAATATACAATCATTTTGACAGATTCGTAACGAAATAAATTATTCAGATTTCCCATAAATGTCAATTGAAGCTTAAAATTCTCTCATGACTCATGACTGATCCTTTCTCAGAATTATTAACGTTTTTATTTAAATTAGCTTGGGAGTCTCGCTATCGCATACCATTGATCATAACCTTGAGTCTACTGGCTTTAGATGTACGAATGCAATTAGATGTTAACATACAGATGAGGAGAATTGGAAGAGTGAGACCTGCAGTCCAGCATAATGTTAACCAACAAGCACAGCAAGGTAATAATGTTGATTCTGATGGTTCTAGTGGATCTTGGATAACGGTAGATGAGGAAGAAGAGGTTAATGGAGATATCGGTGTAGTAGGACCTGATAATAGTGCTGCTCGGCGTTAAATTTTGGTGTATTAATTGTGTTTTCATGGTACGGCAAAATTTAGTTGCACTTTGACATTATTGACGTATCCTGAATAAAATATGTCATGCTTTACATAGTCATAGACATTTTGACATTTAAAAATTATTTATAAAATCAGTTTTGAAGAAAATTAGCATTTCCCTACTGTAACTACTTTTAAATAAAAAATGTCTGCGTAGATAATGTAGTCGTAGATGTAAACCATAGATTTATGTATCCATTTTGTTTTGAAATTCTTCATTCTTACTGATATAACTTAAGACAGACGTTTTACATTCCATGGCAAACCTTTATCAATATAATTTTTGATCTCGCGATATTAAACACCAGATACTTACATCTATTCTAAGGAAATCATCATTGTGATATTATAGTACACAAGTAGAGATGGAGTAGCGTTAAAAGCACTAGAACATACTATTTTTGTCTATTTATATCCGAACATGGCTGCATGGGGAGTATTTTTCTGGGATTTTGGTTCATAACCTAATTATCTGAATGACATAGGCTGCGTGACATATACGAGGCCAAATCATATTTAAATTTGCCTTTTTTTTTTGAAGATTTATTCACGAGAAACATCTTGCTTCCTAGAGATTACTTATCCAGATAGGCTGTCCCTTTGACAATGTATTTTTTCCAACATTTAGGCAGATTCTTCATCGCGTTATCGTAAAAAGAAGAAGGGTACGTGCTCAACCAGTTGCCCGCGAATGTCTCCAAATGATTACTTGTCTCGAAGCTCACGTATCCCAGGAGTAGGTAGAGATCTGTGAATGGTTATGTAGCCTTCAATTAGTTCCCTCTCGATGCTTTAAGACGCTGTACGCATCTGAAAAATTTTACTCGACAGTAATATTGCAATTCTTGTTCAATTCGGGGTTTGCTAAATCCCACCTCACTATTTACGTTTCTTTACATACCTTAGTTCCTGTAGGTCCAAAGGTATTTTCAGAAGAAGATTTTGACTCTACTACCGACACGGTTCAAGAAGACAGGAATCCATGAAAGTATAAGAAGAAAAGATGAAAAAACCAATAAGGAAAAAGCCAGGATCGATGAAGACAATTTCATTATTACTATTCCATCTACTTCTTGTATAGAAAAGAGCATTCAACCGTCTTAACAGCAACGCGTTTAAAAAAAGTGTTGGAAGAAAATAACAACGGCAAAAGGTAGCAAACATTGGGCCTTCATGGAAAATGGTTGCAATGATCAAGACTAAAATAAATTATGTAAGAAAAGATTATTCGAAAGTTCATTTGATCAATCGTCTTCCTATGAGCTTCCTTTAGAAATAGAAATAGAAGGCGACGAAAATGACATCTGTCTGTATTGTCAAGAATATGGGCACAAAATAAATATGAGTCTGCTGTATGTTTTACAAAAAGTGGGCACATTTTGCATGCACAGGATTACAAAACGTAAAGAAGATATATGTGTGCGATTCTTGCAAACCGTAATATTTTTTTGTGATTACCCGTCACCGTTTGCCATTACCCGACATGCGGTTGGCAATGGCGATCAAGTATGTTTTTGATTTTATTTTTTTATGAATATAATTTTTATTTTATTAAAAACTTTTTCAAGGGTGTTAAGAATATTTATTGTGGGCCAATAAATTCATTTTTTTTCAATCCATTATTCCTTTAAAGTAAGTAAATTACCTTCTTAGATTAAAACTATTGTCTCTACAAACACAACACAATGTAATTTATTCAACTCACCTTTATATACATAGTATAGTGTAGAATAGCAGAACTCAATTTCGCACTCTAAATACTAGTCAAACTTCCGTTAGCGATTCAAATTAATTTCCATAACTGCCATGTCTGCAACGTTATTGACATTTAAAGTGCTTTAATGTGGCCAGAAAGGACAGCTCAACTATGGGTACATTTACATGAAACCTACAATCCATGATTATTATTTACCTAGATAGGTATTCGAAGCGGAACTATGAATACAACTGAAAAGTTTTAAAGTAATTACAACATGAAATTTCAACAATTGGCATATTTAATTATTTTATCGCCAACCGTCAGTAAAGTGATACGTTACCATAGCGTTTTACGGAGGTAAAGAAACACTTTATCGTACTGTACAATAAAGTACTTTACCTGCCGCTAATATCTGTCAGCGTAGCCATGACTGATGACTTTAAAAATAAATCGTTTGTCACTGTCATAAACTGTCATAAGTTATTATATCTTTATTTCTTAAATTAACAATTTTCACGGTTGACGATAAAATTTTGTATGCACCACGTCAGTAAAGTACCTTTACCGAACTCGTCTGTTACTCGCCGCGCTCGCTTCACTCGCTTGGCTCGTAAATCAGACTCGTTCGATAAAGTATCACTTTACTGACTTGTTACATAAATAACTATTATCGCCAACCGTCAGTAAAGTGATGCGTTACCATAGCGTTTTACGGAGGTAAAGAAACACTTTATCGTACTGTACAATAAAGTACTTTACCTGCCGCTAATATCTGTCAGCGTAGCCATGACTGATGACTTTAAAAATAAATCGTTTGTCACTGTCATAAACTGTCATAAGTTATTATATCTTTATTTCTTAAATTAACGATTTTGACGGTTGGCGATAAAATTTTGTATGCACCACGTCAGTAAAGTACCTTTACCGAACTCGTCTGTTACTCGCCGCGCTCGCTTCACTCGCTTGGCTCGTAAATCAGACTCGTTCGGTAAAGTATCACTTTACTGACTTGTTACATAAATAACTATTATTGTATTATTTTAGTCGTAGACAATAAAACAAATATTAAATTAAGATACATGATATTATGCCGATGATGAAAGAGAAACGAGAAAGTGGTATGTTCAATTTTTGTTAAAATTACCATCATAATATGAAAATGTGTAACTGCTCTTCCACAATCTCTTTTTCATTATTCTCCTCTCTGTAGAACGCCAAAGTTTTATTTTCAGCATTCCTTCACTAATTAATATTGATTATTTTTGCTTCTTACTTTCTTATACGTAGTGACGATTAAAATTTTTTACATCCACATTTTTGCAGATGTCCATGATACCCGAACATTAACACTTTAATAAATATTTGAAGCAGTGTTAAGAAGTAAATTTCAATAATAGTATTTAGAATTTGGCCATCTTACGACTTATGTACAGTTGTATGCAGAAAAAAGTAGGACAAGTGTTTAATCGCTTGAACTTATATCGTAATTGACACATAACCCGAATATATTATATAAACTAATACTTTGTCTTGGCCCATATACATATTTATTGTTCAATCGCAAGGGAATAGATGCATACAAGTTTCTTATAATATTGTAACGTTTTCGGGTTCGCAATAAACAACTCGTGCAATTTATTTATTTAAAACAGTCTGTATATTCATTCACTGAAAATTAATTACAATATAAAATTATAAAAACTAATGTATCACACTTAAACTACTACGATTTAAATTAACACATGCATTTATTTCTATTACTAATATTTACGTCCGTATATTTATGTAACACTACCGTATTTATATCACTTCTATTTATATAACACCGTACCACGCAAGGAACTGTTTATTTATTTCTTATATTTATCTTACTGTTCCGCACGAGACTACTTAAGGACTTTCTTATTCCGGAATTAATCCTCCATCCGTTCAACTGCCTTTTTATATACGCGTACAGAAGATCCAGAGACTACGGGAATTCTTCTTCATAAATCGAGAGACGTTCCAGTCTTTTCGCTATGCACGCCGTATGGCGTGCATGATTTACGACTGTTTACATTGCATTGTCGCCCGGATGTCTACTTCTTTTTTTTTTAATGTAAACTCATTTCGTTACATTGCCTCTTCTTAAAAACTGCGTTTCGTCCCGAAACACACTATTCCATGTTCTTGTCGCTGGCGGATGACGAAATCCACACCGGGACCCACGGGTGTACCCAGCCGTCTTGTGGAAATGGCAATCCACCGTCCCAGGCTGCACAACGGGCTGATTGGGCCGACAGCCGCACACGACCATTTCCATACCAGTATGCCGAAATACCGCCTCCAGCATGTTTCTTGCGATTCTCCATTCCAAACGGTCTAATTCGCAGCCCTGCTTCGGAATTGCCAGCCTCCTTATATTTTGCTCGAGTGCTCGTCCTCGTAAATCGACAAGGGATTCCCATAAATTGGCTCTCTAGGTTTTCCGGTAATTTGTCGCACATCCGCCACTTCACCGCTGTCATGTCCATGGTATGGGGCCAATTGGTGGAAACGCGCCACCCCTGGCTCACTATGGGGTGTTAGTTTTATGCGACAAACCACGTCATCTATTCGCTCCAGCATTTCGCATGGTCCCTCCCAGTATTGTTGGAGCTTTGGGGACAGGCCTCGGCGACACTGAGGACCACACAACCAAACCAGGTTTCCTTCTCGGTAACCACTTCTCTCGGCTTGCACGCCGTAACGATTCTTCATCCTGTCGCTGGCATCCTGAGTGTGATGGCGTACTCGCTCGTGGGCATCCTCCAATCTTCTCCTGGGTCCGCTGACGTAGTTTTCTCCATTTGGGTTCTCCACAACACGCTTGAGTAGGCCATCCTCCACCTTCAGACAGTCCCATTGAACCCAGTAGGATTCCAGTCCCTGTGAACGAGGAGCTACTTCTTGTCAAGCCGGTCCGCGACCAGTACCTTTCCAAACCATCAATGAACCAAGGTCTTCATCAGCTTCTTGATCGATCCGCAAATTGTCAGGTTGCCACTGATCGTCAACCACGCTAGTTCTGAATGTGTTGACCGATTTTTCTTCTAGTGGGTTCTGCAGTCTTTTGGACGTGGTCTCCTTGCAACAGCATCACCGTTTTGGTGATGCAGAGATGCAATTCGCGCTATTGATTTTGAGGCTCTACGATACTGAGTCGACGATTGCCTCTTCTCATCGACCCGTTCCAGTTTTCGCTGCTCCGCTATGGTTTTCTCGGGCTCCTTCCCGCATTTACTATGCACATGGCCCATTTCCATTTCCAATTCCAGCATCGGAGCGTTCTTCTCTTAGGTTGCACCTGATTCACTAATCGTCGGACTACTTGTCCCAGGTGTGCATGCCCATACTTCATCTCAAGACGCTTGATTAATTTAAGGTAGTCTTGACACTCTTCCGGACGTAAGGTCTGCAGAATGTCACTGACCTCTCCTCTTAACGGCACAATCAGAGCAGTAGCTTTCTCCGGGGACGTCCACCCATTTGCTCCTGCAGCGGCTTCCAATTGTTTCCGGTACGTCATCCATGACGTCTTCCCATCGAAGGTGGGAGGTTTTACCTTTGCCTTTGCTGTTCGGGAGATCTCCAAGCTTCCGCTTGAGGCGTCATGGGGACCGAAGTCGTTCACCGCTGGCAACTGAAGCTGAACCCCAAACTCGTCCCCCATTCCGAACACGCGCTCCTCGACTTTCTGTTCTACGGCTTCGATGGCCCCAGAAAATTCCTGTCTCCCATTCGATGAATTCTTTTGAATGTCTTCCTCGAGTTGTTTTGAATTACTTAAATTTCATTTCTTAAAGCTTTTGAATTATTTGCAATTTCATCTTTCAAAGCTTTTGAATTATTTGCAATTTCCTTATTTAAAGCTTTAAAATTATTTGCAATTTCTTTTAGAGTCTCCGTATTAGTCTCGAATTGTTTTGCAACATCTTTTAGAGTCTCAAATTGTTTTGCAACTTCATCTCTTAGAGTCTTCATATTAGTCTCGAATTGTTTTGAATAATTTGCCATTTCATCCGTTGTAACGAAGTCCCTCGTTAATTGTACAAATTAACATTTTTAGGCCCATAATTAATTTATTTATCAATATTAAATTAAATATATGTGTGTTATTTTGTTCAAATATTGTATAAAATGTTTTGGACGGACCTGTGTATATATTCATTTGTAATTATCATTCATGTTATTTGTTTATTTTCAATGGAAAAGTACCGAAAGTATACGTCATGCTCCGAGTCGCGCGCAAATTGTATGTTTTGAACAAGTTTTTCCTACGGACATAGGGGGGTTTACGGATATATAAAGGCCCCAGCAAGTGGGTCTCGTTCATTTTATTCTCCTATCCGACCGCTACCTTTACCTTTCTCTACTCAGCCTTGATGGCGTGAGAGAGTCTGGTTGAAATCCTAGAAACGTATTGTATTCAGGTCTATTGTGCCGTGAAATGATCGTTTCGAAAATCCGCTAAAACACATCCGAAAGTGTCTTTTTCATTCAGACCCAGGGTCGTGGAGGAATAGACATTTTACCGCTACAACCTATAATTCCCGTCAAAGTCAGGCTATAAATGCCGTGACTATATATCTCCGCATTTAATACTTATTCTTTATTTTTCAGAAATGTCAGATTTCTAATATTATTTGTAACGCGCCGTAAAAATTCAAATATATCGTTCGCGCTTGGTACCACAAATATAGAGATAATAGTACTTCACCGTGTAGCTATCGGTTAGACGTTCAAATCCGTGCCGGTTGAATAAATTTTAGTCGCAACAAACTTGTAAAGATTCTTCTGCGGGCATGACAATATACGGAAATCAGTTGTAAAATAATTTAAACAAACCTGAGCATACGTTTCACTTGAAATTGACCGACGTGTATTATATTCCAAGTATCATTTTGTTTATGTTTTTAAATGGAACATTCTGGGACCCGTAAGTGATAGTTCAGGGACTAAAAGTGTATCTACGTCCTAACTCAGTTTCATACGTGACTTATAGAGGTCATTGACGTATATTTGTTTTGTATACTGCTTATGTACATAGAATTTGTAAATTGTAAGATAATAATAATAAACGAAATTGTGTATCAATTGTATCGATAGTTTAATTACAGAACTGTTTAATTGTTTGACATTATTTAACATTGTTTTAGTAGAAATAAAAGTTAACTAGTCTGTTCTTTTCAAATGAATTTCTACACGCGTTTTCCTTTACTTTTACCGTTTGACAATGAGATAGGGAAAGCAATATATTCAAGAGCAACAAGTTATATTAAGACAATAGGAAGTACTCACGTTATTTTTTCTCCGCTGTGCTAGTTGTCGAGCATTTAGTCCCTTGTCCCCAAGGCACCACACTGTAATCGTCATATTTCTGTTTTACACTTAAACTGCCCGAACATATTGACATTGCTGTCACCGGTAAGACGTTTATCAGTTGCAACATTGACGCCTGATCATATAGGCAGCCAGGAGTGCCGTGTATCTTGGTGACATTCAGAAGACTAATTTTTATAACCGGCTAGTTCGCTCTGGTGTTATATAAGCGAATGGCACCATGTCATATATAAAAAAGTAGGCTAGACAGGTTATAAAAATGGCGCCCATAACGTTTGGCCGTGTTTTAAGAAATTTAAAAATTAAAATCCGACATTGAATTCCGCCGTGGTTCATAAAACTGTTTGACAAGTTTAACAGTTTTCCGCCAGAATACATGTATACTTATTTTTTAAAAATAAGATAGGAAAATTGATACACAATTTATGTACATACATAGAGATAAGTTTTTATTAAAGGATAGTAAAACGTACATATTCTTTATTAATTGTGAGGGAGTAAAAGGATAGGAGAATAAATTGCAACTACAATACATTTTTTATTTTTAATTTGGTACATTATAAATTATAAAATGACTGATGCAGATAAAGGCAAAAATCCAAACCCTCTTGGATGGATATATACCTTGAAAAAAGAGGACTTAAATGCCGCAGCAGAGTATTTAGGGTTAGACGCTACCGGTAATGTCGAGGACGTACGTAAACGCATTAGCACCTTTTTGAAAGAGGGTAAAACGGGTTCCGCGAATAAGGGAAACACTCCACCGCAAAGAGACACTAACGTTCAGATTTCTTCCGCGGAAATCTGTACCCAAATAAGGAAATGGGGGATTCATTTTAATGGCAGCTCGGACGCTGTATTTTTCCTGGAAAGAGTCAAAGAACTTCAAGTATGTTACGGGATTAAAGACGAACATATGCTCCACGCGTTGCCTGAGCTTTTTAGAGACAAAGCACTGCTTTGGCTCCGAAATAATAAAACATTATGGGGTACATGGGACGAGTTCTTAGAAGACTTTAAACTTCAATATCTTCCGCCTCGGTATAACTTTTCAATCGAAGAAGAAATACGCGCTCGTTTGCAAAAACCAAAGGAATCTTTTAAAGATTATTCAACCGCCATATTAACGTTAATGAGACGCGGCCAAGATATGTCCGATGGTGATAAATTGGAACGTGTATATGGTAACATGTCACCTAGTTACAGAATGTATATACATAGGGACGCGATACAATCCCTCAGACAATTGTCTAAACTCGCTGCCGACTATGAATTACTGCTGGAAGAGCAGGCGCGCTTTTGTAAGAAAGAAAGTACGCTATCAGCACCGGAACGCCCGCCCAGCGATAAACCCAGTACTTCGCGTTCGCATCATTTGTCATATGTCGCCCAGGATAATAAGCCTCGCCAATTTCCTGTACCGCCGTCGCCATTACAAAAATTATCACATCCGGAAAACCGCTGTTGGCGATGTGGCAAGGAAGGACATACGCGTGGTTATTGCCGTAACCCATTTAAAATGTTTTGTTCACGGTGTGGCAAGTTAAATGTACGTTCCGTCGACTGCCGATGCCAGGGAAACGCCGAGAAGGGCGGTCTGCAGGCAAAGACCGTCCGCAAGCAGTAAAACCGCCTGAATCCGCAAACACATGTATTAAAGACTCGACAGTGCCGGATAATCGCGTGTGGATCCGTGTACACATTCATAACCAGAGTTTACGAGCCCTCGTGGACAGCGGAGCGACTTCGTCGTTTTTGTCCGAATCACTAGTTGCCCGGTTGTTGAAAAATAATGAACAACGTGTCTTGAATAGAAAATCTAAAGTCCGCCTCGCAAATGGAGACGTTATAGAGTCACCCGGCTCAGGTTTATTACCGGTCCGCATGGGTAGCCGAACTACAAACGTTAATTTTGTAATTATGCCGAAGAGCCCGTGCTCAGTCATCTTCGGAATTAATTTTCTTAAGGAAATTGGGGCTGTTCTTGATTTTTCCGAAAGGAAACTGTACTTTAAGGGAGACAATGCAGTCTTTGCCGCGAGCTGTGGGATCTCCGAAGTACAGGACCGCCAAGAAACCACTTTAAAAAAATTCCTTGACCAAGAATTAAGTAAATTTACTACCGTGCCTGGTCGGACGAATTTAATACGTCACACAATCCGTTTGCAACCGGATACCGCCCCAATAAAACAACGATATTATCCATGCAACCCGAAGAAGCAAGCACTGATCGACGCCGAAGTGGACAAGATGCTACAAGACGGTATAATAGAACCCAGTAACAGTCCGTGGAGTTCTCCTATCGTCGTGGTCACGAAAAAGAACGGTGGCGTTCGGTTCTGCGTCGATTTCCGCAAAATTAATTCCGTATCGATTAAAGATTCATATCCTTTGCCGTACATTTCAAATATTCTTGACAAACTCCGCGACAGTAAATATTTTTCGACGCTTGATCTTAAAAGTGGGTACTGGCAAGTGGAATTAGAAAAAGATAGCAGACCCGTGACAGCTTTCACAATTCCGGGAAAGGGCCTATTTCATTTTGTGTCATTACCGTATGGATTACATAGTGCGGGAGCGACGTTCCAACGCCTATTAGATTCGGTGATAGGTCCTGAGATGGCAGAATACGCGTTTGTATATCTGGATGATATTATTATTTTAGGCAAGACTTTTGAGGAGCATTTGAAAAATTTACGGGAAGCAGGCCTTCAACTTCAACCAGACAAATGTACTTTTGCCAAGCAGGACATAAAATATTTAGGTCATGTCATAACACCGGACGGTATCCGTACAGACCCGGACAAGATCGCTGCTATTTTAAATGTACCTCCGCCGCGAACCAAGAAAGAAATACGTGGTTTCCTGGGACAAACGTCGTGGTACCGTCGGTTCGTACCAAATTTCGCACAACTTACCGTTCCGCTTATAAAACTAATTAAAAAAGATGTGCGTTGGGAATGGACGACGGAACAAGACGCCGCATTCGCCGCCGTAAAGAAAGCACTGACAGAGAGCCCAGTTCTCGCGTGTCCGGACTTCTCCAAACCATTCCAATTGCATACCGACGCCAGTGAGAAAGGTTTGGGAGTCGTTTTAATACAAATAATAGAGGGTGCCGAAAGAGTGATCGCCTATGCCAGTAGGACTTTAAGTAAGGCAGAATTTAATTATTCGACGACCCAAAAGGAAGCCCTTGCCGTTGTTTGGGGTATCAAAAAATTTAAGTACTATTTAGAATTTTACCAATTCACCGTTATTTCCGATCACCAGTGTTTAAGGTTCCTGAATGACTTGAAGAATCCGTCAGGACGACTCAGTCGATGGGCTGTTGATTTACAGCAGTATGATTTCGTCATTCAGTACCGAAAAGGAGCGATGAATAATTTAGCCGATTCTCTGTCCCGAGCACCGCTTCCTTTCAAACACGAAACCGATGAAGATACCTGTGCCTTGTTAGAAGAAACGTCTTGTTCTTGGTATAATAAGAAAGTTTCGGATGTTCAATCAGATCCTGAAAAACATCAAGAATACCGATTAGAAAATGGCAATTTATACAGACACATACCTGATACACAACATACCGAGGGAGTGCGCGCATGGAAATTGTGCGTAGCTACGCCTGATAGAAATGACGTCCTGAAAGAAATCCATGACGCTCCTGAAGCTGGACATCTTGGGGTCGCCAAAAGTATAGCGAGAGCCGCTTCGTTATATTATTGGCCAGGGATGTTTAGAGACGTCCGCCGCTACGTCAATCGATGTCGATCCTGTAAGCAATATAAATTTAACCAGGGAAAGCCTCTAGGCCAGATGTTATTCTCACCTGTTGATTGCCCATGGGAACAAGTGAGTGTGGACCTCCTCGGACCTTTTCCGCGTTCCAAGAGAGGATTTACTTCATTGTTAGTAATACATGATCGATTCACGAAGTGGGTAGAGTGCCAGCCGCTACGCTCTGCCACATCGCGAACCGTCATCCAGGCGCTGAAGGAAAAGGTAATCTATCGTTTTGGTTGTCCGAAGATCCTGTTGGCTGACAATGGTCCGCAATTTGCCAGTCACAGTTTCACCAGCTAT
The DNA here is from genome assembly GCA_963170755.1 of Amphimallon solstitiale. NCBI lineage: Eukaryota > Metazoa > Arthropoda > Insecta > Coleoptera > Scarabaeidae > Amphimallon > Amphimallon solstitiale. Next base: position 45,058,253 of record OY720678.1, on the reverse strand, counting down.
TTTAATGGATTAGGTGTCAAGATCAAATTTAACGCTCCGTATGCTCCGCAATCGAACCCTGTGGAAAGGACAAATAGGGTATTAGGACCTATGATTGCACAATACATCAATAAAGATCATAGAGAATGGGACCAATACCTACCTCAGTTTGTTTTCGCCATCAACACCGCTAAACATGAGTCTACAGGATTCACACCTGCCTTTCTTAATTTTGGTAGAGAACTCATGCCGCCGAGCTCTCTGCGAAGAACCGCTGATGGGCAGTTAATGGATCCTGCTCGACCGAATACCGAAGAATTGGCCCAAGAATTGTCGAAATTGGACGACTTTTTCAAGATCGTCAGAATAAAGTTGGCTCAAGCGTTCCAGAGGCAAAGTAGGCCCTACAATCTGAGACATCGTCCTTACCGCCCTCAAATTGGACAATGGGTATATCATCAGGCACATAATTTGTCCGACGCCTCTAAGAAATTTACCGCAAAGCTTGCTCCGAAATTTGAAGGTCCCTCTAAAGTTATCCAGATCCTGTCCCCGTCTGTTCTTATGTTACAGGTACCAAACAGACGAAAACCCGTGAAGGTACATGTGAAAGACATCAAGATTCCGTCCGCAGACGAACTCCAAACCGATCTTCCACCTCCAAATCCGCTGGAAGTAGTGGGGGAAGGCCAGGAGGATATATAAACTCGTGTGTACCATCCAGTATACACAGTCGATGCGATGGGCACTTCTAAGCAACCAGGGAAGATGACCGCTCCCCGTCCATTGGTATCTCCGCCGCCATCCGCCATGGATGAACGATATCGGGCGTTGTGGGGTACACCGCCTGGGTTGAAGACACCTGAACGCCCAATAACGCCTCGTTATCTGGTTTCACCAGCAACAGTTGCCCTCATGGAGGAAAAATACCAGACGTACTGTTGTCAGACACCTCCCAAGCCAGTAGTTTCCGTGCCGCCCACCAATGAGACAACAGTCGATGTGGGACCCACGTTGCACAGTCCCGACGCCGAAGCATATCTGGGTTTTAGGCTTCTACAACTTTTTGGTGCTTCTCCAGTGCCTGATTTATTGTCGCCATTGCCAGCGACGCCTGAAGCGAAGAAAGCACCCATTATCAATGCCTCCCCTCCGACGATCTCAATTCCTTCGCCGCCTCCCGCACATGGTACCTCAACTCTACCAGTTATTCCTTTTCTGTCACATTTTTCCTTGGACATGCCGTTCCTTTGCCCAGACCCTCCGCCGCTGCCGACGATTCCGCCGCCGACCGTTAAACCTCGTCTGGCAAATCCTGGGGCCTGGGTGAGGAAAGAAGGTTCGCTGGGGAAAGGAGTCCGGAAGAGGCGACACGGGAACAAACGAGTCCATGTGCGGGTCAACGGAGTGAGCGTCGTAATGACTCGCAGGGAAGCCGAGATCCACCATGCCAATCTGCAACGTCAGAACAATTAGTAATAGTGCGTGCGTCATAGACATCGTAAGTGATGATAAACTGACGAGTGGTAGTTTTTTGATTTTAAGTTGATAGACTGTCAAGTGTTAATTTTTTTTTAAATTTAATTTTCCGTTTCTGGACTTTTGATATTTAGTAGTTAGGGTTCAAAGTTTTCTTTTAAGGGAGGGCCTGTAACGAAGTCCCTCGTTAATTGTACAAATTAACATTTTTAGGCCCATAATTAATTTATTTATCAATATTAAATTAAATATATGTGTGTTATTTTGTTCAAATATTGTATAAAATGTTTTGGACGGACCTGTGTATATATTCATTTGTAATTATCATTCATGTTATTTGTTTATTTTCAATGGAAAAGTACCGAAAGTATACGTCATGCTCCGAGTCGCGCGCAAATTGTATGTTTTGAACAAGTTTTTCCTACGGACATAGGGGGGTTTACGGATATATAAAGGCCCCAGCAAGTGGGTCTCGTTCATTTTATTCTCCTATCCGACCGCTACCTTTACCTTTCTCTACTCAGCCTTGATGGCGTGAGAGAGTCTGGTTGAAATCCTAGAAACGTATTGTATTCAGGTCTATTGTGCCGTGAAATGATCGTTTCGAAAATCCGCTAAAACACATCCGAAAGTGTCTTTTTCATTCAGACCCAGGGTCGTGGAGGAATAGACATTTTACCGCTACAACCTATAATTCCCGTCAAAGTCAGGCTATAAATGCCGTGACTATATATCTCCGCATTTAATACTTATTCTTTATTTTTCAGAAATGTCAGATTTCTAATATTATTTGTAACGCGCCGTAAAAATTCAAATATATCGTTCGCGCTTGGTACCACAAATATAGAGATAATAGTACTTCACCGTGTAGCTATCGGTTAGACGTTCAAATCCGTGCCGGTTGAATAAATTTTAGTCGCAACAAACTTGTAAAGATTCTTCTGCGGGCATGACAATATACGGAAATCAGTTGTAAAATAATTTAAACAAACCTGAGCATACGTTTCACTTGAAATTGACCGACGTGTATTATATTCCAAGTATCATTTTGTTTATGTTTTTAAATGGAACATTCTGGGACCCGTAAGTGATAGTTCAGGGACTAAAAGTGTATCTACGTCCTAACTCAGTTTCATACGTGACTTATAGAGGTCATTGACGTATATTTGTTTTGTATACTGCTTATGTACATAGAATTTGTAAATTGTAAGATAATAATAATAAACGAAATTGTGTATCAATTGTATCGATAGTTTAATTACAGAACTGTTTAATTGTTTGACATTATTTAACATTGTTTTAGTAGAAATAAAAGTTAACTAGTCTGTTCTTTTCAAATGAATTTCTACACGCGTTTTCCTTTACTTTTACCGTTTGACAATGAGATAGGGAAAGCAATATATTCAAGAGCAACAAGTTATATTAAGACAATAGGAAGTACTCACGTTATTTTTTCTCCGCTGTGCTAGTTGTCGAGCATTTAGTCCCTTGTCCCCAAGGCACCACACTGTAATCGTCATATTTCTGTTTTACACTTAAACTGCCCGAACATATTGACATTGCTGTCACCGGTAAGACGTTTATCAGTTGCAACATTGACGCCTGATCATATAGGCAGCCAGGAGTGCCGTGTATCTTGGTGACATTCAGAAGACTAATTTTTATAACCGGCTAGTTCGCTCTGGTGTTATATAAGCGAATGGCACCATGTCATATATAAAAAAGTAGGCTAGACAGGTTATACCGTTATTAAGCTTAGATCAGCCTGTACTTTAAACAAATATTTCTCGGGATCCTCACCTTCATTTATCAAAAGGTCACGAAGCCGATCCCAGTGAATTGTTTTTTTTCCAGGCGTATCTGCGTCCCTTTCCTCCAATTCTGCCCTTAACTCGGAGACCTTTAGTTCTTCCAAACGTTTGGTAGCCATTTATTTATTTATTTATTTGCACTTATATTGTTTATCCCACTTCTGACACCAATTGTAAAGTTTCCGGGTTCGCAATAAACAACTCGTGCAATTTATTTACTTAAAACAGTCTGTATATTCATACACTTAAAATTAATTACAATATAAAAATATAAAAACTAATGTATCACACTTAAACTACTACGATTTAAATTAACACATGTATTTATTTCTATTACTAATATTTACGTCCGTATATTTATGTAACACTACCGTATTTATATCACTTCTATTTATAGAACACCCTACCACGCAAGGAACTATTTATTTATTTCTTATATTTATCTTACTGTTCCGCACGAGACTACTTAAGGACTTTCTTATTCCGGAATTAATCCCCCATCCGTTCAACTGCCTTTTTATATACGCGTACAGAAGATCCAGAGACTACGGGAATTCTTCTTCATAAATCGAGAGACGTTCCAGTCTTTTCGCTATGCACGCCGTACGGCGTGCATGATTTACGACTGTTTACATTGCATTGTCGCCCGGATGTCTACTTCTTTTTTTTTAATGTAAACTCATTTCGTTACAATATCTTCGTTTTCTGCTATGCTTCAATTATTGCATTCTACAGCACTTCTATATTACTTGGTATAAAATGACGTTCATACATTTTTTTTTTAACAATAATGTTCTCCAGCATGTTTTCATCCGGGCATTAGGAAGACCAAAACAAAGTTTCAGTGTTGTTAGTTTGTAACCACTAAGTTACTATTCCTGCTGTGTGTACTGAACAACTATCTTGTTGGAGAATAAAGTTCTTATTTTGGAAATGTTCACGAAATAATGGTATTATATTCTCCGAAATATTTAGATATGTCAAAGCATTGAATCTACCATAAATTCTTCTACAGATAGCTAGTCCATTAGCAGTAATAGCAGCCCATACATTAACAGAGAAACGTGCCGACTGATATGCATTAGATAGTATGATTTTTCATATCTAGTATTTCTCGCTCTATACACCTTAATGTGCCCATTGTTAGTCGATTGAAACGTCTTTTTGTCAGTAAAAACTACATTATTCCAGAATTCAATATCTCTGTACAAATAATTTAGTGCAAAGATTATTCTATCTTGTTCATGGCGTTTCGATAAAACATGTTTTTTGGCTGCAATACAATTTCTTATGTCTGACATTTGAATTCTTCTGCAGGTTGTGACCGAGAACCCGGAAAATTTGTTGCTGCAACAGCATCTAATTCACAAGAAAACGGCAACTTATATACGGACGGCTCGACACCGCCGAATTCACATATTTTACAACTTGATTTAAACAAAAATGTATCATTTTTTTTTATTTTTGTTTTCGCCCGTTTGTTGCCAAATTCCCCAGAATAATATACGTTTTTGAATCATTATTATATCTTTTGAAATAAGGAAGTTACAGGTTCGCAAGTGTATATTGAAATCCCATAAGAAGATTTCTTTGAACATGGCCTTAAGAAAGCCACTAGAGCGGTATCATGATCTTCTAAAGAAATCCTACTTCTACCGATTCCTTGTTTTCTATTAATTGCTTGTTCTTACTCCCAACCAACGGTTTTTTACATTTTGTAAAGTGCTTTTATTAATTCCGAAAATAAACGCTACTTTTCTAATTGTTCGCCCTTCTTGCAGCTCGGAAATAATTTAAATTTGTTGTTGATTACACAGTTTTTTAGGCAATAATAAAACTCTCACTTTGATAACCCAATTTGTTACGTTGTTACTTAAGTGACTAGTCAAATTGAAGTTGTCAACAAAATTTAAAGGCATTCACATGTATGAGTGAACCAGTTTCACATAGAAAAAACCTTGTTCTACTTTTTACTACACGCAACTCTATATTGCTGATTAGTCGAAATAAAATGTTTGAATCCTTTTTATTCTTTGTCCAATTCTTACTACACATGGTTGTTATATTAAAACCATAGATAACTTGGACATAGTAGATGGGCAACTAAATTTTTATATTATAAGAGATTCAGACTAATCTGTTATTGCTTTCCCTAAATTAAATGGCGGCAAATTTTGAAATTAAGTATATTACGTATTTATTCAAAATTAATGATTTCATTTTTATAGTTTGTGAATAAAACCCTAATATTTAAGTCATTAACTGTTTTTTTTTAAATCTAAAACTACTTTAAAAGTAAATTCAGTGTAATTATAATAAAAGTTACATATTATTCAAAGAATTTTGTTCATATGGTTGAGTCTTTAGAGTGGCGTCAAATTTCAAATGTTGCAAAATTTGATCTGTCAAGTAATATAACCTACAAAAGATATTTCATGTCTGTCACAAGGAATATTATTCTTACGCCTTTTGACATATGTAATTGTCATCCAAATAATACAAATTTGTCATCAATGCGTGTATACTAAACAGAATAGCCAAATATTAGAGAAAATATAAATTCAGAAAAGTAACATTTAATAATTTTATTTACAATATTCAATTTGTAACTGGCTTTCATATAATAGTATTTTACTAGCGGAGGCCATATATCCTGAAATATTAATTAATTAGTTTAATTTGATAGTTCTGAAATTGTTCCGGTCGATGGGAATTTGTAGTGGCATTGAATCGTCGTCTTCACTTCTTATCTCACGTCTTATCAAAATCTCGATTTGGAGATTATATTTTTTGTTGTAATTATGTACACATATTTTGAAAAATAATTAAACAATATTCAATAAACAAAGAATGTGTTTCAAAGATAATGTGATAGTATCACTAAACTACATTCACAAAATACGCACTCTGCCATAATATTAACTGTGGTTGATATATTTTAATTGAGCGAAAGCGGACAATTTAAAGTCAAATTAACTATATCAGTTGATTAAACAACAGATAAAGGCTATAAACAGTGCTGCTGGAGTCATATGTCTGCCTTACCCGCATAAGCGAATGAAAAATACCCGCTTTTACCCGTTATTTAAAATCTACAAAATAGGACTAGTGAACACAGTAAATATTATTATAAATACCAGACCCTTAATACCTTAATAACTATTTTGGTATTAATCATTTCCCGATTTGGTTCCAATTTTACACAACCTCCCATATCTTTATGCCTCTTTTTGTCACTATTAAAGACGTTAGCGTTGCGGTGCCTAACGCATTTCTCTGGTCTCTGTCTTGATATTTTTCAAGCCGCTGAAATTTCTTTCAACAAATGCGTTTAAAAAAGGCAAAATAAAAAATAATGAAAACACTACTTTCAAATTGGGGAAAAGAAGAACATCTGCAGCATTTTTCAATTCAAATATCATTTTACAATAAACTTCAGAACTAAGTTCACAATCTAAACCAGTGGTTCTCAACCTTTTTTCGCCTAGCGCCCACTTACTGGACTTTATATAGATCCCAGCGCCCACTGCAGGAAATCGCGAAGGGACACGTCATAGACTACGACTATGGATTATGGACTAGTTAACCTGGGCACATTAATTAAAACAAGAAGTAATAAATTCTACCTCTAAATTTATTTAAAAATATTAATTAATACAAACAAAAATTATTATTGAAATATTGAATTTTATTTAACAAAATTAAATTAATAAATTTGTGAGCCCAACCCATGCAGTCTTCACTAATGCGATCCTTGAGGTTGGTGCTTGCTCACCAGCTCTATCACGCGAGGAGTCAGCAGAGACAAATAAAGCCGCAAGTCCCCTCTGTTGACCATGTCCAGCCTTTTCCTCTTGTCTGAGTGCAGAAATGGAGCCGCACTTTTGTTTCCCCAGTTTCGTCGAAGTACCTCACGTAAGACATGAGAAGGGCAGTGTTATCACTCAAAGTCGATTCATCAAGCTGGATGGAAAAGTTGGTCTTCTTGAGAATGTCCATAAACTGGATTTCGACATCACTTGCCATCTCATCTATTCTTCTGGAGACCGTGTCGTTGCTAAGGGGGATAGCCTTCACTATTTCTGTCGCATTCCTATGTAAGACAGTCGAAATCACCTCTTTCACTGCAGACAGAATCAGTGTTTCCCCCACAGTGTGCGGCTTGCCAGCCTTTGCAATCATATATGCAATGTTATACGATGCCAGCAGGCCATCACGCTGAATCTCTGTCACCTTGGCAAAAGCAGACGAAATGGACGAGGTAGTTGTCTCCCTGTCATCACGCAGTTTCTTGAAGTATTCTGCGGGCTTTTTTTTTTGTCCGAATGCATCTTTTCTAGATGGTCACGCATACGAGAGGGTTTCATACCTTCATTTGAGAAGACATTGGAACAAATGAGGCACATCGGTCTTGTGCGATCCGCTGGGCTTGGTACGAAACCGAAGGCTATATAGTCGACCGAATACTGGCGTACCACCTTCTGCTTTTTGCCTGGAGGGGCCATTGCTGTCGTGTAAAAAAGACCGATGTTAAACAATTTTGGTTGGAGCAATATAATTAAAGTATTTTGTATAAGTTAGATTTCTAAAATAATTTGAGTTATTAAAAACATTACCAACATCAATAAATGATTATTACCTGTAATAAACGGTTTTCGATTATAAAAATTGCTCTACCTGGTTTTAATTCAGCTCAAATATATATTGTTTATTTTATAACAGAACCGTGTGTGCTAAATGTACAATATTTTTGATTAACACTCTGTTAATTAATCACACAACTATCGCACACTGAATATTTGTCTCTGTTCGAACGTTATCGCTGACTATCGTAAATAGAATGAATCATGCGAATAATGACTTCGCTATATATACCGCACTGCATGGAATTCTCTGGAAGTCGAACTCTCTCGACCTTGGAACATTCGAGATGCGGTCCACTATACTCACAGAGTCCGCGCGTTGCGTCATACATACAATAACATAGTTAAGCACAGAAATAGAAACAGCATGTACGTAACCATAGCAACGATGGGGTTAACAATGCATAATAGGAACATTGGTGAGCGCGGATATTAAACATTTTGCATTTTTGTATAATTTTACTAATTTTTTACTGTGTAGTGTAGCTTTACCTTTACACCGTACAGCGCCCACCCAAAATCCTCCAGCGCCTACTGGTGGGCGCTACCGCTCACGTTGAGAACCACTGATCTAAACCATACTCCATATGATTTGAAAGAGCACGCTGCTTCTATTCCTTGACCAAAATTTGTAAATTCTTTGTTTATTGGAAATCTTTGTACACTTTTTACAGGGATTTTATTTTATAGAATTGGGCGGTTTTTGGTTCAAGAATTCTTAAGATGTTAAAAATTGGATCAGAAAAATCAAATCGCATTTTAATTTCAGAGACAAGCTCTACATAAAAATTGAAACAGCTTTTGAAAAATTGGTCAATTTCAGTTTGGGATGCATAATTTTTCAACATTTCCAAAGATTCAGTTTCATACTAAATAAACTGAAAAGTGGCGCAAACAAGCGAATATTTGTGCGGTCAACAGCTAAATCGTTTTTCTCTTTCAAATCACTGAAATTGATAAAATTGCTGCATAAATGCATCAACAGTCTTTCTGTAGCGTTTAGATTTGATAGAAAATAAAAATACATATTGATATCTGATGTTGACCAAACTGAGTCACGAAAAGGAAACTTTGTTTTATGTGAAAATACCCGACTTTACCCGTTTTACAATTTTACCCGACAGTCTGATTAAAATACCCGCGTTTCGGTAAAATACCCGCAATTGGCAGCACTGGCTATAAAGTATGGGTAGCTAATTTAGTATTCTACAGATTCTATGACAGATTACTACACAGAGCCATCTAATGAGGTTTTCAGTTATCAGCTTAAGTTTATATTTGTCATTTAAATATGGTTTGGTTCCATATTTTATTTGCTACCAAATTAAAAAAAATAATATTAGCCAGGGCATTTGGAATAATTTCTTTATACAAAAAATTCAAAATTCGGACCATATGTGTGTACGAAAGTTGTGTGGAACCCTCATCTCACCGAAAATATTAGTATTTTAGGCCTATTCATTTCAGGTAATATTTTTACCAGAAACATAAATACATAAATATATTTCAGCTCTATTTTTAGGGAAAATTTATAGTCAACAAAATATTTAAAGTTTTTACTTGAAGAGGCGGAGGTAATTCCGCTGTTCTGCCATGATAATAAGAAATTATAGATTTAAAAGTTAAAATATTGACAAAGACAGTAATAAATTACAAATTCTAGTGATTGAATTGTGAACTGGAATATTTTCCAATTGGGAACTGTTTGCCGATTTGTAAATATGCATAAACTGGGAAAGAATAAGAAAGTAATTTGTTCGCTATCTCCGCTATCTTAATTTATCCTTTCTTGCCTATTTTTATACAGTATACAGCATGCTGGTATTTCTCTCATGATTTTTTTCACGTCGTTGCATAATTTCTCTTTAGGGCTCCATATAACCATTTGGCATCTGTCCAGCAGTGTTCTGGGCATTAACAATCGGGATTTTAAAATTCATGAACCGCTTGATTGAAATTAATCTGACACGCAGCGTGAATGATTGCGTTCACTTCCGACGTTGGCTCTATTCAACTCCGCCTTAATATTTCATACGAAGTGCAGTTTTTTTGTTAAAAAAAAGAAAACAAGAAAGAAGAAAATAGGATGATATAGATTTGATTTTCATTATGGATGAACTTTAAGAACGTGACGGAATGTATTGCAGCACAATAGGAGATAATTAAAGTCCGTACAAGCTAGGAGTGGTGAAGATAACGTTTGTTCAGATTCTTTTAGTCTTTTAAAGTTGACATTGAAGTTCATTCATGTGAATAATTTATTATAGTTTGTATGTAGTCGGGTAGTTCTATCTAGCATACATCTTATGATGTAGTGTACAAGGTATACATACTATGGGTAGAAAATAAAATGCAAGTCATATTACTATTTTAAGAGCGCCTTCTTTTACTTTTTAAAAAGTTTTTTGGTACAATAGATATATTAATAAAGTATTACATCCGGTAATATAATATTTATTCTAACACATATTCTGGAGGGATATTAATGAACCTTAGTGTAAAGATAATTTTTTCATTATTGACAATTAATTTATAATTAAAGTATGACATATTCATTGTTTGTTGATTGATGTATGTGATGGAAATGTATAGATATACCGCATGTGTAAAATCATATTGGGGATAGGATAAATGTATACTAGGTACACCGGCAACAACGCCCAATCGTGGCCGTAGTCATGGTACAAGGAAACAAGGTATGCTTTTACGCATCTCTGGATGACGCGCATTTATCGAAAAAAATGTCACTTGACAACTCTGACAGAAGTCACTGACTGAACTCACTGACAGAAGTAACTGAAACCATTTTCAAAGACTCCCTTTAACAACTAAAATTGTATCTGGAGATCGTGTCGAATAGCGTCGTTCTGTGTTTGTGAGAGGAGAGGTCAATGGTAACAATGCCTCGCTACACACCAGAAGAAAAACTGCAAATTATTAAATGGTACTGTAGTGGTCATTCTGCAAAGGATTGCATAAATTTATTTCTGCAAATATTTGCAGACAGACCCGTGAGACCTGTGAGAAAAGTATATTACATATTTTGAATAGCTTTGAAAAATGTCTTTGTTTAAATAATTGCATAAAGTGTAATCCTAGAGAGGTAAATCCACTAAAAGCTGAGGAACGAGAAGAGCGGGATATAATGATTTGTAGCGCTCTCGAAGTAGAGGATACGCTATCTACCAGAAGTGTTGCTGAGGAATTGGGTGTGAGTAATAAAACCGTCGCGAACATATGGAAGCGAAATAAATTAAAATGTTTCAAATACTCGAAAACGCAAGAAATATTTCTCGATAACAATCTTAGAAGAATGGAGTTTTGTGAAACCGTAATGGAAAAGACAAATGAAAACGAGAATTTCATCGCAAATATTATTGTATTCACAGATGAATCGTCATTTCCATTAAATGGAAAGCACAATCCTTCTGTTGTTCGATATTGGGCTCGGGAAAATCAGCACAGATATTTTGTTAAACACACCCAATATCCCCAGAAAGTGAATGTCTGGGCAGGTATTTTGAGTGACCATTTGCTTGGTCCATTTTTTATTGATGGTACCTTAAATGCGGACAAATACCTCGATATACTACAGAATCAGATACTTCCCGCTATTGATAATACCGGAATAGATCGGGATATTATTTGGTTGCAACAGGACGGTTGTCTTGCACATAATGCGGTCAGCGTAAAGCATTTTTTAATGAATACTTTCCCTGATCGTCTCATTAGTGGAACAAGAATCATTCGTTGGACTCCGCGATCTCCTGATCTATCGCCCAATGATTTCTTTTTGTGGGGAAACATCAAAAATAAAATATACAGTGCACAAGTTGGCAGACTAGAAAACTTAGATATTTTGAGAAGGCTGATCATAGAGGCTTTTGAATCCGTAACAGTCGATGTGATTCGTAATGTGCGAGAAAATTTTTATGATAGGCTCGGACAATGCCTTGCTGCTGAAGGAGGCATTTTTGAATCTATGCAATAACATTTTATTTTTTAGTATTGTTTAGAGTATATTTTTTATATTCATTAGAATTCGTTCTTAATAAATTTGTATAATAATTTACTAAGAATTAATGTTTAATTAGAATTGTGCTCTTATTTTCTTACTGTGTTGTATTGTACTTCTGTGAATTCACAACTTTATTGAACTGGTAGTACTAAAGGTCGAATGCGCGTCATCCAGAGATGCGCAAAAGCATACCTTGTTACCTTGTACCATGACTACGGCCACGATTGGGCGTTGTTGCCGGTGTGCCTAGTATACATTACAGTATACATATATCCAATCCCCAATATGATTTTACACATGCGGTATAAAACATTGTTATTTAAATAATTAATATCGAGTAAAAATATAGAAAACTTAATTATCAAAATGTGATAATAATAATGTATGTTTATTATTTCAAAATTGATCCTCCTTCTAGCCCCTCGTTAGTTACGCCCATGATTGTAACATGGCTCCATGTTTCTTATTGTGTCAAAAAGAATAAATAAAAGTTGTATATTTAAATGCTCGATTTTGTTGTCAATTAAAGAACATTTAGTAATAAACTTAAAATTATAAATTTTACCGAACGTTCAATTATGTGCTGCTTTAGTTTGATATAGAGTCTATATATTTCTAATGTTGGGTACCTTGAATCTCATTATATAATCTCACATAACCTTAAAATTTTATTGATTTACGAGTATATTGATTTTTTATATAATAGAAGATATTTTTGGGAGAAATTATGAGTTTAATATTATAATGCTCTAAGAAAATAGTCTATAAATGCTGTTATTTAATATTCATTGAAATTTCTTGTCTATTTTTGAGAAGGCAATAAAAACAGTAGAATATATATATATGCATTTTTTTACCGTACTTGTTATCTATTCGTTGAAAGGTTATTCCTATATAAATGTTAGCGAATCAAGAGTTAAAATAATCGCTTTTTACACTAGATGAAGCGCATGGTATTTAGTCCCATGCTGTGGAGGGTGCTGCGTTTTATTAAATCCATTCGCAATCAGCGCGCTTTCAAATAACGGCAAAAGCGACCTCTGCTGTTCTACTATTCTTTCTCTTTCTTTGTTTACATTTAATTTGAACGAAATTAAATAATACTCAAATTGGATATATGTATGTATGTTTGTATATATGTATAACCATACTTAGATGTCAGACTTTATACATTAGAGACGCCTCATGTTGGCGTTACATTATGACAAAAGCGGGATTGCAATGTTTCATCAGATTATTACGTTTGACTGCTTCCGAAGTCACAAGGGAGCTTGTTGTTCGGAGCGTATGGGGATTAAAATGTTTCGCGAAATTAACGAAATGTTTGTAGGAATTTGCTTCTATCCTGCTTTGTATGTACACACATATTCCGAACGGCATTGTCGTATGTTGAATACAGATCTGAATACATGTACAATTTCAAAATTTGTGCGTAGGCAAAAATTATTAATAATTACATTAATTTGTGAATATGCTGAATGTAAAAGTTACAGCAGTACTTTGATACAATACCAAGTTTCTGTGAACAAATAATTTTGGTGAATATGTGTGGTTAAAATGATATATTTAAAGAAATTGCCTTGATTTTTTAACATGCTTTTTGTGGCGTAGTGTAGATGAGTTACACGTTATGTTTGACATCTCTTTTATTGGCAAATAGTTTTATACTATAATAGTAATTGATGATTTTTTGTAGCTGATTTCATTCTTCGTATTGTCTTTTTAACGTAATACCTTTAATCTTATTTGTTCTCGTAAAAGCATGGTGTTCTTTTCGTACTTGTGCACACAAAATTATTAGATAACATCAAAATATCGAAGTGGTTTATATTTATCAATATTATTCACCGATAACTCTATGACAAATTATAAATATTATTCCTTAGATTACGCACACCTACATATTCATAGATATGCAAATGTAGGTAGATGATAATATACAATACGCAATTCTAGGATTCGTCTGGGTGAACTTATTAGAGTTATTAGGTAAACAAGCAAAATATATTGTTTCATTATAAGCGTTTAGTCTTTAATAATTTCACTATGCTATCATAGGTATAGCCTCTCGCACTAAAATCTCATATGCTACAGAATAAATTTCATCATGCGTTAGAGCTTCCTTTCAAGACGTAGTTAAGTTAAACTTTACGGAACAATTATGTCTTAGAACTCAATTTTGGTATGATATTGCCCGCATTCAACAGACACAACAGTTGCGCAACTGTTGAGTGATTGGATTCAGATGATGCACGCTTACTCTGAACATGTGGATCGGTCGCCATTTTTGCGAGCGAAAAAATTCTACGGTCACTTAGTAAGGGTATTCTGTCCGCATGCGCCATTAGCGCATTCCAGCTCCAACTTAACACAATTTTGAAGAAAGTAACTAGAAAAGTAAGATAAGCAAATTAAAGGAATTGTGCAGAAATAAATGTATTATAATATTGGAGTTAACTGAGTATTTTAATCGGGGTTGGAGAAACCGGCCCTTGCACCAAAAACTACGCCGAAACTTAATGCAGAAAAACATTTATTATTATTGTTTATTTGGTTTAATCTGTATAATTCTAACATACGGCAGCAGTGAAAAGTATCAAATGGAAGGTGATCACATAAAGGTGAACGGTCCTGTTTAGCGAACACTCAACTGTTGTCAAGTGAACAGTTGGAGCGGGAACGGTTCCCAATCCGCCTGCTGAATGCTACCATTATGACTGGGGATCGGTCGTCAGGGGTACATGACGTAAGTGTCAGGGACAAGGGACAAGAACATCATGAATCCCGATTTGATATATTTCACATGCAGAACAAAATACGTATAGAGCAACAAGTATTACCAACTAACAGTAAATACATCTTTTTCAGAAGCAATACAGCAATACTGAAATACTGCAGGGTTCAAAGAACATACACACACGCTGAATTCACGTTGAAAGTTTAATTGTCCTTTATGGTATATAAATTATATACCAATTTGACAGGAAATGAAGTTACAAAAAAGAAAAATATCGATTGCTTGTCAAATAATTATTGCGTTGAGTAACAGATATCAACTACGTGCCATTCTATTTTGCTTCTATGAAATTAAATATTTTTGGAAATATGTAAATACTTCATTTATAAATTGTCGGATTTTGATGACTTCAATAACATTAGTTTTATTATAACACACTAATTTACAGTTAGTTGCAAATGCATTGATGCATTAAACTAGGAATAAAGTCGAGTAAATAATAATTTGTTCTTTACTAAATACAAGCCGAACTTACAGACTAAGGAATTTTATATTTTGCAAGAAACTGAGAATAGCTGTATAGACTGACAAAGAGTAATTTACATAAAATTTGACGAAACTAATACGTTTCTTCTGTAATATCTTTGTAGAGAGTTTGTAAAATTAATAATGTCTACTAACATTTTTGTCAGGAATATATTTTAATGTAAATTAATGAATTCTTAATTGTGACGCAATTGAAAATCAAAACACCAATAAATTAAATTTAAAAATGCAATGTGTACCTACGTTTGTTAACATAATATTTACAATATCCCCAATATTTGTGCCAAACTGATTTAGCGCTGTTGCTACTGTTATTACTTCGGAATAATTTAGGTTTTGTTTTGATTTCATTAGCATGTTGATTATTCAGTTCGACGTTATGATCATTAAGGTAATCAATCAATATGCAACAAAATGCAATCTAGTTAGTAAAATGTAAAAAGAACTCTAACCAGAGTATTAGTAACAATAAGGATGATATTGAAACAGAAGAAACAAAATTCAAAAATTGAATATCGATTTGGCAACCATGAAATCAATTGCCATAAGACCTGTACTGCATAATGGGGTTGAGACGGACTATAGTAGAGCTGAACATTAATATTATAATTTTATTGCGTAATTTTATATTTAACAAGTGTTCAGAATTTTAACATTAGTGCAGCTTCATGAATTTCAGTAAAAATTACTGAATGTTCTACCTTTATTTTTATTAATTTATATTTTAGGACCAGTCTTATTCTGCTATTTTTAGCTACAAATTTTACACGTGTAGAGCAGATTTGCATATGAATTTCCATTGATCTTAAATATGTGAAACTTAGGAAATGCCATACTTACAGGATTCGACATAGTTATATAGGAGGACAAATTTTTCCTAATGTACTGGTCGTACAGCTGCAGCCACAGCTAGTTACCAATTAATATGCTCAGAAACCGTACTCATAGTTACCTTCACATAAAGCGCTGCATGATCTACAGCCACTAGACATGTAGAAATACCATTTGTACAAGTGGATAAGAACTGATTCACAAAAAGTACTAAAATGTGTGTGATGGTTCTCAAATTCAACCTTGTCAAAAACTATAAAATAAGAATACCAGATAAAATGGAAGTGCAGAATAGAGACAGAATCTATCTAGTAATACTTATGGCTTGACAACTCCTGGGCACACAGAAGCACAGTCCACAACCAGCTGCCGAGCTTCGAGAAAATCATCGCCCGGCCTCCAAATAAAATGGGCTTCATGATGCTCACGACGACGTGTTAGTTGAGCACCAGTGATTACCATAAAAAGCTTTTAATTTTAAATGAGAAATAATTTTTGCAGAAAACCAATTTTGGATAAATCATTTGTATTAATGGCCAACAGAGAATTTCCAAAGACAATTGACAAAGTACATAGAAACATACATCTATTTTTTGGATAAGTAGAATTTTAGTGCATGCTTGTCAAAGAAATGATAATACTATAGAACATTTCAGCTGTTCCATTAACATCAGAAAGTAAATATAGTATCAATTAGTCGTAATTTATAATTTCAGAAGACGGTAATTTAACAACAACTCGTTTGAAATTATACGAAGTTTGTATATCAATGGCAAAGTAGTTGAGTGAAATTGATGACGGAGGACTCCATGAATCGACAGGAATCATAACATCATCAGGGACAAAATCAATTATAGAAGCCAAATTAGACACTACCATATCTAAAAATATTCTATTCTACCATAAATTGTAGTTTTGGTCTCTTTTGCTTCTTAAAAAAAAGCACTAGTTTGAAAGGTATTCATGCTTTTCTGTCGTTTGCTTCCACTTCCTCTCAATATTTCCATCTTAAATTAATTTTCTGTTGTCAAGTCTTACTATTACATAGTCCTTCACATTTTCTGCTGTTATACCAACTCACTGTGTACAAAGGTATTTAAAATATTTTCCATATTTTGGAACTGCCTTAAAAGATTGTTTTCTAATGGCTAATTTAATATTAAAAACATTTTTGAATAAATTAAACTTCCCGTTGAATGTATTCACTAAAGTCTAATTCTAGGATATCATCTATAACACATTCTTACTTTATAAGTATCTAACGTGAATGATCTGATGTATTGCCCATGATTATTATTACAGCATTATCTGACAAAATAAGTTCGACTTGTTCAAACAATTCTTCAAAAATATTACCATTTATTATAACATGGTAGTTAGCTGTATTTTGAAACAGCACTTCATCTACTTTCTGACAGATTGAACAAATTCTCGTTCTTTCGAATGGCTTGCCTAATCCGAGGGCTAGATGGCCTGTTTTTTTAATTTTATTTAACAGTTGATTTTTCCAACCTATAATACATTCTTTGTAATATATTGTCATTGAAGTAATGTACTATCTTTATCTTACCTAGTAGTGTGAGATGTTCATTTCAAATACTGATGCTCCCATTTTTGACGTTTAAAGCATTAATATTTTGTACATATTTAAAACTGTGTTTTTCGTCATATCTTAAGTGTACCAATCGTTGACACCGTTTGGGTTGTGAAACTAACGATCTGTTCAGACTACCTCATAGTACAGATTCTATTTAATAACTAACATAGTCTAATAAAATAAATCAAAGAAAAGATGTAAGACAATGTTTATAGGCTGTGGCTTGGATATGTCATAAAATGTGACGGATAACGCGCCGACGACGAAAGTACCTATGAAATGTCTTATCATTTCGGCAGTATTTGAATCGCTTCATATTCGGAGACAAGGTAAAGAAGTCGCAAATGTTACTTAACCAAATACCTTTGTGCGGTGATACGTTACTAAAACAATTTGTATTTATTAAAGTGCAACTGGATGCAATGCAATTACGGGCATCATCAGCTGTTTCCGACTACAAACACATTAATGAGCAACAACCTTCCTATTTTAAAAATAAAAACAATCTTTTATTGTCTGCAATAAAGTGTGTCGCCCATCTGGGTCAACAACCGACTACATAGCTGCGTTATCTAGACGCATCGGACAAAAAATATGTTTTATATGAATGAGTACGATTTAACGTTTTTTTCCCGTTTTATACAAATAAAAGCGTATTTTTCTATGAATGCGTGTTCGTTTATATTTACAAATGAGCATTCTTACGTGTATTTATAAACATACAATCTGTGCCAGGACCGTAATGTAATTTTTTTTATCTAAAAAACAACATAGAAAATTAAATTTTTAATTTCTTCGTTATTGCGGTATATTTGGGCCTGTTTCTGTTCGGACTTCACATACTTGCTACTCCGTCTTTTTATTTCTGGGACACCCTGTATAAAGATTGTATTTATTCATTTTCTTTTGTACATATGTCTGAGTGGCTTTGCACGACAGATACAGATATATTTGAAAGAGAATATTTCCAAATATAAAATACCAATAGGGTGAGATAATTGGTATTTTCAGGAAAGAACTAATATAAAACATTGTAGGAAGTAGCTAGACATATTTTTTGTTGTAACCTTCCTGCTTTGGCGTCGATCAAACTTTTATAACCTTGCTGTGTGGTCATAAAGTAATAAACATTTCAACAGTAGTCGAGCTTGTTACTGTTATAATAGAAATCTTTCTCTTAGTTATTGGTTGGAATCGGCAGTCAGAATTGGATTTCAATGAATAATTTAATGGGAATTGGGCACAGTAATAGGAATAATTAGGGACCGGCAGTCAGAGGTACATTGCAGGACTGAGTTATATAAATACAAACAAATACAGTAATTCGAAATTAGGCACAGTAATAGTGACAATGTCACTATTAGTGTGCCCAATGTAGAATTACATTATTCATTTAAGTTCAGTCTTGCAACGTACCCCTGGATCCCTACTTATTGGTAACTAAATAACACTTAAAATAAATTTTGATTTATGTTAAATACTTATTTCCAAAACATCATTTTTAATAAAAATACATCTCAAATTATAAACGAAAACGAAAGATGTTGAATAATTTTTGTATAAAAAAGATTTCAAAATTCGGTAACACTTACTCTTACAGTTTTTCGCAAATATCTCATTCTATACAGATTTATCAGGACTATAAAAATATTTAGAATTGGATTTGGTGAAATTTTTATATATAAAAAAAATCAAAATTCCAAACAGAAGTCCTAACGCTTTTACTCACAAGTTAATTAACAAGGCAAGGAAATTGAAACTGAATTTCGAACAACTTTTACATATTACATAAAATATTTCAAATCGCACCTGCGTATAAGAAAAAAGTGTGGTGCCCACACCTCACATTTTATTTGGTTGAACTTTAATTTTTCAACATTAATGGAAAACAATCCAAAGCGGTTTCCTTTTTTTATCTCCATACATTCTAGTACCTCAATGTCCTAACTTCGTTCTTTTTAAATTTAAATGAACAAACTAAGAAGACCTATGTATGTAGCAATATGTGTTTTTATACATATTCATTTGATAATTTAATTTAATAATTTCACTTTTAGGAATCAATTATTATTGTATATTTTCAATGAATGAATAGTTTTAAATATAGGAAATATGTAAAACTTATATGTACATACTTCTTAATTTCACAATTCTTAATACTTTATATACTAATATAATCTTAGGATAGGAGAACAATGGAAAAACACCAATTTGATTTTTTAAATTTACGATTTGCATATATCTATAATGAATTACTAAATATCCAAACGGCCTGCAATTAGTGAGAATGATTATCTGAAACTTTATTTAACTCGTTCCAAGTCTAACTCGAGCTCTAGTCGTAATCCGTAAACGGTCCACCATTACAGACGTGGAGAACGGCTGCGGTCCTAGATACTTAACAGAAGCAAGGTAAGTAGGTAAGTTAGTAATATACGAGAAAGGAAATTAAAGACTGTTATTAAAGTAAGGGAACTACAGTGTCGGTGAGTTAGATGGCTCCATTACGTGGAATATAGTTAAAGGCATTATCATTGTGTAGGTGTAATTAGGGAAATAGTAATTTTTAATTAATCATTTTCTTGAGTCAGGTTGTTAATTATCATTGTTGGTGGTAATTATTATTATTCGATTCGTTTACATCAACTTACATTCTTGTCCTTGATTTTGTTAAAAGTACAAGTTTAACTAGATACTTAACAGAAGCAAGGTAAGTAGGTAAGTTAGTAATATACGAGAAAGGAAATTAAAGACTGTTATTGAAGTAAGGGAACTACAGTGTCGGTGAGTTAGATGGCTCCATTATGTGGAATATAGTTAAAGGCATTATCATTGTGTAGGTGTAATTAAGGAAATAGTAATTTTTAATTAATCATTTTCTTGAGCCAGGTTGTTAATTATCATTGTTGGTGGTAATTATGTCCCACTATTTCTAATACTGCGCAGACTATACATGGGCGAGATAATGGAATGCGGTACAGATATATCAGACTAGACCGACTCGTGTTTTGTCGGCTCTCGGGGAAACCGTTAGGTAATACTGTGCCCGAGAGCCGACAAAACACGAGTCGGTCTAGTCTGAGTGGAACTTAACCGTATTCCCCTATCTCGCCCATGTATAGCGCGGACTGCTCGCCATCTAATTTGGTGTTTACTGTACATGAGCTAATATGCCTATTAGAGAGAAACTTCTTGTATAATAATTTTGTAAATTATATTTGTCAATTCCTATGGAAATCTTTTCATATCCAAACAAAATATTGTGCAACATAAACATAGCTCAGTCACTACGCATGCTACTTTGTATCATATTAATTATAGCATGCCAAGCCATACTACAGAGACAAACAGATAAACCATATATTTTCTGAGTAAGGGAATAATACATTTCAACTTATATATATGAGTTGAAATGAATTATTCCCTGGAACCCCGGCAAGAAACAGAAAAAAAAAATAGCAAAATCATAGAGAGATTAGAAACGTCAGACTTTCTTTTTCCTTGATAGGTGCCAGTCTTAATTGAAGTAGTATGTAGTTACTTAATACTCGTGACAGCACGCACGAGCGAACGTCACGCAAAACCCGTATTCATCTCCGTTTCTTTTAGTTCATATTCATCAGTACGAGTATATGTTTATAAGTATACATACAAACATATCATATGTATGTAGTTGAGATGAGCATTCTACATGTCTGTATTATTAAAAAAAAACTGTCATCTGTTGAGTTATTGGATCACTTAAAGGTAATTTGCGTCATTGTTGTATACAGTAGTGGTTAAATAAAATAGTATATATGTATGTGTGGCTGAAAGTGATAATATATTTTAAAATAAATATAAATTAGCATATACTTTTTTCCTATTTTGACCTAACAGAAGGATTTCCTCCGTAAATTTTTTAGTACTTTTTTGTGACTAGTAATATTCTATACAGCTAATAGAGACGTAAAATATACAACTCCTTGAAATTAATGATACAGGGATACCTAAAATTAAACGTTTTAAGGTGGCCGTCTAATAGAAAGAGAATCGTCACATTGCTCTATCCTTTTCTAACCATTAGGCGTGTATTATGTGTTGCATACGTGACTGTATTTTAATTAGCCATCTGGTTGCCAGTAGCAGCGATATTATTTGTAAAACAAATTTATTGGATAAAAGATGGCACTACTAACGCAACGTATCTCTTAGATTGAACCAAATTATACAGAGACTGGCAGACCAGACCGTTGTTTTTTTGTGTATGAGACAAAAAACAGTTTTTGTCTCATACACGATTTAATAGAATATGTGTCTATTTTGAAATCATTGATATTTACCCTAAATTGTAAAAATGCAAATTGCGTCCTTACAAGAATAATAGGAACATACTGTTACATATAATGTTTGTTTTGTAAATACCTATGTAGATCTATGTCCTTTATCTATTTGATTTAGATTTTTTAGTGATTATTGCATTTTTGAAAAAGGAATATATAGGCTGATTCAATTTTGATGGTCACCATGGGTATTTCGCTTATTATTTGAAATAGAGAGTAGGTTTGAGTTTGGCAAAGTTGGTAAATTTTGTGTTTTGTTATGTAACTGAGCATGTACCATGTCTTAGTGGGAAGAATTAGATTAGTAGATGAGAAGTAACACTTGAGCGCGAAATACATAGTTACCGAGTATGTTGTCAATGGTTAGTTTTTTCAAAATGTGTAATGGATACAAAAGTATTCAGAAGTAAGTTTGGAACAACTTTTGCATAAAAAAATCTACTTTCACAGAGGCAGTACATTTTTATTCTTATAGATAAATAGTTTTTTTTATAGAAGTATCTCGCCAAGTATTTATTCAAATTTGACTAAAAAATGAACTGTTTATTTAAGAAAACCCGTAAGTAGTGAACCTGTCATTGTAAGAAACACAAGTCCTATTGTGTGTGTAAAAGTAAGAAAAAGAGAAACAATCAATATGTTTCACATACCTATAACACTCTAATTAAATAGGTTAAATCTACATGTGTGCTCAGAAAGTAGTTTTGGATATTATAAAATGCCTTCTTTGTATTACTTTTGATACCGTATCAGCTATTAGAATGCCCGATTCAGTTGGAAAAAAATTTGAAAGACCACCTTAAAATTTATCCGACAGTGTGGATTTCCCACGTTCATGATAATTTACTAAAATATAATTAAAAACGAGATCTGCAGAATATTGAATTAAATTTCTTACATATGTAAGTAATTTTTATTACAGGATTGAAGAAAATAGATTAAAAATTTTGTACAGGTACCTAAATAACTTGCCTTATAATTAATACTACTGGTCGACCAGTGGCCAAAATTTGATCTTAATTCATTAAATTTTTAAGTTTGAGTTATTGAGGTTCTTTTGTCAAAAAGTATACTTCTATAACCATTGCATACAATTTTTTTCAATTTTCTATTACGTCAGCTGCGAGCGTGTAGAAATACGTCATTATGCATTAATTTTCGAGTTATTTAATTAATGTATTTGCTTGCAAAAAAAAAAATTTCTCTCACTGTTTGACCATGATAGCGGTCAAACGGTAGTAGGAATATAATCTCCCTCGGAAATCTGATTATATTTTCAGTGAAATCGATAAATCGGGAGTAGTACTTCATTTCAGTGAAGAAAACAAATAATAGCAATATCTCTAATTTTAGGCAAATATCTAAAGTATAACAAAGTGATCAACAGTAAATTAGAAAACAATTTTATAAAAAAATTCCTAACGGAAGTAGGTGTTTACTCTGATCGTAAAACAGGCTTTTGCGAATATATCGCAAGTCATGCATTCTAGACAAACATATCGAGTGTATGAAAATATTGAAAGCTCAATTTTGAATATTTTTGTAATAAGAAATTTCCAAAATTCGAACTGAAAGTACCTAGCAATTTTATTCTAATCGAATATCAATTTTTTGAAAATATCTCGAAAATTATGCATTTTATACAGTATAAAAGTATTTAAACATGGATTTGGAATATTTTCGTAAAAAAAAAATTCAAAATTCGGACCGGAAATAACACTTTCGACAGTGACGGCTGGTGAGAACGTTTTAGAGAAGCAATTAGACAGACAAGACTGATTCGTTTATTATCGGTGATATGTTCGGCTACTGGGAGTATATCAGCAATAATAAACGAATCAGTCTTGTCTATGTAATTGCTTCACCTAAACGAACTCTTCAGTCTGCAACTGACTTTCACTCTTATCGAATAGCAGCGTTTTGAAATATCTCGCAAATTTGCTTTTTATATAAATTTCTTAAGTAACTTGACTACAGCACCATTTATCGGATCCTTGCCTAGCTATGAACCATCGTCTCGACAAAATAAATATATTGCGTGAATATGACCTCAATCGGTCGAGTCGTTCAGAAGCTACAAGATCGCACGCAAACGTACCAACGATTTATATATATTTGAAAATAAAATATCAGAAAAAGAAAAATATTGGGTATAATCCGCTGTAGAGCAACCGTAAACACGAGTTTCTGACTTATTGGTCGTCATCAGTACGGTGTAGACAAGGAATAAGGTGGGATAACCTTAGAGATATAAGCTAAACGGAAGACATCTCCAAGGTTATCCCACCTTATTCCTTGGCTACACCGTAGTGATGACGACCAATTAGTCAGAAACACGTGTTTACGGTTGCTCTACAGCGGATTATACCCAATATTTTTCTTTTTCTGATATTTTATGTATCCGCGATAATTTCTTATCTTTCATTTATATTTGAAAATATATATATATTTAAAAAAAATTGTTTAATCATAATACACCATTTCTACACTTTCTCCAATCCTCAAATAATTTAACTTACATCATTTCATCGTATAATTTTAGAATACTTTCTTTAAATAATATGTCATTCTCAATTTTAATTTTTTTGGAAAATATTTGACCAAAACACGTGTTCAGAAAAAAATCATTTTCACATTGTTTTTAAAAGTAAAAACATAAACTTTGGTGGTGCTTGTAGCCAAGAAAATTATGCATCATTTGGTATAAGTTGCACTCGACAATACCTCAAAAAACTTCGTTTCTTCAAAGTCTACTTCCAGAAATTTTGACATACCAAAAACTTATTTTTTTTTAATGGAACACCCAGTATTTTATTGTGGCATTTTGTTTCTTTTTTTTTTCTCTTTCATTTTTGTTAACAATGTCCTGTACCTATCTTTTGTAGTTTCTGAGATAATCACTATAGGAGCAATTAGCGGTCAAATAAAAACTACGAGCGCTGTTGTTCTATGCACCGAAATATTCGTTCAACCAATGGAAGGCTGGAATGGTGCCCGATCTCCTTATTCAACTGTCAAACAAAGTAAAGGTTAAATCCACTATCCCAAAAGTAATAATTTTACAGAATGAAGGGCATCGCGTTTCAGTTTTTTTTTAATTTCGGCAATATCCAGTTGCAGTATTTCATTTCTTAAACTATTGGTTAACAACCAAATATAATAAAGCGTAAGTTTACTGACATATTTGAAGATGCCGCCTCTCTAAAAGGTGTACGAAACAACGCTGCTATCTTCAATTTAATTTGCTTAATTCCTCGTATTCTTTTATTGTTGAAGCTGTTCATAACAGATGCCTGTAGTTTTTCAAAATTATAAATTGATGTCCTACAACTTTAATAGAAATAAATTTTGCAACAAAATAACGCAATTTAAATAACCTACAACTATTGTGCAACGTAACAACAATCAAAAGTAAGAAAAACAAATTTCATTAACGAATATGTTCAACATAACCACAAGTTTGTGCAATGCACGTGAGTATTCTGTTTTCCAAAGAAGTGCTAATGTTGTATAAAACTTTTACATATTCTTATGAACGCTTCTCTGATTATAATGTTCATGTCTTCAAAAAGATTTGAAAATCCGTCCGTAGAAAACGAAGATACTCTCCTTCATTAAAGAAATAAGGTCCTATTATGTAACTACCAATAACTACCACTGAATGACCAACAATTTTGAAAGTTTGCAGGTGTGATAAAGTGAAGGTTTTTATGTGTTATAATAACGAAAATTCTGACGATTAACGTATCCATTTTAATAACAGGTAGCTTCGTCGGTAAACAACAAAAAATTGGAAAAGTTGGTCAAATTTATCTGCTGCCCATTGACAAAAATGTAATTAAAGACAATAACAAAATGTTTTTTCTGGACGTGTTTTGGTCAAAAAATTAAAAAAAAATTAATAACTCAAAAACTATTGCCTCAATTTTGAAAAGGAAACACAGCTGAATAGACAATTTTAAACAGTACTAAAAAATCTAAAATTATATAGAGTGAGTAATTTAAAAAAATTAAGTTCCATGCATTTCCGGTGAAACCGGAAGTGCGTCAGGGCTTAAAGTATTTTTAGAATATGCGTCTTAAGCAACCATGAAACTTCCTCTAATTGTTTTTTCTTTTATTTAAAACATAAAGGAGCAATCAAAGAAACGGCTACTAATGACTCACCCTGTATGTTGCAACATACTGTACATAGTTGCAAATTAAAAGCAAATTTATGGAAATCGACTGCAAATTAAATGGAAATTAAATCAGAAAGTATTTTCAGGTTAGCATGTAATTTGAGATACACTGTACATAATCATCAAAACATAAATATTTTTCGTAAAATATGGTTGAACAATAGGTAATTGAAATACTCTGTTGGCCCGATATTTTCAGTAGCTTTATTATTAAATGAGAATCCTAGACGCCTAAGTTCTATTTTCTGTTTTTTGTAATTGAAGAGCATGTTGTTTGTAACCTTTTTTTCTTTAAAGATTACTCTCTTGATGCCTGACTGAAACACATATATAACGTAACTGAGTGACTGAGTAAGCAATATACAAGTATGTCGAGCCTATATTTGCCGTAGACATTAAAATTTTGCAACACTCAACTTGCCTAACAATAACCGTTCGTTGGCAGCGCCCTCTGTTTAAGAATTGCTGCACCTACCACCCTGATTATAATAAACGAAATCTACTTTTCCCATAAGAATATGTCTCTTAGATCCAAATCAATCGGAATTTACGGGTGAAAAAAAGCACAAGACAGCTATAAAATACGCTTAATTGCTTTGTATCAAGCATCAAAAGAAAGAGAATTTATTTCTCCAGGGGGTAAGCTATCTAATATCTGGCAATTATCTATATATTCCAAGTAATTACGAAATAAAGTAGCAGATTTTTGGTATAAAAACTTCCTGTTTTTTAACATTTTTTTCCACATTAATCGAACAAACTTCCGTTACTAAAACTACCCAGAGATAAGTTTGTAGATTATGCTCGTATTTTTTTATTGTCATTTTGTTGGTTGCTAACGATTTCTGGTGCGATATGTTCGCAACATGTTTGCAATGTAATTGAGATGGGCGAGATGGCCACCTTATATGTTACATGAACTAAAGAAGCGAATTGATGTGGAATTTTCCAGCTCTCCAAATGTTCCAAGCACCTAAGGTTATTGAGTAACCGTATCCGAACTCTCAAAAATGTAACTTTTTTTAAGACTAAAGGAGGTACATTATATAACGTAATTTATTTACAAAACATACTTGTATTCGACTTTTGCCTGAATTTCATTGTTGGCTGGTGCATTCTAAGGCCCCAGCCAAGATAAACCATGCTTTTCCTTTGTGTCGTCTTCTAGTGCGATTCAGTTTGGTTGCTATTTTTTTGAAATCTCTCACGATATTCATTGCTCACATCAACAAGATTCTCTGCGAAAAATTCAAATCTGTGGAGGAATTGAATCTTTAGGGACATACTTTCTTCCCAATTTTTGTAATTTTGCTGCGTATACTTTTCTTTTTATTGGTGAAGAGGCGACGTTGAAGAATAAATTGTACAAAGTGATTTAGAAATTTGATTAGTGAAGTTATGGTACTGGTAATAATAGAATATACATATGCACCTGACAAACGATAGTAAGGAAATGAATAATTTAGAACATAACGACTCATTTTCGAGCACGCCTGACACCCCCGCAATTTCTCAAAGCTGGGAAACCTCAAACTGTTGGATTAGTCTCTTAAATCAGATTCATCCGGATTAATAGGTACACTGTTGTTTGAATTACAAAAACATGCTTAAAAGAGCATTATTTTAAGCGGCCTTGAAAATTCGAAATGGGCAAGATATGACAATTTGGGTGTAAAACATATAATTAAAAGAAAATTGTGGGTGTTGGACAATTCCGATTTTTTAACACCGCTAAGTATATGGGATAGTGATAGGTATGTATATAATTGAGTCATTTGGGCAAAGTAAACATGATGATTAATTGTCACAACATATTCCCATTGATTAAAACAATTTCAGAACAATAAAATTAAAATAATTAATTAAGTAATATTTCAGTATATATATTTTCCATTAGCAGAATATTATTACATGAATACCAGTTACAAATTAAATGTTATAAATAAAGCTGTTATTTAGTAGGCAAAATCACATTGAATTCAGTGAGAACTGTTCCTCTAAGACAATTTTTGTGTGTATACCTGGTATAATTTCAGTAAATTCAATGTTTTCTTTGTCTAGCTGATCCAGTCAGATATCGAATATGAATAATCCTCGTAAAACAATCCTCAATATTGCATTATCAATACTGATTCTGTATTGATAATAAAATATTGAGGATTGTTTTATGAGGATTATTTGCCGGAAGATAAGACTCGCCTATCTTTGTTTGTCTCTGAAAAAAATAGGTATTATTTTGGGTTAGGCCATGCGTTCACAAATTTTTAATATCGTCTGCTTTTTAGTTTAACAGACACAGTTTCTTAAAGACCATTTGTTTCATGAAAGTTGTAAAATTGGTGAAATCGCTATTTGTGGAGCAATTTTGTAATTTTTGTTAAGAAGATGAACATAACTGAAAGTTTTTTCCGGATGTGAATCAAACATTAGGTAAGGATGCTGTAGGCAAGGCTACGATGAATAACATCCTGGGTCATCTAAACGGGTTACCAATTGTGAAATGGTTTATAAATTTCATGATGTGTGACGTGACCGAAAAATGAATGTGGTGAAGATTGGCAAGACTGGACATGTCTCGCGAGCTTGTACACTTACATTTTGCACGTCAAAGTCGACATGTCTCAGTGTATCAATTTTTCTTCTCAACATTATAATATAACATAAAATTTTATGTATGTATAGGACAGAAACTGTTTGTTGCAGGCTGAATAAGACCTGTTGTTCTTTTTTGTTCTCTTTTGTTTCTGGCATTTGTATTTTTTCGCTTTGCTTTTAATTTTGCTTCATCATTTTATATTTCACATTTTCTATATATTTTTTATTTAATCAATAGAGGAATTATCGCGGATACATAAAATAAAACAAGAAAAGGAGAATATTGGGTAAAATCCGCTGTAGTGCAACCGTAGACACGTGTTTCTGACTAATTGGTCGTCATCAGTACGGTGTAGCCAAGGAATAAGGTGGGAAACCTTGGATATGAAAGCATACACGGAAGACCATCAGGTGACAGACCGCCATTTGCAGCTGCAGTTAGAAGATGTTCGGTTTTGAAGACAACAACTAACATCGCTACGAAGAAGACATTGTTATCCACTATTGATTATCTCTCCTGGGTTCGGATGGCACGCAGGTTGACAATGTCTTCCTCGTGGCGATGTTAATTGTTGTCTTCAAAACCGAAGATCTTCTAACTGAAGCTGCAAATGGCGGTCTGTCACCTGATGGTCTTCCGTGTATGCTTTTATTTCCAAGGTTTCCCACCTTATTCCTTGGCTACACCGTACTGATGACGACCAATTAGTCAGGAACACGTGTCTACGGTTGCACTACAGCGGATTTTACCCAATATTCTCCTTTTCTTGTTTTATTTTTTATTTTTACACCTTCCACTGCTTGATCTTACTATTTAGGCATTTTTTTTTGGATGTGCACAGTCTGAGCCGTTTGATTTAACTGTGTTCTTTTCTTTTAATATTCTTGAACAGACTAGTAAGTGTTTTGTTTTTAAGAAGATTCCTAATTTACGGATATCATTCTAATAATTTAATTAATTATATGTTTTAATACTGTTTTAATAAATGAGCGTTTACTATATATTATATAATTTTATTTGATAAGATTAGTATTACGAGTATTATAATGATTAACATCAACATCGCTTGTATATTTAATGTTAAAATGTAACAGTGGGTTAATATTTTGATAGATTTACTTTACACGCGAAAATTAATCAGAATTTTAAAAATAAACAGAATAAAATTGTCATGATCAGTTGTTAGTCTTCATAATTATGCTAAGAACAACTGCGTTTGTATGTGAAATTTAGTATCGGCGTTTTGAAATTTGTAGTATTAAAAAAGTGAGAAATGTCGGAGCAAAAATCTGATCTACATGTATTTAGTATTAGAAAATACTTGTTAAACCTATATATGAAAACAAAATAACAAATAATTGTTAAGTACAATACAGACGCAATATACCACTATGGAACGCAATAAACTAAAAATAACTAATTTGACAATGGATAGCAGTGGATAGAATCTGAACAATCGTTGCTCCCTTTTTATAGATACATGTAAATAAATGCTTCTGCGATATATTTGGGGTTAATTAAAAATGTCATATCTCCATATTTATATTCCACTGTGAAATAATAATTGTACCTAAATATGTGTGCACGTTCATTAGTTGAAGTGATAACAAAAGCCATGGAAACATCAGTCATAAATATATTTTTTAATTTCAACCGAACCCGGTTATCTGCCTGGATAAAATGATGAATGTCAACGATAAAATATAAACAACGGAATGTGTATTTTCCCATTAATACAAGTCTATGATAAGTGTTAGATTTAGATAATGGATTATATGTATGTGCATAGATATGTAATACAAGAACATGTTGAATCATCTACAAAATAAATTTAATAACATTAGAATTGAAAGTGAGATTTAGACACATTGTGTACCTGGTCGGAACAGAAACTAACAACCGTTCTTTCTTGTGTAACATCAGATAACACGTTTTCGTAATTGTTTACACAGTTGTACAAAGAGGATTTTTAATTTGCTTTGTATTAGAATCGTTCTGTGGTAACAATGGAGATTGGACAAGATATAGAAATCAACGGAATAGGGTAATAATTAAACAAAGCCCTTTTTGGGGTTTCCGGACTATAGGTATGAAAACAAAAAATAAGAGGTAACAAAAAAATTAAAACATATTTTTCAGTAAGGCTTCACTCTTTCCGATTACAGTTACTATACTGTTTTAATAATAATATTATTCCGTTGTGATACTTTTCTTTGGTTTCCCCACATAATTTTTTCCAACACCACCTATAAGTACATCATGGTTGCCAAATTCTGCTCTCTTGAGTATTTTGTAAGATTCAGAAACGGGAAGTTTTCACATACGAATTAGGCCTTTGGACACAATCACCAATATTAACTTTTGCAAGTTTTCTATTTTGCACTGGTGTATTATCTTGGAACAAGGCCATTTTATATTAGGCCATGCTTTAACTTGCATAATACTCTCGTGTTACTAAATTCAGCCTATTCATATAATCAATGAGCTAGATCCCATGATAATCGCTTAGAAAAGGTTTCCTCTATTTATATGACAGAAGGGATTACTTTAAAGTCTTACTGATGCCTCGATTTTTGTTTCAATCCAGAAATGTAACTCTGAACTTACGTTTTATTGTCAGTGACAAGTTGATTGATCATGAAATGTGTTCGTCTCTACATATCCCTAAAAATTGTTCTTACACACCTGAACAGAATTTTGATACTCATATTAACGTTTCTGATTGGTGCTCCTTAAACCACTAGTACTACACATTTGATTTATTTAATAATCTCGCATAGCTCCTTAGTTACTGGGTTGAACCGCGTCGTGATCTCTGCTTTTACTGCCTACGTCTTGTCCACCTGAAACAGACGCAGTCATCAATTTTCAGCAGTAGAAGAAGCCCTCAAGATATCCCTTAGGATAGTGGACGAAACGTCGGGGTTAGAATCAGAGACGACAACGTGTCAACGCAGAAACCAAGAAGGTACAAGGGCAACCATGGTAGCCTACGACTTAAAACATCTGAAACGATTATGAACGATTTGACGCGGTTAATTATGCAATCATTGCTGACCTTGCAGCTTCCACAACTCGCAACTAGTTTCCAGCGACGAATCATTCCCGTATTCAACCAACGTATCTTGAATAATAATATTTGTAGTTTTACATGTTTTGCAACGGATTTTGTAGCAGCTAAATTTTCGATTTTATTGGTTTTGATAAATTAACCATGCGTTTGCGAGGATACAAATTTGCACTTTATAAAATTGATGAAGTTGCTAGAATTTTTGCAGAACTATAATTGATGTTGATTAATATGTTTAGTGACTTTCATGGCAGAAATCCTGTTAGTCAGTTTGATCAATAAATAAATTGTTTGTAAATTGACATATGCCTTAGCTGTGATTATGTAGTTTTAGAAATGTTTTTATCCTATATTAATATTGGGTTTTTCTAACGTTTGAGACTGAATGAGGCTCATATTTTGTATAATTTTTATCATTCTTTTTCTTGTAAATATCTTCTTCTCTTGGTTGTTATCCAATCTAATATATCCTTGCTTTATTATTCGGTTATCTTCTTATTAACGTGAATAAAGCAAATCGATACTTTTCACTGTATTTCGTTTTTACATATTTATCTAGGTCCATGCTTTTTCTTACATAATTGGTATGGACGGTACTGTATTATATTATTGTTAATGTGCAATTTCTTTTCACATAATCTATTTCCGCAGCATGCATTATTTAAATGGACATGAAATGCTAGTTCTCCACAATTCTCCTTTTAATAGTTTTTTGATTATTACGGTCATGAGAATTTTTTGCCAGGAGGTATGATTTTACATATACCACCCGCTTAGTACACCAGATCTACTCACTAAAGTTCCTCAATTGCTTGTTGAGGTATCCAGAAACATTTTAGTTATCAAATACCATTGACTACACTGTCGTCGCCTTTATTGCTCTCGCATTATCGCTATTGTCTGTTTCCCCTGCATGTCACCTTAGTATGTATTCATCACTCGCCCTAACTTCCAGTGCCAGATCAGCTGCAAAGCCAACACATATATACCGTCACCAATAGATCGAAGGCAATCACTCCGTCGTAGAGCACGTGCCAATACCGATCCTTATGGCACACCTGCGTATGTACCCACGTATTCCTGCTCTCATTATTAGCCTCCCTGTCGGGTAGCTTGATATGCACAAATATTATGCAATTTTTCTACCACGCAATTAATTCCTTTATGATCAAGCAGTGGCAGGCTGTTTTAAAGCCATTTATAACATCTGTTATAAGAATGCACAGGATGCCCTTATATTCTTAGGCTTTTTCAAGCACTGTCTCTGCTCTCTCAGAATCCTTATTGTTGCTCAAGTAATCCACCCCCATCCTTTAATACATTGCGAAGTCTATCTCTTAGAAGTATTTCCAGTAACGTGCTTATTGTCTGAAGCAGACATAGGGGTCTCAAAGAGCTCGGCAGTTCATGGCGTTTTCCATTTTTTGTATCAGGTCAAATTTGGCTATATTCAATTTTTCTGGAAATTTCTGCCGGCTTAGCTGGTTAATAGCATCCATTACTATATTTGGTAAGAAATGTAGAACAATTATTATTGCTTCTGGACAACCCTTCCGGTTTTAACATTTGCGGCTACCAATTCTACTCCAGCATCAGTGAACTGCTCAAAAATCAGCAATCATGTATATTCTTTGGCCCATGCCATTTCGTATGGTTTTAAAGAGCATTTTTCAAAGCGTTTTACAACTCTTGACAAAGTTCGTCCCAGAACATAGTAATACATTTAAAAATGTAGTTATTATTATTTTCTTTCTCTTTTACTTTGTATGTCTAGGAATCGATGATGTTGTTCATAACTAAAATAGGTATACTTAATTTTTGTGTTAGTTTTAAATCACTTTAAATTGTTATTATACTTCAGTAACCCTCAGATGTTTAAAATATTTACATTTTTGTCATTTTCATGTCATTTAATTTAATGTGATTTATATCTTTTGGTATCACTACACACATTTTATAGAAGAGCGTCGGTTTTACTTTCTGGAATATATTAATTAATATACCTAAGTAAACAAATTGATATATTTAATTTACAAACCTATTTTCTAGAAATAAAACAATTCTTATCAAAGAAACAATAATTGCAGAAAGTACGCATTATAAAGTTGTAATGCTGTCATGAATTGGAAGCACTGAAAGTTGTAGCAAAAAGTCGACACAACTAACAAAACTAGCCAAGAAATCACAGTGAACGTTCTAAGGAGCGTTTATCTTTTGTTTTGTCTCGAGTGCAATTGTCTGCTAGCAAAACCGCTTGCTCAAGCTTGTTTTGTTGTTGATTTTCTATTAAAGTGCTGTAACGTTTTAATAACAACTGTCGCGACTTCATTGTTATATCGTGCTAAAACCCAGCTCAGGTAATAGTTGGCAACCATATGAACATCCATGTTAAGAAGTATTTTTACTGTTAAGAAATTGTGTATATTTATCTAATAGTGCATATTAACTTTGTGCTTTAAAACTACCGTTCTTGTTCGACTTTAAAAGAAACGTTTCCTTTACATGAAATTTTATGTCTACTTTTGAACATATTAAACAAGCGATCATGATTTGTAATAGAAAACTGTATTAGTCATACGTATATGAGTTCTGTGTGTTGAATAAGATTGCATCTTCGAGAGATTTAATTGACAAATATGATATATTATAAAGACTGCTTGCCTGTTTGTTAAGATTTAGGGATCATTGAACAAAGTATTTGTTACTAGTAGTGAATATACAAATTATTCTTATTATTAGACTTAAATTTCAATTCTAGCTTTTGCTATAGGCCCAGTAATTAAAAATTTTACGACATATTTGTTAATCAAGAAGATGCGTTTTCATCGCTATAGTACTAAGTGTTTCAAGTAGATTAGACATTCTATATTCTAGTGAAATTGAAATTATTTGTAGGATAATTGATCAAGCGTTTATATGTTTATCTACGCATTAATATGAAATTAGATTTCTAGATCACACATTGCATACGGCAGAAGAATCGAGTGCTTTTCAATTAAAAACTCAAGGTACCCAAATTCAAGAAACAATTTCGTATTAGACTAACACCAAGATAATTGTTTATATAATTCAAAATGTTATATTTTGAAGATAATGTTCATCAAGGTATCGGACGCGACCTTTACAAATCGAATTCGCATATAAAAAAAACCTGTTGGTAATTCTGTTGCTAAATTAAACAAAAGTTCAATTATTATACCTAGGTTTCAAATAAATTACCGTGGGTTATGCAGGTACAATGAGATCTATCTCAAGTCAAGTGTGATGGTATCCCTGGATTAGGGTATTTTCTTGTTAGACCGGTATATACAGGTACCCATTCTGAATACGTATAACCGCTGTCATTTTGTTTCAATTTGTTGTCGTTTTATTATCACATTTTACTTTCTACTATGGGTATATTCTGGACAGTCCTGGATAAATCAGTTCACGGAATATCTAAATCATAATACTGCATATTTTTCTGCAAGATCGTAATAGATTGTTAAAACGGTTCATGGAAATAGGCAGTATACTAAAAGGAAAACGTGATTCTGCCCACACCATTCTAACCGGGGACACTGAACAGACATTAGAAATAGAATAGAAAGTAGTTCAAATAAGACTATATGGTATTTGTCTGATAATCATGTTTGTGGTAGTTCACTGGAAACTAAAAATAGCTTCTAAAGAATATTGTTTATTGGTATGTCGTAGGTATGGAAGTGTTCATAAAGCCATGAAGAAACATTTACACATGCATCCCTAACAGGAATAAGTTATTATCAGTGGTTAAACAAGACAATTAACTATGATGAAATATTAGATACAACTTTTTTTTCTGATGAAATGTTGTTTTACTTGTCAATACCCAAAATTATAGAACCTGGTTCACTGAAAATCCATATTTTTTCCCGGAAACCACTTACAATACAATTAACAATGATGAAATATTAAATACAACATTTTTTTTTGATGGGGCGTGGTTTCATTTATTAGGTTATGTCAATTCCCAAAATTATGCAACTTGGTCCACTGCAAATCCACATGTTTTCCACGAAACCACTTACAATACAATTAACAATCATGAAATATTAAGTATAACATTCTTTTTTATAGAGCGTGGTTTCACATGTCAGGTTATGTCAATAGCCAAAATTATAGAACTTGGTCTACTGCAAATCCACATGTTTTCCAGGAAAGCACTTATAATACAATGATGAAATATTAGGTACAACATTCTTTTCTTATGTAGCGTGGTTTCATTTGTCAGGTTATGTCAGTAGCCAAAATTATAGAACTGGGTCTACTGAAAATCCACATGTTTTCCAGGAAACCAGTTCACTTACATCCGGTAAAGATTGGAGCTTAGATTGCCATGTCACGAAGACGTATAGTTGGACCAATGTTTTTTTTAGTGACATCATTAATGCACAAGTATATAGAGAACAGATTTTACGGTCTTTCATATATGATATAGGTAACGAAACTTTACAAAATGATTTTAATAACATAAGAAGACGTGTTAATTTGTGATTAGAATTTGACTGTATATATCGTATAAACATTGAAAATCTCATTATAATATATTAAGTTTAGCCCTTATCCTTTCTTACATTTGCTTTAGCGATTTATCTATTTTGGCTAGACACATATATTTTTTATTTACCTCAAACATGGCGTTCTCTGTCATTGTGATCTAAATGTTTTTTTTTTGTTATAAACATTGAAAATATAATTTCTTTTCATTATATTTACGATATAAATATAAAATAACATGTCTGTCAAAAGCATACGTGCACATTCTTACGATGTACACAGTGCCTATATATAAGTGTTTCCCAATATTACCAACTAGTCAATATTACTAACTTTAGGCCACGCAACCTTTACTTGAGGTTGATCACACTGGGGTGCGTTCAGGAGAGGAAAGAATGTTATCCAAGTGTCATTACTATTTGAAAATTGCCGGTCAGAAACAAAAAGATGTCCCAAAATTATGACGTCATTGCCGTTCAGAAATGATTGGTGCGACACTCGGAGTGTTCGTTCTATCACCCACCTATTTGTGATGGTTAATAGCGGGCGATTCATGTGCATTCGGGTCGGGGTATTTAAAGCGCGATTCTGAGTGTTTTTTTAAGGCTATAATTATAATTTCATGTCATGTCATATCATATGGTCATATGTGTGTTTATGGAATTTGAACAGTTTCTTTTTGGACAATTTTAATTTGATCCAAAATTTTTTTTCGATTATGATCCATTGTTCTAATTAGTTGTAATGTTTGACTGATTTCTTTGATGACTTTATTTTTTCATACATACATACCTCTAACTCTGCAATGCTTGGCTTTGACCTTTTACTTTTGCCACAAACTATCTCGACTCACTCTACGGCGTTCAGAATTGTAAAGCGCTCCAAGTTTACAAAGTGGATGACGTCATAAAATATGACCTGACCATGTCAGTATCCTATTCAACATTTCTGAACGCACCCCTGTACTATCGTATCATTTTTACTGTGAAGTACTATACATAAAATATGTATTATGGCAATGCAGCTTTGGCATTTACGATTTCACACATGTACAATGTGATCAATCTCAAGTGAAGGTTGCGTGGCCTACATTTTTAAGTTGGCAACGATGACTTGGTAATATTGAGAAACACTTGTGTGTAGATTATGTGTATAGGCGTACAATGTGCATATATGGTTTTGACAGATTTGTACATATTCAAAATAGGCACCTGTACGTATCTGTCTAACAAGAAAATACCCCAATCTAGGGGTTTTAAATACCACCACACTTCACTTGAGATTGATCTCATTGTATCAGTTGCCTTTATTAAATGTAACCTAACATAGTTGGTAGGTGTGACTTTATTGACGTACCTTACTGTAAATATCAAATCTATCGTAAATATACAGTCATCATAAAAGTTTAAATGGCCTAGGTCTAGACCACCACGAACTTCATTCATATTTATATGACGTTCGTAGATAAGAACTTGTGAAAGATCTTTTCCCTTCTAATTTTATTAAACTCTGCTTTAAACATTCCGAATATGAAAATGCAATAATATGCACCGATTAATTTTTATAGTTACTTATTATTCATGTATAGGTATGTAGATGAATACCTATCTTAAGAATTTTACGTGCGTGTATTGGCGGCTAATTATTGGTTTCAAATGTTTATAATTTGCTCATGACTAACAATAAATAGCAAGACAGTCACTACTGAACACCTGCATTTAAAAGGTGTAAAGTTGATTAATAAGTGCAAGTGTTCAAGTCACTGACTTGAGTGCAATTTAATTGTACGTGAAATTGAACGAAAACCGGCATTGCCAACATTCAAGTTATAGAACATTAGAGTCTTTAATTTTTAGTAACACTTTTTTATGTGATATTTTTCCTTTAATCATAATTTTAGTTTCTTTTTTCTTTTTATTACATTATTGCTATTGAGCTTCAGAAGTCTATCGAATAATTTTGCTCAAGCTTTGAAATGTATAGTATACGTTAAGGTATATTCTTGCCTTTGAGTTTGTGCATATTAAGTTTTAAAAAAATACTAAATTAAGTGCGCAAATAACATCTTTTAAAGAAACTGCATTATAAAAAAGCTATGATCGTGTTATTAACAGCCTAATGTATAATAGGCCAATAAAATTAAGTCGAAAAAATCCGTTTTGAGGAATTAATTTCCAGCAAGCTGGAAATCGTTTTAAAACCTCTGTTTGGTCCTAAATGCGTGTAATCTGAGTTTGCACCATCCCAAGTGGTGAGCTTAACTTTTAGTAGCTGAAAAACGCCAAATTTTTGCACCTCTTTTATTTTTTTGCTTGTAGCTGGAAAACGGTGCGTCGAACGGAAAATGTCATTCTATTTAAAAATACAGAGGACTAAATTCTGCGTCGACTGACATTTAAAAAATCATATTCGGTTTAGTGGTATCGCCAAAATCGAATGTTAAAAACGAAAAAAATTTTGTATTTTGGTGCAACCTTACATTATGCGGCTTTCCAAGACCACATATCTTGAAAACAGATACTCATATCAAAAAATCCTTGGAAAAAAAAGTTGTAGAGAATAAAATTTCACGTTACATGGATACCTTAGTTTTTAAATACATTCATTTAAAATTCCAAATTTGGCATCAATTCCAAATCGTTTTTTCGACGTTTTGAGTTATTTTATGTTATTTAAGGTAAAAATATCAACATTTTGCACCAAAACAGCACTTCTTATTGCTTTGCAATGTTAAAGGAATATGCATAACCTGATTGGAAATTCGAGTAGTACAAATATAAATCAATATTAAGTTAATCAAAGTTCTGTATTACCATTAAATCGTTTAATAAGTATTATTATTATTAATTTCCTAATAACTAAATTAATCATAGCTAGTTTAGGTGCAATGAAGTAACAAAAACAATTAAAGTTTATTGATGAAAATTTGAATGTAAAGATGATATAAATCGATAGGTATGCAGCACAAAATGTAGCAGCATTCATGTTCGCATTTTCTTAGATGTTGATGGTCCTTCAGCTTCACCTGAGAAGCTCGGACGGCGCGGTTGTATATTAAGGTCCTCTTTATCGGGATTATCTTCAACGGGTCTTGAAGGACAGATGCTTGAAACAGTTGAACTTCGAAATATGAACAAGAAAACCTTGATCCGTACTTCTGATGAAGCGTTGCATCAAGTTCTACGAGCAGTGGGAACAGGAAGGACCGCGGTCTCGCAGCATTAATTATTGCGTGAGCAATAGCACAGGTTTTCGTTTTTTGTTTAGGCCGAGCGGAAGGTATTTTTCCCTTTTTGGGGTTTACAATTGACCCTACAAGTACCTTAAGGGTTTCTGGAATGTCATTCTCAACGTCCTTCAAAAATTCGTCTACTTTGGGGTAAGAATTAAGGGGATAAATCACTGACCTAATATCCTCGCTGATAATGGCAGCGGCGGCTTTCACTATGCGAAGTCCCACTTCTTTTTCGTCGACATTCCTGGACTCATACCAAGACTGAGTTAAAATTTTGTAACCTGTATTTCGAAAGCATATTACAGGTGGCTTATTTTTACCCCTTCCGCTAGTGATAATAATGTCGTCTTCATACTTTGTTTTCAGCTTTTTCATCAGGGATTTATGAGTTGGGACAAAGCCTTCGAAGTCTTCCAAAATTTCTGACAAAGTGAATTGGCATTGGTCTTCATTTTCCTCCATGTATTTGCAAATATAGTTGAATGCCAGAGACACATCTTCATCTTCAGGTCGGCCAACTGACAATCCAGTTTTTGCATCTTTTTTCAGGAACTTGATACTGCAGGAGCGGTGGTACCTGGCCTCTACCGCAACCAGATCATTTTCAAGACGAATTTTTTCAAGTACCTCTTCATCCTGCCACCATTCAGCTGCAGTCAAGAGGGAATTTTTAAACTGCTGTTAGTTATCACCCTGCAATTGTTGACACATACTGCACGGTAACTCGCCTGTTCAGAGGCTTCTTGCTTTCTTTAGCCACAAATTCCTGTGATGCGTCTTCCCCAGATATGACACATCTCTTCTTAAAATCGAAAGTCGGGAGACTCTCTCTACGCCTCTTGGGGTTTTCTTCGTCACATCTTTTCTCCTTTGAATATATTTTCCTGCATCTTTTGTGAATCACAACTGAAGCAAGACCTTGAAGTTTAAGGTGCTTCTCATCCTTCATTGCTATACTTTCTTTTATCAATGTTTCTATTCCTCTTTCTTTTACTGTAGTTGAGGCCTCATCATGTAATGGTTTATCACAAATTAAACACTTCGGGACATTCATGTTTGTCACTTTCTTTCAAGTATAATCAACTTTTCACTCGCACCAATCTGAAAGTAAAAAAACAGACTTTAAATTGATGCAAAATTTAGTGTTTCAAAATTGACTGAATTAAAAAACTGAGGCAATTATATTACGTAGAATTTTATTCTCTACAACTTTATTCCACGTGTTTTTTCAATAGTAGTATCTGTTTTCAAGATAGGTGGTCTTGGAAAGCCGCATAATGTAAGGTTGCACCAAAATACGAAATTCTTTTCGTTTTTAACATTCGATTTTGGCTATACCACCAAACCGAATTTGATTTTTTTAAATGTCAGTCGACGCAGAATTTAATCCTCTGTATTTTTTAAATAGAATGACATTTTCCGTCCGACGCACCGTTTTCCAACTACAAGCAAATAAATAAAAAAAGGTGCAAAAATTTGGCGGTTTTTCGGCTATTAAACGTTAAGCTCACCACCTGGGATGGTGCAAACTCAGGTTACACGCATTTAGGACCAAACAGAGGTTTTAAAATAATTTTCAGCTTGCTGGAAATTAATTCCTCAGAATATATTAATTTGATTGGCCTATAAGCAAAAAAAGTATGTTCAATTAGAACATTTTGGGCGACTCAGAGCTGAGGAGCTCGCATGCCAAACTGTACATATGGTATTTTCACGAAAACCTGTAATGTATTTATCTTGAGAAAACATTTTGTTCCAATGGATTCAAGCAATGTATGTATTGATAAATGTATTTTTTCTTAAAAATAAACAATTTTGTATCATTGACAAAAGAAATTGGATTTATTCGATTTTTATAAAAGTATAAAAAACAAATTAAATATGTACAGTAAAAAATTAAAAAAAAAAGAAAGAACTCTACATACAAGTCGCATAGCTCATCAGGACTTCTTTGGTTGCATTGTTTTCAAAATCCTTCGTTTGTATCTGCTTTGCCATTCTTCTTGTTTTCAGACTATCCTTTTGTGATAAGTTATTGGCAGACGAAGTATTTTTAATTAATTCTGTTTCTGATAATTTTAATTTTTAGAATACTATAATTTACAATATTATTCTAATTATGCTGTTAGTTATCACCCTGCAACTAAAATCTACATATTTATTTTTAATAAGATACGTCTGGGCCTGTGGGTGCATTGAAGTCAGTCACAAACTCTGCATTAATCAGTGACAGTTAAAAAATGATTTTGTCAAAGAACAACGATCAATGAGAAGTGACAAAGTTCAGCAACGAACGAAAGGAGCTTGGTTGTTTAGTCGTCATTGCTAGCAATGCCACGCGGTCATTGGTCCTGCTTTAGGTTTAAGTGTACACCTCGCAGACTGAGACCTGGCCGATGAGGTGCCCTTCCCACAAGATGCGCAATGAATTCTTATAATATTAGGATAAGCACGAACAGCTGGTCATTTCCTTTTTCCGAATACTTTCTCTGTCTCGCACTGACCTATAAGACTCCGCCCATCGGCCAAGACTCAGTTTGTGTACTGTACAGCTCACAGACTGAGACCTGGCCGATGAGATGCCCCTCCCACAATATGCGCAGTGAATCCTTATAATATTAGGATAAGCACGATCTGTCTGGAAAACTTATCAAGCGCTACACATATATGTATCTCTTTTCAGTATATTACAATTTCTTATCTGCATTCACTCGTTCGTGCGGCTAATGTATGCGATGATGAACAAATGTTATCATTTCTTTTTTCGGAATACTTTCTCTGTCACGCACTGACCTATAAATCTGCGCGACTTATAGGTCGAGACCCCTCCCATCGGCCAAGACTCAGTCTGTGTACTGTACTTAGATGTTTACCACGTACATTCGACAAGGAGAAAGTAGGACACGAAACATCAAGAGATCCAACTATATTGTTGCTCTCCTTGATCGTTATTCTCTGCTTTGTTTCAGGCGTTCGCCCTATCTAAGGGTATATACGCTGCAGGAAAAGCGATACATTTGTGGAGGCGAGCAGTACAAAAGATTTTTTTCCACTTCTTGGTATGGTACACATTTCTAATGAAGTACTTACCTATATTTTTTAACAAAATATTAGAAATTATATTTCATACATTTATTGCAGTATTGTTTGATGCAAGAATAAAAATACAAACTTAGAAATCAGATATAGAACTTCACAGGAAAATAAAAATTTCAAATTAACAATAATATAAATTCATTGTTTCTTTTTATGTGTTCAGTGATTTCAAATTTAGCATAGAAACATTGTATTTACCTACAAACATTATTATATTTATTACCAAAAAGTATGAAAGCGATTTAAAATGTAAAAGTAAAATGTAACCTTTCAACAAAGTCACAAAATTGAAAATAACTTACCAGTATTTCTCGTCTTATTGGGAACAAACTCCAGATTATCACACAGATTATCATTTTTTGACATACATTGTAGTAATTTCTTTATTATAAGTAACGGTTCGTTACAATGCCTACTATATATTATATTTCTGGGCTCCTTATTTTAGAAATTATGTCGACCCACATATCAGTGTTTATATTTTATATTATGTTCGAGATATTAGTTTGTAGTTCAAACAGGAACTGTTCACGGTTTACGTACTTGGAAAGGATCCATTAATTTTCGTTTCAATCAAGTTCTACTTGATCAAATTAATATTGCCAGATAATGTATTAAAATTACTGTCTCAAACATCTATAACTATTATAATGTAATATACACACGTACTTCATAATATAATTAGGTCAGTACAAGTACAAGACTCAGTTTTTAATGTAATATTTATT
Source organism: Amphimallon solstitiale (assembly GCA_963170755.1). Classification (NCBI taxonomy): domain Eukaryota; kingdom Metazoa; phylum Arthropoda; class Insecta; order Coleoptera; family Scarabaeidae; genus Amphimallon; species Amphimallon solstitiale. The sequence continues at coordinate 45,014,866 of OY720678.1, read as the reverse complement.
TATTTTCATCTCTGTATAATAGAGGTGCGATGAAATGAAAACCCAAGGGTCTTAGTCACCTTCACTAGATGAACCTATAGGACGACACGCGGGTTGACAATTTCTGCCTCGCGGCGGTGCCGGTTGTTGTAACTCAAACCTGAGGATTTTCTGACATTTTTCCCGATGGTCTTCCTTTTGTTTCTATCTCTAAGGATATCCCACCTTATTCCTTGGCTGCACCGTACTGACGATGACCAACGAGTCTGAAACACGTGTCTGCGGTTGCACTATATAAAGATAATTAATATTATAATTAGTTTTTTTTATACATAGTATAAGTGTTGTGATGACGTACATTTTCGATATTGAGATTTTTGAAGATGCCTACGTTTTGAAGTACTCTGACACCAAAAAAGATGATTTTGAAAAATCTCTCCCCATCTCTCTCTTTCTGTATGTGGCTGTGAAACATATATGTCTGTGGCTACTAACACATATGTAACACTTCATGTTCGATTACACATTTCTATATTTATATATCTTTGACAGACAGTATTACTTGTGTGATGAAACTAGATGTGCATTTAAGGTAAACCTAACCTCCGGAATAATTCACATGTATGGTATACGACAGCTCTAGTCTTAATTTTTGGAATTAAATGTATGTCTATGATATCAAGACCTTTTATGAATAGTAGCGCCTGTTCTAAGCTTAATTGTTCACATGTTTCATTTTTACACATTTCTCATTTGCATTATATCTATATTAGTCAATGAACCTTTTTAGATAACAGCTTGCTTTCCATTTGTCATTTTGTTATTAATTTCTATTGTATTGCTTTGCCGCCACGCCAAGATGACTGATTTTTTTAATACATTTCTTTTATATTTCGGCAAAAATTTTAATATATGTAATAATGTAAGATTCGTTAGTGAAACCTATAAGTTTTAATGACTGCACGTGCATGAGACATTCAGAGACTATTTGACATAACGACTAAATCTATGAGATATCACAATTCATATAACCAGAATTCATTTAATATTCTCTAAACGAATTAAAAGATTTGTACTGCTTCACAGTTTAAAAAATATATACTTCCGACATATTTTTTTTTATTCGAAATAAACAATTGGACAAAGTAAAAAGGGACTGAAAATGCATTGTTATATTATTTGCTTGGTTCATTTTGATTGTTGATTTTTATGGTTATGTAATAATTTATTTATCTATGTGTGTGAGTATATTTGATGTACGTGACCAATATTAATAACATCTTGTATAAAAAGAATTTATTATATTTACCCGTCTCATCAGTAATATCAATTACAGAATTTAAAAAAATATTTCCTACAAACAATATCTTTTTCATTACTTTTTAAACCCTGTCGCTATTTTGGTAATTATATATTTATAGTATTAGATTTTCATGATTTATTTATTACGATTGATATTTGTTTACATCAGTTTGGTTGTGTGTGATGTTTTTTAATCTAATGATATTACTACAACTTTCCTAAAATTCCAACACCTATCAAACCCCCATTACGATATTGCAAACATTAGATATGGTATATTAGTTTTCGTTATATAAAAGTTTATTTGACTACAACGAAGAAGGAAACGTCAGTACAAACATACGCGTTGATTCGCATGTAAGCCAAATGCATTCAGAAGTTAAATGTTTATTGATATTTACTAGGAACATGTCTTTCTATATGTATTTTGTTAATTATAAATTACAGTGTATACATTCTTGCTTAAACAAATCTTCATATGTCCCAATAGGACGTCTGTGATTGGGAACCGTGATTTACGAATCCTGTTATAATAGGAGAAAGGATTATAATATTTAAGTTTAATAAAATTATTTCTCGAAGATTGAATATGCTTTATTTTTTCTATTACTCTTTGAAATCGTATTTACAAAATATAAAACTATATTTCTTATATTAACAAATACCTTATTTAACAATCAAATAATTCTTTCTGGGATGAAATAAATGATATGTATATTGAAATACAAAATTATACTCGACTGGAATGGAAGACGCATTGGCGTTTTTGCATAATATTAATAATATGTATACATTTTCTGTGTTTGTAGTGTATTAATGTAGTATATTCTTTTGATTACAGTATTAATACTGCACTTAATTTTACATCTTCAAAAATTCACATCAAATTTATATTTTATGCATTTAAAAAATATAGACGTGGTGACTATCTTGAAAGAGTGAAGTAGTCAGTGGAATTTTATTATAACTTTTCCCCAGATGGATTCCAATAATCTCAGTTAGAAAATCAAAATATTTTCGAATATATCTACAAGTATCTTATTTCCTGTCACTTTGTCTTCTTCTTTTTCTTTTTTTTCCGTTTTCCTTAACTCTAATCCGATGATATTGACAGTGTTGAAAGCTCATCGCTTAGCAAAGTGAACTAACCCAGAAGTGGAACATCAATAAACGAAATATAGGAAAGAAGGATTCAATTTCTTTCCCTTTCGCACCAGCGACTCGAATATCCTAGAGAAACAACGACATCACTGGCTTAATCGGCAATTACGAGAACAAAATTTCCAATCAAGTGGTTTGCTTTGTCATCTTACACTCTTCTTCGTCTAACTCGTCGTATATATTACAACAGTTCCCTTTCATGGTTCAGCGGCTGTAAAAGGAACTAAAAACAAAATAAAAAATTAAAACATTTCGATAATATAGATATTATTATTGTCAATTATTTAACATGAACTAACTAATTAAAACATTCAAACATTAAAAACTATTAATTAAACTGTAACATATATCTGACAAAATTTTTTTTGACAAACATATATTGGCGGCAAATATATGGTTCAGAGAAAATAGCATTGGTGTATCCCAGACAACCTGTAACTACCTAAATGCAGCAGGCTCAATACATTTCATTAAATTATCGAATGATATGCTATTGCCAAATCTTGAATTTCGGTCATTAACTGCATTATAATGCTTCTTTATCTTCAGTTTTAGAAAGTTCCTTGTTTAGTTATTATGTTCTTTACATAAAATTTTGGAGTTATCAAATTTAAACTTATGTTTTGTAAAACAAAACATAAGTTTAAATAAAGAACATAATAACAAAACAAGGAACTTTCTAGAATTCATACAGATAAAGAAATTTGGCAATAGCATACCATTCTGCTGCATTTTCGTAATTCTAGGTTATCTATGATACACCAATGTTATTATTTCTGTACCGTATAATAATAATAATAATAATATGTCTTTATTTCAGCAAGATTACATATACTCATTAAAAAAAATAAAGAAAAGAAAAATAGAGATGAATATATAAGTACCCCTGCCAAAACCTTAAGGAGAGATTCTTTTGTGTAGGAAGAAAATTTTAATCTTCCACCCTCTGCTCTTCTACCCAATCCTTAATAAATATAACATAAAGATTACCACATTTATAGATAAGTAATTAATGAATAAATAATTAATTGATTAGTTAGCAAATGCCTAAAATAAACTTAATCTATATTCCGTAATGCACGTTCTGTTGATTAATTTAATTAATTGATTAATTTTTATATGTTTGTTCTTGATTATTATGCTTACTAAATTATAACTACTAAAGCTGTGAAGTAAATGTGTCATTTATTTAAAAAAAAAAGGTTATGTAAGGTACCAAGTTCAGTACATCACCGTTTAAGCAGTAAGAAGGTCTATTGAAAACTGAAAACAATAGTGGGGGTTGTCATTTAAAAAAATATATGGTGACGTGATTGTGCAAAAAACAATGTCTTCATTAAAAAAAAAAATTCGTCAAAAACGACACTTTAAAAACAAAAATTGACCTGTCCGAGCGCTTTTCTTAAAAACAATATAGAATGCTTTTTTGAATTTTGTTCCCAACTTTATCACCACACTGTATATATTTATATACAACGTGTATGGCATACCAATTCCTTTTGTAAGAGTAATAATATCCTTTTAATTGCCCTGAGAAAGATATTCGTGAATGTGACATCACATTTTAAAATTGGTCCAGCTGGGATCACAGCTGGTAAAATTTTAGGCATCTGTGAAGAAATTTTCTATAGTACCATGATAACAGCTGTTATTTGACAGCTGGTTTTACAACACCCGTGTTGTTGATTTGTGTTTAGGCAATTAATTTTGATATGTTATTGCAGAATTAAAAACTTAAAAAATGTATATTACGTTATCATCATTTGCTCTTATAAAAGTTAGCCTAGAATTATTTTTCTTTTTGCGCCGAAATGTATTTATACTGGATATAAATATAATAATAAAAATTATAGTTTTCATTCAATAAATAGGTTTTAATAAATTTTTAAATTCGGTTTTATTGGTTTTTGTACTTTCTTATTGAAATAATAATGCACTTTACAGCTATCTACTTACAGGCTGCGCCACCGAAAGCGAACCAGATTGAATATCTCGAAGGAGAAAACTTTTTTGAGAAAACGCAAAAACATGTCGATTTTTGATCCAAGGGGGACACCTTTCCATCATATCTCAACTGTGATACGTCATTCCCCCTCCCCTCCATCACTCTAACCATTACAATGTAAATAGGGAAAATACTAAATACGATAAAGTGATTGTTGGTTGCGCTATTTTTGATTTGGCGCCCTCTAGCGGGATATAAAAACGATTACTTATTCCAAAATGTGACACATCACTTCAAAGCTAATTTTATTAGCAACTAAATACGTAATATTTTTGACATGTTTTTGGTCATCATTACAGACCGGATACGAAAGGTTGATGACTCATCGCCAATGGGCGCACTATTGAAATGTTGTATTTTTAATGAGGTTTTAGTTTTATTTATATAATTGGATACCAAGTGGGTGGTGATTTATAAAATACAAAATATCTTATTATTTGTTCGTTTTGTAGTTCAAGTCGAGTAAAGAAGTATTAATATTTACTAGCAATACAATCTCAAGGTTCTCTTCTGTAAGATTTGAGGCGTGTTTTACAAAAACAACATAAGTCCAAAATTACTGAAATCGGGTTAGTGGGTCCATCTGGCGCAAAAATTCGATATCTATATATGGGTAAAACTTATTTCTGCAAAAAGAACACACACGCCAAGATAAAGGCGGTTACAGTATAGCTGATTCCACAAAAACCACATAAGTCCAGCGCGTTTCTTTCAAATACCACACAAGTCCGTGTCGTATTTGGACATGTGTGGTTTTTGATAGAAACCCGAATAGACGGTTGCTTTTCAAGTGAGTTTGATAGTTTAGGTTATGATTGTCGGCGTGTGTAAGCTACAGGTGTTCGCATTATTTACTTAGACAGTGTTCTTTAAAATGGAAAATGAAGTATCTACAGAATGGCCCAAGAAAAAAGAAAAGAAATTAAAGAAAGAAACTTTAATTAAGCAGGCGAAAATTCGAGGTGAAGAACACACAAATCATAAAGGAAGGCGTATTGAAGCTCGAAAAACTGGAGAACCATGCAGGTAAGTCTAGACTATTGTAGCTTGTTAACCTTTATTGAGTTGCGTATTTCCTCTAGATGTAAAAATCTGTGTTTTACCAAATTTTCTGAAGACCAAAAAATCGCAATTTTGCAACAGTTTAATGATATGGATAACAAGAATAGCCAGGACTCTCATTTATCTGGACTGATTTCAATGAATCATATAAGACGAAGGCGCCCTCGAAGAGACGACAACACAAAAACTCATGGGGCTTCTTTTACTTATAAAATTCGAACTAGGGAAGGTGAACAAGTACTTTGTAAAGAGGCTTTTCTAAGCTTATATGGGATGAAAGATGCACGTTTAAGGCGAATTAGAGATTCCTTAATGATAACAGGTGCGTCTCCAACAGACAAAAGAGGTATTCATAAGAACAGACCGTACAAAATTCCTGAATGTGTAACTGAACTAATTAAAATTCACATAAAATCTTTTCCTGCAAGGCAATCGCATTATTCGCGACGCAAAAATCCTGAATGTTTCTATTTACCGGAATCTCTTACATTAAAAAAAATGCATCTTATGTTTGTGCAAAAGTATCGTATAAACATTGCCTATAAAACCTATTGGAAAACCTTTAGAACACATTTTAACATCAAATTTGGATTTCCTAGGTCGGACACCTGTTCAGAGTGTGATAAATTTGCACAAAAACTTAATAGTCTGGAACTAAACGTAGAAAACAGAAATAAAATAGAAGCCGAAAAAGAGTTGCATCTTCGAAAGGCTGAAGCATTTTTTGAATTAAAGCGAAAATACAAACTAAAGGCCAAAGCAGGGGAAGTAATGTGTATCAGCTTCGACTTTATGCAGAACCTTCCTCTTCCTCATATACCGTCTAATCCCGTATTCTACAGTCGGCAACTCTGGTATAACGTATTTGGCATACACGATTTAGGAACTGTTAAAGTTAGCATCTATACATATCTTGAAAATGAAGCAAAGAAAGGAGCCAATGAAGTGACGTCAATGCTCTTGCATTACTTAAACAGTAATGTACATAATCGCAAGTTGGTTCTATTTAGTGATGGATGTCCTGGCCAGAATAAAAATTACGTAATGGTACATTTTTTATTCGCATTGGTCCATGTGTTGAAAATTCTTGATTGCGTAGAATATATATTTCCCATGAGAGGCCATTCATATCTGCCAAACGATTCAGATTTTGCGCTGATCGAAAAGAAAAAGAGGCGCTTGGAGAGAGCAGAAAGACCGGAAGACTGGGATAGGATAATATTAGATGCAAGAATGAAACCAACTCCGTTTGATTTGGTCAAAATGAGACAATGTGATTTCTTTGACATAAAGTCTGCAACCGAAAGCTTTTTCCTAAAAGCTCCAAAGCCTGCCATTAGCATAAAAACGACTAGGATTATGAAGATTACCAATCTAACACCGACTCTCTTTCTGAAGGACACTTACAATGGACAATTTCGAAGCAGTATTATCGCTAAAACAAACTTACCGTGTACTATTGAACTCAGTAACCTGTATGATAACCCCATACCTATTCCTGCTAATAAAGCAGACAACTTAAAGTCGTTACTGCCATTACTCCGTTTGGTAGAGAACAAAACTTATTACGAACGTATTTTAAGAGGAACACCTTCCGAACATTCGGACATGGAACAAGATGACAATAGCAGTGGATGCGAAGATTAATAAAAAAATCTTTTTTGTTCGCCATGGTACCAGTATTTTGTATTTGAATTTACATTTATTTTGGAAAAATAAATTATTTTTTGAAATAATAGACACTATTTTCTTGAAAAAACAACATATGTCCAAAGATTTTTTTTTTTTTTGTAGAATCTAAGCAATCTATATCTATATTCATATCATACATACCTTCCTAGTCACATTATGATTCAAATAAATAATAAACAGTTTATAAATAACTTTTAGGTATCAATGTTAATTGTTTTTTGTGATTTCTGAAAAATCTCATTTTTGGACAGATGCTGTTTTTGTAAAACACGCCTCATTTGTTCTCTTTGAATGAAATACATCCTTGTAGATAGAAAACGTCCTTTCTACATCGCAACTGGTTATAGGTGCGTACTGGAAATATTCTTTTATTTCAGCGTATTTAGCAGTTAAATTTTGTGTCATTGTCCCCATACACAATTGCCGCAATGTTATTAAATCTGAATTTCTATTAAAAACTGCGTCTAACTTTTGCCGAAGGCCGCATGCGAAGTCACTTGGAATACTTTTGAAATTATTAATAGCCACATCTAATGTGATTAATCCATCTTTTAATTTGATATTTCGATTTTCAAAGTATGTGACTAGTTTAGGTAAATTTCCAAAGTATTCCTTTAGGAATAACAACTGATTTTTTAAATTTGGGATTTGTGTTAGTTCCTTGCACTCTATCGAAATTCTCTGCATAAAAACTAGTACCTTCCAACCATGTTCCCCATCTAGTTATTACTGGCGAGGGAGGCAGTGACAAAGATGGAAGTTTTTCCCTGTAAAGAGTTACTCTCGATGCTGCTTTTCTGAAAACTTTTTTAAAAGCGGATACAAGTCTATCAACTTCCGGATAAGTGTTTCTGATATATTCACAGATTCTGTGGAGAGCATGTGCTACACAAGTAATATGCAGCATATAAGGATGTGCTTCCTTTAATAGTTTGCCTGTTTTTAACATATATGCGGGCACTGTCACTAACAAATAAAAGTATTTTTTCCTTGTGCCTGTCGTCCGAATGAAGCATTTTGTGCAAATTCTCGTCAATGGTTTTAGCAATTGTTTCCGCATCAATTGTATTTATAACTTTAAATCCTATTACATATGCGTTATATGGAATAGTTGGATGTAGTACACCAGCTACATTTACCGCACAGCGTCCTAATATATCGACAGTTTCGTCGGCACTTATCCATAGGTACTGATTTGAAAGATGTCTTCTAATACATTCTATTGTTTTCGTGAAGCACTTAGAAACATAATATTTGCGTGTAAGGTGGATTCATCAGGAACATTTCGACCAGTATATTTTTGAAGAAATGTTTTGGAAGTGGGATTGTCAAGTTTATTTAATGGGATATTAGCCGGCATTAAAGCTTCACAGAGTTCTTCATTAAAATTGTCAGCTCCAACGGGTCCAATTTCTGTGTATGTTTTAGCGGGGCTAAGTGTCGTTGTACTTGTGCTTTTTGGGCATTGTGTAACGATATTTTACAGACTTTACAATAGATTTCAGAAACACTGACAATGGAGGACATATAATCAGTATGACTCTCAATCCAACTCGCCATTGTTTCACGATGCCATTCTCGAGGTTCTTCCATATCATAGTAACATAAATAATGTTCTAGAAATAAATGATAACTAAAAATGTATGCCTATGTTATTGAAACTTAACGAAATGCAATGCACACTTACGTCGAGATAATTGGGAGAAGTAGATTCAATGAAACGGTATTAAACAGGAACTATTACAATAATTACGAAGTACCTAATTAACAGTCAAAACAATGGAAAAACGAAACTAACGTACGTATGAATGAGTTTATACAAATATAAGATTATTTATCTTACGAAATTAAAGGTGAATAGAATAAATTTTAAAAATTCCTCATCCTTCTACCGACGCCGATGAAGAGAAGTAAAAGTGGACTTTTTTGCTCTGTTTTCGCGTCAACAACAGATGTTGCAGTTCACCCTATGAATAGTGATATTCAGTAACTGCGTGTTGTTTAGATTATTTCTTTGTTCCGTCGTAATTTAAACCTGGGACGTCCGGTGTATAGTTATCATTGTTAAGTACAGACTATCAGCGTCTATTGTAAACTAATTAAGTTCGTAGTTTCTAATATTAGAGCTCTGCAAGGTTTTTCAATTATTTAAGTTAATATTTTTTTCAATTTTGCATTAAATTAATAATAAAATTAGCTTTGAAATGATGTGTTACATTTAAGAATTCCTTACCGTTTTTTATCCCGCTAATGGGCGCTAAAATCAAAAATAGCGCAATCAACAATTACTTTGCTGAATTCTCCGTGCAATTACCTTTTCAATGATGTATCGTATTTAATACTATAAATTCGCTATAAAAATTTCAAATTTTGGATAGACGATTAGGCCGCTGGAGCGCGCTGAAAAAAGGCCAACATTTTCTGCTTTGTGAAAAACTAGTTTTTCCCTTGTAACTCACAAATTGCACACCTTAATGACATATTTTGGCCAAACCGTGTAGACGCTAAAGCGTGTTGAAATTTTAAGAAAAAAAAGAGTGGCCTGCCTCGAAAATCGCATAGTTGTATGACTTTCTGGCAAAAAACTAATTCGAAGATCGAAAGTTTTGATTTTTTTTTTGCGATTTTTCTTGTGAAGCCATATCCGTGGGAAGTATCAAAGCTGAAATTATAATTCAGCAACCCAAACGAAATATAGACGAGTGAGAAAAAACTTAATTTTTTTTCTGACCAAAACACCATTTGACTGCACTAATATATCACTGTTTATTAATCAAGTGACTCATTGGTGATTAATGTTTCATTTCCCAATAAATTTTATTAAAGATTCTGAATTCCTCATTATCTATACAAAAAAAAGGTAAGAGAGATGCGCTTTTATAAGTGTTCACGCATTTTGACTACTATAGATCTTGGATTGATTCGGTCATGATGAAGATCCACAGTATTAATTACTAAATAACAACTACTGGATTTTCACTGTTTAATATTTAAAACATAAATTTAAATTTGACAGTTGTTTCGTCGAATTCTTCAGAAATGCATAAAATATTACAAGTACATACAACATGGCACAAGTTATAAAGAGGGGAAAGGAGTAATCTTCTGTTCAACAATGTACATTATCCAAATACTTTTAATCAAGAGGAGCTATTTGTTTCTAATTCAGATCATTTTTTTCTAAATTTGATTATTCAGCGGGTTAGGTAAATTACTAAATTCTTCATAAGTTGATGTTGAAAGGTTTTCTCCAAATTTAAAATCAACAAAAATATCTTGCATTAAATATTTCCTATTTTTCAACTAATCACATATCCATCACATCAGTGGATAATTGCGCTATACAGGGTGTCCAGAAACTCTCCTGACAAACGAAGACCGGAGATTCCTCAGATAATTTTAAGACAATTTAACCCAATTCACCCTAGTCCGAAAATGCTTCCTAAGGGAGCTAGAGCTCTTTGAAGATGGCGCCTTGTAATTATTTTTTTTAATATCTCCCGAACGCTTCTATTTAGAAAAACAAAAACTGGTATGCTTATTTATCCTCCAGAGATGAATCGATTCCATCAATTGCGAATTTCTAGTACCGGTCATAGGCGTCCGTTTTGGATAGGTAAACGGTTATTTTAACGCACAACTTTTTTGTCTTTCACTTTTTAGCATTTGTGACACTAGATTATTAAATTTTCAGGTATTCTAGTACTAAAAGGTACTGTTACTTTAAGTCGGTAGGATACACCGTTTTCTAGAAAAATCGATTTGAAAATTTTTCGTTTTTTCGTCATTAAAATTCAATTTATTATGTACCTACTTATTTTTAGCGACGAAGTTGGCTAGGACTATCAAGACATGGATGAAAATTAATTTAATAAGTCATCTTTTGTTTCAATAAATGCAGCACACAATTCGTAAAAAAAGCTTGGGAAAAGAAACAAAAATCAATTTGAAACAAAATTTTAGCTGAAGGTTTTTAAAAACAAAGTATTTATTACAATGGAACGAAACTAACAAAAAAAGAACAAGTATCAAAGGTAGATAGTTACAAGAGATGCTCGATGTGATGACCATTAGTCTCTATGCATAAATTTGCCCCTTTGCTTAGAGAACGCCGAATTCTTGCAAAAATTCCAAAGTTATTTCTAAATTCGTTGCAAGCATCTTGTATCCTTAGCCAGAGTTGTGCACGATTTTGTATCGGAACGGAATAAACAAATGCTTTTATGTATCCCCAAACACAATAATCGCAAGGATTCAAATCCGGCGACCTTGCTGGCCAAGCAACTGGACCGCCTCTTCCAATCCAATGGTCTTCGTAGTTATTATCTAGAAAGTCTCGTACATTCCTGCTAAAGTGGGCCGAACAGCCGTCCTGTAGAAACCATAAGTTTTGCCGAATATTTAAACGCACCTCATCTAACAAATCAGGTAAAATATTTTGCAGGAAATGTAAGTAATCAACACCATTTAAACGAGCAGGTAATTCCACAGGTCCAAGTAGATAATCGTCAACTACTCCAATCCAGACGTTTATGCTAAACGTATGCTGATGCTTAAATTCTTGAACAACGTGGGGATTGTCACCAACGTACGAATAATAGTGTGCATTATGTACATTAAAAATTCCATTTTTTGAGAATGAAGCTTCGTCACCAAACAATATGTACCTGAAAAAATCTTCATCTTGATTTATCTGATTTTGCAACCATCTAGCGAATTCTACACGAGCAGGACAATCTTGTTCTAGCAGTGCTTGCACCTTTGTAAAATGAAAAGGATATAAATTTTCTTTGTGTAAGATATTTCCTACGGAAAATTTTGAAATTGTGGGGTACATGGCAGATAGTCTTCGAACGCTAATTTATGGATTTTCCTCAACTTCCATTAAAATAACATCTTCATGTTCTGCGTTACATCATTATGTCTCCCTGTTTCATTTTTTTTGGCACCACTGAACCTGTTTCTCTTAATCGTTAATGAAGAGCTGTAAATGTTGAGTGAGTGAGGTGCTGACAATTGGGAAATTTTTCAGCGTATCTACGTTGCGCTGCTCGAGCGTTACACCTCATTTTGCCATAAACTAAATGCATATCGGCGTATTCTTCATTAGGAAAAACCATTTTCTTTTAAATTGAAATCGTTGTGTTTGAATGCTACAAAGTAAAAAATTGAAAGATAAACTTCGCGAACTGACAACAATTTGACAATTAAAAACGTAGGTTTTATTTCTGTTGGCAGTTCAGAGCGAACTAGTGCAAAAAATAATAAATTGAATTTTAATGACGAAAAAACGAAAAATTTTCAAATCGATTTTTCTAGAAAACGGTGTATCCTACCGGCTTAAAGTAAGAGTACCTTTTAGTACTAGAATACCTGAAAATTTAATAATCTAGTGTCACAAATGCTTAAAAGTTAAAGACAAAAAAGTTATGCGTTAAAATAACCGTTAACCTACCCAAAACGGACGCCTATGACCGGTACTAGAAATTCGCAATTGATGAAATCGATTCATCTCTGGAGGATAAATAAGCATACCAGATTTTGTTTTTCTAAATAGAAGCGTTCGGGAGATATTAAAAAAAAACTAATTACAAGGCGCCATCTTCAAAGAGCTCAAGCTCCCTTAGGAAGCACTTTCGGACTAGGGTGAATTGGGTTAAATTGTCTTAAAATTATCTGAGGAATATCCGGTCTTCGTTTGTCAAGAGAGTTTCTGGACACCCTGTATAGAACCCTTAAGTAAATTATTTGTAGTTCTAGACTGAGAAGAAATATTGGTTCAACAATGCGACGGTTTAAGATGCTTTGCCTTACATTTACCCAAAACTTTCTTTTGTGTGCAAATTCTTTGAATACTCTAGGATTCATATCCCAGAAACAAAATTTTGAAAAAAACGTTCATCGCTACAAAGAATATGCGATAGAAAGATCAGCTCCGGTTGTTTTCTGTTTAAAATCGTATTACATAACATTATTCTGTTCATATTTATATTATGAAACGGCCAAAAAAGACTTTGTGATAGCAGTGAATGACTGCTTGTCCAAGGTTGTTATATGAACTTGAAAGTAAAAAGTCTAGTAGAAGAAATGTTGAAAATGCTAAGTATTGGCATTAATCGATTATTTACATCAAAATTGTACTTCATAACTCTATTTTACTGTAAAGAGCAATGGTTTTTCGTAAAATATTTTCAAAAATTTAATTATTTCCAATCGCATATTATCAACTTTGATGGTATCGTATGGCTTAATGAGAACCCGTACACATCTGTTGTATTAGGATTCTTGACTCAGAATTTATGGACACAATGTATATACAGTGAGTATAAGAATTGCCATTGTGTATCGTAATCCAATCCAACGAGCACTAACCAATGCGAAACCGTCAGTTTTTAATTTTAAATCATAGATAGTTATTATTAGGTTTTGTTATTTTAGGCCGGATGAAGACGACATGATGTTGAAACCAGTAGTCGAGTAAGGTAAAATTTAAATAAAAGTATGAAATTTATTTCGAATTATGAAAGTATTAAGAAAAAATAACGTCAACGATTTGTCTGTTGGTTCTTAACCAAGCAAAACAAAACTTGCACGGTTATTTCAAATCATAACACCATATCTGTAACTTATTGACTATAGAAAGTCTTGGGTATAGTATGTCTTTATAATAGTAGGTCTTGCCATTAAGTTTAGTAGGTACCATAATTAGTATGACATATACAATTACTTTAGCATACAATCAGGAGGCAAGAAAACAAGAGATTACACAATAGATTACTACACTATACTAAGTATATACACAAACACAATTTAAACAAAGGTGTTAGGAAGGTTACAATTAACAGCTGTATTCAATGCTCGTTATGTTTCTTAATATTTCTGGTCAAAACGTTAGAATTGTATAAGTGAGTGGTATTGAATATTATTCTTTCGGTGTTGACGTCGATTTTAAATTGAAGAAGGAATTATATCATTTGAAAAACATATTTTGCGGATGCACCTGTATAATTTGACGATTCAAACATAATTATAATATTAAAATCAGTATGAATACTTAGTAATCGAAACGAAGATATCGTTCGATCCGATCTGACCGTTCCAATATGTAATACATACCGAAATCAGGCAGAACTGATAAGATCTGGACGGCCCAATGCCGTAATAATATGTTATTAGTAAACCGAGATATATACGACTTGACATATGGTTAGCGTTGATTTATAATTTAGTATGGGAATACTAATTAGCTGGAATTTGATGTTGTGTTCATAATTTTATCTTTAAAATTTGCAATGTTCTACATGTACACATAATATAAAAATAAAGAGCCCTGATAACTTTGTAATTACTACGTATGGTTGCATTGCTGAACTATAATGTAGCGTATATTTGTTAGTGAGACATTGAATATAACTTGGATGTTGAAACTCATGCCGTACTGTTGACTATGTTAGATATTATATTCAAATATAAATAATATTGAAAAAAAAACATCACAAATGGCCCCACGTTGCGCTCCATTTGTGACTTTTTTTTAGATAATAATTATATGAATGATTTAGAATAATTAAGAAAAAGGTGATATAAAATTATGAAATATATAATTTCACAATGTTTTTTACGAATTTCTAAATTTCTAAACTATAACTTATTATTTAGTTATTAGTCCAGTCAAATGGTGCTTCTACAAGGGTCAACTGTGCATTTTCGGTGGACAGCAGTGTTTTTCTTGGGTTTCTTAGGAAAGTTGACCAGAAGTGCAAAACTCATTTTTTGGAACTGGGGGCGTTGTCATGCCGCCCCCATATTTAAAGTACTTAAGGGGGTAATGATTTTTTTTTTTTGTAATTTTTATTAATAAATTTTCGGGATAAGATTAATAATAAAAATGTTATGACTGAAAAACCACAGGAACCAACTGGACGGGAAAAGTGTATTAGTGAAAACCGTTTACTAAGAAATGCTCTATAAAAGAGCTTAAAAGCATTTTTCCTGTACGATTGCAAATTTAAAAATTATCTCGTCTTGAAGTTTTTATCCCCTTATTTTTTATAGCTTTTTGTTTATACGTTTTTTATATCTACTCAAAATGCACACAATAGTGTTCTCGATGTCCAAGCCATTGGTAAGTCATTAATATTGTGAACAGCTGTGGGCCAGTGTTGGATATTTATATAAATATATACGTACACTAGAAGAAAAAAGAATGCGTCCAGCTCGAGAGATATTGTTGGGATGGACGTTTGCCGAGTCAGACCGAACGTTAGGCGTCTCACCTCGCTCCCCGCACACGCTGTACCTGAACTACCTGATCCATAGCTCGTGCACATTACTTCGCATAAATATTTCTCTTATATAAAGATGTATTTCTCACTTACCCTTTATATGCATAGATGTAGATTCTTAGATTGATTTGTGTTACGCTTTTAAATACAAGAGTTGCAGACAGATTATTTAATTTGATTTACATAATTATTAATTTCAAATATGAGTAGGTATATATTTGAAATGTTAGTGATTATAACCAACAGAACATGCATTTTCCATAGAGGATAATAAATACGCAAAAAAAAAATATTGCACACTTATAAATCAGACAGAATACTTAATATTCGTCGTTTTCAATGCAAACGCTGCAAAAAGCATTGTTTGGATTATTTTATTTTATATTATTAGAAATGATGATAATTCAATAGAGTTTTATAAGATTTATAATTAAATCTAGCAATTCTCTGTCTTGAAACTAGAAAGTAGATACTGATTATTTTTGTGATAGCACTTAACATTAGAATTTTGTATTTATGAAACATTGGTGTATATTAAAGGAATTCACTTATTTAGATCTTAATTCTTTCTTAGAAGGTTTAGATATTTCATTAACTAAGTACTATAAACAAATATATAGATGTGCTATGGGTGCACCAATATCAAGTGTTATAGCACAATTACTAATGGAAGATCTTGAAGAAACAATTACATCAAAAATTAATTTTGAAATTCCATTTTATAAAAGATATGTTGATGACTGTATTCTCGCAATACCTGAAAACAAAATAGATCTATCCCATATGTTCCAAAATTATCAGAACAATTAACTAAAATGTTTAGTACATAAAAATTATAATCATGTAAAGTTTATCAATACTCATATTTAATCTAAAACTCCTTTTTTTAAAAAAAGCCCACACTATTTATAGTATCCCATGTAATAATTGTAACAAAATATACATTGGACAATCAATGCAATATTAGAAGAAAGAATTAAAGGTCATAAATATTGTAAAAATTCAACTGCTTTAAAGAAACATTGTAAACAATTTAAATTTAGATAACACTAAAATTCTGAATATTGAAATTAACAATAAATCTCGATCAAGAACTCGTCCAAATTAAGAAAAATCAATCAGTTTGTGTAAATACCCGAAGTTTCTTTCAAAAATTTATTTTTCATTACTTACATAAACAAATATTTTCCCTTCTATATTTTCAAAAATCAGTTTTTTTAATATTTATTGATACTTACATTGTAAAAATTTTGTAATGACATTAATATTTATTATTTGAGTATGTTAATAATTTTAAATTGTTAATCTAGAAATCATATGCTGACATTTATAATTATATTTGATATTGTCAATTCTTTTTTTGACAACATCTTAAAAGAAGTATTTTATTTATACAATTTTAGTTATTATACCTATTTTTAACATAAGTAATTTCATATTGTATTAATTTTGGAGCATCATTTGTAATTTATACTTATAATTTCAGTATTCTGATGAAGACATTGTATTAAATATATCGAAATGTAAACTTAGCATTTTATTGTATCTTTTTCCATAACGGCCTAAATACCAAGAGTTTTATATATACACGTATACAGAGTGATTTATAATAAATAAATCTGTTCATTATTCATCTCAAAACTAGACAGCAGGCATTTGTTTTTTTAAAACAGATGCAGTTGCATTTTTTTTGTATTTATAACTACATTTTTTTTTTTAAGAAAAAAAAGATACTCACGCTACCGTGCCTATACGTGATAGAATGTGCCCTATTTGTTAAGAAAAATTACGAATTATTTAAAGAGCAGGAACTTCATCACTGTTATGGGACCAGGAGAACAACGCAGGTTTCGATTCTACCACCTCGGACTTCCAAAAGTGTTGTGCAGAAGAATGCAACTACACAACTAGTAAAAATATACAATCACTTACCACTTGATTTAAAAAAGTTACCAGTGAATATTTTTAAGAAAAAACTTAACACAATTCTAATTAATTGTGCTTTTTACACATTACAAGATTTTTTCACGTACAAATTCAAGCTTGTGTCACCATGACTTTACTACTTTTAATACTGTGATATTGTTTATACTATTCTGACGTGTTCAATGTAAAATGAACTGAATAAAGTTATTATTATTATTATTATTACATATGTGAACCTATAACAACTCCCACAGAATTACGATCTTTGAAGAAACCGCCCGAAAGAACTTCTTTCTCTAGATTTTGGTTGTCTCTTTGAGATACTTTGGAATAATTTAGGACGGAATTGGAACAGCCGTCACAATTTCAATTTGCTGATTTCATGCTTTCGAATTTCGTTTTCTACCATCTTTTGTCTAGAAGAAATACGCGTCTGAAATGTTGGAACAGTGTTTAGAACAATCAGGAATAACAGAACATCATTTTCATTTTTGAAAAAAGGGAACTTGGGTAAAGAATTTGTTTTTGTTTCTATTTGTTCGGCCGAATTACCACCCAAAACATATCTCACTTACCGTTTGTATGCATAGTTGTAAATGGGCCCGATTGCTTAATATTCGTGTTTTTCAATGCAAACGCTGCAAAAGGCATTGTTTGGATTATTTAAATTAATTTATGTTATTTAAAATGATGATGATAATAATTATAAGAAATACAACAATAAGTCAAATAGTGTTTCCAAAAAATTGTGTATAATTATAATTAAATCTAATAATTCTCCGCATCCAAATTAGAGAATACACACTGATATTCTTTTTTGTAATAGCACATAAAATTGCGACCATTTTTTTGCTTATGTTCTACTACGTATTGTTGTGACTTTTACTTTATTCTTAAATAGTTTAACCAAAGTAGATTTTTGCTATATTTTTAATTATAAGCTTTGTTTTCTTCTCCTGGTTTTCAACAGTGGTTTACAATCTTTTCTTACCTTATTAGCTTAAGAGCATCTCTCTCTCCTTCTTTCACTCTCTTATTTATATGATCTGGGATAGGATTAGCAAACCAAAGTCAAAATTTCAGCAACACTATATAAATATAGACACAGAAACCGTAATATTATTATTAATAAGTAAACTCCGAACCAAATAAAACTCTGGAAACATGTGCAATATCATGAAACCAAATAAAAAAATATTATAAAAAATCGGCAAAATGCTTTGTCTGAATTATCATTTATTTGCTTTCTTTTATTAGCATTATTCAGTAGTAATACTTAAAAATAAATAAACATTTGCCAGATTTTAGAATTATGCATTAGTTGTTTTTTATATTTTTTTATTTGGTTTCATGATATTGCACATGTTTCCAGAGTTTTATTTGGTTCGGAGTTTACTTATTAATAATAATATTATGGTTTTTGTGTCTATATTTGTATAGTGTAGCTGAAATTTTGACTTTGATTTGCTAATCCTATCCCAGATCATATAAATAAGAGAGTGAAAGAAGGAGAGAGAGAGATACCCTTAAGCTAATAAGGTAAGAAAAGATTGTAAACCACTATTGAAAATCAGGAGAAGAAAGCAAAGCTGTAACTTTATAATTAAAAATATAGCAAAAATCTACTTTAGTTAACTATTTAAGAATAAAGTAAAAGTCACAACAATACGTAGTAGAACATAAGCAAAATAATGGTAGCAATTTTATGTGCTATTAAAAAAAAGAATATCAGTGTGTATTCTCTAATTTCGATGCGGAGAATTATTAGATTTAATTATAATTATACACAATTTTTGTTCCAACATTTCAGACGCGTATCTCTTCTAGACAAAAGATGGTAGAAAACGAAATTCGAAAGTATGAATTGAAAATTGAAATTGTGAGGGCTGTTCCAATTCTGTCTTAAATTATTCCAAAGTAACTCAAAGAAACAACCAAAACCTGGAGAAAGAAGTTCTTTCTGGCCGTTTTTTCAAAGATCGTAATTCTGCGTAAGTTGACGTTTGTTTCACATTTATCGCAAGTATTTCAAACACTCGAAAAAACAACCTTCACTCAGTTCTCTTCTTCCAAAATTCTATTTATCATTCTATCTGTATACGACAATACCGAGGACAATACACATCAAATGACAATAATTTACATTATTTGAATTTAAAGAATACTATTTACTGCAATTAATTACTACATTAATACATTAGGTATGCATTCACATGTGTAGTTATAAATACAAGAAAAATGCAACTGCATGTGTTTTAAAAAAACAACTGCCTGCTGTCTAGTTTTGAGATGAATAAGAAACAGATTTATTTATTATAAATCACTCTGTATACGTGCATATATAAAACTCTTGGTATTTAGGCCGTTATGGAAAAAGATACAACAAAATGCTAAGTTTACGTTTCGACATATTTAATACAATGTCTTCATCAGAATACTGAAATTATAAGTATAAATTACAAATGATGCTCCAAAATTAATACAACATAAAATTACTTACGTTAAAAATATGTATAATAACTAAAATTGTATAAATAAAATACTTCTTTTAAAATGTTGTCAAAAAAGAATTGACAATATCAAATATAATTATAAATATCAGCATATGATTTCTAGATTAACAATTTAAAATTATTAACATACTCAAATAATAAATATTAATGTCATTACAAAATTTTTACAATGTAAGTATCAAATAAATATTAAAAGAACTGATTTTTGAAAATGTAGAAGGGAAAATATTTGTTTATGTAAGTAATAAAAAATAAATTTTTGAAAGAGCCTTAATTTCACTTCGGGCATTTACACAAACTGATTCATTTTTCTTAATTTGGTTGAGTTCTAACATTGATCGAGATTTATTGTTAATTTCAATATTTAGAATTTTAGTGTTATCGAAATTAAAATTACGTTTAAATTGTTGACTATGTTTTTTAAAGCAGTTGAATTTTTACAATATTCTTTCTTCTAATATTGCATTGATTGACAAATGTATATTTTGTTACAATTATTACATGGAATATTATAAACAGTGTGGGCTTTTTTTTTTTAAAAGGAGTTTTAGATTAAATATGAGTATTGATAAACTTTACATTATTATAATTTTTATGTACTAAACATTTTAGTTAATTGTTCTGATAATTTTGGAACATGTGGGATAGATAAATATTTAATTTGTTTATTATTTAAATTTTGATTGTTTTGTTGTAAAAAATGTATCTATTAGATCTATTTTGTTTGCAGGTATTGCAAGAATACAGTCATCAACATATCTTTTATAAAATGGAATTTCAAAATTAATTTTTGATGTAATTGTTTCTTCAAGATCATCCATTACTAATTGTGCTATAACACTTGATATTGGTGCACCCATAGCACATCGATATATTTGTTTATAGTACTTATCTTTATATTGGAAAAACGTTGAAGTTAATGAAATATCTAAACCTTCTAAGAAAAAATTAAGATCTAAATAAGTGAATTCCTTTAATTTACACCAATGTTTCTTAATAATGATCCTTGATTCACCTTGTATATTATTCACATACCTACATATGCAGCAATCATAAATACAAAATTCTAATGTTAAGGTCTATCACAAAAATAATCAGTATCTACTTTCTAGTTTCAAGAGAGAGAATTGCTAGATTTAATTATAAATCTTATAAAACTCTATTGAATTATCATCATTTCTAATAATATAAAATAAAATAATCCAAACAATACTTTTTGCAGCGTTTGCATTGAAAACGACGAATATTAAGCATTCTGTCTGATTTATAAGTGTGCAATATTATTTTTTTTGCGTATTTATTATCCTCTATGGAAAATGCATGTTCTGTTGGTTATAATCACCAACATTTCAAATATATACCTACTCATATTTGAAATTAATAATTATGTAAATCAAATTAAATAATCTGTCTGCAGCTCTTGTATTTAAAAGCGTAACACAAATCAATCTATGAATCTACATCTATGCATATAAAGGCTAAGTGAGAAATACATCTTTATATAAGAGAAATATTTATGCGAAGTAATGTACACGACCTACGATCAGGTAGTTCAGGTACAGCGTGTGCGGGGGGCGAGGTGAGACGCCTAACGTTCGGCCTGACTCGGCAAACGTCCATCCCAACAATATCTCTCGAGCTGGACGCATTCTTTTTTCTTCTAGTGTACGTTATTAGGGAATGGCAGGGGTACATTGCCTGTAAAATTGCTTCTGAAGAACATATTTTTCTATTACTTGGTAAGTAATACATCTGCCGATCCCACTTATTATTATTGTGTATTTTTAATTGTTAATTCTAAATAAATAATTTGTTTTAATACAACCCAAACATATACTACATTAAGCCAGGTGTCAAGTACGTAGAAGTTATAGAATAAAAATGGTTCAAGTAGCGAAAAGGAAATCCGTATTCTGTATAAATTATATAACAGCATTTTATCATTATCTTCTGCCATGCTTTTTGTGGAACAGGTTCAAAATTGACATGCCGATATGCTTCATTTCTGTATTTCTTAATTTGAGCTCAACCCGAGTTTGTTGTTCTTCTGTTTGGTGTCCCAACGGGAACTTAGGGATTTCAAGTCCAAATAACATGCGTAGTGATTAGAAATTCAACGATTTATTAACATAAACATAAAGTGGAAACCTTAAAATTATATGTGGAACAAGATATCGGATAAATGTCCACCGCGACTCCGTCTGCACATAGTGATTCTTTTCTTAAAATTTTCGATGACTATCACACATATGTAAGTTAGTTTCGGCAATAGCCGCACGAATGTTATTTTTTAGTTCATCAATAGTCTGTGGTTTATTTGTGTATACTTGATCCTTAAGGAGACCCCAAAGGAAAAAGTCCAGCGGTGTTAAGTCGCAGGATCTTGCAGGCCAATCCACGTCACCATTACGAGAAATCACACGACCAGGGAATTTCTCCTGCAGTAAATTTAGAGTTTCCCTGGCAGTGTGGCAAGTAGCCCCATCTTGTTGAAAAAAAAATTGTTGAGGTCCATATCTTCCAAACGAGGCCATAGAAAGTTATTCCACATCTGTCGATACCGCTCTTCGTTGACAGTTACTACTTCTCCATTCTCAGTTTCAAAAAAGTGAGGTCCAAGAACACTGTTGGTCGAGAAACCACACCATACGGTGACACGTAGTGGGTGCATGGGTTTTTCAATAAGCTCTCGAGGATTTTGGAGCCCCCAAATGTGGCAGTTTTGTTTATTTACGTAACCCCCTAGGTGAAAATGGGCTTCGTCACTGAATATGATACGCTTTTCAAATTCGTTTTCAAGTTCTGTTTGCTCCAAAATCCAATTTGCAAAGATACGGCGGTGTTGATGGTCCCTGGGCTTCAATTCTTGTGTCAACTGCATCTTGTATGCTTGTAGCCCCGTAGGTCTTTGGTTAAAATTCGTTGCAGAGATGATCTTGAGATGGCCAATTGCTGTGACCGGCGACGAATTGAAGTTTTTGGACTTTCTGTTACACTTTGATTCACCCTAACGATATTTTCAACTGACCGAACATTACGATGTCGTAGCGGTGTCTTTACATCGAGAACAGAACCAGTTATTTCAAATTTTGCAATTAAATTCCTAATTGCTGTATCGCTGGGAACATGATTCTGATGAAAAACAACGCGTTGTCGACGAATTGTGTTCATAACAGAACGAGCATTTTCATAATAAATTTGAACAATTTGGATACGTTCTTCAGTCGTGAAACGTTGCATGATGACACTTACAAGTTTTTAGATGACGTATGCCAATATTAGATTAATAATTAATATGTTACATTATTTGAAAATAATGTGATATTCAAATAATGTGATATTTAAATCCCCAAGTTCCTGTTGGGACACCCGTTACATGTGATTTTATTGATAGCCTGTACAATTTGAAGACATAGTACTAGTTCAAAAAAAAAGTATACCCCGAAAGAGTGATGAAGAGTTTTGTTTGTTTCATTCGAAAGATAGCTAATTTGTAGTGGTATTGAATGGTCAAGGTCTGCTCGTCGAGCAATTCTGATATGGCTACGTACACATTACAAATGAATAACTGTTTCTTAGGAAATTCTCCACCTCTATTGCTGTTCTAATTAAAAATTAGTTTATTCTTCCCTAAAATACGCATAGATGTATCGTAGAATTGATGCTTATAAACCGTGTCTAAAATGAAAGTTAACGATCGTTATATCAAATTTTGTAGGTATAGATTTTCAATAGGTACGAGTTAACTTCACACAAAATACTATGAATATTAAGCTATGAGCTTTAGGATAATGTTTACTACCCTGTTATTAGTTGAGACGATGTATTTATTAATCCATTAATATTCCAATTACTACAAAGACAAATAATGATACATGTCAAAAGTAGTTATTAATAAGTAACAGACATTTCAAAAGATCTTATTTTTGTTGCGATTTATTTGAAGTTTTACATTTCAGTCATAATTATTTAGGTGAACGGACGCATGTATGCGAGAGCAATTGAAGATTTGACGTAGAAGTACTTGATGTTTACTAAAAATATCCAAAGGAAATCTAAGGAGCGTAAGACCCTTCTCTTGTCAGTAGTATTCAACATGTGTGGAACAAAAAACAACGATACTTCAGAAACACGCTTCTGTCTAAATATATATCTACCGCTACAAGTAATGTGTTGTACATACAAGTTCAAAAATATATACAATCTAGCATACATATAATTTAAAGCATACATATAATTTAAAGGAACAGAACTACGCGAAGAATAGTTTCATCACATATACCTACATTTACAATAATTATAAATGTATGCACCAAAATAAACAGTAGCGGAAAACAAAAGTATAAATATATTATGGAAATTTAGAAATAAATACTTGGGTACATACAAATTATTTAAGATTTTTTTCACAAGTGAAAGTTTTAGCTTATCTATTTTGGTTTTTAAAGTATTTGACATAATTTTTGATACATGATGTGTGTTCATATATCTTTTAGACATGGAAACTGAAAAATTGAAGTAAAGTTTTCTTTAATTTGAAATATGAATAATAGTGAGTGGTGGATTTTGAAGAAAACACAAAAAAAGAATGTCTTGAAAACTATTGACTTCGTATAGGGCAAATTTGGCTAAATCTATTCTAAATGAGCTATATGACCATCTCTTTTAATATGTCTGTATAAAGTGTTTAATTGCGTTGTTATTACACCTTTGCACTGGTATACGGGAGAAACCATTAAATTGTGTCCTCATATAGGGGCACATTTAAGTATCCACTGCACTACTTGGCCCTTTAGACAACAAGGTCATTCATCAGATGATATTTACGTTTAAAAGTAAAGACCTCAACTAGTATTCTAACCATACCTTGTGAACTTGTCTTACTTTTTTCAAAGTATATATATATACATAAAAATGAGTTATTACAGAATATTGCAGCGGGAGATGAAACAAAAGTTCATGACCATCCATTCACAAACAGAGGAGGTTATCGAATAGTAGCGACATAGTGAACTCTATCCAAGACGAAACTGTCTCCATTCATTAAGATAAAGATAAAACTTTTAGTATTACCATGGAGTTGTGATTGTGGAAATTTATTCTGATTTGTTTGATTATTGCATGACAATATACCTGTCTAGGCAGCTGCTGTTCCTTAATTCGCAATTCGCAACTGTGACATTCAATAGCTTAAAGACATAATGTAGTTGTCTAAAGAAACCTGCTATGTAACCATTTTCAAGTTGTAGTACACACAGTTGTGTAATGTCTCATTCTGAAAGCAATACTGCTGATTATTTTTGTGAGATATATAATTATTACTTCAGACAACAAGTCTAAATCAAATAGTAGGTTATGTATGTAGAAAATTAAGAAATACGATAAACTACAATTATTGAGAATCGAAAAATCTAGTTACTCGTGCAAAACAAATTGTTGTTTATTAAATAGTGCATTATTTTATCTATCAATTGCAGTTTAGTTTGTGACATTTGGTTGAATAGTGTCTGAGAAATAGTCCATAGAATAAGCTTATCGGAAAAATGGAATTATCACGAGAGAACTTTTGGGATAATGATTTACTATGATTTCAAGAAAGGCTTGAGCGCGTATGAATGCGAGGAAAGTTTAAAATCGGCATTTGGGGATCTCGCACCATCATTGGCTACTGTTTATAGATGGTATAAAGAATTTGAGCGAGGTTGCAAGTCGGCGGCACACAAAAAAAAGAAGCTGGCCCTCCTTTAACTGCTGTTAACCCCGAAAACATTGCTGCGGTGAAGAAGATGGTGGAAAAGGACAACCGCATTACCTATGCAATGATAGAGTTCAATCTGAAGATTGGATCCTCGCAAGTGAAATCAATATTGAACGAACATTTACATTTGAAAAAGTTGTATCTCGATTTGTACCTACCTACCCCATCATCTGACAGATTTACAAAAAGCAAAGCGTGTTAGAATTTGCCAACAAACTTTAGATATGTTGAATGCTGGAGGCCATCAAATTATTTCTAAAATTGTAACCTGCGATGAAACATACATACCACCGTTTTTTGATATTCCCACTGGCCAAGAAAACCGAGTCTGGATACATGAAGTACAGGAAACCCCTACGATCGTGAAAAAAGAACGAGCAATGAGAAAAGTTATGTAAGCTGTATTTTTTAGAAGTACGGGTTTGATGGCCGCAATTAAATTACAAGATCAGAAGACAGTTACCGCTAAATGCTATGTTGAAAATTGTTTGCCTTCTGTGTTTTGTAAAGTGCCCAGAAAGCGGATCCGCGTCGTCCCATACAGCAGGGACAACTGTTCGGTATTTAGCGGAAAACAAAATCAAAATTATAGAACATCCTCCTTACTCACCGGAGTTGCCGATGTGTGACTTCCGGCTATTTTTTTTTAGCTCAAAAAACATTTGAGAGGGAAAAGGTTCCAGTCAGAAGAAAAGATTGACATCGCCGTTAAGTG